>CM065589.1:360662003-361395380 GCA_033119425.1 Bufotes viridis | reverse complement strand
GATGAATTTTTATAAAGGAAAACAGTCTATTAATTCATTTTTTAATTTCTAATATTTGCTTATTGAACCCATTTATTTCTACGGGTGAACAGATACACAGCAATCTTTGGTTGCGTGCCAGTTGAGACAGCTAAGATCGCCTAAGATGTAGCAACAGCCTAAAACAAAAAGCCACCTCAATATACATTGGTTCATAGAAAACAATCTAAGCTTTAATATTTCAATTCAAAGTTATGCTGCAAAAAATAGGACTTACCAAAACTCTTTTCAATCATATTTTGCCCAAATACAAATTTATTACAGGCTGCTTCTGTTTGTGCGTGGCATTTTCTAAAGGCTAAACACAAAAATACAAAACTGTGAAAATTTGTGCACAGATTACGATCTTTATATAACAGACAGAAAAGAAACCACGATATACATACAGAAATGCTATTAATAGATTTTAAAGGACTTTAAAAGATTTTTTAACCCCTTAAAGACCAGGCCTATTTTCATTTTTGTATTTTGAATTTTTCCTCCCACATTCCAATAACTAATTTTTTTCCCCATTCACATAGTTATATGAGGGTTTATTTTTTGCAGGACAAGATGTATTTTTAATGCCACCATTTAATTTACTCATATCTTGTATTGGAAAACGGGAAAAATCATTTGTGTGGTAAAATTGAAAAAATTCCACCAAGGTTTTTGGGGTTTTAACATCACAGTGTTCACTGTGTGCTAAAAATAACCTGGCATCCCTATTCTGTAGCTCAATACAAATGCAGTGATATCAAACTTGTATATTTTGTTTTACCGCTTAACCCCTTAAGGACCCTGCCATATTTCACCTTAAGAACCCGGCCACTTTGGCAAATCTGACATGTGTCACTTTAGGGTACTTTCACACTAGTGTTTTTATTTTCCGGCATAGAGTTCGCCATCGGGGCTCTATGCCGGAAAAGAACTGATCAGTCACATCCCCATGCATTCTGAATGGAGAAATCCGCTCAGGATGTCTTAAGTTTAGTCTTTTTGACATTTCAAGACAGAGATAAGGGTGCTTTCACACTTGCGTTTTTACTTTCCAGTGTAGAAATCAGTCGTCGGGCTCTACGTCGGAAAGAAACTGATCAGGATTGTCCTAATGCATTCTGAATGGAGAGAAACCGCTCAGGATGTCATCCGTTCAGTACTGTAACGTTTTGGACGTTGACAAAACCGCAGCATGCTGCGATTTTGTCCACGTCCAAAAATCCGGAAGACTTGCCGTAACGCCGGATCCGGAATTAATTCCCATTGAAGTGCATTAATCCGGAATTAAGCTAAAGATCGTTTAGTTCTGCGCATGCGCAGCAGCAGTTCCGATCAGGGCCCCAGTGTAAGCTGGAGCTACGATCGGTTACCATGGCAGCCAGGACGCTACTGAAGTCCTGGCTGCCATGGTAAGTACTTCGCAGCAGGGTACTTCCCTGCGCTACGGCCTCCGGGCGGCGCATTGATCTATGTGCTGCAGGCACCTGTGACGTCATGAAGGAGTGCCCGGCGGCCGCAGCGCAGGTAAGTACACTGCTGCGGAGTACCATGCAGCCAGGACTTCAGTAGCGCCTTGGCTGCCATGGTAACCTGAAAGCATTTTGAAGACTGATCAGGATCCTGATCAGTCTTCTAATGATTTCAGGCGACTTGCGTTCTGCCGGATCCTCAAAACGCAAGTGTGACAGCATGCTGCGGTATTATCTCCGATAACTTCAAAACGCTTTTACTTATCCGGGCCATTCTGAGACTGTTTACAAAATAATTTTTATTTATAAAATTTTAAAAAAATTACTAAAAATTTTGAAAAATTAGCAAATTTCCAAATTTCTATTTTTCTACTTTTATAATAGATAGTAATACCTCCAAGAAAAGTTATTACTTTAAATTCCCCATACGTCTACTTCATTTTTGGATCATTTTGTAAATTACATTTTCTTTTTGGGGACATTAGAAGGCTTAGAAGTTTAGAGGCAAATTAGAAATTTTCAGAAATTTTCCAAAACCTACTTCTTAAGGACCAGTTCAGGTCTGAAGTCACTTTGTGAGGCTTACACAATAGAAACCACCCAAAAATGACCCCATTCTAGAAACGACACCCCTGAAGGTATTCAAAACTGATTTTATAAACGTCGTTAACCCTTTAGGTGTTCCACAAGAATTAATGGTAAATGGAGATAAAATTTCTGAATTTTTTGGCAGATTTTCCATTTTAATCATTTTCCCCCGCTAACAAAGCAAGGGTTAACAGCCAAACAAAACTCAATATTTATTGCCCTGATTCTGTAGTTTACATAAACACCACATATGTGGTCTTAAACTGCTGTACGGGCACACGGCAGGGCCCCTGATGCACCTATAGAGTAGAAACTCCAAAAAAGTGACATTTAAAAACCTTTTAGGTGTTCCACAAGAGTTAATAGCAAATGGAGATAAAATTTCAGAATTTTTTTTTTGGCAAATTTTCCATTTTAATCCATTTTTCCCAGCAACAAAGAAAGGGTTAAAAGCCAAACTAAACTAGATATTTATGGCCCTGATTCTGTAGTTTAATACCAAGTATGGGGTGTTTCTGTAAACTGCTGTATGGCCACACGCAGAGCGCAGAAGGAAAGGAACGCCATATGGTTTTTGGAAGGCAGATTTTACTGGACTGGTTTTTGACACCATGTCCCATTTGAAGCCCCCTGATGCACCCCTAGAGTAGAAACTCCAAAAAAGTAAACCCATTTTGGAAATTACCCGATAAGGTGGCAGCTTTGTTGGTACTATTTTAGGGTACATATGATTTTTGGTTGCTCTATATTACACTTTTTGTGAGGCAAAGTAACAAAAAATAGAAATTCTGAAATTGAATCTCCATTGCCATTAACATGCATCAGGGAGGCTTCAAATGGGACTTGGTGTCAAAAAACCAATCCAGCAAAATCTGCCTTTCAAAAACCATATGGCGTTCCTTTTCCTCTGTGCCCTGCCATGTGGCCATATAGCAGTTTACGACCGCATATGGGGTGTTTCGTAAACCAAGGAATCAGGGCAATAAATATTGAGTTTTGTTTGACTGTTAACTCTTGCTTTGTTACTGGAAAAATGGATTAAAATGAAAATTTGCCAAAAATAGCTGTTTTGGCAGTCTTTATTTACCACGTTTATCTGACAGGTTAGATCATGTGCTATTTTTATAGAGCGGGTTGTTACGGATGTGACAATACCAAATAGGACTACTTTTTTATTTCAGTTTTACATAAAGCATTTTTGAAAACAATAATTTTTTTTTAATTCTGAAAGCCATAAGTTTTTTTTGTTTTGTTTTTTAGACGACTTATGTAGGGGCTCATTTTTTGTGGGATGAGATGACTTATTGATTGGCACTATTTTGGGGTGCATATGACTTTTTGATCGCTTGCTATTACACTTTTTGTGATGCAAGGTGACAAAAAATGGCTTTTGACAATTTTTATTTTCTTTTCTTGCGGTGGTCACCTGAGGGATTAGGTCATGTGGTATTTTTATAGTGCAGGTTGTTATGGACGCGGCGATACCCAATATATATAACTTTTTTTACATTTAACACAAAAAGCATTTTTGAAACTAAAAATTATGTTTTGAGAGTCAGTTTTTTATTTTTGGGCGATTGTCTTAGATAGGGGCTCATTTTTTGCGGGATGAGGGGATGGTTAGATTGGTACTATTTTGGAGGGCATACGGATTCTTGATTGCTTGGTGTTGCACTTTTCGTGATGTAAGGTGACAAAAAAAAAAAATGGTTTATTTAGCACAGTTTCCTTCAGAAAGGAGGATGAGGCAGCTCTTTACCTGTGTTGTAAAGTAACTTGTCCCCTGTGTGATTAGGACAGGTTTTGTGTGTACTGATAGGATGGCGGCCATTTTGTTTCCCCTTATAATTACTCCCTAGACAAAACAAGCCATTCTAAGTAATGAAAGGTATTATTGAATATATTTATTTAAAAATGAAAATACTTCCCCGCTTTTCTGCGCTGCTTGTGCTGTGTCCATGTTCTAGTCCTTGCAGACTTGACATTTAGAGCACCACGGGAAGACTGGCTTCAGCAGAGCATGTGACCATGTCCATGGTGCTCCAGGTGTCAACAATGAGGTGAAAGGAACAAGGAGACAGCACAGAGGACCGGAGCAGTGGGGAGCTTGTAAGTATGAAGTTTCTGTTTAGAGAAGCAGGCTGTGGGCACTTGCTAACAAATAATTATTCCCGGACAACTCCCAAAACAAGGTTTGCACATATGTGGTTACTTTGAGTTAAAAAGATGAACTACAGACTTTAGTCTGCAATCTCCATTACTTCGTTCACTTTCAAATTCCTCAGGAACAAAGAAGACTACATATGGTTCATCTGGTCTGCCTATTATACATCTGCTGAAGCAGGTTTCATGCATCTACTAGTTTTTTTTTTAAGTAAGATAATATTCTGACGTTGCATCTGATCTTCCCCTCAATTTCACATTGTATACCCTTGTACTCATGTTCAGTTTCTTATTCCTGAACCTTATTTAGAAAGGACCCTTCACCACTCCTGACATGTCCGTTTTAACTACATGCATTCTCCATTTGTAATAACAATTCTGGAGCATCTATTCTTATGGCTCTGCTGTGCCATTCCTTCAATATTCCTACTTAAGGCTTAGCAAAAATTTGCCAGAAGTTTGCAATAGAATCCATCTGGGTGTTATGAGTTCGGGGTGTGTCCCCGAACAACATGACATTGTCCAATCAGTGCACACCACTAACTGGTAACACCCAAATGGACCTTTATTGCAGACAGCATAGTGGAACAGAAGAATACCAAAACATGGAAACATAAGAAATCATGATATGCAATTGTTATTTCATGAGACATGCAAGTAGTTAATAAAAGATGTCACGAGGTGACAGGTTATCTTTAAAGCAGGGGTGCACAACCTGTGGCACCCGGGCTGCATGCCGCCCCCAGAACCAAGTTTTGGGGCCCCCGTCTTCCTGGGCAGAAGTACAGCTGATCGTGTTATCAGCTATGTTTCTGCCGCCAGCACTGCACAATGATGAGACAGACAGTTCCTGCTCTTGCACTGTAGCAGGAGAGCGAGAGCAGGAGGGCGAGAGCAGTTTAAAAGTTTTCAAAAGAAAAATTTGAAAACTAAATAAAAAGTAAAATACAAATAAAAGAAAAAAAAGAAATAAAATATGTGGCCAAAAATAGAATATTTTAAAAAATACCATAAAAAGGAAAAAGTGCAAAATAAAAGTGTTCACGGTCTTTTATGACCATTTAGGGGAAAAAAATAATATATTTTAAAAAATAGAGAGTTCTAAAAAAATAAAATACAAATAAAATAAAAAAGGAATTTAAAAAATAAAAATAAATAAAAGGCGATTAAAATAAAAACAAAAAAGGAAAAGTGCAAATTAATAGTGTTCATTGTCCCCGAACAGACTTTTTACTGCGGGCAGGAAGAGGTAATAACCAGTGAGCATCATCCTCTGCAGTGAAGGAAAGTACTTACTGGTTATTGCAGGGCTCTTATAACTGGGGGCAGGAGGTGGTATTAACCAGTGAGCGCCATCCTCTGCAGTGAGGGAAAGTACTTACTGGTTATTGTGGGGTCCCTATAACTGCGGGCAGGAGGCGGTAATAACCAGTGAGCGCCAGTCTCCGCAGTGAAGGAAAGTGCTTACTGGTTATTGCAGGGCCCCTATAACAGCAGGAGGCGGTAATAACCAGTGAGCATTGTCCTCTGCAGTGAGGGAAAGTACTTACTGGTTATTGCAGGGTCCCTATAACTGGGGGCAGGAGGCGGTAATAACCAGTGAGCGCCAGTCTCCGCAGTGAAGGAAAACACTGATTTATGAATAGGAGGTAGGATGGAAGGAAATGTCTCCACTTTTCCGGTAAAATAATTTTTAACCAGTTCCTGCAGCATGGTCCCTGGGAAAAAGTGTTCATAGCAGCGCTCATGTCTTCTATCTGGCCGGTATAATTGTGTCTCTGATCAGTCGATAAACAAGGAATCGTTTGTTTTTGGCTGATTTGCATATTTTATCAGGATGAAAGGTTTACAATTATCAGCAGCACATCTCACTATGTAATCAGGGATGGGCCACCAATATTCAATATAACTAAATGAAGGCGGAATGACTGTGGTAGTGATCATTCCTCCCCAATCACTTTGCATTTGCTTGTGTAATAGGCTGATGCAAACAAGCGCCGATCAACGTGTTCTTTATTTGCGGCCCCTTGAAACAGAGTGATGTGACAATGTGGCCCTCAGACTAAAAAGGTTGCGCCCCCTGCTTTAAAGAGACTGGACATTTATGGCATAGTCACTGACCCTGTAGGTAACATACTGTACGTTCCCATTACTGTTCACTGTTTTAACTGGGATTACAACTACCAGGATTGGAAGTTTTGCCATACGTATGCACAATTAGACCAGGAGGACCAGGGTGAACACTGCCATGACAAATGTGAACATGATGCCCATCTGGAAGCTCTAAATGCAGCACACAGGGTGACTGAATCTAAACAGGAGCATGCTGCTTACTGAGTAAGCAGTTAGTAGAAATGGCAGAGGAGCAGGTAAGCAGACTGGTTAATGTAGTCTGAAGGAATAGAAAGGTGTCCAAGAAAAGGAAGGCCGCTCCTGTTACTGCACTTGGGTGATGATGCAAGGGAGCCAGTCTCAGAAATAGCAGCCCTAGTGGATACTGCTCTCCTAACAGCCAGGAGGACAGCCCAGCTAGTAGTTAGGGGATGATAGGGCAGGAAGGGCTAGACAGTTATTACTTATGGGGAATTCTGTAATCAGGAAGATGCAGAGTATAATGTGTCGACAAAATCTCTTCAGCCAAAAGGTCCAGGGCTCAGCATGCGATGGAATAGGTGGATAAAATACCAAGGCGAGCTGTTGTGGCCCATGCTAAAACCAACAACAGAATAAACTGTAGATCCTTAAAGGGGTTCTCCAAGACTAACACTGATGACCTAGCCTCTGGATAGGTCATCAGTATATGATCAGTGGGGGTCCGACACAGAGGACCCTTGCGAATAGCCGTTTGAGAAGGCAGTGGCGCTCGCAGTAGGATCATCGCACGTTCATCAGTCACAAAGCCTAGGCACGGCCCAGCCCCATTAAAGTGAATGGGGCTGAGCGGCGATACCACACAGCTGCTATACAAAGCATGGTGCTGTGCTTAGTAAGCAGGGAGAAGTGCCTTCTCATACAGCCGATCGGCAGGGGTACTGTGTGTCAAACCCTTACCAGATAAGGTCTCTTCCATAGAAGTCAACGAGGTCCCCTTCTGTCCATTGTGTCTATGGACCATGGGGCTGCCGTAAAGTAATTTTCTAAATGCTGTTAAGAACAGCTCAGGTAAGATGGCCGCCCCATAATCATGTTCAGGAAATAGAAGAAATCTGCAATCAGAAAATAAAAAAAAGAGAAAAGGCAGAGAGGTCGGAATATATTGGTAGGTGGAGAAATAAAATTACAGGGGCTTATTAGAGCAATGGATAAGGCAACCCACATTACAAACACTGAACACCGCTTCACATTCCTGAAACTAAAATGTGGATAATTAAATAGTAACTTGTATGTAGTTAATAGTAAAATGTATGTTCACTAATGCCAGAAGTATAGCAAGGATAAGTGGGAGAACCTTAAAGAGGACCTGTCCCCTCTCCTGAGATGCATTCCCCATGTAATCCTAGTAGGACGGTGTTCAGACATGCATCATAGTGCCTATTTCTTTTGCCATATACATAGTATTTAAAAGAAAAAAATCTAATTGGAAGCTCCCTAACGGAAGTAATACAGAGACTCACCACGTGTGACCAGGGATTAGAGCTTTTTAGTAGTGTCAAATGGAGAGGAGAGGAACGCCCCAGAAGAAATGGGCAGCGAAACCCGGGCTGGGCAAATTGATTTTATATGTGATGTGAAAAAGTGTCGATCTTGTAAGTAAAATAAAATAAGTAGTGTCTCAATAACCCGTGGGTATTGCACGATGTCGTGTTCCCTTTAAAAGGATAAAAGAGCTGTGAACTGCTGGTTAATATTGAGACCGAGGAGCTGGAATTGTTTGGAATCGAGATAAAATTGCCTTGTGGAAGTGTTGCTGTGTGTAAACTGTTCCTTACTGATGAAGTTCTAGCGCGGACCCGGAATTGCAGTTTATTTTGGTTACAAAAGGGGAAGAGACCTACTCCTGTTTGGGACTGATGCTGATTGTGCAGTTTGGAGGACCACACAAAATATCCTTTGTTTTTACCTAAGAATTCGTTATGGATTCTGCTATTATGTGACACTCATTAAGGAGTGACTTTGCACTATATAAGTTTGCTTTATGTCCTTCATATACTGCTTGAGAAAGGTTCCAGCTGGGACCTAAAGGTCGCTTGTACACCTATGGGTAAATAAACAGAGTGCTGCTCTATTTTTAACTAATATGTGTGTATATATATATATATATATATATATATATATATATATATACACACACACTAGAAAAAAGGACGGCACTCCTGAGTTAAAAATAAATACAAATCTTTTATTCACCCATTTGGAGCTCCTTATCTACTTGTCATCAGTGCCGCCATTTTTCTTGTATATGTATATAGCGCTAATCCTGCACACTATGGATTAATTTTACTATGTCATGTGATTTGATTGCACTGAAGGATTTTGGGTATATAAGCCGCTTTGTTACACTGTTGTGTGTATATATATATACACACACACCATATTTTTGCCTTTATAAGACGCACCTAGGTTTTTGAGGAGGCAAATAAGAAAGAAAATTGAACCAAAAAGTGTGCTTCTGGTGGAAGGCACTGTTGTGGGTGGGGTGTCTGTGGAAGACACCCTTTGTGGGGGTCTGTGGAAGACACCCTTTGTGGGGGGTCTGTGGAAGACACCCTTTGTGGGGGTCTGTGGAAGACACCCTTTGTGGGGGTCTGTGGAAGACACCCTTTGTGGGGGGTCTGTGGAAGACACCCTTTGTGGGGGGTCTGTGGAAGACACCCTTTGTGGGGGGTCTGTGGAAGACACCCTTTGTGGGGGTCTGTGGAAGACACCCTTTGTGGGGGTCTGTGGAAGACACCCTTTGTGGGGGGTCTGTGGAAGACACCCTTTGTGGGGGTCTGTGGAAGACACCCTTTGTGGGGGTCTGTGGAAGATACCCTTTGTGGGGGGGTCTGTGGAAGACACCCTTTGTGGGGGGGTCTGTGGAAGACACCCTTTGTGGGGGGGTCTGTGGAAGACACCCTTTGTGGGGGATCTGTGGAAGACACCTATATAGCATCTTATGCTATATATGTGTCATCCACAGATCCCCAAAGTGTCATGTAGTTACCCCCAACACTCTGCTACACTGATACATTGCCGGCCTGCGAAGTATCAGTGTGGAGGGAGGAGGCAAGGACACAGCCCCGCCTCCTTGCTTCATTCATAAAGTGGGAGGAGCAGCAGGCGACGCATGACGGAGGGAGTGATGTTAAGCTGCCAGCAAGTCTGCATGCCATATGTAGTTACAGTAGTAGTAAGTACAGCAGGGGTTTGGGCTACATTAAGTTAGAATAAGCATTACATGATTGCACCTATGCACTTTACAGCTGCGGCACCGGGCCCCGCCTCCTCCCTCCACAATGATACTTCGCAGGCTGCGCTGTGAAACATAGCGGCCGGGAAGTATCAGTGTTCGTTTAATAAGACGCACTTATATACATGACATTACAGCTCGCTCGCCGAAACAACGGGGCTCTGAACCGTCCGAACCTTACCCCCCGTAAGGTATGAGAAAAAAAATACATCCCGGGCATCAGTGATTGCATAAAGAGGTCAGGAACTAATGTATTTGTTAAACTCAATCCCTTCATTTCAGGGGCTCAAAAGTAATTAGACAAATTAAATAATTGTAAATAAGATGCTAATTTCTAATACTTGGTTAAAAACCCTTTGTTGGCAATGACCTTTTTAATGCTCTGCCAGATATTTACTGCAGCAGTTTTCAGTTGCTGTTTGTTTGTGGGCCTTTCTGTCAGAATTTTAGTCTTTAACCACCTCAGGACCGCCTAAAGCACGGATGCGTCCGGCCGGCGGTCCTGTTGCTCTGACTGGACGCATCAGTGCGTCATCTCGCAAGACTTGCTGTGAACACGCGCGTGCGTTCACAGTGGCGCGCGTCTCGGCAGTTATACTGCAGCCTGCCAGCGATGATCAATCGCTGGCAGGCTGTAGAAGTAAAATAAAAAGCATCAAACAAGTATATCAGACGCTGTTTTGTTAACAGCGTCTGATATACCTGCTACCTGGTCCTCTGGTGGTCCCATTTGCTGGGAACGACCACCAGAGGACCAGGTAGCTATGTAAAGTTGCACCAAGCACCACACTACACTACCCCCGGTCACTTATTAACCCCTTGATCACCCCATCTAGATTCCCTGATCACCCCCTGTCATTGATCACACCCCTGTATGGCTCCATTCAGACGTCCATATGTGTTTTATGGATCCGTGGATCCACAAAACACTGACACCGGCAATGTGCTTTCCGCATTTTGCAGATCCGCACATTGCCAGAACTATATAGAAATGCCTTTTCTTGTCCGCAATTGCGGACAAGAATAGGACATGTTCTATATTTTTGTGGAACGGAAATGCAGACCCGTAAGTGCGAATCCGCAATTCCAGGTCCGAGCGGGACAAAGTCTGTCCCCATAGAAATGAATGGGTCCGCAATTCCGTTCCGCAAACAGAATTTCGGACGTGTGAATGGGGCATAAGAGTCCCTTATCACCACCAGTTAGTTAGCTACTTGTTAGGTAGCTAGCATCCAGCCCACCGCATCGCAGTCACTGATTTTGGCAGAGATTTTTTCATCCACATTGATCGATGCGAATGAAAAAATCTGTGCCGTTCATTTTATTTTTTTGAACGGAAAAAATCTCATTACCCGTATGCTCAATATAAGGAGAATCGCAGAAACTCCTAATGCTGGCCATACGTGTAATGATTGCGGAGACCCTCAAATGCCAGGGCAGTACAAACACCTCACATGTGACCCCATTTTAGAAAGAAGACGCCCCAAGGTATTCCGTGAGGGGTATGGTGAGTTCATGTAAAATTTTATTTTTTTGTCACAAGTTAGTGGAATATGAGACTTTGTAAAAATAAAAAATATATCAATTTCCGCTAACTTGTGCCAAATTTTTTTTTCTGTGAACTCTCCATGCCCCTCATGGAATACCTTGAGGTGTCTTCTTTCCAAAATAGAGTTACATCTGGGGTATTTATACTGCCCTGGCATTTTAGGGGCCCTAAAGCGTGAGAATCCAAATGCGTAAAAATGCCCTGTGAAATCCTAAAAGGTACTCATTGGAATTTGGGCCCCTTTGCGCATCTTGGCTGCAAAAGTGTCACTCATGTGGTATCGCCGTACTCAGAAGAAGTAGGGCAATGAGTTTTGGGGTGTATTTTTATATATACCCATACTTTGTGTGAGAAATATCGCTGTAAACGACAACTTTTAAAAAAAAAATTATACAAAGTTGTCAATTTACAGAGATATTTCTCTCACCCAGCATGGGTATATGTAAAAATACACCCCAAAACACATTACCCTACTTCTCCTGAGTACGGCGATACCACATGAGTGACACTTTTTTGCAGCCTGGGTGCGCAAAGGGGCCCAAATTCCAACGAGTACCTTTAGGTTTTACAGGGCTTCTCACAATTTAGCACCCCCAAAAATGCCAGAACAGTACAAACACCCCATAAATGACCCCATTTTGGAAAGAAGACACCCCAAGGTATTCGCTGAGGGACATAGTGAGTCCATGAAAATTGAACTTTTTGTCAAAAGTTAGCGGAAAGGGAGACTTTGTGAGAAAAACAATAAAAATCAATTTCCGCTAACTTGTGCCACAAAGAAAATCTTCTATGAACTCGCCATGCCCCTCACGGAATACCTTGGGGTGTCTTCTTTCCAAAATGGGGTCACATGTGGGTATTTATACTGCCCTGGCATTTTAGGGGCCCTAAAGCGTGAGAAGAAAAATGTGGAAAAATGCCCTGTGAAATCCTAAAGGTACTCATTGGTTTTAGGGCCCCTTTGCACATCTTGGCTGCAAAAAGTGTCACTCATGTGGTATCGCCATACTCAGGAGAAGTAGGGCAATGTGTTTTGAGGTGTATTTTACATATACCCATGCTGGGTGAGAGAAATATCTCTGTAAATGACAACTTTTAAAAGATTTTATACAAAGTTGTTAGTTTACAGAGATATTTCTCTCACCCAACATGGGTATATGTAAAAATACACCCCAAAACACATTGCCCTACTTCTCCTCAGTACGGCGATACCACACTTTTTGCAGCCTGGGTGAGCAAAGGGCCCAAATTCCAACGAGTACCTTTTAGGTTTTACATGGCTGCTCCCAATTTAGCCCCGCCCAAAATGCCAGAACAGTAAACACACCCCACAAGTGACCCCATTTCGGAAAGTAGACACCCCAAGGTATTCACTGAGGGGCATAGTGAGTCCGTGGGAGATCCTATTTTTTTTTGCCAGAAGTTAGCAGAAATGGAAACTTTATTATTTTTATTTTTTTCCTCAGAAAGTGTCATTTTCCGCTAACTTGTGAAAAAAATGAAATGATACATGAACTCACCATGCCCCTCCGCGAACACTTTGGGGTGTCTTCTTTCTAAAATGGTGTCATTTGGGGGTATTTTACTTTCCTGACATTCTAGCACCTGAAGAAACATGACAGGCGCTCAGAAAGTCAGAGCTGCTTCAAAATGCCGAAATTCACTTTTTTGCACCATAGTTTGTAAACGCTATAACTTTTACCCAAACCAAGAAATATACACTTATTGGATTTTTTTTTTTATCAAAAACATGTAGAACAATAAATTTTGCGAAAAATTTATATACAAAAATATAGTTTTTTAAAAAAATTACAACAGAAAGTGAAAAATGTCATTTTTTTGCAAAAATTTCGGTCATTTTTGATTAATAGAAAAAAAAGTAAAAATGTCAGTAAGAAAGAAATAACACCAAATGAAAGCTCTATTAGTGAGAAGAAAAGGAGGTAAAATTCATTTGGGTGGTAAGTTGTATGACGGAGCAATAAACGGTGAAAGTAGTGTAGTGCAGAATTGTAAAAAGTGGTCTGGTCATTAAGGGTGTTTAAGCTAGGGGGCTGAGGTGGTTAATAACCACAGTATCAGTGTGCTTGATTGGCCAGCAAACTTACCTGACCTAAACCCCATAAATTCTCTATGGGGTTTTGTCAAGAGGAGATGAGACACCAGATCCAACAATTCAGAGAAGCTAGAGGCTGCTAAAGCAGGCATCCTCAAACTGCGGCCCTCCAGCTGTTGTAAAACTACAACTCCCACAATGGCCTGCTGTAGGCAGATACCTGTAGGCTGTTCGAGCATGTGGGAGTAGTAGTTTTGCAACAGCTGGAGGGCCGCAGTTTGAGGATGCCTGTGCTACATCAACCTGGGCCTCCATAAATCCTCAGCAGTGTCGCTGGCTGATCACCTCCATGTAACCATGCAGTGATTAGGAATTCATGCAAAATGAGTAGGTCACCATTTCTGTATTAAAGTTAATTTTTAATTAGTCATATTATATTCAAAATTTCTGAGACACTAACTTTTGGATTTCATTAGCTATAAGCCATAATCATTAACATTATAAGAAATAAATGCTTACAATAGATCACTGTGTAATGAATCTATATACGAGTTTCACTTTTTGAATTGAATTACTGAAATAAGTTCACTTTTCAATGATATTCTATTTTATTGAGACGCACATGTATTTAGTCTTGAGAACAGGCATCTAAGGGGTGGACATCATTAACTTATATAAATGGCCCATACAAAAATATGGTGGATAGTAGTTTTATGTGAAATCCACTCGAAAGACAAGGGACACTGCCTCCATCTGGACAAGAAAAAGGCAGTTTGTAGAGACGACAAAGCTTCTACACCATAAGGGCTCATGCACACGACCGTTGTTTTGAGGTCAGCAAATTGCGGATTAGCAAAACACGGATACCGGCAGTGTGCATTCTGCGGAACAGAATGGCTGGCCCATAATAGAACGGTTCTATCCTTTTCCATAATGCAGACAATAGGATTTTTTTTTTGTGGAACATTTGTGTGCATGAGCCCCAAGAGTAGTGCATCTGTGGAATAGTCTACCTCAGATTTGGGTAATGGCAGGACCATCTGAAGGTTTTAAAAAGACTTAGATGAATTCTTAGAACTAAGTAGCATTATTGCTGATATAAGGATAAAATTCTGGTTTCGCACTCGTCTTACATTAATTCACACCCTCTGGTTGAACATGATGGACTTGTGTCTTTTTCAACCGTACTAACTATGGAACCATAGCCTTGAGTGTGTAGATCTATTGCATTATTCTGATGGCATTAGGTCAATTACAATTCAGTAGATCCAAGGTCGGGCAGGGAGAAATTTAAAAATAATTTTACGATTTTATTCCATGAATACAGCAAGGGTTAACAGCAGGGTTAACCCTGATCCTGCAGTTTACAGAAACATCCCATATGTAGTTGTAAACTGCTGTATGCGCAAATGGTAGAACTCAGAAGGGATAGAGCACCATTTGGGTTTTGGAGAAGAGATTTTTCTGGAATAGTTTTTAGGCGTTTCCTCACATTTGCAGAGACCCTGAGCCAACTGTACTATAAAAACCCCCAATAAGTGACCCAATTCAAAAACTACACCTCATGGGATGGGGGAGCAGTTCGACACTACAAGTATTTTGCAGAAAATGAATCAGTAGAAGACATGAAAAATTTAAATTTCAAGTGCCCAATATGTTGTGCCCAGCTCCTGGGATTGGTTTATGGGCACCATGTTGCTGTTGATTAGCCTCTAGAGTACCAGTACAGCTTTTTTTTACATGAGACGCATGTACTATGTTACTAAGAATACTTTTTATTTTAATTTTCCTCTCAACAGAGCTTATTTTGAGAACTAAGTTGCTATCATCATTGGTTCCATTTTTAGGTACTTATTTTGCTTTTTGGGAAACAGGATAAAGAGAGGGCAGCAATTGTGCCCTTGCTTTTTGGTTCCCCATACGCTAAAAATAACATGTAACTTTATTATGCTGGTCTGTACGATTACAAACATACCAATTTTATTTTTATTTTTTTACGCTTGCTACTTAAAAAAAAAGTTATTGCTTAATTATGTTTGTCTCGCAGGATGCGATGACGTTTTCATTGATACGATTCTGGGGTACAAGACATTTTGATCACTTGATATTTTTTCGGGAGGCGACGTGACAAAGAAAAAAAAGAAAAAGTGGGTGCTCAGGCACAGTTTGTATTTATTTTACATCCGCCGCTCTTTCAGTGCTGTGTATATAGGGATAGGGAAGGCAGGGACGGTGAAACACTGTCCATGCCTTCGCTATGGGGAGTTGTCACTAACATCAGGCCTCCCAACTGCAGCTGCACGATTAGCGTGTAGATGCGTTCACTGCATGGACGTTTTAAAATGTCCATGCAGAGATCTGTCCCTACTGCACGGATGTATATAGTCTATGGGTGCTGGTAAACTGTATCAAGTCACACCTGTTGTGCACAAGATTGCATACAACACAATTTACCAATATGGACTACAGCTGTAGTTCGATCCACTCGTTTTGTCTTCAAAAAGTGCATAAAAACATGACTGTTTAGCAGCACCCTTAGGCCACCTGCACATGTTGGGAAATACGTGCGTTTTTCTGCGCTGATTCCCGTGCCGATAAATCGCAGCATATTACAGTACCAGCAAAGTGTATAAGATTACACAAATCTCATGTACACTTTGCTGATATTTTTCTGTGCGGAAAAGGTATTCGCTTTGGATTTCACCCGTTCCAATATAGGGTAAGATCTGCGGCAAAACCACATCTAATCCACACCAAAATACACAATTAGAAATTGCAGATTTTGGTGTGGATATGGTGCAGAAATGCACATAAATCCGCATGGAAAATCATTTGGATCTAATGAGCGTTCACCCGCACTAGTGTGCAGACGGCCTTAGTGTAGCCCTAGCCTCACTCAGAAATCTTCCTCCTCCAAATTATAAATCTGAGCTCTACGTGTCCCAGAGCTCGGCTTCTCTCCCTCTATAATATACTGTTCACAGACTGGGCAGCAAAGATTTACAGGGATTCCTCCCACTAACACTGGAAACCTATAGATAAATGGGCATATTAAAAATCATCTTGTGTTGCAGCTACAACACAAAGGTGATTTTAATACAGCAGTGAGGTCAGCATGTCAGTCAGCATGTAACAGACAGGGCACTACAGGAGGGTGTCTCTATTCTGTGAGACACAGAACAAATCAATGCAAGCTCTGAGTGTCTCTGCACAGAGCACTCAGTCTGTGGAAAAACTAAGGTGTGAATAGTGGAATGTACTTCTACAGATCAGTGTGCTGTCCATGTGCGAAATGAACAGCAACAGACAAAATATGGAAATGAATTCTCCATAAAGCAGGGACTGGCCCATCAAGCATGAAAACCATTTTTCCAGCATTACCACCTTACCTGGAGCTAATGTATTGCAGAAAGTAATTGGTCTGCGCTGGAGCATCTGCACTTTGAGGCCCAGGGTTCGCCACATCAAGGGAATCTTTACTTTCCAGTCCAAGCTGCAAGATAATGAACATATATTTCTAAAAACTGAACAATAACACTTTATGAAATGTAAGGCGTATCTAAAAGAGGGATCTTGGGAAACTGAAAAAGAACACCACATATTTTACCATTAAAATAAAATAAATAAACTACCTTTACTCGGTCACGAAGATTCTGACCAAACACAAAGGTCTGTTGAGAATTCTGTTCCACCCTCTCGGAGCTCTCAAGAACACCAAATTTACTAGCCATCGACTCTGACTGAGCATCTCCAGCCTTAAACAAAAAAACACATTCTATTCACACACATCTTTCTTCTCAAATTAAAAGCTTCCACATTATAGGGCTATTCCCCAGATATGCCACAAATGTCTGACAGATGCAGTTCCGCCTGGTCATGCACATCTCTCTTTATTCACTTATATAGGAGTCAAGAGGGCACGCTTGTGAGAGATAACTGATATGTGTAGACACTCACTATTGATAAATGCATGGCTGTATAATGCCTTATTCGTTAGTGACTAAACTATGAAGCCTCATAGTATTAAAGTTTTGTTTTAAAACATGGGCTGACTCAGCAGGAAGTTTTCGTAACCAAACTTTGTCCGATAATTGCCTGCTTATCAGAGGAGGTGAGAACTCCATTTACATGCAGTAAGCATCTCCACTATATGAGGGCCAATAATCGTTACTGTAATTACTTGTCCCCTGGAGAATCCTTGATTTTGGGCAGCAGCTCCCCATGTATGCAGGGCAATCTGCTGCCCTGAAACAATAATTTAGGTCTTCACATCAGTGATGCTTTCTCCCTGTGCACGAGCATTTGTTTGGAAGCACCTCAGAACAGGGCCACTATCGGGGATGAGCGTTTCTAGGAACATTCCTTCCTGATAATTGCCCAGATTGTCAGCCCACTTTGGAAATGCGCAAGTTCTAAGCTACTCGCTTCCAGCTGTTGTGATATACAACAGACAGCCCGACACAGATACGACAACATGTAAAATACAGTATTTTCTCATATTCAGTTGCCATCCTTTATATATTTTTGTAAATCTAGCATGTCTTTAAAGGGGTTTTCCAGGTGTTCAATATTGATCTATCCTCAGGATAGATAATCAATATCTGAAAGGTGGGGGTTCACATCCAGACCCCCACTAATCAGTTGTTTAAATAAATGCCTTTAGAGGCATTCCGTTATTAATTCCGTCATAATAGAAGTCTATGGGCTGCAAAGCGGATCCGTCCCATTTCAGTTATGCAGGCGCGACCTCTCCTGCATAACGGAAATGGGACGGATCCGTTATGCAGGCCATAGACTTCTATTATGACGGAATGAATGATGGAATGCCTCTAAAGGCATTCCGTTATGCATTTCGTCATAGAATTGCTTTATGATCCGTGGTAACGGAATCCATAACGCAATTCTGCTTTTACAACCAACTGAAGCGTGAACCAATTTCATAACATGAAATTCGTTCATCTCTAAAAAGAATATTAAAATTGCTGGTTTTTATTTTTCCCCTAAAAATAAAATAAGTTTTTACACTACCCCAGAATGGTTCCTAAAAACCTACAACTAATCCTGCAAAATACAAAAGAATTTAGAAGAAAATATTAAAAAGTTATGACCGCTGTAACACAAGGGAAAATTATTATTGGTCCTTAAAGGCTATGTACACCTTCGGAGGCAATTTTGGGTTACGACTGCATTTTACTCATTTTTGGCTAAAAATATTTTCAATTGTCCTTTATTAAAAATATTGAGCCATTCTGTCACAAAGAGTTAACTATTTTTCTAGCTGTGGGACTGGTACTTTCACTTATTTATGCCACATTCGTCTCAGCAAGAGAAGGACTGAGCAATAATGAGTGTTAGAGATCAGGAATAAAAGAGGAAATCTAGTCTGCTACTAGAGCCTCTCAGCCCTATTCAAAAAAAAGGGCTCCATATTTTCAATAAAGACCCATTGAATTTTTTTTTAGCTCAAAATGAGTACAAGCAATAATTAAAGAGGACCGTTCACCGCTCCTGATGCCTGTTTTAATAGCTTTATGCATTCCCAATGTAATAACAATGCCGGAGCATCTATTCCTATTGCTCTACAGTCCCTGACAAAAGTCTTGTCGCTTCTCTATTTTGTAGAAACTCCTGCTATTAACCTGACTTTTAATTAATCAATTGGTGTTAGAAATAGCTCATATGAAAAGCTAAAGCCCTCCCAAATGATGTTTAATGCACTGAAATAAATTAGTTTCACTGAAAAAGATTTATCATTTAATCAAGACAGAAAGGTCAAATTTTGGCAAGACAAAAGTTTAGTCGCCTATACAGAAATTGAACAACTTTACTGCAAATCCAAAAACATGTCAGCAAATTAAGTAGTGGGGCTGTGAGATCCAAAATTAATATCTTGTATGACTTCCATGAGCTTGAAGGACAGCATCCATGTGGTTTGGCAAGGATTCATACAATTTATTGATGGAGTCATCAGGAATAGCAAAGAAAACAGTCTTGCATGCCTCCCGAGTTCATCAATATTCTTTGGTTTCGTCTTCCATGCTTCCTCTTTCATCCTACCCCTCATAGGCTGGACAATCCTGAAGCATCTTGATCTTCTTCGCCTTGAGGAACTTTGATGTGGAGATGGAAGTATACGATAGAACACCATCCTGCTGCAGAATTTGGCCTTTTTATGGTTGGGAATATAAGAGGTAGCTAAGATTTCTTGGTATTTTAGACTATTGATGTTTCCTTCCACCTTGCAGATACCTCTCACACCCCATACTGGATGTAACCCCAGACCATGATTTTGCCTCCACCAAACTTCACTGTTTTCTGGGTAAATCTCGGGTCTGTGCGGGTTCCAGTAGGTTTCCTGCAATATTTGCAGCGACTGTGGTGTAATTCAACAGAAGATTCATCTGAAAAATCCACCTTCTGCCACTTTTCCAGCGTCCATCCTTTTAGCAGGCTGTGGGCCTTGGCAAATGCCACACGGTTTTTCAATTGTCTTTTGTTTAGTGCTGGCTTATGGGCACCAATTCGACCATGGAGGCCATTTCGAGACAGAATCCGTCAAACTGTTCTGGATGACACAGGGACTTTAGGTGACCAGGTCTCGTGGAGCTCTGCTGCAGTGGAAAATGGGCTGGACTTGGATTTTTAAGCCAACAAACGGTCCTCTCGAGCAGTTTGACCTGGGCTTGTCCAAAACGTCTACAGTCTCTTCAAGTTTTTTTTTTTATCCTCTGAACTTGACGCTGAGACACATTAAAGGTGTCTGCCACATCAGCAGTGGATCTGGTCTTCAGCCTCTTGATAATCAACACTTTAGTCTCAGGGTGAATCTTAGGCATGTTTGCAGAGGTCTAGTTGCCGTTGATGTGAAGGTCTAGTGTACTGGGGTTCTTCTTCTACACACCTGAGACCTAATTGATCCATTATTAGTCAGAGGTGAAGCTCATATGACAAGGCGACAACACTTATGTCTTGGCAAAAATTGACTCAATGGCCTTTACCAAGCTGTCAATATTAGAATACTTTTGTCAGTTTCATTTTGCACTGAAACATTAATACAAAAGCTGTTGGGATTAAAACGACCCATTTCTTGTAACGAAATCTTGATTAGAAATATATTTTAGCGGCACTTCAGGTTAATTTGTACACAAGAGACAAGACTTGTCAGGGACTGTATGTTGTGCCATTCCTTTATTATTTCTACTAGAGGTTATGAATGAAATGCTAGCAGTCTGCAGTAAGGGTACAGAGGGGTGGTAACCAGTTGGGGGTGTACCTGCACAGTCTGAAAATGGCAGCACTGATTGGATAGAGCGAGACTGTACACCCACAACTTGTTACCGCCCCTCTGTACCCTTACAGAAGGCTAATAGTAATTTGTTCATAACTTCTAGTAGTAATAATAAAGGAATGGCACAACATAGAGCCATAAGAATAGATGCTCCAGAATTGTTATTACATAGGGAATGCATGCAGCTAATAAAACAGGCATGTCAGGAGTGGTGACAGGTGCTCATTAAAAATTGCCTCTGAAAGTGTACATAGCCTTTAACGTTAAAATTATGTCACTAAGGGGTTAAAAATGCAATTGTGCGCCAACAAGATTTACCGCAGACACACGTTAAAAATCTACAATAAAAAAAATGGGGGATTTTTTTTTAATTTAAATGTGACTGTTAGGAGGTTAATAACTACTGGACTAAAGAAAAACTGCAGCAAACAAATCACAAGTCATGACTCAACCCTTCCCCTGCCAAACCCATATAGTTATGCTATTTTCCCTCAAGCAACTAAACCAGTGGTAGGCAACCTCTGGCACTCCAGCTGTAGTAAAACTACAACTCCCAGCATGCATACTTGCTCTGCTCTTTTCAGACCTCCCAGAGAAATGAAAGTAGAAAGCTGGGAATTGTAGTTTCACAACAGCCGGAGTGCCGAAGGTTGCTGATCCCTGAACTAAACAGACAGCATGTCATCTTGGTTGTAAAAATAAATGTCTGTAAGGAACAGCTCTGGGAACCACTTGTCCCATGATGCCATGCCCTGCCTGCATCACAGGTACAGGTTATTGAAACCATTCCAAACTGTCTGCAGAGGTATAGGTCTAAAAGTGGCCAAAACACAATTTTAGCGAACGATCTACTGTCTATGGAGGTGTTTGACGTTTCCCTGCCAACCTTAGATACAGAGATGAGAGACAGAAGGGTGTCATTTTGTATGACAACCTGATTCCTTTGTTATCAAGGAAGATAAGCCACCGACAGAAAGCTTATTCCTCTCTCCTAGTAAGAACACATGCACACTCAGCTAAGTAGGCATGTACAGGAAATAGTCTGAAGGAATAGCTGTTTGCAGACAGTTACTTAACCTGTTAAGGACACAGGGCGTACAGGTGCGCCCTGATGTCCGAGTCCTAAGGACACAGGAAGTACATGTACGTCCTGTGTAGTTCCGATCACCGGCGTGCAGTGTGGGGTGATCGGAACAATGCCGAGGGGTTCTGTGACCCCCTCTTCTATTAGCGATCGCTGCAAACCGCAGCTCAATTCAGACCTACAGTTTGCAGCGCTTTCTGCTGTTTCTGATCCCCGCGGTCCATGACTGCGGGGATCAGAAACTTGTAAGTGCCTAAAAGTGGATTTGCAGTGGGGCAGTACAGGAGGTGGGTGGTGCGGCAGCGCTCACCTCATCTGTAATATTCATTGGTGGCCAGTGGTTTATCTGCTGGTGCAGATGTCAGCAGTTTAACCCCTTCCATGTCGCGGTCCATACGGACCACTGTATGGGAGGGTTAACAGGAAGGAGCTCCCTCCCTCTCCCATCGGGGGCTGCTGTGCCTTTGCAGCCCCCTGACAGGATGGGATTACAGAGGGAGGGCCCCACTCCTCTCCCATCACCTGCTGCTCTGTTCTGGCAGCAGGTGATGGTTACCATGGCAGCAGGCCTTCAGAGGTGTCCTGCTTGCCATGGTAATGTAAGTCTGATCTGACTTCTACTAAAGACAAAAGTCTGATCAGACTAAGTGTAAAAATAAAATACAGTACAGTGTACTGTAGGGGTGCATCAGGGGGCTTTAAATGGGACATGGTGTCTAAAAACCAGTCCAGTAAACTCTGCCTTCCAAAAACCATATGACGTTCCCTTCCTTCTGCGCCCTGCTGTTTGGCCATACAGCAGTTTAAGGCCACGTATGGGGTGTTTCTGCAAACTAAAAAATCAGGGCAATAAATAGTAAGTTTTGTTTGGCTGTTAACCCTTGCTTTGTTAATGGAAAAAATGGATTAAAATGTAAAATTTTCCAAAAATTTAAATTCTGAAATCTTATCTCCATTTGCCATTAACTCTTGTGGAACACCTAAAGGGTTAATTACGTTTGTAAAATCAGTTTTGAATACCTTGAGTGGTGTAGTTTCTAGAATGGAGTCATTTTTGGGTGGTCCCTATTGTGTAATCCTCACAAAGTGACTACAGACCTGAACTGGTCCCTAAAAAGTGGATTTTTGAAAATTTTGCTTCTAAACTTCTAAATCTCCCCACCCAAAAAAAAAAATGGCATTCGCAAAATGATCCAAACATGAAGTAGACATATTGAAACTTGGAAATTTGCTAATTTTTCCAAATTTTTAGTAAATTTGGTATTTTTTTATAAATAAAAATGAGTTTTTTGACTCCATTTTACTAGTGTTATGAAGTACAATATGTGATTAAAAACAATCTCAGAATGGCGTGGATAATTAAAAGCATTTTAAAGTTATTCACACAAAGTGACAATGGTCAGATTTGCAAAAAATAAATAAAAATGGCCTAGTCCTTAAGGTGAAATATGGCTGTGTCCTTAAGGGGTTAAAAGGGGTGTCTAGGATTTTGATAGGCCACCAATATCAGATTGGCGGGGGTCCAATAACATGACGATCAACTGTTTTGTTGTAGTTCAAGTCCCGCAACTTCATAGCTCTGTCTACTGTGTAATGGAGCGAGCAAGTTCATGTAGCACTGCACCCACTGAAATGAATCCAGTACAATCCAAAGGTGTATGGCCATCTTCAGTTACTTAGAAAGGCTACATACAGTGTACATACTATCCATTGTTTTATGCGGGACAGCCTGAAGAACAGTAGAATACAGAGGACTACATGTTCTTCGGCTGTCGCCCACATCTTCACAATGCCCTTAAGTTTAGCAAGTGACCGCTTAGGCCTCTATTGGGCTGCTGCTGTCATGTAATCATTGGAAGCTTGTTAATAAAGACAGGCAGAGGGACCAAAGCATCTGCGATTAATTGAAAATCGCTTACTGTTTTTGTTAGTTTTTTTCTAAAATGTGTGGCTTCTTCCCCAAAAATCCATTTGAAATTTCACTGAGAAAACCTACTTTATCAGATGTAAGTGTTGGGGCAGCTGGACTTGTTGAAATTTTATTAGTTGAAGAACCGCATGGTTCAGAGGAGACACTTATGCCATTAGTTCCACTGCTGACAACTGGAAAATAGAACATAAATATGATCAAATCCATTCAAGAAGTAACAATACATTTTTAGCGACATTTAGAAAATCCTTGCTACTTACATGGTGTGCAAAAAGTCTTCGTTTGTGGTGCTTGTAATACTGCTGGACGTAGCACACTGCGCTGCTGTTCCTTGGGTTTCTGACTAGGAAGCCCTGAAATGCCCAAAAATGATCAATGGTAACTCGCATTAGAAAACATTTCTAATAATCATCCAGTATAAGGAGAAAAATACAAACAGCCATTGCTAATGAAAGACAAGGCACAAACGTTCTTGTGCACAGGAGCATATTCTGGAGACATATGGGCTCAATGTAGAAAAGGTCAAGACTGAGCCACTAGAGTTATATGCATACTGCTGTTCAAGTTACCGTATTTAAGACTATAAGACCCCCTCGCAAAATGGGGGAAGTGGCAATGCATCTTATAGCCCGAATGCTGGCATGCAAGAGGCATGGGGAAGTGAGGGCAGCGCTGCGCTGGCTGTACTCCCTACCCTGGTCTTCTTTCAGGTCCCGCTGTAGTGTCCTGATGGTGCACAGTGTCAGGATATATTGCACATAGGCACGCACTATGACCTGAAGCAGTGCGCCGTCAGGTCACAGTAGACAGCGGGACCCATAAGAAGCGATGTGGGGAGCGGCAAGTCTTTGATCGGTGGCACCGTCCGGAGGAAGGAAGGAATGATCTGAGGTCTGATTGGGGCTAGAGGGTGCGATCTGAGGCAAATTGGGGTTGGGGTCCAATCAGAGGTGCATCAAGTCTGATTGGGGGTCTGATCTGATTCTGATGGGGGCTGTGGGGACCCAGCTGATTGAGGGTCCGATCTGAGGCTGACTGGAGGTCAGATCTGAAGATAATCGGGGGCTTGTGGGTTCTGATCGGAGGCTAATGGAGGTTGAGGGGTCTGACTGAGGGAGCTCGGAGGGGTCTGATCTGAGGTCTGATGAAGAATAGGGGCTCCATCCAATTTGGGGGTCTGCTCTGAGGTCCAGCGAAATTATTTTTTAATACGGTATATATCAGCATTTCTATGAAAGTGGCATGTTTACCAAAGTCGTATGCAGGTCATCTTTCTAGAAATGGGTAATAAGAGCAGTTAATATAGAATACCAACTATATAAACAATGTCTTATGCCCGCCATATACATAATATTAACCCCTTAAAGCATAATGTACAACATTATGTGCTGAGAACTGCGCTGAACCCGCTCCACACATGGTGGGTGCTGGCTGTATAATACAGCAGGCACCTGGTTGCAATGATGGGGAACAGTGATCACATGGAACCTAGTCATTTAACCCCTAAGATGACACATGCAAAAGTGATTGCGGCATCTGTGAGGTTATGCAGCTCCCTCTGCCTTCCGATCGGAGCCCCCATAGTGAAATCACAGGGCTCTGATCGGTTACCATGACAGCCTGATGTACGCCAAGTTGTGTAAAACTATAGTGACCGTTTCCTTGACATTTGTCATGTAACTGCAGTTGATATATCAGCCCCAGTTACAGGTGGAATACAGTACCCAGAGCTTCACTGCAGAGCTGATCGGGGTCTACCAGGTTACCCGGTGACCACAGGCGTCTCAGCCGCTTCCTGATCTGTATACTCCATGCTCACTGAGCTGGGGAATAAAGTGATAGAGGAGGTTCATTACCGTCCCTACCTTCCATAAGGGTATCCCAACTGCCACCAGTAACTGGCTCCCCTATGCAGCTGCAAACTCTGCAGGGAATTTTTGCAGAGAAATATGCAAACTTGTAGTATAAAAAAAAAAAAAAAAAGAAAAAAAAACTACAATAACTGAAAAGAATACCTGCACTGGGAGCTTGTCCATGAATAAGTGTGGGAGGTTTGAGTCTGAATCCACTGGATTTTTCCTCTAAAAAGGACAGTTATCAATTGTTAAAGAATATTTTCTGAAATTAATTCTGGGTACAAGAAAAGAGAATGTATAAGAAGTTAAAACAATAAGCAAATCTAATATCTTTTCCACTGAAATTAGTAAGCACCATCAATATAGATCATACAATTAGCACATGTGGTGATGAATGGGAGAAATCCTTTGTAATAAAGCATATGGAGCAGGTCACTGTCACGGATAATGGGATAGGGATCACACCAGATAACACATTGAAGGAATAGACCGGAGTCTAGGCTTTAAAGCTAAGGAAGAGGGAAGGTAACCACCTAGGAATCCTTAGACCTCTCCCTGACTCCTGCCAGTATGAGTAGACGCTGAAGGTGGAAATACTCATACACCGTGGAGCCAGATTTATCATTACACTTCCATCTTACTCCAATTTCACATAAGTCCAAAGTCACTTTTGGCTCAGTCAGATTTATTAATGGTCCTTTAATACTGAGATAAATGTGGTTTGATGGCAGCAGTTCATCCTTCAGTAAACGGCTTTACAAAAGTCGCACATACTTACAAAAAGTCGCATGTTCTATTAAAAAGTCGCATAAGATAAGCATGGTCCTCCCTGGAGTGAAATTGGGACTTTTGCGACTTTTTAAAAAGTCCCAAAGATAAATCTGGAGTGAAACTCATTAACATGGCTAACCACGCCCATTTTTACAAAACTAGAGTGAGTGGTATACACATGTAAATAAGTCGCAAATTATGCGCAAATGAGTGTGAAAAGTCGCAAATGCCCTATTTTGGGACTTTTTGATGCCAGAATTCTGGAGTGAAGGTATGATAAATCATGGCCCGTAACCTAAGCCCTGGAGACCCTGGAAGGCCCTAGGAGTGGTGGCAGGGAATGAGACTACTGGTTCCTCCCCAGATGAAGGAACCAGCGTCTCCCTGAGGCCTAGACAACACCACACACAAGCGAACAACAAAATGCAAAACAAAATTCACTAAGTTTAAAGAAGAATGGAGGAGCAGGAGATCCAAAGGAACAATACCAGCTCAACCAACTCCAGCAGGAAATATCAACCACATGGTAAGCAGTGTCAGTCAGAACTAAATAGCGTCAGTAATGATCACAAACTGCACCTGACAAGAGGTGTGGTCATTACCAAACAACAACACTGCAAGAATAAAACAGAGAGACTCTCAGATACCCACACGTGCCGCCAGTCTCTCAGATCTTCTTACCTCTGTAATGGGCAGTACCCCCACCCCCACACTCTACAGGTGGCCTCCAGAGACCCAGGGCCGACTTGATCAGGATGCACCCGGTGAAAACTATCCTGGCAATCTGAAATTCAAGATTACCATCCACCAAGATAGGAGCAGGAGGTAAGGAGGACAGGTTTCGACATATCTTTTCAGCAATGATTTGTGAAAAACATCATGACTTTTTAAAGTCTGCAGAAGTTCAACATGAAAAGCAACCAGATTAATAATGGCAGAGATTTTATATGGCTCAATAAACCTTGGCCCCAACTTCTAAGAAGGTACCTTCAACTTAAAGTTTCTTGTGGACAGCCACACAGAATTACCCACTCTCAGGTCCGGACCACTGATACGTCTCGTCAGCCATACGTTTATACTTTTTGCCCATTTTTTAAAATTTTCTACCAAATAGATGACAACGAAGAGGAAAATCTTTTCTCTTTCGGTATACCAGAAGTCTCTGTACCAGAAAATGTGCCACACTGCCGATAGAACCCATATGCTCCAAAAAACAGCGACTTAATAGTGGACTCCTGTGTACGGATATTTATGGCAAACTCGGCCAACGACAAAAATGAAGACCACTCCTCCTGATTCTCCGAGACAAAACATCTTGCATAAGTCTCCAAATTCTGGTTAGTGCATTCAGTCTGTCCGTTCGACTGAGGATGAAAAGCTGAAGAGAAGGACAGTTGGACCTCCAGGCGAGTACAGAACGCCTTCCAGAATCTGGAAACAAACTGAGTCCCCTATAAGACACCACATCAGAGTGGATACCGTGTAGTTTCACGATGTTATCAACAAGCGCTTGAGCGACAGTTTTAGCATTAGGTAGACCTGATAATGCTATAAAGTGCGACATCTTGCTGAAGCGATCAACAACCACCAGTTTTCCCTGAGTAATTAGGCAAATCTATGACAAATGAGTCCACAGTCGGGACAGGATAGACAAGAGAAGTAGAGATCATTAAGGCAGAGTATGTGTCACCTTGGCACACACACAAGTCTCACAAGCTGACACATAGCCCTCAATACATTTAAGCAAAACTTTCACAATAGAATCTCCAGGAAATGAGATCAACCGTGGATCTGCTCCCAGGGTGTCCCGTAAGAACAGTACTGTGATGTTCTTCAACCACCTTGTGCTGTAGTTTCGAAGGAACAAACAACTTACCTGGAGGACAAGATCAGATGCCTCTCCTGGGCCTCCAACACCTCTGCCTCAAGTTCAGGATTAAGGGTGGATACAACCACCCCATCAGCTAATATCAGGCCAGGATCCTCCGAATCACAGCCCCGGAAAGCTACGCGACAAAGCATCCACTTTCACATTTTTAACCCCAGGGCGATAGGTGACCACAAAATTAAATCTGGTTAAAAACGACCAGCTGGCCTGCCTTGGGTTCAGACGTTTAGCGGACTCCAGATAAGCCAGATATTTGTGATCAGTAATTACCGTAATGGGATGAATCGCTCCTTCCAACCAATGACGCCATTCCTCAAAAGCAAACTTAATGGCCAGCAACTCTCTATTACCTACATCATAATTTTTTCAGCAGTAGAGAGGTTGTTTTAATTTTGAGAAAAAAAGCACATGGGCGCCATTTGCTAGAAGGACCCTGCGACAAGACTGCTCAAACCCCTACCTCGGATACGTCAACTTCCACAATGAATGGCACATCAGGTTAAACCAGTATAGGAGCAGAAGCAAAATATTCCTTTACTGCTGAAAAGGCATGCAATAACCTCATCAGACCAGACTAAGAGATCCGCAGTCATATCTGTTAATGGTTTAACAACATCGAGTAATTCAAGATAAATTTACAGGAGTAGTTGTTGATCCCCAAAAATCTCATGAGCGCTTTCAGATTTTCGGGTTGATTCCAGTCCAACACAGCACGGACTTTTTCCGGATCCATACGTAAACCCAAAAATGAGAGTAGGTAACCCAGGAATTGCACTTCGGAACCGCAAATACACACTTCATCTTAGCATACAATTTATTCTCCCTTAAGATCTATAAGACATGTCTCACATGATCCTGATGCGTCTCCATGTCAGGAGAATACATTAAAATATCATCCAGATACACCACCACAAACCTGCCTACCAGATGATGAAAGATGCATTGATGAAATGTTGAAAAACAGCAGGAGCATTGGTCAACCCAAAAGGCATGACCAAATTCTAAAAATAACCTTCAGGGGTATTAAAGGCAGTCTTCCATTCATCCCCCTCCTTGATCCTTACCAGATTATATTCCTTCCTCAAATCTAACTTCGAGAACACCTTGGCACTGACAATCTGATTGAACAAATCTGGGATCAAAGGAAAGGGATCACGGACAGTAATACAATTAAGCTCATGGAAGTCTGAACATGGCCTAAGAGTTCCGTCCTTTTTCTTAACAAAGAAGAACCCTGCATCCATTGGTGTTTTGGATGGTCTAATATGACCTTTAGCCAAACTCTCGGTGATATATTCTCATATGGCTACTCTTTCGGGTTCAGAAAGATTATACAACGAGACTTGGGCAATCTAACTTCGGGAATAAGGTTGACGGGGCAATCATACTCCCGATGAGGAGGTAACTCCTGGTCTCCACTTTCAGGGAATACATCAGAAAAATTAAAAATAAAAGAAGGTACTATAGTGGTTACAACAGAAAGCGACGTGCTAAGACAGTTGTCTATGCAAAAATCACTCCAGTCAAGAATCTGTCTCACTTGCCAATCAATGGTAGGGTTACGTTTAGATAACCACAGTAAAGCTAGCACCAGAGGAGAAGGCAGACCCTCCAGCACAAAACAGGAAATAGATTCTTGAGGAGAATCTCCCACCTTTAGGCGAATGTCCTGCACCATTTGTGACAAATACTTTTGTGAGAGTGGAGTGAAATCAAATTTTTGTCTAAAGCGTTAGTTGTCAAGCGAAGCATCCGAACTGGCCATCAACTAGGTTAACCCCTGCCCCACTGTCAAACACTTCAATTCCAACAGTTTTGGAGTCTAGCGCCACCCTGGCAGGCAGGAGAAATCGGATACTACCAGTAAATGACAAAAGTACATTCTCAGATTCCCCACCCACACTACCAAGAGTGAGAACAGGACTAAACACAGTCTTTTCTTAACCCTAACATTTTTATCACCAGGTCCAGGAGTGACTTCCCCAACTGCATTGGCTCATCATCAGACATGAGATTAAGTGCCTCCATACCCAAAGTGTCGGAAGAGGCCTCAAGGCTAAGAGAGAGCAATGGTGACCACCTAGGAATCCCTAGACCTTTCCCCGACTCCTGCCAGCATGAGTAGACCCTGAAGGTTGAAATACCCATACACCGCAGCCTAAGCCCTGGAGACCCTGGAAGGCCCTAGGATTGGCGGCAGGGAATTAGACTACTGGTTCCTTCCAAAATGAAGGAACCAGCGTCTCCCTGAGGCCTAGACAACACACACAAGCGAACAACAAAATGCAAAACAAAATGCACTTAGTGTAAAGAAGAATGGAGGAGCAGTAGATCCAAAGGAACAACACACCAGCTCAACCAACTCCAGCAGGAAATAACAACCGCATGGTAAGCAGTGTCAGTCAGAACTAAATAGCCTCAGTAATGACCACAAGTTGCACCTGACAAGAGGTCTGGTCATTGCCAAACAACAACACTGCAAGAAGAAAACAGAGAGACTCTCAGATACCCTCACGTGCCGCCAGTCTCTCAGATCTTCTCACCTCTGTCATGGGAGGGACCGTGACAGTCACACTTTGTCCTACCTCGTGGGCTCTTCTTTGAGCCCACGAGCTGTAAATCTGAAGCCAAACAAGGGGAGGAATTCAATAGGTGCAGTATATAGCAGGGCACTATAGTGCTCAATACTTCCTGCCAAGTGTCACTCATCAAGGTCATGGTATATCAGCAGTAATAAGTCTGAGCTACTGACTTGTTGAATTTGTTTCTTCAAGATGTTTTGCTAATCATCCAACTGTCTTTTTCAGTTAGAAGGGCTTGTATGAGAATTCTACTGCATTAAAGGGGTTGTCAATCTCAGACAATGGGGGTATATAGCTAGCATATGCCCCCATTGTCCTGATGCGAGTCCCACCGCTGGGTCCCACACCTATATCGACAACGGAGCACCGAAAGTGAAGCCGCCCTCCATTTATTGTCTATGGGGCTGGCAAATATAGCCGAACGCTGGCTCGGCTAATTCCGTTGGCCCCATAGAAATGAATGGGAGCATAGGACGCGCATGCGCAGTGCGCTCAATTCACTTCTATGGGAGAGGTGGGGAGCAGAGCTTGGTGGTGGATGGTCCCTGGGAAACCTGGGGTCCTCTAACCACAGCTCTCCCCACTCCGCACTCGATATAGGTGCAGGTCCCAGCAGTGGGACCCGCAACTATCAGACAATAGCGATATACCCCCAGTGTCTAAGATGGGAATACCCCTTTAAATACTATGACTCGTGACTGAAGCTATTAAGTGTCATGACAGTGCCTTGAGAGAGGTGTTACAGCCGCATAGTAAGAGCTTTGATGTCACAGCTACCCAGTGGTATCTGGAAGACAGTGGTGGAATGTTTAACATGCACAGCACAGTAGTAGAGATGAGCGAACACCCAGATGTTCGGATTTAAGAAGTTTGGCGGAACTTCACAAAAATGTTCGGGTTCCGGATCCGAACTCGACCCAAACCCGAACTCTATTGAAGTCAATGGGGACCAGAACATTTGGGCACTAAAAGGCTGTAAAATAGAACAGGAAAGGGCTAGAGGGCTGCAAAAGGCAGCAAAAAGTAGGTAAATCCCCTGCAAACAAATATGGATAAAGAAATGAATTAAAATAAAATAAATAAAAATAAACCAATATCAATTGACAACTTGGAGTAGGAGGAGGTGGAATAGGAAGTTGGGGTGGCGTCAGGTGGAAATGCTATGGGAGTTGAAGTTCTCATCACAGCCAAAAGGATTCATGTCTGCCTGCAGTGCCACAGGCCTCATTCACAGACTCAGGGCACCCGCAAAGAGGAGAGCGTTCAAGTAACAGCAACACAGGCCTCAGGTCAACCTGCAATGGAACAGGCCATTATCATTTATGTAGGCCCCTGACACCCAGACAGAGGGAGGTCATTTGACAATAAAAAGAGTTTAATGTCTCCCACCAAGACAGTAAGCAATTAAACGAAATATAGGCCACTGACACCCACACAATAGGGCGGTCATTAGACAGTAAAAAGAGTTAAATGTCTGCCAACAAGACAGCAAGCAAGTACATGAAATTTATGCCCCTGTCACCAAGACAGAGGAGAGAGGTCCCATAGCAGCAAAAGAGGTATCATGTCACCCACCAATGGAAAAGGCCACTTTCAGATATTTAGGCCCTGGCACCCAGATTGAGGAGAGGTTCATTCAACTTTGGGTTGCCCAGCAAAATAATGGTAAACTTAAAAAAGAGGATTCAATAAAGAAGTGCCCTGGAGTACAATAATATTTGGTTAAGGGAGGTAGTTATAAATGTCTATTCTGCACAAGGGATGGATAGGTCCTGTGGGATACATGACTGGTTCATTTTATGAACGTCAGCTTGTCCATGTTGGATGTGGACAGACGGCTGCGTTTGTCAGTAATGACACCAACTGCCGTGCTGAATACACGTTCAGACAAAATGCTGGCCGCCGGGCAGGGCAGCACCTCCAAGGCATAAAAGGCTAGCTCTGGCAACGTGGACAATTTGGAGACCCAGAAGTTGCATGGGGCCGAACCATCAGTCAGTAAGTGGAGGGGTGTGCACACGTACGGTTCCACCATGTTATTGAAATGCTGCCTCCTGCAAACACGTTCAGTATCAGGTGGTGGTACAGTTAGCTGTGGCATGGTGACAAAACATTTCCACATATCTGCCATGCTAACCCAGCCCTCAGGGGAGCTGGCCGTGACACAGCTCCGTTGGCGACCTCTTGCCTATCCTCTGCCTTCGCCTTCCACTTGTTCCCCTGTGACATTTGGGAATGCTGTCAGGAGGAGTCAACCAGCGTGCTCTTGTACTCGCGCATCTTCCTATCACGCTCCAATGCAGGAATTAAGGTTGGCACATTGTCTTTGTACCGGGGATCCATCAGGGTGGCAACCCAGCAGGGCTCCAGACAAAAAAAATCCCTAGGAGCCACTGGCTCCTAAACTGAAAAATTTAGAAGCCAAATAAAAATTTTAGTCGCCAAATTTAAATACATACATAATTATGATATAAAAAAAATAGCCTCATTCACAGTGATTGTGAGCCAAAGCCAGGCGTGTATGCTACACAGACATAAAGTATAAGGGAAAGATCTGCTCTTGATCTGTGTTTAAAGCTGCACCTGGTTTTGGCTAACAATGACTGATGGAAATCACTGACGGAAGACTGACTGTGTGAATGAGGCATCAGTGTTCGGTCAGTGATTTCCATCAGTGATTTTGAGCAAAAACCAGGTGCGGCTTTAAACACAGAACTGGTGCAGATCTTTCCCTTATACTTTATGTCTGTGGAGGATCCAATCCTGGTTTTGGCTCACAATCACTGATAGAAATCACTGACCAAACACTGATGTGTTAATGAGAGCTGACTATGACTGTGCTTATATGGCGTTCTAATTTGTGCTTCCATTCTGCATTTCCGTGATTGCGGACCCATTCAAGTGAATGGGTTCGCATCCGTGATGCAGAGTGCACGCGGGCTGCTGCCGGTGTATTGCGGAAGTGATGTTTGTGGGCCGCAATACAGGCAGGGGCAGAACACTTTCTTGTGATAACTGGTGGTGACAGCAGCGCTGAGTGACAGTAGCTACTGACACCACCTACTAAGGATTTAGCATAGACAAGTATGACTTCTCAATGCTAAATCTTACAGCATGTCCTAATTATAAGTAAATGGACATTATGGTGCTGGCTGAGACTCACTGGCTAAATGAAGAGCTGAAGGGGTTAAACTTTAAACAACTGGGGGGAAACCTTACTAGTCTGAACAAGGGGGAAGGGAGGGCAGCAGGAGCCATACTGAGTGTCACAGAACTCACGTCAGGAGCCGGAGGACTGCAGGAGGCAATGATGCTGGGACTCGGCAGTCCTTCTGCAAGGGGGGCAGAGGAGCCACACTGTCACAGGACTCACATGTACGGAGCTGGAGGGGAGGCACTGACCCAGGCACCCGGCCGGCCTTCTGCAGGGGGTGCAGGAGGAGCCACACTGTCACAGGACTCACATGTCAGGAGCTGGAGGGGTGGAGGCACTGACCCAGGCACCCGGCCGGCCGTCCTTCTGCAAGGGGGAAGGAGCCACACTGTCACAGGACTCGCATGTCAGGAGCTGGAGGGGAGGCACTGACCCAGGCACCCGGCCGTCCTTCTGCAGGTCTCTGTCAGTGCTCCCAAGCGCTCTCTTCCCGGGCTCTGTGAGGGCGGAGCCCAGGACGAGCCACTACAGGCTGGCAGAGCAGGCTGGATGTCGGGGCTGGGCTCAGCAGACGTGCCGGCGTGGCGCGTCTGCTGAAGAGAGTTTTTCTCTCTTAAAGCTGCCGCGTGGAGGTGGGACAAGTCGCAAATGGCGATAAGACTTAAAAGTCTTGTCGCCATTTGCAAATTCCTAGTCGCATTTGCGACCATTTTGGTCGCCATCTGGAGCACTGCCCAGTAGTCCGCACAAGTTAAATGGTGGGCAATTCTGCTGTCATTGCGCAGGCACTGCAGCATGTAGTCGCTCATGTGTGCAAAGCAGCCCAGAGGTAAGGACAAGCTGTCCTCTGTGGGAGGCGTATCGTCATCGTCCTCCGTTTCCTCCCAGCCACACACCAGTGATGGGCCCGAGCTGCGTTAGGTACCACCCCGCTGTGAACATGCTTCATCCTCCTCCACCTCCTCCTCCTCCAGTAGTGGGCCCTGGCTGGCCAAATTTGTACCTGGCCTCTGCTGTTGCAAAAACCTCCCTCTGAGCCACTGCTAAGAGATTGGTCTGAAAAAGTGCTAAAAATGACCCCTCTTCCTCCTGGGCCACATCCTCTTCCATCATTGCCCTAAGTGTTTTCTCAAGGAGACATAGAAGTGGTATTGTAACGCTGATAACTGCGTCATCGCCACTAGCCATGTTGGTGGAGTACTCGAAACAGCGCAACAGGGCACACAGGTCTCGCATGGAGGCCCAGTCATTGGTGGTGAAGTGGTGCTGTTCCGCAGTGTGACTCACCCGTGCGTGCTGCAGCTAAAACTCCACTATGGACTGCTGCTGCTCGCACAGTCTCTCCAGCATGTGCAAGGTGGAGTTCCACCTGGTGGGCACGTCGCATATGAGGCGGTAGCGACAAGGCCGAGTTACGCTGTAGCGCAAACAGGCGAGCAGCGGCAGCATGTGAGCGCGGAGCGCGCACAGATGGCCCGCACTTTATGCAATAGCTCTGACATGTCGGGGTAGTTGCGAATGAACTTCTGCACCACCAAATTCAGCACATGTGCCAGGCAAGGGATGTCCGTCAAACCGGCTAGTCCCAGAGCTGCGACGTGATTTCGACCATTATCGCACACCACTAGGCCGGGCTTCAGGCTCACCGGCAGCAACCACTCGTCGGTCTGTTGTTCTATACCCCGCCACAACTCCTGCGCGGGGTGGGTCCTGTCCCCCAAACAGATGAGTTACAGAATGGCCTGCTGGCGTTTACCGGGCTGTGCTGAAATTGGTTGTGAAGGTGTGTGGCTGACTGGATGAGCAGGTGGAGGAAGAGGAGGAGGAAGCCGAGTAGGAGGAGGAGACAAAGAATGATGCCCTGCGATCCTTGGTGGCGGATGGACGTGCGCCAAACAACTCTCCGCCTGGGTCATAGCCGCCACTACATTTACCCAGTGTGCAGTTAGGGAGATATAGCATCCCTGGCCGTGCTTACTGGTCCACATATCTGTGGTTAGGTGGACCTTGCCACAGATGGCGTGGCGCAGTGCACACTTGATTTTATCCGATACTTGGTTGTGCAGGGACGGCACAGCTCTCTTGGAGAAGTAGCGGCGGCTGGGAACAACGTACTGTGGGACAGCCACCGCCATCAGCTGTTTCAAGCTGTCCGTGTCCACCAGCCTGAATGACAGCATTTCAAAGGCCAGTAGTTTAGAAATGCTGGCATTCAGGCCCAGAGCTCGAGGGTGGCTAGGTGGGAATTTACGCTTTCTTTCCAAGGTTTGTGAGATAGAGAGCTGAAAGCTGCCGTGTGACATGGTGGAGATGCTTGGTGACGGAGGTGGTGGTGTTGGTGTCACATCGTCTTTTTGCTGGGCGGCAGGTGCCAACGTTATTCCGAGGTGAAGGAAGAGGCCAAAGCAGCAGAAGAGGGAGCAGGAGGAGCATGAGTGAGTTCCTTGTTTTTAAGGGGTTTATTCCACTGCAGTTCAAGCTTTGCATGTAGATGCCTGGCCATGCAGGTTGTGCTAAGGTTCAGAACGTTAATGCCTCCCGGGTCTTGTCGTCAGCACATTGTTTAAAGAAGTGCCATGCCAGGGAACTCCTTGAAGCTGCCTTTGGGGTACTCTGTGCCTGGTGGCGGTGGCCAGTAGCAGGCGAACTCTCTTGGAGGCGGCTGTTCTGCTTTTGCCCCCTGCTCCCTCTTTTGCTACGCTGTTGGCTCGGTCTCACCACTGCCTCTTCCTCTGAACTATGAAAGTCAGTGGCACAACCTTCATTCCATGTGGGGTCTAGGACCTCATCGTCCCCTGCATCGTCTTCCACACAGTCTTCCTCCCTTACCTCCTGTTCGGTCTGCACACTGCAGAAAGAGCGCAGCAGTTGGCACCTGTGTTTCGTCATCATCAGAGACGTGTGGACTCCGATGAGGTGGTATTCCCATGTCCTCATCATCAGGAAACATAAGTGGTTGTGCGACAGTGCATTCCATGTCTTCCACCGCTGGGGAAGGGCTAGGTGGATTCCCTTGGGAAACCCTGCCAGCAGAGTCTTCAAACTGCATAAGAGACTGCTGCATAACTTGAGGCTCAGACAGTTTCCCTGATATGCATGGGGGTGATGTGACAGACTGATGGGCTTGGTTTTCAGGTGCCACCTGTGCGCTTTCTGCAGAAGACTGGATGGGAGATAATGTTGTGAACGTGCTGGATCCACTGTCGGCCACTCAATTGACTAGCACCTGTACTTGCTCAGGCCTTACAATCCTTAGAATGGCATTGGGCCACACCAAATATCGCTGTAAATTCTGGCGGGTACTGGGACCTGAGGTAGTTGGTTCACTAGTTTGTGTGGCAGAAAGGCCACGTCCTCTCCCAGCACCACAGGGTCCACCACCACCATGTCCGCATCCCTTACTGAATGTTTTCCTCATTGTTACCATTCACTACAATAAGAAAAAAATTCAGTTTTTTTCCCCAGGCACCTAACACTATCTGGCCATCTATTTATGTACCGTATTACACTAACAGGGAATATAGAGGATTATGCTTTCAGCACTTCGTATTTTAATACTTAGTGTAATATACCCTTTACGGAAAGAAATACACTTGGAGATGCACGGTAGCTTGTGCAAATATAGAGGATTTATTTATCAGACCTTGTATTTAGACACCATCACGCTGAGTGTAATATACCCTTTACGGACAGATTTACACTTGATCAGCAACAGCTGAAACCACTGATTTACGGTATTGCTATTTTGGCAATTGAATTTCACCCCAGAAAAAAAAATTCATCTATCCTTTGCCGGACACTAGTAAACGTGGCCAGCCACAGCTGGAACCACTGATTTACGGTATTGCTATTTTGGCAATGGAATTTCACCCCTCAATAAAATATAGAAATTTCTATCCTGAGTTTCTAGGGGTGACAATAAGCACAGCCAAGCCCCTGATGTAGGATATAGCAAAAAAATTAAAAAACTACTATTGATGGATTGATGGACTTGGTGGCAGCTTGGCCACAAAATGGCCACCGATCACCCCAGAAAAAAGTGACAGAAAAACGCTCTGGGCAGCCTAAAAACCAGTGAGAAACTAACTAGCAAAAGTTGAATGATTCACAGCCGTAGCTCGATCACTTTATTAGATGTTTTTGCCAAGTTTTTGTGCCTAATCTCGCCCTCACATCAGCTGCATCCTATCCCTACACTAATCAGAGCAGAGTGACGTGCGGCGCTACGCGACTCCAGCTTAAATAGAGGCTGGGTCACATGCTGCACTTGGCCAATCACAGCCATGCCAATAGTAGGCATGGCTGTGATGGCCTCTTGAGGCAAGAAGTATGACGCTTGTTGATTGGCTGCTTTGCAGGCTTTCAAAATGCGCCACAGAAATCTCCGAACACCGAACCTTTATGTAAATGTTTGGGTCCGTGTAACGAACACCCCATAATTCGGTGCACGAACCCGAACTATACAGTTCGGGTTCGCTCAACCCTACACAGTAGAAGTTCTCCATTCTATGCAGCCACCATACACATGCAGAATTAACCTAGACACAAAGGGATGTAGCTAGGACATTGCAAATCCAAGTAAAGAGCGTGAAGAACTTCTTAGATGGGGTTCTTATCCAGCCAGAGACAGATGTCCTTAACAAAGAACTGAACTTTGTAATTGCCCTCAATATCATACCAGTGGTGGGCATTATCTCAGCCACTGAAGCCTTCATCCATACCAAAATGTCACAAGATGAGGATGAACAACTCTGTCCTAAAATGTTTGCAGTCTTAGCCAGAGCTAAACCACCCCATCGAACCTAACTAAAGAGAGAAAGGCGATTACACCTTCTGCCAGAAAGACTGCTCTTAATACAGTTGGCCCGTTTTGTCTGGGGAGCAGCCATCAGTGGAAACAAAATGGCCGCCGTCCTATTAGCACATACAAAACCTGTCCTAATCACACAGCAGGACAATTTACTTTACAACACTGAGCTAAAGAGCTGCCTCATCCTCCTCACTATTCAGCTTGTCAGGGATTATGATCCTGAATACAGCTGATAAGAACTTTAGCTGAATCTCTGGGGAATTTAGTTCATGGGGAGACATACTGTGGAGATGTGGGGCTGTGGTAATGGAGGCTGCATACAAGTTATGCTGCTCATTATCCTCTCATGTATCCTCGTCCTCTCCATTCCCACAGAGATGCACCAGTATTCAGAGCAGAGCAGAGCGAAGGATGAGGCAGCTCCTTAGCTCGGTGTTGTGAAGCAACTTGTCCTGCTGTGTAATTAGTACAGATTTTGTGTGTACTAATAGGACAGCAGCCATTTTATTTCTCCTAATGATCGCTCCCTAGACAAAGCGAGCCGTTATAACTAATGAAATGGGTATTTGGGAATATATTTATTATAAAATAATATTTATGTATTTTCCATTTCCTAATTCCCAGAGAACATCTGGATAGATGCCATCCTGCTTACTGCTCTGATAAACCTTTTAACCCATGGGTGTTTTGCCAGGTGGAAATCTAACAGAGAACTCAAAGCTGAAACCTGAACTTTAAGAGTACTAGGTCCAGGACCAAGATTCTTATTCCAACATTCCAGCAATAACTCACAATAAGAAAAATGTCCAAAGCAGCTAGAACATATACAGGTCTATTTCCAAATGTATAGAAAGCCCTCCATCTAGGGTTGGGCAATATACCGGTGCCTGCGATATATCACGGTATTAAGAAACTGCGATATGGCGATATCACAGTTTCCTGATAACCACGGTATTTAATGACGTCATAGGAGCGGTCGCACGTGTGCCGACCACTCCTAAAACATCCATGTCAGGGGTGTGGAATTCCTATCGCCCGGCGCCGGGCAGGTAGTTTGTTAAGTAGCGGGCTCTGCTGGGAATTTAGCACCGGCCCCACAGTGAAGTAGCCCAACCTAATAACTATTGTTGTGCAGGCTCCCTGGCAGCATTCTGTTCCTCCATGCGCCGTCTGGCCCTTCATTCATAAAGTGGGCAGAGCATGGAGGAACAGAGAGCTGCCCGAGGAGCCTGCGCAACAATGGTTAATAAGATCGGGCTACTTCTAAAGACATTAACTACATAAATACTGGATCGGAGCTGCGGGGCCGGTGTATTACTGCACCGGCTGCTGCGAGTGCCCCACAGAGTTGGGGGTCTGTGGCTGACATTGTTATGGGGATCTGTGGATGACACATATATAGCATAAAATGCTATATATGTGTCAGCCACAGTGCCCCCATAACAGTGCGTCAGCCACAGTGCCCCCCATAACAGTGCGTCAGCCACAGTGCCCCCCATAACAGTGCGTCAGCCACAGTGCCCCCATAACAGTGCGTCAGCCACAGTGCCCCCATAACAGTGCGTCAGCCACAGTGCCCCCATAACAGTGCGTCAGCCACAGTGCCCCCATAACAGTGCGTCAGCCACAGTGCCCCCATAACAGTATAACGTCAGTCCTTGCGGCTGCCCCCATAACAGTATAACGACTCCATGTGGCTCCCCATACAGTATAACGCCTCCATGTGGCTCCCCATAACAGTATAACGTCTCCTTGTGGCTGCCCCCATACAGTATAACGTCTCCCTGTGGCTGCCCCCATACAGTATAATGTCTCCTGTGGCTGCCCCCATACAGTATAATGTCTCCTGTGGCTGCCCCCATACAGTATAATGTCTCCATGGCTGCCCCCATACAGTATGCGCTCCACGTGCCCCCATACAGTATAACGACTCCATGTGGCCCCCATACAGTATAACGTCTCCTTGTGGCTGCCCCCATACAGTATAACGTCTCCTTGTGGCTGCCCCCATACAGTATAATGTCTCCCTGTGGCTGCCCCCATACAGTATAATGTCTCCTTGTGGCTGCCCCCATACAGTATAATGTCTCCCTGTGGCTGCCCCCATACAGTATAATGTCTCCTTGTGGCTGCCCCCATACAGTATAATGTCTCCTTGTGGCTGCCCCCATACAGTATAGCGTCTCCTTGTGGCTGCCCCCATACAGTATAACGTCTCCTTGTGGCTGCCCCCATACAGTATAGCGTCTCCTTGTGGCTGCCCCCATACAGTATAGCGTCTCCTTGTGGCTGCCCCCATACAGTATAATGTCTCCAAGTGTTTTTCTTCTAAATGGGCATTTATCGTGATATATATCTTATCACAATAAATTTCTTAACATCGTTATCGTGGCAATATTTTTGATATCGCCCAACCCTACCTCCATATCCTAAAGTATACAGTAGATGTGACTATTTCTGCTTGCCAGCAGGGTGGTGATAGTCTCAGAGAGGTACTTCATTCTCAAAACCCACCTTTCAATAGCCAGGCTGGGGAGCCATGAAAATTAAACCCTCCTGGGCTAAAAAGCAGCTATTACTATCACCATAGCCCCTTCTTCTCTGATCTTTTTGAGAACTCTTGGCATAAGCTTCAGCTGGGGAAAAGGTAGAACGTAATCCTTTGCTCCAAAATTGAGCAAAAACACGTTTATCCCTGACAGGAGATCCCTTGGAGAGAAAAGAACCTGTTCACCTTCTTGTTGGATCACGTTTGCAAACCTCTCTCCGGAATAATCCCCCCAAACATCAACTACTTGATTGTAAGTGGCCTGATTTACAGCCCATTCCCCCTGACACAGATTACGCTCAGAAAATCCGCTTCTACATTCTATACCCCGCTGAGATGAACTACCAAGAGAGGCTAGTGACCTTTCTACAAACTGAAAAATCAGATGGGAGAGGGACATTAACCCTGCAGCTCTGGTACCCTGTCTGTTGATATAGAACAATAACTACTGAGTAAATTTTGACATTTCTGCACTGTATTACCGAAAGACTCTATACCAGGGCCTGAGAAACCTTCAGCTCCTTGCAGTTGTAAGATTGGGATAAAGTCAGCTTGTCCCACAGACCCTGAAGTAGTAAAGATCCTGCATGAGCTATCAAAATTTAGACTTTTCTTTCCCTCTAAAAGTTTCTTTTCTATTCCTAGGGCGAAAAATCTCGGAGATGGAAAATAATTGGCAGTAGGAATTCCCTTTTTCGGCTTCATGCACACGGCCGTGGAACACGGCTGTCGCGCGAACCGTGGAATCCCGGCCTGAAAACCAGCTGACAGCAGGAGCGCACGGCGTCATAGCAACCAAAGACGCCGTGCGCATGAGGCCTTATCCGAAGCTTTTTCCAGCAAATCATCTAACACTGGGCCAAACAAAAATTCACCCTGGCAAGGAATGAAGCACAACTTAGCTTTTGAAGCCACAACCCAATTCTAGCTCCTAAGTTAGAGGGCTCTTGGCGGCGGACTTGAAAGGGCAGCAGTGGCTGGCTTACATACTGCAGCAGAGGCTTTCCAATTCTTTCTAACCCTATACCACAGCCCTTTTGTCCATGGGATCCTTCAGAGACCCCACACCTGGCCTGCAGTGATGACCCCTTCCTCCTCTCCGCCCCCAAACCAGAAGTTGTCATCATACAGCCTATTCTTACGATCCGGAGGCAGAAAGGCATGGCCCGTAGTTAGTGGCCCACAGATACCCACCCACGTCAAGGAAGAGGAATCCTCTAAACTCCATGCAAACAGATTGGGCAGGAGACTGGAAAGTAGAGATGGGGAGACAATACACCAGACCAGGCCGTGGCTCCTAATGGAGGCTTATGTTGCCCAGGGATATCCCTGCTCTACATATTTCCCCATAAGACAGAAAAGAGAACTGGGGTTAAGGAGGAGGTTCCCGTTTTCTGTCCTGAGCAGGGGGTAGCAGTCTCTCCATGGATGCTGTTATAAAGAGAAGGAAAATTAAATATTGATGACCTAATCCAGGTTAGTTCATCAATACTTAAATCAGGGTCCAACTGCTGACTTATAAAATCAGCTGTTTGACGGGGTCACTGTGCCTGACCAAGTGCCTCAGCTACTATATAGAATTAGCAAGCACAGTGCTGAATATCATACAGTGGCTGTCCTGGGTACTGCAGCTCAAACTCATTCACTTGAAAAATCATGTGACTGATGGATATGATGGCACTGTCACAGTCCCGCCTGTGATCGGGATCAGAAGACTGGCTGCCCATGATTGACAGCCTATTTGGTTTCACTTTGCTGTGTTGTTGCCTCCTCTATCAGGTGTAGCCTAAGTGGTCATTCCTTCTCTTCTTTTAGTCGGGCCACGCCCATCATGATATGCAGTTGATAGCTCCTTGTTTGTGGAAGTTCTGGTGTTTGTTCTCCTCTGAGTTCTTGCTTGTCCGAATACTTTTGGAAGTTAAGCGTCTTTCCTTCTTTGTATGTCGTTTTCCCCTACCATCTGGTATGAGGCCTGAGGGGTCTCCTATTCCTTCATCTGGCAAGCAATAGGCTGTCCGTGTCCTGACACTATCTGCAGGGCCCTGTTAGGGCGAGATAGGGCTTAGGTTCCTGAGTATGAACATTCCTACCATCTTGGTCTGTTTATACTGATAGTCAGGGCTCGCGTAGGGACACACTAGGTAGTGACAATCCCTAGTTTCCAGGCCTAGTACCTTTTCCCATCCTTTCCGTGTTCGGTGTGGAGTGTATTCCCCACACCGCGCCGTGTCGGTGTGAGGTGTATTCACCACACCGCGACATTATCAACCACCGCAAACAGTCATTTTTGTCTGTGTCACTGAGGCTATGGATCCTATCGCTTCACTGGCTTGACAATTGCAAAGTCTGTCTTTGGAGGTGGCTGACCTCCGCACACAGATCCAGGGATCACAGGCTGCTGGTGTGAGTAGTACTTACCAGGCCTGTCCTGAACTTAAGGTTGCACTTCCGGACAGGTTTTGGGGGAGGGGGAGTGACAACTTTATTTGGTTCAGAGAGTCGTGTAAGTTGTACTTTAAGTTATACCCGCTCTCATCTGGGAATGAGAGTCAAAGAGTTTTTGTTGCTTGAAGGGGACACTCAGTCTTGGGCTTTTTCTCTGCCGACCAGATCACAGTCCATCCTGTCGGTAGATGAATTTTTCTGAGCTCTAGGTCTCATCTACGATGACCCGGATCGGATCTCTCTGGCGGAGACCAAGTTACGTGGTTTACGGCAGGGAGCGGGCTCTTTGGAGATTTATTGCTATGAATTTACGAGATGGGCTACGCATACGGAGTGGAATGATCCAAGTCTCGGCAGTCAATTCTGTCAGAGATTGTCTGAGGCGCTAAAGGACGCCTTGGCCTTTCACGAGATGTCCCTTGTCGTACATATGGATAGACGCTTGAGAGAAAGAGATCAAAAGGTCCCTCACTCTCAACGTGGCAGCTTCCTCTAAAACCTTGGGAGGAGAGACTCCCAAGTTCATGCGTGGTGACGAACCCATGCAGTTAGGGTGCTACCCCTGGGCCTGCTTGCAAGAGTTCTAGTCATAAGAAGGGAGTATGTTTTTCTGTGGAAAAGGGGACATTTTGTTAAGGTTTGCCCTTACGTTCTGCGCCAACTTGAAAACAAAAAGAAAACGTTTTCCCATCTTACTCTTGGTGGTGTGGGTGGAGGATCAGAGAACTTACAGAGAATTTACTGGTAGTACCTGATTTCTTCTGTCTGCCAAGGTGGCGCTAGAGTCCAAACCTGTTGGAATTGAGGGGTTTATTGACAGTGTGGCAGGGGTTAACCTAGTTGGTCAGTTCGTACGTATTCATGGGTTGACAAGTGCATTAGAGAAAATTCGGAAGATACTGGTCCGATATTGTCTGAAGGGGTAGGTATATCCGCCCTATATCCTGACCTTGAGGCAGAGGTGTCGGACGCCCAGGGAGATGCACCAGATTCTTGTCCTCCGGGGAAGTTGTTGGTTCCTTCTGAATTAAGTCACAAGGTGTTCAAAGAACATCACTGCACGGTTCTCACAGGATACCCCGGAGCAGATCCACTGTCTATCTTATCTCTCGTAGATTCTGGTGGCCCAGGTTGCATAAGAGTGTTGAGGCCTATGTGTCGGCTTGTAGTACTTGTGCACGTGCTAAGGTGACACCTACTCGGCCTTCCGAATCTTTACTACCGTTGCCCATCCCGTCCAGACCTTGGACTCATTTTTCCATGGATTTGTAATCACAGATTTGTCTAATTCTTCAGGAAAAACTGATTTTGGTGGTTGTTGATCGCTTTAGTAAGATGGCACACTTTATAGCATTGCCAGGTCTACCTAATGCTAAAACTCTTGCACAAGTGTTTGCCGATAACATTGTGAAATTACATGGTATTCCTTCGGATGCGGTGTCTGATAGGGGACTCCGTCTGTTTCCGAATTCTGGAAGACGTTCTGTACTCATCTGGGGGCACAATTGTCATTCTCTTCGGCTTTTCATCCTCCGTCAAACGGACAGGCTGAACGCACTAACAAAAATCTGGAGTCTTACGTGAGATGTTTTGTCTCAGAGAACTAGGAGGAATGGTCTTCATTTTTGTCTTTAGCTGAATTTGGCATAAATAACCGTAGACAGGATTCAAAGGATAAATCGCTGTTTTCTTGGGCATATGGGTTTCACCCGCAATTTGGCACATTTTCTGAGTACGAACCTCTTCTGGTGTACCAGAAGAGGAACAATTTTCCTCTTTGTCATCTATTTGGTGGAAGATTCCAAATAATCTAAAAAAATGGGCAATAAGTATAAACGTATGGCTGACAAGAGACGTATGAATAGTCCGGACCTGAGAGTGAGTGATTTTGTGTGGCTGTCCACAAGAAACATTAAGTTGAAAGTACCCTCTTGGAAGTTGAGTCCAAGGTTTATTGGTCCATATAAAATCACTGCCATTGTTAACCAGGATGACTTTCGTATTGAACTCCTTCAGGCTTTGAAGATTCAGAATGTGTTCCATAAGTCGTTGTTTAAGAGATATGTCGAACCTGTTGAACCGTCCTCCTTGCCTCCCGCGCCCGGGATTTCAAAAGGCCAGGATAGTGGACTACCAAATTCTCCATAGAGCCCTCCAGTATCTCGTTCACTGGAAGGGTTACGGACCAGAGGAGAGGATGTGGGTTCCAGCATCCGACGTCAATGCTAATCGGCTTGTGAAGGCTTTTCACAGGGCTCATCTGGATAAAGACGTCCTGGGAGTCCGGAGGCCACCCATAGAGGGGGTACTTTATGGTCCCAACTGTGACTGGGACCAGAAGATCGAGGAGACTGGCTGCAGGCGATTGACAGCTTCTTTGGTTTCATTTTGCTGTGTTGTTGTTGGGGATGACCACACCTCTTGTCTCCTCTATTTAGTCTGGCCTCAACCTTCATGATATGCGGTTAATAGCTCCTTGTTTGTGGAAGTTCTGGTGTTGGTTCTCCTCTGAGTTCCTACTCTTCCGCATATTTTTGGAAGTTAAGCGTCTTTCTTTCTTTCTTGTTTTCCCTACCATCTGGTATTAGGCCTGAGGGGGTCTCCTATTCCTTCATCTGGGTAGGAATATGCTGTCCGTGTCCTGACACTATCTGCAGGGCCCTGTTAGGGTGAGATAGGGCTTAGGTTCCTGAGTATGAACATTCCTACCATCTTGGTCTGTTCATACTGATAGCAGTCAGGACTCTGCGTAGGAACTCACTAGGTGGTGACCCTCCCCATGCCTAGTTTCCAGGCCTAGTACCTTTTCCCTTCCCTTCTGTGATCGATGTGGAGTGTATTCCCCCACACTGCGCCGGGACAAGCACAGGCTAAAAAAAAAGACAATAGTGTCTGACTGTGCAATGCGGCACTTGCAAAAGCTGATCGATGGGGTGCTGGGAGTCAGGCCCCAACAAAATCTGATATTGATGACCTATCCTAAGAGCTTATGATCAAAAGGCGTAAGCAATGACACTGCTGGTTATGAATGTTTAATTTCCAGACAACTCCTTTTAAACATGCTACTCTATCTGCAGACATCATATTATAGAGCAGAAGGAATCAAACAGATTAAAATAGTTTTACAGCAAAATCTCCAGTTTATTAATCCCGTTAAAGGGGTTGCATCATCTCAGACAATGAATAGAATATTTCCTGATTGTCTGATAGGTGTGGGTCCCAGAGATGGGACTCGCAGCTATCTTGTAAATGGAGCCAGCAAAGTCCCAGAGGTCGCATCGCACATGTGCAGCTGCCCTCCATCCATTTCTATGCGACAACATAGAAAGGAATTGGAGCAGTGGGCGGGCATGTGTGGTGTGCTCCCATTCATTTTTATGGGGATTCCGAGAATAGCCGAGCATGTCACTCGGTTATTTTCAGCAGGCCAATAAGAAGGCTTGGTAGTGGCCTAACCCGCCAACCACCCCTTTGCTGGCTTTGCGCTCGGCTTCATTTTAGAGATAGTGACAGCGATATGCCCCTATTGTCAGAGATGGGAATACCTCTTTAAACATATACCAAGGTGTAAGGGTTACAGACCAAGAAGAACAAATGTCATCATTTAGTAGAATCCCTTCAATGACTGTATCTTACCAAAAGAATAGTAGCATCTGAAAGGTGGACAACACAGTCCAGTCAAAAGAGTAGGACTATGAGATTATCTAGTTTGCTGCTTACCTGCTTCAGAATCAGAGTTCCCTGTGGAAGGCTGACAAAAACTGGATGGCATGAAGACATTGTTCTTTGTCACTAGAATTAAAAATGTACAAAATTCACAACTTAAGGGAAATTATAATCAAACACTCCTGCAGCTACTATAGTAATATAAAGAATTAGCAACATATAGGACATTTGTTTAGAACAGTGAACAAGGTAAAGTGGGATTGGACAGGACAAACCCTCCTGAAAAGAAAGTCATCCTAGCCTTTAGCTACAGTGCATTTGGAAAGTCTTCAGACCCTTTAACATTTGTTATGCTACCACCTTGCTCCAGGATAAAATAAAATAAAAATCCAAGTTCCCCCATTATTCTGCACTCAATACCCCTAAATGAGCAAGTGAAAATCCAGAGTTTTGTACTCATCGTAAAATCTATTTCACTTCAATTCATTGAGACACAGGCTTGACCAACGGTATAGCTGCTGCCACTAGGAGGTGGGCACCAAGTACAAAAGTGTGAGCTCCTCCAAATCAGCTATACCTTTCCTACAGGGACTGAGCTAAAAACAGTGCAAAAGCAGTAGGAGAAGCAAGAAATGAAAACAGAACATTGTACAAACCCAGAACCAAACCAAGGCCCTCACAATTAACGGAAGAGAAATAGATTTTACGGTAAGTACAAACATCTAGTTCTCATCCATACCATTGGGGACATAGGCTTGACCGTGGGACTTTTCAGAGCAGTTAAAAGGGTGGGCCAGAAGCAAGAAGCAAAGACAGTCAGAGAGCTGAAGATGCAAAAGGTGTGCACCCTATAAAACTGGGAAAAGGGGTGTAAGAATGTCCTGCTGAAGCATTCTGGTGTGGAACTGAGCAAAGGGGACGTCAACCGCTGAGCCGGGTGAAGGCATGACATTGTAAGGTCCAGTATCCTTCAGAAGTGCTCCAGGGTGTTTCTGCCGGAAACGATAGACCCTTGATCAGATTATCGTCCAAGTACAGTAGCACCACGATCTCCCTTTCATGGAGGGGGCCATAACAGAATTTTGATAAAGACTTTGGGGTCCGTGGCTAACCTGAAAGGAAGGGCCACAAACTGATCACAGAAGGGGCCCACGGCAAACTGAAGAAATTTCTGGTGGCTGATGCAAATAGGGACATGGAGGTAAGCATCCTCGATGTTTATCGAGTATATGTACTCCCCGTTTCCATCGACGCAATGTCCTATCACAGGGACTTATCCGGAAGTGGCGCGCCTAGTACCGAGTAAAACCCACAAAAACGGTCATGCACAGGAACCGGAATTATCACTCCCTGCAGCAGAAGAGTGAGGATTGCTTGAAAAAGGCACGGGCAGCAGAGGGGGAAGACAAACAAAAGAACCTGGGAGGCGGAGGGAGCTGAAATACAATTTGTACCCTCACAGACGTAAGAACTGTGTGTGAGAGCTGCAAAGCAACGTCAGAAAGCTCCTCAGTGGAATTCCCAGAGATGAGACCCTGATGCAGCTTGTTTGCCCACTCAGCCGTAGCCTTGCTTTCCCAGGTAGAGGCTGTACCAACCGCCTTAATGACTGGGCATAGGGCCGTACCAACTTCAAATGAAGATTTGGCGAAGGATTCAAGAAAAAAAACACACGACATCTACACATACAAAGAAGGCTGTGGGACTCCAAATGTACAAAAATATATAGCAATCTTTATTAATTGATACATATTAAAAAATAGATTATTCTAAAGAAAAAGGCAAGATGGATATTGAAACAAAAACATTGCAGGGGGCGTTATCCCCAATATAGTGATCCACGTCTACAAGATAAATGATGGAAATAAATGGCACTACTGAGGTGGAGGGGAGACGGAAGAAATGGTGGATGGGAACTAGCTGCAGGGTTTCCAATCAGCGGGTGGTCGCGTGGATAAAAACCCCAGCATTTAAACAATAGGTTTGTTGGTATGGTAGATGCCCTGTACCATTTTTGCCCGTTGCATCATAGGCTGGGGAGGAGGGGCAACTGTGTCCGAAGAACAGAGGGGATCTAAATGACCGCAGTGGAATTTGAAATGACAAGAAGCACAGGCAAGTTGCAATCTGTTTTGAGGCCTGGGCTCTGACCGTGTTTTCCCTGCAGGAACACGCAGTAAGAAAAGGGAAAGAGAGAAGCTAGACCCTGCAGGAAGGGATAGGTGTAGCTTACACAGCCTGTGACCCCCAAGGTATCTTGCGAGGTGGTGTCCGCTGCCGAGAATCAGCAGGCAAGAGCCCTGAAGAGATCCTCAGCCAGGAAGTAGGTGGTCCGTTAGAGGGTGCAAAAATTTGCGCCAAATGCAAGAATGAGGAGGGGTGGGTGGGAGATGATGACTGTGCCCCGTCCCTGTGATGCATACTGCAGACAAAGCTGGCGTTTTCTTACAAGGCTATACCCCAGTGGATTGAGCCCCAAGTAGGTCGCACAATCCCTGGCATCAATAAGGCTTGTGACCCCGAAAGAAAGGCTGACATATGCCGTCCACTGCCCGCCTGACTAGATTTGCTGGGCAGGCGGCAATGCAATCACCGATGTGACATTCAGTGAGGGCCTACGATGTGGAACAGGCCTCAGTGAAGCCGGGGCCTCAATTATGAGGAGCCATGGAGGAAGACTCGGTTGGGAACCGGCTGTCCTGATAAGGAGTGGTGCAGTCCCAGAAGAATGAGTGAGTGGAGGCTGCCGCATGTGTCCCTTAAAGTGTTTCGCGACTAGCGCTTTTGCGGATCCGTCATGGATCTGCAAAAACGCCTCTGTTACAATACAACCACCTGCATCTGTAATGAATGGATCCGGATGTAATGTATTATACAGCCAAGACGGAACTCCACTGAAAGTCAATGGGGACGGATCCGCTTTCTATTGTGTCAGAGAAAACAGATTAGCCCCCACTGACTTACATTGTGCATCAGGACGGATCCGTCTCCAATCCGCCTGCAGGCAGCGTTTTGGTGTCCGCCTCCAGAGCGGAATGGTGACTGAAAACTGATGCATTCTGAGCAGATCCTTTCCATTTAGAATGCATTAGGACAAAACTGATCCGTTTTGGACCGCTGTGAGAGCCCATGATGGATCTTAGAAACGGAAAGCCTGAATATGGCTGTCCACCAATGGTCCCAATCCTGAGAGGATCTGTAGAGAAAAATGGCAGAAAATACCAATATTCAGGTGCGCAAACATGGCATCATATCCAAGATGACCAGATGTCGATGCCAAAGATGCTCCAACTAAGTACTCAGTAAAGGTTCTGAATACTTAAATCGATGCATTATTTTAGTTTCTCCTTTTCAATAAATTAGCAAAGATTTCTAAAATTAGTTTTTCATTTTCTCATTATTGGATAGAATGCAGAATGATGGGGAAAATGTTAAACTGGTTTTTTGTTAGTTTTTTTCATTTTAGCACAAGGCCTCAACATAAAATGTGAAAAAGTGAAAGGGTCTAAAGACTTTCCAAATACACTATGTACAGCTGCTTAAAGGAGGTTCTCCGGGAAAATGAAAATATGTAATTACTACTTTATTAGAAATATATCCCCAAATACCTTTCATTCGTTATAATTAGGGCTGCAGCCAACTACTATTTGAATAATCGATTAGTTGTCGATAATTTCGATTAAAATAGATTAATAGGGAAAAACACCAAAATTACAAGAAAAGGGGTTTATATTATTTTACTTGAAAAATTATGTACAAAGGCCATATAAAAATTTTTTAGGAGTTACATAATTATAAAAAATTTGCATTAGAATGTAAAAAGACAACATGTCCACATGGTCAGGGCTGACCACTGCACCGCACCACTGGACTCTGGTCTGGAGGTACCACGCAAAAACAGGCAGAGAGTCGGCTGGACAAAAACGCAGAGTGCTGTACTTTTTGTCCGGCCATCTCTCGACCTGTTTGCCGTACTGCGGCCGGACCTCCAGCCGGTCCCAATTATAGTAAATGGGTCTAGAGGGGACTTCCAGCAGCACAGTGGGCTAGCTTTACCACTGATCCAGCAGACTGTTCCCTATCGGAAAAGGCTACCGCAAGTGTGAAAGTAGCCTAAGTGGCCTGTATTCTGTAAATCAGTCACATTAACGCCATGTTGTCCATCATGTGAGATGGTGCACTACTTTGGGGTCACTTGCTATGAATGTGAGGCACATGAGGTCCAGTCCAAAAGCATGTGCCCAGCCTGACATTAAAAATAAGTGACCCCTATCATGTTTAAAACATGGCAGTGGCAAGATTGGGGTTAATGAGTCCCATTAACCCCAATCTTGCTGGCTGCCTGATACAATGCTTTTTGCCTGCCTTTATTTTGAGGCAGGCTAATCACTCTAAGTGTGGGGTACCTTCTATGCTGGCTGTTCAGGGCACTGACTCTGGGGCTGGTGCTCAGGCTGACACTGAGCTGTGCACTCAGGAGGAGGATTCTGCCGCTGCTGCTGTTCGCTGAGCTCACTAACTCAGCCGGCGCCGCAGTAAATTCATTAGCTCCCCGTCCCTCCTCCTGCTTTAATTAATAGCCACACATTCATTGGCGCACCGTGGAAGTGGTGCGGGCAGCTTTAGAGCACGCTCACTTTATTGGTATCAGCGCGCTGCATCATAGAAGGGAGGGGTTCCCTCCCTCCATCCCTCCTTCTCCACTGTCTGCCGAGCACAGCACACGCCATATTCTCAGCGTGCGAGATTTAAGGGACCTGAAGGCAATAGTGCCGGACCGCACGCATAGCAATGATTCGGCCGATTATTCGATAACGGGATTTGTTGACAACGAATCCCGCTATTGAATAATATCGATAACGTTGATTAATAGTTGCAGCCCTAGTTATAATGGCTCTTTTGGGAACAATGATTAGGAGAAACGAGATGGCCGCCGTCCTGTTAGTACACACAAAACCTGTCCTAAATCACACCGGAGGATAAGTTACTTCACAACACTGAGGTAAAGAGCTGCCCCATCCTTCATCCATGTCAGGGAATATGATCGTGAATACAGTTTAATGCGATATTTAGCTGAATCTCTGTGGGAATGGAGTTCATGAGGAGATATGAAGTATAGAGAGGATGGACAGGACGGACTGTGGTAATGTAGGGCTGTAGTAACTGAGACTGCATACAAGTGCCTCTGCTTATTATACACATCTGCTCATGAACTCTATTCCTACAAAGATTCCACTAAAGATCTTATCTGTATTCAGGATCATAATCCCTGACAAGCAGAGAGGAGGCCGAGGCACCTCTTTATCTCAGTGTTGTGAAGTAACTCATCCTGCTGTGTTATTAGGACAGGTTTTGTGTGCAGTAATAGGACCGCGGCCATTTTATTTCCCCGATGATTGCTCCCCAGACAAAACGAGCCATTATAATGAATGTAAGGTATTTGGGAATATATTTATAATGAAGTAATATTTGAGCATTTTCATTTTCTTAATTCCCAGAGAACCCTTTAACCACTTAAGGACCTCCACCGCACATGTACGGCCAAAGTCCGGTCTATAAACATGGTGCCTGTTTGCACGTGCAGCGGCGCCATAGCCGCCGGGTTTCTGCAATTTAAAATATCAGAGATCCACGGCACATGTATGCGATCAGCCACAATGCTGATCGCATAAATTTTCCCTTCAGATGCTGTGGTAAAATGTGACCACGGCATTTGAACAGTCCAGGAACAGAAGCACGGGGAACCTGTTACATGGCTGAAATAGCCCGAAGCTATAAACGCCGAAGCAAGCAGGCTTCGGAGTCTATTTCAGAAATATACCAATACAGCCCACTAGGTGTCAGCGTTGTATTGTTATATTGCAAATGAAGTGTTCAATGATGGCTATATGCCATCAATGAACACAATGGGCAATCTAATGATTGCCAGTTTTTGTCACCCAAGGCGACAACGTAAAAAAAAAGTTTTTACAAATATAAAAATAAAATAAAATAAATTATATATACATTAACCAGCTCAGCCCCCTAGCTTAAACACCCTTAATGACCAGACCACTTTTTACAATTCTTAACTACACTACTTTCACCGTTTATTGCTCCATCATACAACTTACCACCCAAATGAATTTTACCTCCTTTTCTTCTCACTAATAGAGCTTTCATTTGGTGGTATTTCATTGCTGCTGACATTTTTACTTTTTTGCTATTAATCAAAAATGACCAAAATTTTAGCAAAAAATGACATTTTTCACTTTCTGTTGTAAACTTTTTTTAAAAAAACTACATTTCTATATACATTTTTCTCTAAATTTATTGTTCTACATGTCTTTGATAAAAAAAAAAATCCGATAAGTGTATATTTATTGGTTTGGGTAAAAGTTATAGCGTTTACAAACTATGGTGCAAAAAGTGAATTTCCGCATTTTGAAGCAGCTCTGACTTTCTGAGAACCTGTCATATTTCTTCAGGTGCTAGAATGTCAGGAAAGTATAAATACCCCTAAATGACACCATTTTAGAAAGAAGACACCCCAAAGTATTCGTGGAGGGGCATGGTGAGTTCATGTATCACTTCATTTTTTTCACAAGTTAGTGGAAAATGACACTTTCTGAGGAAAAAATAAAAATAATAAAGTTTCCATTTCTGTTACCTTCTAGCAGAAAAAAAAAAAAATGAAAAAAATCTCCCACAGACTCACTATGCCCCTCAGTGAATACCTTGGGGTGTCCACTTTCGAAATAGGGTCATTTGTGGGGTGTGTTTACTGTTTTGGCATTTTGGGCGGGGCTAAATTGTGAGCAGCCATGTAAAACCTAAAAGGTACTTGTTGGAATTTGGGCCCCTTTGCGCACCCAGGCTGCAAAAAGTGTCACTCATGTGGTATCGCCGTACTCAGGAGAAGTAGGGCAATGTGTTTTGGGGTGTATTTTTACATATACCCATGTTGGGTGAGAGAAATATCTCTGTAAACAGCATACGTAAAAATCCACCGCAGCACTCGATTTTCCAGCTCAGAACTTCTTTCTTTATTAGCACCCAAGTGTAGCAGCAACGTTTCAGCCTTACTGTCTTTGTCAAGCTTGACAAAGACCGTAAGGTTGAAATGTTGCTGCTACACTTGGGTGCTAATAAAGAAAGAAGTTCTAGAGATGGAAAATCGAGTGCTGCGGTGGATTTTTCGATGTACTTTGGACTAAAGAAGGGATCCGTAGGTTGGGACCCGACAGTGCGGGCACCGCCACTGTTTTGGAGAAGTCAGAAGAATCTGACGTGAGTAGTGCCGTCTTAATTTTACTCTGTTATCTCTGTAAACTGACAACTTTGTAAAAAAATTTAAAAAAAGTTGTCGTTTACAGAGATATTTCTAACACCCAGCATGGGTATATGTAAAAATACACCCCAAAACACATTGCCCTACTTCTCCTGAGTACGGCGATACCACATGTGTGCCACTTTTTGCAGCCTGGGTGCGCAAAGGGCCCAAATTCCAATGAATACCTTTAGGATTTCACAGGCCATTTTTACGCATTTTTCTTCTCACGCTTTAGAGACCCCTAAAATGCCAGGGCAGTATAAATACCCCACAAGTGACCCCATTTTAAAAAGAAGACACCCTAAGGTATTCCGTGAGGGGCATGGCGAGTTCACAGAAAAAAATAAAAATTTGGCACAAGTTAGCGGAAATTGATAATATTTTATTTTTTTTTTTACAAAGTCTCATATTCCACTAACTTGTGACAAAAATAAAATTTTACATGAACTCACCATACCCCTCACGGAATACCTTGGGGTGTCTTCTTTCTGAAATGGGGTCACTTGTGGGGTGTTTGTACTGCTCTGGCATTTGAGGGTCTCCGCAATCATTACACGTATGGCCAGCATTAGGAGTTTCTGCGATTCTCCTTATATTGAGCATACGGGTAATGAGATTTTTTTTCCGTTTAGCCTCTGGGCTGAAAAAAAAAATAAATAAATGAACGGCACAGATTTTTCATTCGCATCGATCAATGTGGATGAAAAATCTCTGCCAAAATCAGTGACTGCGGTGCGGTGGGCGCTAACTACCTAACAAGTAGCTAACTAACTGGCGGTGATAAGGAACCCTTATGCCCCATTCACACGTCCCGCAATTCTGTTTGCGGAACGGAATTGCAGACCCATTTATTTCTATGGGGACAGACTTTGTCCCGCTCGGATCCGGAATTACTGATCCGCGCTTCGGGTCTACACTTCCGCTCCGCAAAATATAGAACATGTCCTATTCTTTTCCGCAATTGCGGACAATAAAAGGCATTTTCTATATAGTTCTTGCCGATGTCCAGTATTTTGAGGATCTGCGGATACGATCCGCAGATCCACGGATCCGCAAACTACATATGGACGTCTGAATGGAGCCTTACAGGGGTGTGATCAATGACAGGGGTGATCAGGGAATGTAGATGGGGTGATCAAGGGGTTAACAATGGGTTAATAAGTGACAGGGTGGGGGGTTAGTGTAGTGCTTGGGCAACTTTACATAGCTACCTGGTCCTCTGGTGGTCGATCCCAGCAAATGGGACCACCAGAGCACCAGGTAGCAGGTATATCAGACGTTAACAAAACAGCGTCTGATATAGCTCTTTGATGTGATTTATTTAACATCTACAGCCTGCCAGCGATGAACTGCCGAGCTGCGCGCGTTAACAGCAAATCTCGCCTCGCAAGATGACGCGTCAACGAGGAGTAACTGGGCCACCGAGATCACGCGATCCTGCGTGCGGCGGTCCAGAGCCGGTTAAAGCACAAGTAATTCACTGTATTGGCAGGGAAAGTGGTCAACCATATGATACTTGATTTTGAGGAGTCTGTAAGGGTGGGACCTGTAATTTCCACTTATTCTCTGTACCATGCTTATAGAGCAGGGTTTCTCAACTCCAGTCCTCACTGCCCACCTACCAGTCATGTTTTCAGGATTTCCTTAGTATTGAGCAGGTGATATAATTAGTGTCCATGCTTCAGGACTTACCACAGGTATTTATTCTGTGGGATATTCTCAAATGCTGAACAGTAGGTGGGTCCTGAGGACCGGAGTGGAGAAACCCTGTTATAAAGGGATGGTTGCAAGTTTAGGACACCCATTTATAATGTCCAAATGTCTATTATGAAGCAGATGTGGATTTTGTCACTTGAATAGATTTGGTTTGGGGGCTACTCCTAAGGGGGTTGTGTGAGTACCCCCTGGTCTTCACCATTTAACCTGTACAGTGTTCTGGACTCTGTTGCAGGGGAACTACCATGCCGCTACCTCTTAGAGTAGTCTCTGTTCAGAGACTACTGAACTACAGAAGCCAAGAGACATCTGTGCGGAGCACTAAGTGATCATGCAAAACTATAGTCCAGGACAGGCAAAGTTTGTACAATCCAATCAACAGTCTGGGCAGTAGGGTTGCCACGATACCAACATTTTGATTTGATTTCGATACCATAAAAAAGTATTGCAATACTCTATACCAAGCATGCTCAACCTGCGGCCCTCCAGCTGTTGTAAAACTACAACTCCCACCATGCCCTTCTGTAGGATGATAGCTGTAGGCTGTCAGGAAAGGATGGGAGTTGTAGTTTTGCAACAGCTGAGGGCAGCAGGTTGAGCATGCCTGCTCTATACCATGCGAAAAAATAAACCACTAAGCGCGTGCATTCCGCATTTTATGGAACGTCCGCCCCAAGGTGAATCGTGCAGTTTTTATTTTTTCTATTATGGCGTTCACAGCATTTTTTTATATTTTAATAGTTTGGACTTTTCGGACGTGGCGATGTGTAATATGTTTATATATTTTATATGTAAAATTGGAAAAGGGGATGATTTATACTAGTAAAGGGACCAGTATATTTCATCTATTTCATTTAGTGTTTGTGTGTCGTTAAAAGATAAACAATATCCCCCATAATAGTGACCTCAACAGACAGCGCTCTGCCCTTTAACAGTGAAGTCCACAGTACCCCACCCCTTAACACAGAGTTCCACTTTAAAATTGGACCTCTACAGCAGCCCATCCCCTCAACTTTGACCTTCACAGCAGCCCATCCCTTTAACAGTGAGTTTCGCAGGACCCCACTCTCTTGACAGTGACCTCCGTAGCAGTTTCCACTTTAATAGTGGCCCCTGCCACCTTAACAGTGACCTGCCATACACGGCGCCCACCTGACGCTGCCATACACCGGGCCCACCTGACGCTGCCATACACAGGGCCCACCTGACACTACTATATACATATTACATACACAGCTCTACCACATGCCCATTACACAGATAGTTTACAATATACACATTGCGCACACAGCTCTGCTACATGTCCATTACACAGCTAGAACTACTGTGTGCACATTACGCACACAAAACTGTACAATAGACTGGTTACACTGACATAGCCCTGCTTTAAACACACCTTCCATACATAAAGTACCTCTGCCTTCTCCACCAGCACATCCTGTGTTCCCCTAACTCCTACAACACACATGGCAGATCACATGACCGTGACATCACCACGGGTCCTGTTACCACAATGTCGTGTTTAGTACAGACTCTGGAGCTGCTCCTGGTGGATTACTTATCTTCGTTGGTGGCACAGTGGCCACAGTCCCTCCCCTCCTCCTCTCTCTGGTGGCAGCGGCAGCCGCACAGGGGAGGGAGAGAAAGACTACTTCCTTCTCCATTGTGCTGCTGAGGGAAAATGGGGTGCGCTGAGAGCAAATCCCAGTATTGAATCGATACCGGTACAAAAGTATGGATTGGGTATTGATAATTCAATACCAGGTGCAACGAAGATCAGGTAGCGAAAGGTGCGACCGCTGGCCCTTTATAAGAGAGAGACAGCACATGTACCCCAATTGCAGCAAGAGCCATTGCTGGCAGGAAGCAGGCCTCAGCCCGAATGTAAGGAAAACAATGTATCTGAGGAAAGGGATTTAGGGGTCATTATATCAGACGACCTAAAGGTGGGCAGACAATGTCATAGAGCAGCAGGTAATGCCAGCAGAATGCTTGGGTGTATAGGGAGAGATATTAACAGTAGAAAGAGGGAGGTGCTCGTGCCGCTCTACAGAGCACTAGGGAGACCTCATTTGGAGTATTGTGTGCAGTACTGTAGACCATATCTGCAGAAGGATATTCAGAGAAGAGCTACTAAACTAGTACATGGATTGCAGGACAAAACTTACCAGGAAAGGTTAAAGGACCTTAACATGTATAGCTTGGAAGTAAGAAGAGACAGAGGGGATATGATAGAAACTTTTAAATACATAAAGGGAATCATCACGGTAAAAGAGGAGAGAATATTTAAAAGAAGAAAAACTGCTACAAGAGGACATAGTTTTAAATTAGAGGGGCAAAGGTCTAAAAGTAATATCAGGAAGTATTACTTTACTGAGAGAGTAGTGGACGCATGGAATAGCCTTCCTGCAGAAGTGGTAGCTGCAAATACAGTGAAGGAGTTTAAGCATGCATGGAATAGGCATAAGGCTATCCTTCACATAAGATAGGGCCAGGGGCTATTCATAGTATTCAGTATATTGGGCAGACTAGATGGGCCAAATGGTTCTTATCTGCCGACACATTCTATCTTTCTATGTTACTCCGGTGGCGAGAACCACCAGAGCCATGGAGCAGGTGAGCACGATGGTGGCCATGCCTAAAAGGGAGAAGTGGGGCAGTGGTAGGCACAGACAGCTGCCATAACAGCACCCACTTACATTCCCCCTTCTTTGGTCTCAACTGTTGTAGGCCTCTGCCTGCATGGAGGGATAACAACATTCCTCCAGTGGTCAGACCCACTGGGCAGGGATAAATGGACGCCAGCAAAACCACTGGACCAATAGAAGCTGTGCCCACCAGAAGTGCAGAAGCAGTCGGCATGGACCACTGCCATAATCTTCAGAAGACACATGAACATGTCTGCGCCAACACGTGTTGCAGATTTTCTGCACGCAATCCTGATTGTGTGCATTTAGCCTTGATGTGCATAAAGTAATTGCGCAGCCTCAGAAAAGAAATTGATCCTAGGCGCCTTCTGGTCCTCCCATGATGCCGAGCAGGACAGTTCCTAATCTCTCGCTATATCAAACTACACATATTACAGCTAATAAATCGAGAATTAACATTCGTTTACAGGCATCAGTCCTTGAGACAAGCCTGATGCCGTTTTCTTCCATCAATGCGTGTACACAATTTCCCGCTCTCCCAGCAAGCAGAGATGGTAAGAGATTTAACAGCCTATGATGTTGTGCCAAGGCATCATGGAACTGATAGCATTTTACCTAGAGGTCTTTAACGTAATAAAATTTAATATAAGCCTTACCGGACTGAGAAGGGGGAACTGAGAAAAGGATGATGTACGCTTCGTTTTGGGGGTGGACAGTAACCTCCATCTTCTTTGTCAGAATCTAAACAGTGAAAATATTTCTCATTACTATATAATTCACCATTAACAATATCAAGTATTCACAAACTGTTGTGCAAAAACGTTGTTACCTTCACCTTCTTCTGGACTTGATCCGTCAGCAGACCTCTATAAAACAGGAAACATAGCCTTTATGCCAGTCTGGCAGGCAATATAAAAAACATAGTGCTCCAGCTACACATGAAATGAATATATAAAATGCTGGATGTATTTAATAACCAGTCATTTTTACTTTACTGCACAGTACACTGCATGTAAGGCACTACCTTATTTTGAGCGTGGTCGGACTGAGCACATGAGCAGACGTGCGGGGTGAAGCTCCTGAACAGTTTACTATTCCTGCTTTCACCAACTATACGGGGACTCAACTCCCTAGCATTACCTCTACTAGGCAGCAGCAGAGAAAAGGGAAAAGCAGCTACAGCCCAGTGGGAGAAGCTAATCCAAGATTGTGGCGCAGCCTCCGCTTCGAAAAGATAAATAAGACGGCCTCTAGAGCCTCCGCAGCAGTCACAAAGCTGCGCCCGAAAACCCCACAAGAATGTAGTCAACTGGCGACAGCTTCAGCTTAGATTATCCTGGCCTCTGCCAATCTGCAAGGTACCGGCACTCTACCCGCCAGCTATCAGGCAAGGCAAGCCAGTGCCCATACTCAAAGCTCCTACCTACCCTGTCAACAGCATACATCAGTATAAGGAAGTATTTACATGGCTGTGTCTGACATCATCGTCCTGCATGTTGTGGCCAAAGATGGGACATGTCTCATCTTTTACACTGTGGCTTCTAGATCCATGCCACAAAGATCGAAAGACATGTCCTATCTTTGGCCACAACACGCGGATCGCAGACCTATTGAAGTAAATAGGAAGGCACCGCAATGCGTGGTACAAACGGCCATAGTCTACAAAACAGACATTTCCATGTGAATACACCCTAAGGCCTAATGCACACAACCATACCTGTTTTGTGGTCAGCAAAATACGGATCCCAGCCATGTGCATGCCAAAAAAATGTCCCAAACTCCTGTAGAAAGGTCTTATTGTCCGCAAAACAGACAAGAATAGGACATGTTCTCATTTGCAGGGCCGCGAAATGGACACATCTTTTGCGGCCCCACTGAAATGAACAGGTCCGCATCTGATCAGCAAATAATATGGATCAGATGTAGACCGAAACTACGGTCATGTGCATGAGGCCTAACCTTGAGCAACTTACAGATGAGCCATCACTAAAAGACATTTCCAGAGCTGTCACTCAATGTAATGCTGCTCTTTCTACAGTAAACACGTAGGCTAGTTTCACACTAGCATGAATAATGGGGACTGATTGAGATCCAGCCGCAACCCGGCAAATATGCCGAGAATTGGCCGAAAGGAAACCGCTGAGTGCGACGCATGTCTAGCTCTAGTATGAAACTAACCTTACACAGGCACTGTGAAAACTTATTTCTTATATGTGAAATGTTAGGGAATGACTACCGGCAGTGAAGGAGCGGGTAGGGGACGTTGATGATATACGGACATATACTGGTGTCAATGCCGTGACACATTGCTATTGCAAAATAAGACCAATGACCTTGAAAACAGCATAAGGCAAAATATATGTCTTATTATCAGAGTGCCAGAAAAAAATGGAGGGTGATAATCCTGGGCACTATTTAAAGACTTGGCTCCAAGATCTCTTTGGCGCTGATATGTTAAGCTCATAGAGTTCCTACTAGGCATTTACCTTCGGGCCCTCCCCTAGGCCTGTCATGGTCAAAATGTTGTATTTCAAATAAAGAGATAAGACACTGCGGTTGGCAAGAGGCCATCCTGAGCTACAAATTGCTGGTTTTAATTAGTGCCTATGTTCTCCACCTTCTTTGTGGACATGCAGAAGTACATGGCACACTTTCACTCCAGGCTACGATTTCTCCAAGCACCTTATTCGATGTATTAACCTGCCAGACTGCAGGTGGTGGCTCTCAACACCTCCCATTGCTTTGACACCCACAAAGCTGCTTTAAAGAGGACCTTTCATCAGGCTAAAAATGTGTACTAAGTGTGCTGACATGTAGAGCGGCGCCCAGGGATCTCCCTGCACTGACTATTATCCCTGGGCCGCTCCGTTCGCCCGGTATGGGCTCCAGTAACTTCTGGGACTTGGTTATACTAGGCGTATCCCAGGCTGTAGTGCTGGCCAATCGCAGTGCACAGCTCATATCCTGGGAGGTTTTTTTCTCCCAGGCTGTGAGCTGAGCGATGCGATTGGCCAGCGCTACAGCCTGGGATACGCCTACTATAACCAAGTCCCAGAAGTTACCAGAGGACATACCGGGCGAACGGAGCGGCGCCCAGGGATAATAGTGCGTGCAGGAGATTCCTGGGCGCCGCCTACATGTCCGCACACTTAGTACACATTTTTAGCCTGATGAAAGGTCCTCTTTAAGCCTCATGCCAGTTTGTGTCCACATTGGAGCCACATTTTTGCGGCTTGAATGCGGACCCATTTACTTCAATGGGGCTGCAAAACATGCAGACAGTTGCCCCACAAAAAAATAGAACATGTCCTATTCTCGCCCATTTTGCGGACAAGAATAGGCAGGAGTTCTATTATGCACGGCTGTGTGCATGTAGCCTTGGACTGACACTCTAATTGAACACCATCTCCACAACTGACTGAGTCTTCCAGACTGGGAGAGTCCCATGGTTTCTATAGAATAGCGTTCCTAAAGAGATTTTCTTTTCTGTACACAGTTCTGGAAAGCACGTTGTTGTGTTTTTCTGTTATGGAGCAATAGCTGCTTTACTACATAGGTCTTCGTGCGTTGTTTTCTACTTGGTGTTTATGTTGCCCCGTCAGACATGGTGGTTTGGGGTTGTTTTACCTCTCCAGTCGTGTACATTTGCTGGTATGTTTCATATGTGTCTCCATGTGAGGCAGGACAGATCTGGTTCAGGTATCTCCTATCTCCACATTATGGCTAAGGGTGCTTTCACACTTGCGTTCTGAGAATCCGGCAGGCACTTCTGGCCCGCCATATCCGGCAAAACGTAAGTCGTCTGAAAGGATTTGAAGACTGATCAGGATCCTGATCAGTCTTCGAAATGCTTTCAGGTTACAATGGCAGCCAGGACACTACTGAAGTCCTGACTGCCATGGTACTCCGCAGCAGTGTACTTACCTGCGTTGCGGCCGCCCTTCATGACGTCACAGGTCCCCGCGGCACATAGATCAATGCGCCGCCCGGACCTTTGAGGTCATGAAGGAGCGCCCAGGGCCGCAGCGCAGGTAGGTACACTGCTGCGGAGTACTTACCATGTCAGCCAGAACTTCAGTAGCGTCCTGGCTGCCATGGTAACCGATCGGAGCCCAAGCTTCCACTGGGGCCCCGATCGGAACTGCTGCTGCGTAGGCGCAGAGCTAAACATCGGATCCGGCGATGCGCCGAAACGACGTTTAACTTAATTCGAAACCGGATTAATGCACTTCAATGGGCATTAATTCCGGATCGGCGTCACGGCAAGTCCTCCAGATTTTTGGCCGGAGTCAAATTTTGCAAAAAACATTTGGGTACTGAACGGAAGACATACTGATTCATACTGAACAGATTTCTCGCCGTTCAGAATGCATTAGGATAATGCTGATCAGTAGTTTTCGGGCATAGAGCCTCAACGACGGAACTCTACGCGAGAAAACAAAACGCTAGTGTGGAAGTACCCTAAGGGCTGTATTACACTGGTAGATGTAGCAGTCGATTGTCGGGAGGGAAGCATTCCTTCCTGGCAGTCGCCTGCTTGTCAGTGAAGGAGACCACTGCTTTTACATGCAGTGATCTCCTCCACAGTATTGGGAGAAGAGATCGCTAATGCCATAATTCATTCCCATACAGAATCATTATTTGCAGGCAGCAGAGTGTGATTAGCTAGGATGATCTCCGCCACAAACAATGGTGCTTGCTTATTCATCGGGTAATTAGTGGCAGTATTACACAAGCAGAATATCCCAGTCTAATACAGGCCTTACTCTATCAATGTCTTGTCATGTTGGAGCTATGATCCTGATAAGTCCTCTGATCTCAGAAGCATTCTATATGAACCACATATGGTCCCAGAATCGACATATCTTCTGAACAGACCTTGGATTGGTCAGGTATACCACGTCACCTTTACAACTCATGCAAGGGAGCGAGTGTTTTGATTCACAGATCCTTGTTGATCCTGAGGGAAGGCTTATTTGTTTGCTTTGTTAACTTTATAATGTAAACTGTATAAAAGATTATACAGTTTTCAGTTGGCTTCTGAATACTTTTCTAACTGCACACAATTAAAAATTGAGTATAGTGACTGAGTTAAGCAATAAAATCTAGCTTTATAGCGCCACTTGCTGTTTGTTTGTTTTATTATTTCACATACTCCGTTGCATCCTTCAACTGTCTTCTGAGCTGTAATAGAGCGCTCCAGGAGAACGGACACGCTCCCTGGGGTGTACTCCTCTTGAGCTGCCAGCTTGATATAAATAGAGCAATGAATGGGGAGATCTCTGGATCCATATGAGGTACAGGGCTGGTCCTAGCTTTGTTAGAGAGATTGTCATGGGATAAAACCCTTTAACTAGGAGTCTCTCTGATCGCTTCTCTCTGCTCTAATCCGAGTGGTTCACCTGTGGTAACTAAATCTACAGTCGTGGCCAAAAGTTTTGAGAATGACACAAATATTAGTTTTCACAAACTTTGCTGCTAAACTGCTTTTAGATCTTTGTTTCAGTTGTTTCTGTGATGTAGTGAAATATAATTACACGCACTTCATACGTTTCAAAGGCTTTTATCAACAATTACATGACATTTATGCAAAGAGTCAGTATTTGCAGTGTTGGCCCTTCTTTTTCAGGACCTCTGCAATTCGACTGGGCATGCCCTCAGTCAACTTCTGGGCCAATTCCTGACTGAGTGACTGATAGCAACCCATTCTTTCATAATCATCTCTTGGAGTTTGTTAGAATTAGTGGGTTTTTGTTTGTCCACCCGCCTCTTGAGGATTGACCACAAGTTCTCAATGGGATTAAGATCTGGGGAGTTTCAGGCCATGGACCCAAAATGGCAATGTTTTGGTCCCGAGCCACTTAGTTATCACTTTTGCATTATGGCACAATGCTCCATCGTGCTGGAAAATGCATTGTTCTTCACCAAACTGTTGTTGATTGTTGGAAGAAGTTGCTGTTGGAGGGTGTTTTGGTACCATTCTTTATTCATGGCTGTGTTTTTGGGCAAAATTGTAAGTGAGCCCACTCCCTTGGATGAGAAGCAACCCCACACATGAATGGTCTCAGGATTCTTTACTGTTGGCTTGACACAGGACTGATGGTAGCGCTCACCTTTTCTTCTCCGGACAAGCATTTTTCCTGATGCCCCAAACAATCGGAAAGAGGCTTCATCGGAGAATATGACTTTGCCCCAGTCCTCAGCAGTCCATTCATCACACTTTCTGCAGAAGATCAATCTGTCCCTGATGTTTTTTTGGAGAGAAGTGGCTTCTTTGCTGCCCTTCTTGACACCAGGCCATCTTCCAAAAGTCTTCGCCTCACTGTGCGTGCAGATGCGCTCACACCTGCCTGCTGCCATTCCTGAGCAAGCTCTGCACTGGTGGCACTACGATCCCGCAGCTGAATCCTCTTTAGGAGACGATCCTGGCGCTTGCTGGACTTTCTTGGACGCCCTGAAGCCTTCTTAACAAGAATTGAACCTCTTTCCTTGAAGTTCTTGATGATCCTATAAATTGTTGATTGAGGTGCAATCTTAGTAGCCACAATATTCTTGCCTGTGAAGCCATTTTTATGCAAGGCAATGATGGCTGCACGCGTTTCTTTGCAGGTCACCATGGTTAACAATGGAAGAACAATGATTTCAAGCATCACCCTCCTTTTAACATGTCAAGTCTGCCATTTTAACCCAATCAGCCTGACATAAGGATTTCCAGCCTTGTGCTCGTCAACATCCTCACCTTAACAGGACGATTACTGAAATGATCGCAGCAGGTCCTTTAATGACAGCAATGAAATGCAGTGGAAAGGTTTTTTGGGATTAAGTTAATTTTCACGGCAAAAAGGACTATGCAATTCATCTGATAGTATATTCTGGAGTATATGCAAATTGCTATTATAAAAACTTAAGCAGCAACTTTTCCAATTTCCAATATTTATGTAATTCTCAAAACTTTTGGCTACGACTGTACACTGACGCACAGCTCTAGACAAGCTTTCAAATCAGCTACAAGAACATTTTGATAACAATTGGGGCTCTGCGTTTCCTTTAATAGTATGGTACGCTATGAAAGCATTTCTCAGTGGTCTATTAAAGAGGTTCTCCCGGGAATAGTGATTTTCTGGTAGGTGCTCACAGAAAGTTCATAGTTGCCTGCTCCCGCTACTCCAGTCCTCCACTGTGTCCACGTTCCAGTCCACAGAGTGTTTACATGCGGCGCTGCATAAGCATGGTCACATGTTCCGCTGTAGCCAATGATCGGCTTCAACTGAAATCCACCTTGCGATCTTTTAGGCTGGAAGGGCATCACTTCATGCCCTGATAACGCTAGAGGAACTGAACGATGCGCTAAAGAAATACTTCTGCTCAAAGTATTGGAGGTTATTCAAGAATCCTTAAAAGGGATACGCTTACTAAATCTATGTTAGCGGCCATGATAATTCTTTGGAAACCAGGGAAATACCCCCTCCTACCAGAATCGAATAGATCAAATTAGTTTTTGACCTCTGATGTTAAAATATTAGCGTCAGCGCCTTTGTGTCCATGAGGATCAAAAGGTTTTATGCCAGGAAAATCAACAGCCCATGATCTGAGTCAGCTTTATTTAACCTGCAGCTTTGCCCACATGAGGTTGATGGTAGAGCTATTCTTTCACTCACTGCAAAAGCCTTCAACAGTGTCATACAGAAGTATTTATGGGTGCTACTGGAGAACATAGACGTCTCTCTCCTGGGTTTTCTCCTCTACTCAAATCCAAAAGCCTAGATGACAGCAAATCAAGAACTGTTGGGCTCTTTTACCTTGGGAACGTGACAGGCAGAGATCTTACTACATCTTTGTTGCAGAAAAGTAAAAAATAGTCCTCAAAAGTGCTGAGAGAAGTATTTTCAGCCAAGGAGGAGCATGAAAAAGTATGTAGGGTGGCTTTTTTCTGGCCAAATTTTATTTTTGTCAATGTAGCCAGATGAGGGCTTGTTTTTGTTATTAAAATTTTATTTTTTTGGGGGGATAGCAATGGGAAAAAAAAATTATCCTGCCATTGCTTTTGCACTTTAAATTTACAATGCAGCATAACTAATGTTACTGTTACTATATGGGTCAGTATGCCAATCTGTGTAGTTTTGCGTGTGGTTTTTTTACTACTTTTGCTCAATAATAGCACAACTCAATATGTCGCCTCATTTCAAGAGTCTGAACGCATTCATTTTTGAGCGGATGTAGCTGTATGGGAACTTGTTTTTGGGGAACGAGATGTAGTTTTCATTGGTACAATTTTCTGCAGTACATGGGATTTATTGGTGAAACATCCGAAGTCGATTCGCATAAAACTTTGTTAGCATACTGTATGGAGCAGCGCTCCGTACATTATTAGAAGGTATTGGCTCCAATGAGCCAAAACTATTAGTTCGCAAATTTCCACTGTAAAAACCTTTTACCAAACTCGGGTTTGTGTCCTGCTGTACCTCTTGGAACCAAAACAGAGTTCGGTAAAAGGTTTTTAACAGAAGAAATTAATTTCTCCCCTGCTACAGAGGGATCTGGATAGATTGGGGGCTTGGGCAGAGAAATGGCAGTTGAGGTTTAACACTGACAAATGTAAAGTTATGCACATGGGAAGGAATAATGCAAGTCACCCGTACATACTAAATGGTAAAACACTCGGTAACACTGACATGGAAAAGGATCTAGGAATTTTAATAAATTACAAATTAAGCTGTAAAAACCAGTGTCAGGCAGCTGCTGCTAAGGCCAATAAGATAATGGGTTGCATCAAAAGGGGCATAGATGCCCGTGATGAGAACATAGTCCTACCACTTTATAAATCACTAGTCAGACCACACATGGAGTACTGTGTACAGTTCTGGGCTCCCGTGAACAAGGCAGACATAGCAGAGCTAGAGAGGGTTCAGAGGAGGGCAACTAAAGTAATAACTGGAATGGGGCAACTACAGTACCCCGAAAGGGTATCAAAATTAGGGTTATTCACTCTAGAAAAAAGACGACTGAGGGGAGATCTAATAACTATGTATAAATATATCAGGGGTCAGTACAAAGATCTCTCCCATCATCTATTTATCCCCAGGACTGTGACGAGGGGACATCCTCTGCGTCTGGAGGAAAGAAGGTTTGTACACAAACATAGAAAAGGGTTCTTCACGGTAAGAGCAGTGAGACTATGGAACTCTCTGCCTGAGGAGGTGGTGATGGTGAGTACAATAAAGGAATTCAAGAGGGGCCTGGATGTATTTCTGGAGTGTACTAATATTACAGGCTATAGCTACTAGAGAGGGTCGTTGATCCAGGGAGTTATTCTGACTGCCTGATTGGAGTCGGGAAGGAATTTTTTCCTTGAGTGGGAAAATTGGCTCTACCTCACAGGGTTTTTGCCTTCCTCTGGATCAACTTGCAGGAAACAGGTCGAACGGGATGGACAAATGTCTTTTTCGGCCTTATATACTATGTTACTATGTTATACCCAAAGTCTCACAAGATTTCATGAAGTAATAACTTCAGCTCATCTGAGCTAATACATTCTAATACTGTACGGAGCACTCTCCATACAGTATTCTAACAAAATTTTATGCGATTTGCTCATCCCCACCTCTAACCATTACTTTTTAGTCCCACTAGGAAACATGGCTTTCTGTAATGCAGTGGTATACCTTTCATTATAACAGTGACAGACAGTCTATTAGGCGCAGCACAGTCTAATAGAAATACAGTCATATCAGGCCTGGGTTCTTTGCCCATGGCAGCCAGGACCTAACAATGTTGGCAGAGGGAGCCCTCTCCTCTAACTGCCTAGGTGCCATGGTTGCTACTGACCATGGCATCTAGGAGTTAGGCAACCAGCATCAGAGTTAACTTCAATACTAGCAATTATATTGGGAGCCCTGCTCCAGTCAGTGTCGGGCTCTCTGGACGCAGCTTGTGAGGCCGGGTCAGTTTCTGATGCCCACGCCAGAATTAATGGTACAGGCAGGTAGAGGGCAGAATAGCAACACCTAACCCTGGTTTTCCTTCCTTTCAGGCCAACTACAGCATTTTAATGGATGTTCTCAATCTGACTCTGAACACAGCTGGACAATCATGTCTACAGTATCTACATTATAGGTCTCATAGTCAAAGAACACTAAGCAGAAACAGGGCTGTCGGGTGCACCCCTTGGACACTAATTTGGTATAACTAATTTTTGGGTTGGAGGGTTCAGCCCTTGGGAGTCTGAAGGTGTTCTTGCATTGGCTCAGTTGCAGAAGGAATACAATGAAGAGTTTAACTGAAGGAGGAATTTTAGCTCTCACGTAGATTTTTTTTACCAATATCTGCAACTGCGTAATGCTTGGAATAAGCAAAAAAGCAGTACTTGTCTGGATGTGCAAACCAATGCTATTTTTACTACTCTGAAAACATAAGGAGGTACTTCGGGTGTCATTTCGATGTTCTATCAGGTTTTATTAATTTCTCACTAAACATTCTTTAAAGAGGACCTACCACCAACCCAAAAAAGAAAAAATGAGATTTATATATTCTATTGGGTCATGCTTCCCTAAGCATGGCATACTTTCATTTATGAGATTTTTGGCACCACATGTCAATAGCCCCCTTAAAGAGGACCTTTCACTAAGGTTTAGGTAGTGAAATACTTACACTACCCTCCCGGGCAGCCCCGCTGACGTCCAGGCAATATATTTATTTTTTATATCCCCCTGTTCGTGCGCTCCGGTCCCCGTTAGTTTTCACATGCAGGGATTTCTTGCACTAGGCGGGGACTTGTCTTTCGCCTGGGGAGTGTTTTTCCTTTCCACGTCAACCAATCAGGGCACTCGGCTTGCAGCCAGGGAGAGGAAAACACCTCCCCAGGCAAAAGTCCCCACCTAGCAGGGCTGTGGAGTCGGTAGATAAATTGTCCGACTCCGACTCCTCAGATTTTAAAACTTCCGACTCCGACTCCTCTGTATTTAATATGCAAATACGAAGCTGTTCCACCAAGTTCTTCTAATCTCCTCTAGCACAGAGAGGTAGTTGAGCAGAAGCTGCTGCCTTCTCCTTTGTGTGCTGATCTTCTGCTGAAGATAGAGCAGTGGGAGGATCCAGGAAGGGGCAGGGGAAGGGGCATTCATTTTAAAACATGATTTTCCTAGTAGAATCCCATAGTCATGTTTAAAATTTAAGCTAACAATCTGAGTTTACATGTTTTATAGCCTTAGCTGAATGATAGCAGTTTTTCAAATGGTTTACAGCTTCAGTCTTGAACTATTGACTATCCATTCCCTTCACTTATACAAGTGTCTCCAGTCCTTAATCAGTTATCAGTGAGAGGCGAGGATAACCATGGGTTCCCTGTAACAGCAGACCACAAGACAATGGAAAGTGTAAGTATTGCCGCTCCTTAAAGGGACACTGACAGGCTGATTTTCCAGCTAAAGATATATATATACTGGTATTCATCAGAGAATTAGGAATAAAACTATACTAATGTTACCTCCAGTTAAGCTGTACTTGTGTTTAAAAAACATTTTTAATCTGTATGCAAATTCACTATCTTTGTGCCCAATGGGGCAGTGTCTCCTGCGGCTTTGTGCCCAGCCGCGCCCAAGTACAGCTTCCCAGCGCTGTTCCACTCGTTATTATTCACTGCACTGGCCTTTTTTTCAGGCTAGCCGAACGCTGAATTCCTGCGCAGGCGCACGTGTAGAGTGCTGGCAGCAGCCTCGTCTGGCTATGCTGGGGCTGTGCCAGCTTTCTCTCTTCCTCCTCGCTACCTAGTCCTGTCTAGTGCTGCCAGTACTCTACATGTGCGCCTGCCCCTTGGGCACAAAGGTAGAGAATTTGCATATTGATTAAAACGTTTTTAAACACAAGTAAGCCTCAACTGGGGGTAACAGTCGTCTAGTTGTATTCCTAATCCTCTGATGAATACCAGCAGATATATCTTTAGCCGTAAATCAGCCTGTCAGTGTCCCTTTAACTGCATAGTAAAGCATATGAAAAGCATGCTTCTTCACGGTCACTTAACGTCTTTGTTTAGCGGTAACGTGACGCACTGCATGCATTGGCCTTTATTCTTACAGTAGAGAAGTAATTAATTATAACTTTATCTGAATTGGGACATTTATACTTGCTTTTTTATTCCAATTTTTTTATTCCAATTTAAATCTAGTAGGAGTCGAGTCGGTCCATTTTTGCCGACTCCAGGTACCTAAAATTGCCTCCGACTCCAACTCCACAGCCCTGCCACCTAGTACAAGAAATGTTGGGAAAACTAACGGGGGACCAGAGCGCACGAACAGGGGGGTTATTTTAAAAAATAAATATATTTGCCTGGACGTCAGCGGGGCCCGCCCAGGAAGGTAGTGTAAGGCCTCTTTCACACTTGCGTTCTGGGGATCCGGCGGGCACTTCCGTCGGAGAGTTTCCTGATCAGTCTTCAACATGCTTTCACTGTTACCATGGCAGCCAGGACGCTACTGGAGTCCTGGCTGCCATGGTACTCAGCAGCGTGTGCTACCTGCGCTGCGTGCCGGGCGCTCTTAATGACGTCACAGGTCACAGGACCTGTGATGTCATAATGGAGTGCCCGGCGGTCGCAGCGCAGGTAAGTACACTGCTGCGTATGCTACCATGGCAGCCAGAACTCCAGTAGCGTCCTGGCTGCCATGGTAACCGATCGAGCCCCAGCTTACACTGGGGCCCGATCGGAATGGCTGCTGCGCATGCTTCCAATTCACTTCTCACATCAACTACCCAAAAGAATGCCAGAGGCGCACACTAAGAATGTAACAGCAATATCGAGCCCCTTAGGCTGGGTTCACATAACGTTTTTGCCATACGCTAATTGATGCCTCAGACAGATGTCATATTGTGGCATTCATCGTCATAGAGTTCCATTGTACACTACGCTTTCCCACCCTGCAGAGTCCTGTGATAAGAATATATACACACACACATTACATTTTTACAGTGGCACTCTCTATGGTGACGGATGCCACCCATCTGTCTGAGGCGTCCATTAACATATACATTTTTGTGTAGGTTAAATGTGATGTGAACCCACCCTTAGTGGCTGCCAATACAGTTTTCACACAAGAGTATTCAGTTTGGGGAACCCGCTCTGTGTTTCCTGAACTCACACATGACAAAGATCTAAGATGCTGCGAGTTCCTTCCTGACGGCAGGTCTAATAAACTGTACTCACATAATGCCGTGAGTACAGAGCAGAAGACCACGGTCAGGACATAGATCATTATGATGCTGTGAGATAGTGCTAGAGGAGCAACACAGTCCGGGAAATACAGAGGTCCACTTACCACTGCTCTAATGGCCAGGTTCAGGTTTCTAATCATTTGTCACCACAATTTTATTGTCGGCAGAAAATCCCACAATAAGTTGCCATCAAATGATGATTTTGTGTTCCACAAATACTATCTCATCACTCGATAAATGAGTATTTTAATCATTTTTGAGGGCGATTACGTCACATTTACAAGGGGCAATTATTGAGAACAAAGTGTTAGGACATAAGAAAATTCATTTCCATTCAATGTCCCAATAATGCAGCAATGTAAATTAGGCCCTCAACAATGGCCTCCAGGTCTGGCGTGTGCAGTGGCCCATTAGTTGCCGACATTATCACTGCACAGCATATGTAGTGCAGTGTATTATCCAATCAAATGACTGCGTGCCCATTTCCCATGTCTGACATCAAACACATATGGAGCTTTATTTCACTTACCTTCTGGCCTTTTTCTTTTGAAACACAAACATGGGAGGCGCTATGGCTGGCTTTTCTGAAGGAGGAAAACGGATAAATGCAGCTTTACTTTCTTCAGCAAAAAATAAATAAAAATCAAACCACAAAGCATCAGAAACGACAGTTCAGCCACAAATGAATGAACTGCTGTATACAAAGCAAATACAGTACATGGACATGGTAAAATCCAACATGCTCAATCCACCCCTCCCCATATACAGTCACACAGTCCCGTCCAAGTGGCAGTGTTTAGCTGACTTTGCTGTAACATTTATGGGCACGCTTTGCACTGGCATGGAGGGGAAAAACAACGCACATTTTCCGCAACCCACCCCATCTTTTCCCACAACACCCTTGTGAACCCAGCCTAAGGGTAAGGCTTGTACAGAGACCATGGATTTTTGTGCGACTGTGGTGTCGCAGTTCGACTCCATTGACTATAACTACAAATAACATAGTGCAACAAAGGTCGCCGTGTAGCCGAGCCCTTTGAATCCCACATCTGGTCATGGTTTTGAAAAACACATCAGTAAGGGCATGTTCACACGACCGCATGGTTTTGCAATCCGTTTTCACGGATCTGTTGCGTCGTTTTTCTGCAAAAGCGGGAACTTTGTAATCATTGCAAACACTAAACACATGTGCAAAATGGGCTAGGCATAGCATTTCTACAGCATGGATCCCCAAAAAACGGATGACATATGAACATGTGTCCCGTATGCATTCCGTTTTTATACGGACACATTGACTTGAATGGAGTAGATTCCATTTTTTTGCGGACCCTTTGAAATGAATGGTTCCATATACTGAACGCAAAAACGGCAACATATACAGAAAGCTTGTGTGAACAAGCCCTAAACCTGATAAAAACCTGAACGTGTCACGTTCGTGGTTGGTACAGATGTGAACCTACCCTCTGGTAGTCTGTTCCAGCAGATGCTGCTGCATTTCTGTATTTGTATGTATATATTGCCATGCCTACGTGCACCTGCATACAGGGACGTGCTGACTGACCCCTTGTCTTTCTGTTCCAGCAGAGGAACAAACTACAGGCGTATCCAATATCTGGTATAGCCAGAGTAGAAGAGTGCAGTGATTGGCACCGGCACAACCAGGCAAGTCCAGATATGTTGTATCTATTGAATTTCCTTACAGGTGATGCGTTTCAGGGCCGCACCAGCCCCTTCATCAGTCCAGTTTGAAGAAGGGGCAGGTCCAGCCACAAAACGCATTACCTGTAAGGAAATAACTACAATAAAGGTAAATTCAAAAGATACAACCTTATCTGGACTTACCTGGTTGTGCCGCTGCCGATCCTGCACTCTGTTCTCCGGATCTTTACCCTTGCATGTCGTGCCTGGAGGGAAAAGCCTGGCAGCACCAGTATCTGTACTTACTCTCCAGGCTGCATGGGGTGTTGTGCTCCCAGCGCAACCCTTCCCGGTGACTGACGAGCTTACCAGCTTTTAAGCGGTCATCCATTGACCACTGCTCTCCTCTATTCCAATATCGGCGTAGCCAGATACTGCCGCGCACCTCCGGACCCACAATGACTAGATTGGGATCTGACCAATTTGCAGCATAAATGCCAGCTTTCAGCCAACTACCTCTGCTTGGGTATTTGTCAGACTGAAAGCTGGCATTTATGCTGAAATTGTCCGGATCCCATTATGAAGCATGGCAGTATCCGGCTAAGGCTACTTTCACACTAGTCTTTCTATGTTATGGTATTGAGATCCAGCAGAGGGTCTTAATACCTGAAAAAACACTTTAGTTTTGTCCCCATTTATTGTCAATGGAAGCAAAACATAACTGAACAGAAGGGATTTGCTTTCCGTCCTGGGAAGCGGAGCAAGACGGATCCGTCATGACCCACAATGCAAGTCAATGGGGACAGATCCGATTTCTCTGACACAATAGAAAGCGGATCCGTCCCCATTGACTGAGCGGAGTTCATGACGGATCCGTCTTGGCTATGTTAAAAGAATACAACCAGATGTGTTCATAACGGATACAGGCAGTTGTATTATCAGTAATGGAAACGTTTTTGATGAGCCCTGCCGGATCCAGCAAAAACGCTGGTGTGAAAGCAGCCTCAGCCAGATGCAGTAAACCTTGGTAGGCTATTAATCTGCCAGTGGTTGCTGCACTTGTGAAACCACCCTTAGGGTTTTGCGGGGAGGGCAGGGGAGTAGTAGTAATAATAGTAAAGTAGTACAATAGTCACACCTGGCCTTGTGTTCTAGCTTGCCCACTGGAGCTTCAGGAATCGGCACATGCGCCATACAGCCCAGATGCTTGCCAGGGCAGCGCCGAAGACTTCCATCCTGGCATGCTACAGAGCTGCACCGTGCATGGCCGATAAACACCAGCACAAGATACCAGAGCCGGGCAAATGTCCCCTGGGTGGCTGTCATTTAAAGCTGGAGGGGCATGGCAGGCAGCAATAAGGAGCAGGGAGGTTGGTTCAATGGTGATACCCCCGTGGTTCCATACAGCTCATTTACATAACACATTCACTGATGTCTCAGTAATGCAGGGACGTAGTTTTGTAATGAGACCTGTGCACATCTGACACTGCACTTGAATTACTATGGAAGTATGTGGTAACAGATTTCCTTTAACACATTAAGGATGGTGCCCACTCAGAAGCTGAAAGGGCACTGTAGCTGCCGGGTGCCTGCATTTTTACACAGCAGACACCCTGAGGCAGCCTCCGTGATCAGCGGTAACTGACCACAAACACTTAATGCCACAGATGCATGGTCAATTGTGTCCACAGTATCTGAGCGGTGAAATATTGGGAGCACTGCGCTCCAGGGGCCCGAACAGCTCTCTCTCACCCCAAGATCGAAGGAGTTGTTTGGTTTCCAAGGCCGCCTCAGGCCCTCTGAAAAATCCAAGGCCTGCCACCGCAATTTTCCTATGGAGCCCTGTCTTCAGCACCACTGCGCCTCAAAATGACAGTATCATTAAAATATATTTATCCCGTATGGTGTACGCTGTAACAGGAGACGGGGGTAATCAATTTTCTAAATTTAGATTTTTCTGCCTTTAAGATAGATAGCGATTAGAGTGGAGCGAACTTGTATTTTTAGTTTAGCGTCCAAAGTTCAGGTTATCGAAGAATCCCGTTATGGATTCCGCTACCACGGACCATAACGGAATTTGGAATCCATAAGAGGATTCTTCGATGAACCCGAACCTTGGACAACACGGAGGACCTGGGGTGACGTCACCGTCATGTGATCAGTGCAGGGCGTGGCTCAGTACTGGATAAGAGGTGGTAATGGGCCTGGTATAATGATCATGTGACATGAGGGCGGAGCTCCTGTGCTCTGTGTGGAGGAGAAGGAGGAAGTAGAGCAGTGAAGGATGGTTGCGCGAATTTGGATTCCAATTTCCGTTATGGTCCATGGTAGCGAATCCATAATGGGATTCTAAGATAACCCAAGTTCGCTCAGCTCTAATGGCGATACCTCATAGAATAGCTATTACTTAACATTGACCACATGTCTACTTTATGTCAGCATCATTTTGTAAATGTCAGTTTATTTTTTAGGCTATTAGAAGGCTCAGAATTTTAGAAGCAATTTACATCTTTGGGTAAATTTCCAATCAGATTTAGTAGTAATAGGAGAAAACGCATCAATTTTGTAACAGTTTTTCCCCCAAGTATTATAATGCCGCCCATGTGGTCATAAACTGCTCTCCGACTACAGGGTTAGGAGAAAGAGCGCCATGGGCATTTGAGTTTGGTATTTTACACAGAATTGGCCGACAAATGCAGAGGCTCTGAGGGGAAAAGAAGAAACCCCAAGAAGCGACCCCATTTTAGAAACCACACCCCTCACAGCATTTACCGTCAGGTGAGCCTTTTGATCCCACAGGTGTTTTGCAAAAATTCATGCACAGCAGATGGTACACAGTGTAAATTGCAATTCTTCCACACATGTGCCATCTCAGCCCAGTATCTTTTGCCCATCGTGTGCCAGTGTGAAGTCAGCCCCCTTATTATTGGGGCCCATTCGCAAGACCGTATATTTGAGTCCGCATCAGTCTTGCAATTTTGTAGAACAGATGTGGACCCATTCATTTCAATGGGCTGCAAAAGATGTGGACAGCAAACCGCGTACTGTTCCCATCCGTACTTCCGTTCCATAGCCCCGGTATACATGTTTTGCAGAGTACAAAACACCCTACATGTGGCCCTAATCTTTTGCCTGAACATATGAGAGGGTTCAGGAGTAAAAAGAGTACGATATGCATTTTAAGCCCAACGTGTTGATTTATGCATCTTGTGCCGACAACTGTAGTTACCAGAGTTTGGAAACTGTGCCCCTCATGGCATTAGTGAGCAGAGGCACCACCGATATTATGTAGAAATGAATGCACAGAGGACGGTGCAAAATGAAAATTGCAATTTTTGCACAATTACGGCATTTCAGTGCCAAATATGCTGTACCCAGCTGGTGCCATCTGAGACTCAAACCACACTTCCTAAAAATTGATAGGCAGGCTCTACTGGCTAGGAAAAGGTCATAAATGTGGACATAAGCTGCTGTATGGGCACATGGAAGTGCTCAGAAGGGATGAAGCGCCATGTGGAGCAGAGATTTTGCTGGACTGGTTTGCAGGCGTTACATCACATTAGCAGAGACCCTGAGCCACCTGTACAGTGAAACCCCCAATAAGTGGATCCATTTAGGAAACTACACCCCAAGTTATTTATCAAGGGGCGGAGTGAGCATCTTGACACCACAGGTATTTCGCAGAAATTCAAAAGTAGGAGAACACGCAAAATGAAAACTGCAAGTTTTCCACAGATATGGTCTATCAGTGCCCAGTATGTGCCATTTGAGACATCCCATGTCCCTTACATTTTTAGCTGTGTAGAGAAATGCCATAAAAAGGACAATAATCAAAGGTTAATAAAGTTTGTTAGTTTTTAGTTCTACTAGTACACCATTTTTAATTCACTGGTAGACCTCATATCTGCAACAGTGCCAGGCTATTAGGCCATGCCTGTGGCACAATCCAACGGGCACAGTTATGGCACCTCCCTTACAATTGTGTGTGCCGGGTTGAGAGGCATGGTGGCACTGCCTTGATGCCGTGGTTGCTATTCACCACAGCATAAGGGGTGGAGAGGGGGTTAAGTGTCCAGGATTGGGCTCTAATCCCAGCTGTTGCGGCAGGGCTCAATTTATGCCAGGCTCTTGCAGTGGTCAGGAGTGGTATCAGCCCATCTGGAGTAACCCTGGCACAGATGGCAGGGACTGAGCCGACATCACTCCAGACCAAAATAAAAAGTCTCATGCGCAGAAATACATGTGACGTTTTTCAAAACTTAAAATTGCTTTAGGCCTTATTGTGACCTCTGGACATCAGTGACTGCTCAGCTGGAGCCAGCTCTGGAAATACAAGCAGAGCCATTTTATGTGGAGTCTCTGCATACAAATAGAAAGCAGAAGGACCCAATGTGCCAATAAGGATGCCAGAACCCAGAGCAAAGTTCTTGTCACTTCTGAGAAAGGCACTGACAACTATGCAACAGCTTAGGCTTCATCGGTAGGTGTCAGAGGCAAGACACAACAGAGCCCATTCTAGTCCATGGGGTCAGCCAGCACCATTTGCTTACATCACAGCCTTCTCTTTCTTTTCCTGGAACAGTAAAAACAATGTAAATGTGAAGGTAGCATTAGAGGCCTCTGGCAGGTATGTACAGAGAAGGGGGTGCACAACACCATAACCGTCCCCAGGACAGAGAGGCCCCTGGTGCCAGTCCTCATGACCTCCACTGAGCCCCCATACAGGCAGGCATGGGCCTGAGGGGAAGGGCTGCACTCTCCTCCACAGATCAGGTGCTCTAGGTGGAGAGTCTAGGACATGGCTCTGCCTGTAAACAATGGAGGCAGGGCAGGATCCATGCGGTTAGCAGGTGGAATATACAGGATGCAGGCAGGAAGAATTAACTGCCTCCAGAGCAGCTCAGCAGGGACAAGGGAAGGGTCCTTCACAAGCGGCAGGCCTCCTGCAGACCAGGGTCTCTCCTGAGCCGCGCCCCCAGCCTCAAGCTGGCCCTGGCAGCGTACGATATTGGGCATGGAGCCGTGCCGGACGCATCATAAGCGCCTCACAGCAGCAAGGCAGACAGCACCGCCCGCCTCAGAAACATTACAACCGCGGCTATAGCACCACTTACCTTCGTTTGACAAATCCTCCATTTTACCGCCTGAGCCGCTCCCACAATGCTCTGCGGCGGCTTTCACAGTCAGGGGGCGGACGAAGTTGGGCGGGAACTAGGGTCAGGCACAGCAACCGCCTCGCTGCTCTCGCCCCGCCAGCATGCCGAACCGCGCATGCGCAAAGCGCTTTCGAGGGATGACTCCGTCCGTGCCCTTCTCCCGTGCCGAGCCTACCACGTGAGAAGAGAAGCCGCTTTTTCTGTCCCACGTTATGTGTAATGTGTTCTAAGTCACTGCAAGGGTGACTGCCACATTTTAGCCCATAAGGACAATTTACAACCTATGGACCAAACCACGTTTTTCAAATCTGATGTGTCCCTTTATGTGGTATTAACTTTGGAATATTTTTAGGTCCCTTTCACATCTGCGTTTTTGCTTTCTGTTCTAGAGTTCCGTCCTCGGGGCTCTAGGACAGAAAGATACTGATCAGGATTATCCTAATGCATTCTGAATGGAGAGAATCCGCTCAGGACACATCAGGATGTCTTCCGCTCAGTATGTGGATGTTGACAAAACCTCAGCATGCTGCGAATTTGTCTCCGTCCCAAAATCCAGAAGACATGCCGTAACGCCGGATCTGGAATTAATGCCCATTGAAGTGCATTAATCCTGAATTAAACTAAACGTCGTTTCGGCGCATCGCCAGATCCGACGCTTAGCTTTGCGCATGCACTGCAGCAGTTCCGATCGGGGCCCCAGTGTAAGCTGGTGCTCTGATCGGTTACCATGGCAGCCAGGACGCTACTGAAGTCCTGGCTGCCATGGTAAGTACTCGCAGCAGTGTACTTACCTGCGCTGCGGTCTCCGGGTGCTCGTTCATGACGTCATAGGTCCGCGTGGCGCATTCATCTATGCGCCGCAGGGACTTGTGATGTCATGAAGGAGCGGCTGCAGCGCAGGTAAGTACACTGCTACGGAGTACCATGGCAGCCAGGACTTAAGTAGCATCCTGGCTGCCATGGTAACCTGAAAGCATTTCGTAAACTGATCAGGATCCTGATCAGTCTTCAAATGCTTTCAGGCGACTTGCGTTCATTGTGGAGCGCCCCGGGAGCCGCACGGAAGGGTAAGTAGCTTATCCCCTGGCTCCCCACTACTTTTCCATGGCAGCCGGGACTTTAGTAGCTTTTCCTGGCTGCCATGGTTACTATTCAGAAAACTAAACATTGGATCCGGCGATGCGCCAAAACGACGTTTAGCTTAACGCCGGATCCGGATTAATGCTTTTAAATAGGCATTAATCCGGATCCATCCTTGCGGCATGCCTTCAGGATTTTTGGCCGTTGGAAAATCCGCAGCATGCTGCGGATTTTGCTACGGCCAAAAAACGTCTCAGTACTGAACTGAAGACATCCTGAGCGGATTTCTCTCCATTCAGGATGCATTGGGATAATCCTGATCAGTATCTTTCTGTCCTAGAGCCCCGACGACGGAACTCTAGGACGGAAAGCAAAAACGATACTGTGAAAGAGGCCTTAGGGTTCTTTCACACTAGCATTAAAGTTTTCCGGTATTGAGTTCCGTCACAGGGGCTCAATACGGTAAAAAAACGCTTAAGGGCTCGTTCACATCACCGTTTGTCTTTTCCGTTCTCCGGCTCCGTTCAGGACGGATGCTGTACATAACTGACACCTGACTGACACCAACGGAGCCTAAAGACCCCATACACTTTAATAGGGTCCGTTTGGTGTCCGCTCAGAACATGATTTTTGAGCGGACACGAAAGTCCTGCATGCAGTACTTTCGTGTCCGCTCAAAAATCATGTTCTGAGCGGACACCAAACGGACCCTATTAAAGTGTATGGGGTCTTTAGGCTCCGTTGGTGTCAGTTAGGTGTCAGTTATGTACACCATCCATCCTTTCCGTTCTCCTGCTCCTGAACGGAGCCGGAGAATGGAAAAGACAAACGGTGATGTGAACGAAGCCTTAGTTTTATCCTAATGCATTCTGAATAGAAAGCAATCCGTTCAGGATGTCTTCAGTTCAGTCACTCTTGCGGGATTCGGCATTGATTTCCATTGAAATACATTAAAGGGTTTCTGTCACCAACTTTTGCTCCTAGCGGCTCCCTCCTGCAACCTGCTGGCACGCCCCTTCTTAGTTTGATTGACAGTGCGGGGAAGCGATCCTGCTGCACTGTCTTCTTCTGAAATCCTGCGCCTGCGCCGCGGCTCTGTATTCGGCGCAGGCGCGGTGAGCAGAGGACAGCAGGCACCAGCGTCCTCTGCTCACCGCGCCTGCGCCGAATACAGAGCGGCGGCGCAGGCGCGGATTTCAGAAGAAGACAGTGCAGGAGGATCGCTTCCCGCACTGTCAATCAAACTGAGAAGGGGCGTGCCAGCAGGTTGCCGGACGGAGCCGCTAGGAGCAGGGCAACGCCCCTGCTCCTAGAGGCTAATTTACATATTATAAAAGTAAGTTTTTCTGCCTATATATACATCCGATTTTATAAAAAGACATTATCAAGCTGGTCTGACATTAGCACATAGCTAATGTCAGACAGCTTATAATGTCAAAAGTTGGTGACAGAAACCCTTTAACCACCTCAGCCCCCTAGCTTAAACCCCTTAATGACCAGGTCACTTTTTACAATTCTGCACTACACTACTTTCACCGTTTATTGCTCCGTCATACAACTTACCACCCAAATGAATTTTACCTCCTTTTCTTCTCACTAATAGAGCTTTCATATGGTGGTATTTCATTGCTGCTGACATTTTTACTTTTTTGATATTAATCAAAAATGAACGAAACTTTTGCTAAAAATGACATTTTTCAATTTCTGTTGTAATTTTTTTATAAAAACTACATTTCTATATAAATTTTTCGCAAAATGTATTGTTCTACATGTCTTTGATGAAAAAATCCAATCACTGTATATTTATTGGTTTGGGTAAAAGTTATAGTGTTTACAAACTATGGTGCAAAAAATTTCCGCATTTTGACTTTCTGAGCACCTGTTATGTTTCCTGAGGTACTACAATGCCCAGACAGTAGAAATACCCCACAAATGACCCCATTTCGGAAAGTAAACACCCTAAGGTATTCGCTGATGGGCATAGTGAGTTCATGGAAGTTTTTATTTTTTGTCACAAGTTAGCGGAAATTGAATTTTTGATTTTTTCAAAAATTTCATTTTCCGCTAACTTGTGACAAAAATAAAAACTTCCATGAACTCACTATGCCACTAACAGAATACCTTGGGGTGTCTACTTTCTAAAATGGGGTCACTTGTGAGGTATTTATACTGCCCTGGAATTTTAGGGGCCCCTAAAGCGTGAGAAGAAGTCTGGAATCCAAATGCGTAAAAATGCCCTGTCAAATCCTAAAGGTACTCCTTGGAATTAGGGCCCCTTGCGCATCTTGGCTGCAAAAAGAGTCACTCATGTGGTATCGCCGTACTTAGGAGAAGTAGGGCAATGTGTTTGGGCTGTATTTTTACATATACCCATGCTGGATGAGAGAAATATCTCTGTAAATTGACAACTTTGTATCAAAAAATGGAAAAGTTGTCATTTACAGAGATATTTCTCACACCCAGCATGGTTATATGTAAAAATACACCCAAAACTCATTGCCCTACTTCTCCTGAGTACGGCGATCCCACATGTGTGACACTTTTTGCAGCCAAGATGCAAAGGGGCCCTAATTCCAAGGAGTACCTTAGGATTTCACAGGGCATTTTTACGCATTTGGATTCTCACGCTTTAGGGCCCCTAAAATGCCAGGGCAGTATAAAAACCCACAAGTGACCCCATTTTAGAAAGAAGACACTCTAAGGTATTCCATGAGGGGCATGGCGAGTTCATAGAATTTTTATTTTTTGGCACAAGTTAGTGGAAATTGATTATTTTTTTCTTACAAAGTCTCATATTCCACTAACTTGTGACAAAAATAAAATTTTGCATGAACTCACCATACCCCTCACGGAATACCTTGGGGTGTCTACTTTTAAAATGGGGTCACTTGTAGGGTAGTTTACTGCCCTGGCATTTTAGGGGCCCCTAAAGCGTGAGAAGAAGTCTGGAATCCAAATGCGTAAAATGCCCTGTGAAATCCTAAAGGTACTAATTGGAATTTGGGCCCCTTTGCATCTTGGCTGCAAAAGGTGTCACTCATGTGGTATCGCCGTACTCAGGAGAAGTAGGGCAATGAGTTTTGGGGTATATTTGTACATATAACCATGCTGGGTGTGAGAAATATCTCTGTAAATGACAACTTTTTCCATTTTTTATGCAAAGTTGTCAATTTACAGAAATATTTCTCTCACCCAGCATGGGTATATGTAAAAATACACCCCAAAACACATTGCCCTACTTCTCCTGAGTACAGCGATACCACATGTGTGACACTTTTTGCAGCCAAGAGGCCCTAATTCCAATGAGTACCTTTTAGGAGGGCATTTTTACTCATTTTTCTTCTCACGCTTTAGGGCTCCTAAAATGCCAGGGCAGTATAATACTCACATGTGACCCCAATTTAGAAAGAATACAACCCAAGGTATTCTGTCAGGGGCATGGCGAGTTCATAGAAGATTTTATTTTTTGGCACAAGTTAGCGGAATTTGATTTTATTTGTTTTTCTCACAAAGTCTCCCTTTCCACTAATTTGGGACAAAAAGTTCAATCTTTCATGGACTCAATATGCCCCTCAGCGAATACCTTGGGGTGTCTTCTTTCCAAAATGGGGTCACATGTGAGGTGTTTGTACTCCTCTGGCATTTGAGGGTCTCCGCAATCATTACACGTATGGCCAGCATTAGGAGTTTCTGCTATTCTCCTTATATTGAGCATACGGATAATGAGATTTTTTTTTCCGATCAGCCTCTGGGCTGAAAGAAAAAATGAACGGCACAGATTTCCTCATTCGCATCGATCAATGTGGATGAAAAAATCTCTGCCAAAAATATGCAAAAAAAAAAAAGAGGGGCCTGGCGATTGCCAGGACATAGGGGCTCCGCCCAAACATCCATACCCACTTCAGCTCCTATGTCCTGGCAAACGTGATTTCTCCATTCACATCGATCAATCGATCGTTGTGGACGAAGACATCTTTGCCAGATTTTTGATACAAAGTGTTTGCCAAAGCATATGAACTCCTACACCTCTCCTCAGCTCATATGCCTGAGCAAACGTACCTGTACTGCGGAGAAGAAATCTCGTCTTGCAGCGCTGCATACACCGACTTCACGTGTCTTCTGACAGCAGCGCAATGCTTCTCTCAGAATGCACATCAGTGCTGCAGCGTTTTCATCGGTTGGTCCAGCTGGAAAGTAAAGGTTGGTTAGTAAAAAAAAAAAGAAGAAAAAACAAGCATCAGGCTCATAAATTTGAACTTTACAAACTTTATAAACCTGAACATCATTAAACTTTTAAAACCTAAACTAACTTAAGATTTATTTTTCTTGCTACCTGTTAAATTTTTATATATATTTTTTTTCACTCTTTATTTTCCTTGCAGAAACCTCTCCTCTCCCATGGGACAATGTGTAAAGTGTAAATCGCACAGAGATGGTGCGAAGTACATTATGCACTTTATCCCAAGTGAAAGGAGAAGTTTCTACCATTTCACATAGCTGCAGTAGCACACTAGAACCCCTGTCTGTTAGGGTCTCTCAAAACCTAGTATCCTGAGAGACCCTAGATCCTGAATGCAAAACGACCTGTGTCCTGCGATCCCTACGTCCCTAAGTGTACCTGAGTGTGGTACTTCCGGAAACACTCCTCTAGGCATAGGGCAGGGTGGTCAGGGCAGTCAGGACAGAAATAGCGGGTGTCACGCCTTTATCCACTCCTGCTACAGACACGACATCTTTTTCGGGGTGGTGGTTGGTTTGAGGCACCAGCACCGACATTGGGGAAATGTCGCTCGTGTAGACGGCTCACTACACTGGTGGTTGGGGCCACTGAACCTCCTGGATACAGGAGGTTCTCGATGATCTCTTCCTGAAATTTGAGGAAGGATCCTGTTCTCCCAGCCTTACTGTAGAGAACAAAACTATTGACATTTATAGTTAGTTTGGCTGCAAAGCCAATCCGGGCCGGCTCTTACTGGGAGTAGGCAAAGAGTTGGGTGGGTGCCTACTCCCCACGGTCCAGGCCGGACTTTGCTGGGCTTTAAAACACAGCCAGCACCAGCAGGTGGGTGTGATTGTCCTGGAGCTGCTGTTAGGCTGTGGAGTCACTTGTGTTTGGACGTTCTCTGGGCTGGACGCAAGAGCCCAGCAAGGAGGAGTGCAGACGACCTGGAAGCCTGACGGCGACTGTCTTGCGGCTGGACTGACAGCCAGGTGCGAACCTGCACCTAAAACCTCCCAGGTGACTAGAACCTGATTTGGACTGTTTTGTTTTGCCTCATGATTTCTGGTATGTGTGAACAAACACCAAGAGACTGTTTATATCGTTTGTTTTTGTGCAAGTGTGAATAAAACACTGTTCATTGCACCTTCTGGACTCCTGTTTTGCCTCTGTACTGCACCCGCACCGCTATCTACCAGAGCGACTCCCCACATTTGGTGTCGGATGCGGGCATGCGCAGTGAGGCTGGCGTGAACGCCGAAGTTTGTTTGTTTTGCTGGGCACGAGTGCATGGAACATATTAAACCAGCAAAGCTACAAGTAGGAATTGCTGGCAACATGGAGGCGGCTGTGAAAGCTCTCATAGAGGCTAACGTGCAGCAGCGGAGACCAACCAGCTACTATTACAGCACGTGATGGCTTTATAAGCTTCAGGAGCGTCCCACCATGTCCATGATGCCCGGAAAGCGGTCCGTGCGGCGATCCCAAAATGACCCCCTCGGACGACGTTGAGACGTATCTGGCAGTCTTTGAGAAGGTAGCCGTGAGGGAGAAGTTACCCGTGACCAATGGGCCGAGGTGGTCGCTCCGTTCCTGGCATCCGGACCCCAGCAGGTTTTTTGACCTAGCAGATGACCAGGCTGCTGATTACCCCACGGTGAAGGGGAGATCCTGGCCAGACTGGGGTAAATGTGTTGGTCCGGGCTTAGCGGGTCCACCAGTGGGACTTTAAATCGGCCGAACCCGCCAGGCCGCAGTACTATGAGTTGCTGCACAGGTTGCAAAGTGGCTGCAGCCTGAGGTTCTAAGTCCGACGGCTATACTGGACCGTTTGCTGGCCGACATGTTCTGGAGGGCCCTACCTTACCCCCTTCAGCACTGGATCGGCCAGGTATCCCCACTAATGCCCTTGAAATGGTTGATCTGGTGGAGCGTTACGAGGCCACCAGAAACCTGCAGGGAGTCTTGCTGGGAAGGGGCCAGTCAAACCCGGAGGCCTCCAGCCCAGTTCCGGCGACAGAGAGACCTGCACGGAATGTGCCCCTTCGGTTCCGCCTCCCGTGGTATGCTGGAGGTGTCAGGAGCCAGGCCACCTCAGGGTCGACTGTCCGCACCAGGGTGAGCCAATGGAAGTGAACTATGGCTATCGCCACTCCCTGTATGCACGAGCTGTGTGCAACTGGCACCCGTGAGGTGCAGGACAATAACCACCTGTGTCAGGTAGAGGTGGGAGATTCTCTGGCGGTGGCCCTGCTGGACTCCGGGAGTCTAGTCTCCCTGGTAAGGGCTGCCCTGGTACGGCCTGTGGAGTATACCGGCCGTAAAATCGGGGTCCTGTGCATCCACGGAGACCTAAAGACTACCCCACTGCACTAGTGACTTTGTCCACAGCGGCTGGTAAGTGGACCCACGAGGTGGCTGTCGCTACTAAACTCCCACATGAACTGATACTTGGGAGGGACTTCCCAGGTTTCCGGCGCTGTGGCCGGCAATAAAAGTATCTGATGGACCCGAGACAGGGTAACCCTAGTAGAGTGGCCTGATACCACTGGAAGGCCAGAACCCTGGGAGCCCGAATCTGAAGGGCCAGCGGTAGGGGTGACCACTGCTCCAGCGGTGGAGGGGAGGCAACCCCACTGAGGGTAATGGTGGGAGACACGGAGGATTTGCCACCGGGACCTGAGTTGGCAGACCTCAATGTCTCCGGGGAAAATTTTGGGACCGCACAACACCGGGACCAAACCCTAACCAGGGCCTGGGAAAGTGTTGTAATGATTGATGGTAAACCCCAGAAACCTGGGGCTGAATTAATGTTTCCGCGATTTATTGTTCTTCAGGATATGTTGTATCGGGTGAACCAAATCCGAGGTGAGCCAGTTGAACAGTTGGTGGTGCCGACCGCATACCGCAAGCTTGTTATGGAGCTTGCCCACCAACATGTTCTTGGGGACACATAGGAGGCAGAAAACGCAGGACCGCGTACTACAGCGATTTTACTGGCCCGGTTTGTTTAAGGAAGTAGAGGAGTTCTGTAAGTCCTGTCCGACCTGTCAGGTAAATAGCCCCCAGCCGCATTACAGAAGTCCCCTGGTCCCTCTCCCAATAATTGAGGTCCCATTCGAGCGTATTGCCATGGATCTGGTCGGACCCGTACCGAAGTCTGCTAGGGGTCACCAACATATCCTGGTGGTTCTGGACTATGCTACTCGGTATCCAGAGGCGGTGCCTCTGCGACATACCTCGGCTAAGCTCATTGCCAAAGAGTTAATGGAAATGTTTTCCCGTGTGGGCCTGCCAAAAGAGATTCTGACCGACCAAGGGACCCTTTTATGTCCAAAGTTATGAGGGAACTGTGTAAATTGTTGCGTATAAAGCAGTTACGGACGTCCGTTTACCATCCGCAAACAGACGGTCTTGTCGAAAGGTTCAACCAAACTCTAAAAATATGTTAAAAGGGTGGTGTCCAGAGATGGGAAGGACTGGGACCTGCTTCTGCCCTATCTCATGTTCGCCGTGCGAGAGGTGCCCCAGGCCTCTACTGGGTTCTCGCCCTTCGAACTGCTTTATGGCAGACACCCTCGGGGCCTGTTGGATATCGCCAAGGAAGCGTGGGAACAACAGCCTGTCCCCCACAAAAGTGTCATTGAGTATGTCACCCAGATGCAGGACCGGATGGAAAGGGTGTTGCCGCTGGTCCGGGAGCATATGGAGGCTGGAAATTGATTATTTTTTTCTTACAAAGTCTCATATTCCACTAACTTCGGACAAAATAAAATTCTCTGCATGAACTCACCATACCCCTCACGGAATACCTTGGGGTGTCTACTTTTTAAATGGGGCACTGTAGAGCATCTTTACTGCCCTGGCATTTTAGGGCCCCTAAAGCGTCGAGAAGAAGTCTGAATTAAATGCCGTAAATGCCCTAAAACTGTACTAATTGGAATTTGGGCCCCTTTGCAGATCTTGCTGCAAAAGGTGCCACCATGTGTGGTACAGCAGTATTGAGGGCACAAGATCGGTAGTGTTTGGTATATTTATAATATACGTGCTGGGTGTGAGAGATCTCTCCGTAAATGACAACTTTTTCCATTTTTATGCAAAGTTGTCAATTTACAGAAATATTTCTCTCACCCAGCATGGGTATATGTAAAATACACCCCAAAACACATTGCCTACTTCTCCTGAGTGCAGCGATACCACATGTGTGACACTTTTGCAGCCAAGATGCTAAGGGGCCCTAATTCCAATGAGTACCTTTAGGAGGGCATTTTTACTCATTTTTCTTCTCACGCTTTAGGGCCCCTAAAATGCCAGGGCAGTATAAATACCCCACATGTGACCCCATTTAGAAAGAATACAACCCAAGGTATTCTGTGAGGGGCATGGCGAGTTCATAGAAGATTTTATTTTGGCACAAGTTAGCGGAATTTGATTTTATTTGTTTTTCTCACAAAGTCTCCCTTTCCACTAACTTGTGACAAAAAGTTCAATCTTTCATGGACTCAATATGCCCCTCAGCGAATACCTTGGGGTGTCTTCTTTCCAAAATGGGGTCACATGTGAGGTGTTTGTACTGCTCTGGCATTTGAGGGTCTCCGCAATCATTACACGATATGGCCAGCATTAGGAGTTTCTGCTATTCTCCTTATATTGAGCATACGGGTAATGAGATTTTTTTCCGTTCAGCCTCTGGGCTGAAAGAAAAAAATGAGACGGCACAGATTTCCTCATTCGCATCGATCAATGTGGATGAAAAATCTCTGCCAAAAAATATGCAAAAAAAAAGAGGGGCCTGGCGATTGCCAGGACATAGAGGCTCCGCCCAAACATCCATACCCACTTCAGCTTCCTATGTCCTGGCAAACGTGATTTCTCCATTCCACATCGATCAACTGCATTTGTGGACGAAGACATCTTTGCCAGATTTTGATACAAAGTGTTTGCCAAAGCATATGAACTCCTACACCTCTCCTCAGCTCGTCATGCCTGAGCAAGCGTACCTGTACTGCTGGAGAAGAAATCTCGTCTTGCAGCGCTGCATACACCGGACTCACGTGTCTTCTGACAGCAGCGCAATGCTTCTCGGAATGCACATCAGTGCTGCAGCGTTTCATCGGTTGGTCCAGCTGGAAAGTAAAGCTGGTTAGTAAAAAAAAGAAGAAAAACAAGCATCAGGCTCATAAATTTGAACTTACAAACTTTATAAACCTGAACATCATTAAACTTTTAAAACCTAAACTAACTTAAGATTTATTTTCTTGCTACCTGTTAAATTTTTATATATATTTTTTCACTCTTTATTTTCCTTGCAGAAATCCTCTCCTCTCCTATGGGACAATGTAAAGTGTAAATCGTACAGAGATAACTACAGTACATTATGCACTTTATCCCAAGTGAAAGGAGAGTTCCACCATTTCACATAGCTGATAGCAGCACAACTAGAACCCCCTGTCTGTTAGGGTCTCTCAAACCTAGTATCCTGAGAGACCCTAGATCCTGAATGCAAAACGACCCCAGTCCTGCGATCCCTGATCGTCCCTAAGTGTACCTGGAGTGTGGTACTTCCGGAAACACTCCCTAGGCATAGGGCAGGGTGGTCAGGCAGTCAGGACAGAAATAGCGCGGGTGTCACGCCTTATCCACTCCTGCTACAGACACGACATCTTTTCGGGGTGGTGGTTGGTTTGAGGCACCAGCACCGACATTGGGGAAATGTCGTCGTGAGACGGCTCACTACACTGGTGGTTGGGCCACTGAACCTCCTGGATACAGGAGGTTCTCGATGATCTCTTCCTGAAATTTGAGGAGGGATCCTGTTCTCCCAGCCTTACTGTAGAGAACAAAACTATTGACATTTATAGTTAGTTTGGCTGCAAAGCCAATCCGCGGCCGCTTACTGGGAGTAGGCAAAGAGTTGGGTGGGTGTCTCTCCCACGGTCCAGGCCGGACTTTTGCTGGGCTTTAAAGCACAGTCAGCACCAGCAGGTGGGTGTGATTGTCCTGAGCCTGCTGTTAGCCAGGAGTCACTTGTGTTTTGGATCGTTCTTCTGGGCTGGGACGCAAGAGCCCAGCAAGGAGGAGTGCAGATGACCTGGAAGCCTGACGGAGCGACTGTCTTGCGGCTGGACTGACAGCCAGGTGCGAACCTGCACCTAAAACCTCCCAGGTGACTAGAACCTGATTTGGACTGTTTTGTTTGCCTCGCTGATTTCTGGTATGTGTGAACAAACACCAAGAGACTGTTTATATCGTTTGTTTTTGTGCAAGTGTGAATAAAGCACTGTTCATTGCACCTTCTGGACTCCTGTTTGCCTCTGTACTGCACCCGCGCCATGCGATGCATCACCGGGAGCGACTCCCCACATTTGGTGCCGGATGCGGGCATGCGCAGCGAGGCATGGCGTGAACGGCCGAAGTTTGTTCGTTTTGCTGGGCACGAGTGCATGGAACATATTAAACCAGCAAAGCAACTGCAAGTAGAATTGCTGGCAACATGGAGGCGGCTGTGAAAGCTCTCATAGAGGCTAGCGTGCAGCAGCGGAGACCAGCGTAGCTACTATTACAGCACGTGATGGCTTTATAAGCTGCAGGAGCGTCCCACCATGTCCATGATGCCCGGAAGGCCGTCCGTGCGCGATCCCAAAGAAGCGACCAGCCCTCGGACTGACGTTGAGGCGTATCTGGCAGTCTTGAGAGAGTGGCCGTGAGGAGAATTACGTGACCAATGGGCCGAGGTAGTCGCTCGTTCTGGCATCCGGACTGGCAGGTTTTTTGGCCTGTGATGACCAGGCTGCTGATTGCCCCACGGTGAAGAGGAGATCCTGGCCAGACTGGGGTAAATGTGTTGGTCCGGGCTTAAGCGGGTCCACCAGTGGGACTAAATCGGCCGAACCCGCCAGGCCGCAGTACTATGAGTTGCTGGGTGCAAAAGTGGCTGCAGCCTGAGGTTTCGAGATCCGGCGGCTATACTGGACGTTTGCTGCCGACATGTTCTAACTTGTGACAAAAATAAAATTTTGCATGAACTCACCATACCCCTCACGGAATACCTTGGGGTGTCTACTTTTTAAAATGGGGTCACTTGTGGGTATTTTTACTGCCCTGGCATTTTAGGGGCCCCTAAAGCGTGAGAAGAAGTCTGAATTCAAATGCGTAAAATGCCCTGTGAATCCTAAAGGTACTAATTGGAATTTGGGCCCTTTGCACATCTTGGCTGCAAAAGGTGTCACTCATGTGGTATCGCCGTGCATCAGGAGAAGTAGAGGGCAATGAGTTTTGGGGTATATTTGTATATATAACCATGCTGGGTGTGAGAAATATCTCTGTAAATGACAACTTTTCCATTTTTTATGCAAAGTTGTCAATTTACAGAAATATTTCTCTCACCCAGCATGGGTATATGTAAAAATACACCCCAAAACACATTGCCCTACTTCTCCTGAGTACAGCGATACCACATGTGTGACACTTTTTGCAGCCAAGGGCCCTAATTCCAATGAGTACCTTTAGGAGGAGCATTTTTACTCATTTTTCTTCTCACGCTTTAGGGCTCCTAAAATGCCAGGGCAGAGTAATACTTCACATGTGACCTCAATTTAGAAAGAATACAACCCAAGGTATTCTGTCAGGGGCATGGCGAGTTCATAGAAGATTTTATTTTTTGGCACAAGTTAGCGGAATTTGATTTTATTTGTTTTTTCTCACAAAGTCTCCCTTTCCACTAATTTGGGACAAAAGTTCAATCTTTCATGGACTCAATATGCCCCTCAGCGAATACCTTGGGGTGTCTTCTTTCCAAAATGGGGTCACATGTGAGGTGTTTGTACTCCTCTGGCATTTGAGGGTCTCCGCAATCATTACACGTATGGCCAGCATTAGGAGTTTCTGCTATTCTCCTTATATTGAGCATACGGATAATGAGATTTTTTCCGATCAGCCTCTGGGCTGAAAGAAAAAATGAACGGCACAGATTTCCTCATTCGCATCGATCAATGTGGATGAAAAATCTCTGCCAAAAATATGCAAAAAAAGAGGGGCCTGGCGATTGCCAGGACATAGGGGCTCCGCCCAAACATCCATACCCACTTCAGCTTCCTATGTCCTGGCAAACGTGATTTCTCCATTCACATCGATCAATCGATCGTTGTGGACGAAGACATCTTTGCCAGATTTTTGATACAAAGTGTTTGCCAAAGCATATGAACTCCTACACCTCTCCTCAGCTCATATGCCTGAGCAAACGTACCTGTACTGCGGAGAAGAAATCTCGTCTTGCAGCGCTGCATACACCGACTTCACGTGTCTTCTGACAGCAGCGCAATGCTTCTCTCAGAATGCACATCAGTGCTGCAGCGTTTTCATCGGTTGGTCCAGCTGGAAAGTAAAGGCTGGTTAGTAAAAAAAAAGAAGAAAAACAAGCATCAGGCTCATAAATTTGAACTTTACAAACTTTATAAACCTGAACATCATTAAACTTTTAAAACCTAAACTAACTTAAGATTTATTTTTCTTGCTACCTGTTAAATTTTTATATATATTTTTTTTCACTCTTTATTTTCCTTGCAGAAACCTCTCCTCTCCCATGGGACAATGTGTAAAGTGTAAATCGCACAGAGATGGTGCGAAGTACATTATGCACTTTATCCCAAGTGAAAGGAGAAGTTTCTACCATTTCACATAGCTGCAGTAGCACACTAGAACCCCTGTCTGTTAGGGTCTCTCAAAACCTAGTATCCTGAGAGACCCTAGATCCTGAATGCAAAAACGACCTGTGTCCTGCGATCCCTACGTCCCTAAGTGTACCTGAGTGTGGTACTTCCGGAAACACTCCTCTAGGCATAGGGCAGGGTGGTCAGGGCAGTCAGGACAGAAATAGCGGGTGTCACGCCTTTATCCACTCCTGCTACAGACACGACATCTTTTTCGGGTGGTGGTTGGTTTGAGGCACCAGCACCGACATTGGGGAAATGTCGCTCGTGTAGACGGCTCACTACACTGGTGGTTGGGGCCACTGAACCTCCTGGATACAGGAGGTTCTCGATGATCTCTTCCTGAAATTTGAGGAAGGATCCTGTTCTCCCAGCCTTACTGTAGAGAACAAAACTATTGACATTTATAGTTAGTTTGGCTGCAAAGCCAATCCGGGCCGGCTCTTACTGGGAGTAGGCAAAGAGTTGGGTGGGTGTCTACTCCCCACGGTCCAGGCCGGACTTTGCTGGGCTTTAAAACACAGCCAGCACCAGCAGGTGGGTGTGATTGTCCTGGAGCTGCTGTTAGGCTGTGGAGTCACTTGTGTTTGGACGTTCTCTGGGCTGGACGCAAGAGCCCAGCAAGGAGGAGTGCAGACGACCTGAAGCCTGACGGCGACTGTCTTGCGGCTGGACTGACAGCCAGGTGCGAACCTGCACCTAAAACCTCCCAGGTGACTAGAACCTGATTTGGACTGTTTTGTTTTGCCTCATGATTTCTGGTATGTGTGAACAAACACCAAGAGACTGTTTATATCGTTTGTTTTTGTGCAAGTGTGAATAAAACACTGTTCATTGCACCTTCTGGACTCCCTGTTTTGCCTCTGTACTGCACCCGCACCGCTATCTACCAGAGCGACTCCCCACATTTGGTGTCGGATGCGGGCATGCGCAGTGAGGCTGGCGTGAACGCCGAAGTTTGTTTGTTTTGCTGGGCACGAGTGCATGGAACATATTAAACCAGCAAAGCTACAAGTAGGAATTGCTGGCAACATGGAGGCGGCTGTGAAAGCTCTCATAGAGGCTAACGTGCAGCAGCGGGAGACCAACCAGCTACTATTACAGCACGTGATGGCTTTATAAGCTTCAGGAGCGTCCCACCATGTCCATGATGCCCGGAAAGCGGTCCGTGCGGCGATCCCAAAATGACCCCTCGGACGACGTTGAGACGTATCTGGCAGTCTTTGAGAAGGTAGCCGTGAGGGAGAAGTTACCCCGTGACCAATGGGCCGAGGTGGTCGCTCCGTTCCTGGCATCCGGACCCCAGCAGGTTTTTTTGACCTAGCAGATGACCAGGCTGCTGATTACCCCACGGTGAAGGGGGAGATCCTGGCCAGACTGGGGTAAATGTGTTGGTCCGGGCTTAGCGGGTCCACCAGTGGGACTTTAAATCGGCCGAACCCGCCAGGCCGCAGTACTATGAGTTGCTGCACAGGTTGCAAAAGTGGCTGCAGCCTGAGGTTCTAAGTCCGACGGCTATACTGGACCGTTTGCTAGCCGACATGTTCTGGAGGGCCCTACCTTACCCCCTTCAGCACTGGATCGGCCAGGTATCCCCACTAATGCCCTTTGAAATGGTTGATCTGGTGGAGCTGCTACGAGGCCACCAGAAACCTGCAGGGGAGTCTTGCTGGGAAGGGGCCAGTCAAACCCCGGAGGCCTCCAGCCCAGTTCCGGCGACAGAGAGACCTGCACGGAATGTGCCCCTTCGGTTCCGCCTCCCGTGGTATGCTGGAGGTGTCAGGAGCCAGGCCACCTCAGGGTCGACTGTCCGCACCAGGGTGAGCCAATGGAAGTGAACTATGGCTATCGCCACTCCCTGTATGCACGGAAGCTGTGTGCAACTGGCACCCGTGAGGTGCAGGACAATAACCACCTGTGTCAGGTAGAGGTGGGAGATTCTCTGGCGGTGGCCCTGCTGGACTCCGGGAGTCTAGTCTCCTGGTAAGGGCTGCCCTGGTACGGCCTGTGGAGTATACCGGCCGTAAAATCGGGGTCCTGTGCATCCACGGAGACCTAAAAGACTACCCCACTGCACTAGTGACTTTGTCCACAGCGCCTGGTAAGTGGACCCACGAGGTGGCTGTCGCTACTAAACTCCCACATGAACTGATACTTGGGAGGGACTTCCAGGTTTCCCGGCGCTGTGGCCGGCAATAAAAGTATCTGATGGACCCGAGACAGGGGTAACCCTAGTAGAGTGGCCTGATACCACTGGAAGGCCAGAACCCTGGGAGCCCGAATCTGAAGGGCCAGCGGTAGGGTGACCACTGCTCCAGCGGTGGAGGGGGAGGCAACCCCACTGAGGGTAATGGTGGGAGACACGGAGGATTTGCCACCGGGACCTGAGTTGGCAGACCTCAATGTCTCCGGGGAAAATTTTGGGACCGCACAACACCGGGACCAAACCCTAACCAGGGCCTGGGAAAGTGTTGTAATGATTGATGGTAAACCCCAGAAACCTGGGGCTGAATTAATGTTTCCGCGATTTATTGTTCTTCAGGACATGTTGTATCGGGTGAACCAAATCCGAGGTGAGCCAGTTGAACAGTTGGTGGTGCCGACCGCATACCGCAAGCTTGTTATGGAGCTTGCCCACCAACATGTTCTTGGGGACACATAGGGAGGCAGAAAACGCAGGACCGCGTACTACAGCGATTTTACTGGCCCGGTTTGTTTAAGGAAGTAGAGGAGTTCTGTAAGTCCTGTCCGACCTGTCAGGTAAATAGCCCCCAGCCGCATTACAGAAGTCCCCTGGTCCCTCTCCCAATAATTGAGGTCCCATTCGAGCGTATTGCCATGGATCTGGTCGGACCTGCATCGAAGTCTGCTAGGGGTCACCAACATATCCTGGTGGTTCTGGACTATGCTACTCGGTATCCAGAGGCGGTGCCTCTGCGACATACCTCGGCTAAGCTCATTGCCAAAGAGTTAATGGAAATGTTTTCCCGTGTGGGCCTGCCAAAAGAGATTCTGACCGACCAAGGGACCCCTTTATGTCCAAAGTTATGAGGGAACTGTGTAAATTGTTGCGTATAAAGCAGTTACGGACGTCCGTTTACCATCCGCAAACAGACGGTCTTGTCGAAAGGTTCAACCAAACTCTTAAAAATATGTTAAAAAGGGTGGTGTCCAGAGATGGGAAGGACTGGGACCTGCTTCTGCCCTATCTCATGTTCGCCGTGCGAGAGGTGCCCCAGGCCTCTACTGGGTTCTCGCCTTCGAACTGCTTTATGGCAGACACCCTCGGGGCCTGTTGGATATCGCCAAGGAAGCGTGGGAACAACAGCCTGTCCCCCACAAAAGTGTCATTGAGTATGTCACCCAGATGCAGGACCGGATGGAAAGGGTGTTGCCGCTGGTCCGGGAGCATATGGAGGCAGCGCAACAAGCCCAGAGTAGGGTGTATAATCGTCAGGCTCAGGGTACGGAACTTCAACCCGGGAGATCGGGTTTTGGTTCTGGTGCCCACCCTTGACAGCAAGTTCCTAGCCAGGTGGCAGGGCCCCTATGAGGTTATCGAGAAGGTAGGTGAAGTCAATTACAAAGTACACCAGCCAGGGCGGCGTAAGCCGGAGCAGGTGTACCACGTGAATTTACTGAAGCCGTGGAAAGACAGGGACACGGCCGACGACAACAGCCCCGGCCAGTACTTCTAGGTGACAAGGGTCCAGCCCCACAGTTCGAGGCCTGCGAGCGGTAGCCACGGTAAAATTGCAGACAGCCTGTCTTCCAAACAAGTTCTGGAAGTCAGGGAGTTCATCAGTCGGAACACGGATGTGTTCTCGGACCTCCCTGGCCGCACGTCTCTCATCCAACATGACATCGTCACTGAGCCTCAGGCCAAAATCCGGTTAAAACCATACCGGGTACCCGAGGCTCGGCGACGGGCCATCGCGGAGGAAGTGCAATTAATGTTGAAGCTTGATGTCATTGAGGAATCGAAAAGTGAGTGGGCCAGTCCCATAGTTCTAATACCCAAGCCGGATGGGACGTTGCGGTTCTGCAACGATTTTCGCAAATTAAATGAAGTGTCCAAGTTCGATGCGTATCCCATGCCCCGGGTAGACGAGCTTGTTGAGAATTTAGGGCAAGCCCGTTATTTTTCTGTGCTAGACCTCACTAAAGGATACTGGCAAGTACCCTTAACGGAGGCGGCCAAGGAAAAAACCGCTTTGTTACTCCGCAGGGCCTGTATCATTACAAGGTGTTACCCTTTGGCCTGCATGGCGCCCCGCCACCTTCCAAAGGTTAATGGATATTGTGCTGCGACCTCATCGTCGGTACGCCTCGGCCTACTTAGATGATGTAATCATCCACAGCACCGACTGGGAAAGCCATTTGCCCAAAGTGCAGGCGGTAGTAGATGCCCTGAGGAAAGCTGGTCTAACCGCCAATCCAAAGAAGTGTGCGATTGGGTTGGAAGAGACCAAATATCTGGGATATGTTATTGGGCGCGGAGTCATCAAGCCGCAGGTAACTAAGGTAGAGGCCATTCGTAACTGGCCCCGACCGGTCACCACCAGGCAGGTAAAGTCCTTCCTGGGAATTGTAGGGTACTACATGCGGTTTGTGCCCCACTTTGCCACAATAGCAGCGCCGTTGACAGACCTGTTGAAGGGGCGAAAGTCGGGGAAGGTTAGCTGGAATGAGAAGGCGGAGGAGGCTTTCTCCGCGTTGAAGTCGGTCCTGTGTGGGTCCCGGTTTTGGTGACACCCGACTTCAACAGGGAGTTTGTCGTTCAGACGGATGCCTCGGAGGTAGGTCTCGGTGCAGTACTGTCTCAGGAGGTCAATGGGGAAGAACATCACGTTGTCTTCCTGAGCCGTAAACTCACCCCAGCCGAGACCAGGTATAGTATAGTGGAGAGGGAGTGCCTGGCTATCAAGTGGGCACTCGAATCTCTCCGCTATTACCTGTTAGGGAGGAGGTTCCGTCTGGTGACCGACCATTCCCTCTCAAGTGGATGAGCCAGGCCAAGGAGAGGAATGCTCGGGTCACCAGGTGGTTCCTATCCTTGCAAAATTTCAAATTTTCGGTAGAACACAGGGCAGGCCGCTTGCAGGGTAATGCAGATGCCCTGTCCCGCGTCCACTGCCTCACATGTGTTCACCCCTCAGGGTTGAACAAAGGGGGTATGTGGTAAGGTGCAAGGTACCGTTATCGATGGGAGGTACGTGTCACCGAGGTTCCTGGCCTCGGTGAGGTGAGAGCCGGGTTTTATGTGTCAGCAGCAGCTAGTGCTGCTTGACATTTATAGTTAGTTTGGCTGCAAAGCCAATCCGGGCCGGCTCTTACTGGGAGTAGGCAAAGAGTTGGGTGGGTGTCTACTCCCCACGGTCCAGGCCGGACTTTGCTGGGCTTTAAAACACAGCCAGCACCAGCAGGTGGGTGTGATTGTCCTGGAGCTGCTGTTAGGCTGTGGAGTCACTTGTGTTTGGACGTTCTCTGGGCTGGACGCAAGAGCCCAGCAAGGAGGAGTGCAGACGACCTGGAAGCCTGACGGCGACTGTCTTGCGGCTGGACTGACAGCCAGGTGCGAACCTGCACCTAAAACCTCCCAGGTGACTAGAACCTGATTTGGACTGTTTTGTTTTGCCTCATGATTTCTGGTATGTGTGAACAAACACCAAGAGACTGTTTATATCGTTTGTTTTTGTGCAAGTGTGAATAAAACACTGTTCATTGCACCTTCTGGACTCCCTGTTTTGCCTCTGTACTGCACCCGCACCGCTATCTACCAGAGCGACTCCCCACAATATATATATATATATATATATATATAAATATGTAATATATATATATATATTAGATATACAGACACCTTCTTATACCAGCGTCTGGTCTTTCGGGAAAGCAAATATGGGGCCAACATCTGGTCATTGAAGTCCACCCCTCCCATGAGCAAATTATAGTCGTGGACCGAGAGGGGCTTTTCAATGACACTGGTTGCCCGTTCAATTTGGATTGTCGTGTCTGCTTGAATGGAGGAGAGCATGTAAACGTCACGCTTGTCTTTCCATTTCACCGCGAGCAGTTCTTCGTTACACAAGGCATCCCTCTCCCCCTTGCAAGACGGGTGGTAACGAGCTGTTAGGGAAGCCCGGCGACTAGGTCTCGCGGTGTCACAGCAGCCAATCTGTTCTAGGAACAAATGCCTGAAGAGGGGCACACTTGTGTAGAAATTGTCCACATAAAGATGGTACCCCTTGCCGAATAAGGGTGACACCAAGTCCCAGACTGTCTTCCCACTGCTCCCCAGGTAGTCAGGGCAACCGACCGGCTCCAGGGTCTGATCTTTACCCTCATAGACACGAAATTTGTGGGTATAGCCTGTGGCCCTTTCACAGAGCTTATACAATTTGACCCCATACCGGACGTGCTTGCTTGGGATGTATTGTTTGAAGCCAAGGCGCCCGGTAAAATGTATCAGGGACTCGTCTACGCACATGTTTTGTGCAGGGGTATACAAATTTGCAAATTTGGTGTTGAAGTGGTCTATGAGGGGCCGAATTTTGTGGAGCCCGTCAAAAGCTTGGTGGCCTCGGTGACAAGAGGTGGTGTTGTCACTAAAGTGTAGGAAACGAAGGATGGTCTCAAATTGTGTCCTGGACATGGCAGCAGAGAACATGGGCATGTGATGAATTGGGTTCGTGGACCAATATGACCGCAATTCATGCTTTTTGTTAGGCCCACATTGAGGAGAAGGCCCAGAAAAGTTTTAAATTCGGAAACTTGGACTGGTTTCCACCGGAAAGACTGGGCATAAGAGCTTCCCGGGTTGGCGTTTATAAATTGAGTGGCATGCCGATTTGTTTCTGCCACGACTAGGTCAAAGAGCTCCGCAGTGAAGAACAGCTCAAAAACCCCAGTGCCTATCCGGTCTGAGCTGTCTCCAACCGAACTCCTGACTGGGCGGTGAAAGAGGGAACTAATGGTGCGGCTGAAGATGGGGGCTGCCAATCAGGGTTTGCCAGCACCTCAGGGATTCTAGGGGCTCTACGGGCCTGTCTGTGCGGTGGCTGCGACGGGGGAACTATTGGACGTGCCACCATACCAGCTTCAACTGCCCTTCTGGTGCTCGCCACTTCACCATGTTCTACGGCAGTGCTGGTACTAGGTCCAGGATGGGCTGCACTGCTGGTGTATGCCTCACCACGTAATCCGACAGCGCCAGCCCGACTCTGCTGCCCTTGAAGCGGATCCTGCGAAACCTTTTGTCTAGCGACACGGGGCCGGGTACGCCTGGTGGTATCAGGGACCTCAACCTCCTCGTCGGAACTTTGGGTCAGACTGCCACTGCTTTCTACAGGTTCATATTGTGACCCGCTAGATTCGTCAGATGAGGGTTCCCATTCCTCATCCGACTGGGTCAGAATCCTGTAGGCCTCTTCAGACGAATACCCCTTATTTGACATTTGGACAACTAAATTTATGGGGTATTCCCTGAGACTACCCAAGAAAAAGAGCAAGCCTGTCTTACAAATGGTAGGCTAACGAAGTACAGGAAGCCGCTGCGATTGATAAAAAAGATCAAAACTGATTTTTTTTATCGCCACAGCGCTTGCGAAGTGATTGTGCAGTGATAAAAAAAAAAAATGTTTGTCACTGCGGCGGGGTGGGCGTGGGTGAACGCAAGTGTGGGCGACCGATCAGGCCTGATCGGGCAAACACTGCATTTTGGGTGGGGGGCGAACTAAGGTGACACTAATACTATTATACAGGGTGGGCCATTTATATGGATACACCTTAATAAAATGGGAATGGTTTGTGGCACATTAGTATATGTGAGGGGAAACTTTTCAAGATGGGTGGTGACCATGGTGGCCATTTTGAAGTCGGCCATTTTGAATCCAACTTTTTTTTCAATAGGAAAAGGGTCATGTGACACATCAAACTTATTGGGAATTTCACAAGAAAAACAATGGTGTGCTTGGTTTTAACGTAACTTTATTCCTTCATGAGTTATTTACAAGTTTCTGACCACTTATAAAATGTTCAATGTGCTGCCCATTGTGTTGTATTGTCAATGCAACCCTCTTCTCCCACTCTTCACACACTGATAGCAACACTGCAGGAGAAATGCTAGCACAGGCTTCCAGTATGCGTAGTTTCAGGTGCTGCACATCTCGTATCTTCACAGCATAGACAATTGCCTTCAGATGACCCCAAAAATAAAAGTCCAAGGGGGTCAGATCAGGAGACCTTGGAGGCTATTCAAATGGCCCATGACAACCAATCCACTTTCCAGGAAACTGTTAATCTAGGAATGCTCGGACCTGACACCCATAATGTGGTGGTGCACCATCTTGCTGGAAAAACTCAGGGAACGTGCCAGCTTCAGTGCATAAAGAGGGAAACACATCATCATGTAGTAATTTCACATATCCAGTGGCCTTGAGGTTTCCATTGATGAAAAATGGCTCCACTATCTTTGTACCCCATATACCACACCATACCATCAATTTTTTTGTTCCAACAGTCTTGCAGGGATCTATCCAATATGGGTTAGTGTCAGACCAATAGCGGTGGTTTTGTTTGTCAACTTCACCATTCACATAAAAGTTTGCCTCATCACTGAACAAAATCTTCTGCATAAACTGAGGGTCCTGTTCCAATTTTTGTTTTGCCCATTTTGCAAATTCAGTGCGCCCATCTGGGTCATCCTCGTTGAGATGCTGCAGTAGCTGGAGTTTGTAAGGGTGCCATTTCTGAGTAGCTAATATCCGCCGAAGGGATGTTCGACTAGTGCCACTCTCCGGGACATGCGGCGAGTGCTATGCTGTGGGCTCTTGCTGAATGAAGCTAGGACAGCCACTGATGTTTCTTCATTAGTGACAGATTTCATGCATCTACATTTTGGCAAATCCAACACTGAACCAGTTTCACGAAACTTAGCAAGCAGTTTTCTAACTGTAGCATGAGAGATGGGTGGTCTCGTAGGGTGTCTTGCATTGAAATCTGCTGCAATGACCCGGTTACTGCGTTCACCAGACATCAACACAATTTCTATCCGCTCCTCACGTGTTAACCTCGGCGACATGTCAATGGCTGTAAACAAAGAGAAACTTGTAAGTAACTCATGAAAGAATAAAGTTATGTTAAAACCAAGCACACCATTGTTTTTCTTGTGAAATTCCCAATAAGTTTGATGTGTCACATGACCCTCTTCCTATTGAAAAAACAAAAGTTGGATTCAAAATGGCTAACTTCAAAATGGCCGCCATGGTCACCACCCATCTTGAAAAGTTTCCCCCCTCACATATACTAATGTGCCACAAACAGGAAGTTAATATCATCAACCATTCCCATTTTATTAAGGTGTATCCATATAAATGGCCCACCCTGTAGATCTGACTGTGATCAGTTCTGATCACTTACATATAAAGTACAAATGCTGATTAGCGCTACGCTAATCAGCGAATCAGTGACTGCGGTGCGGTGGACTAGGCGCTAACGGAAGCTAACTACCTACCAAAGGGGCCTAAACTAAACCTAACGGTCAATACTAGTGAAAAAAAAAAGTGACAGTTTACACTCATCACTTTTTCTCTTTCACTAGTGATTGACAGGTGATTGAAAGGGTGATCAAGGGGTTAATTGGGGTGATGGGGGTGATCTGGGGCTAAGTATGTAGTGCTTGGTGGACTTACAGTCACATCTGCTCTCTGCAGGGTCCAACCGACGAAAAGGACCCAGCAGAGAGCACAGAAGTCATTTAACACATTATATTTATAAATATAATGTGTTAGATGGCTTGTGATTCATTTTTTAAAAGTCATCAGCCTGCCAGCGCTGATTATTGTCTGGCAGGCTGATGACCAACTCCTTCCTAAACTTTTTACCGCCGCGCAGTGCGCATGCGCTGGCGGCATCAGCGCGCAATCTCGCGTCTCGCGAGATGACGCGCCGATGCATTCAGCCAGAGAAGAAGACTGCCCGCCGAACGCATCCGTGCGTTAGGCGGTCCAGAGGAGGTTAAAACAAATACTATCCGTTTGCATACGGATTTCCGGATCTGGCAGGCAGTTCCGACAACAAGGTCACTCATAGAATATGAGTGACCTGAGCATTGGCTCCATCAAATGTAGCAACAAGTCAGATATGATCATTGTCCTCCTTCATTTCGCTCGGATTAAGCAAAGACTCCCGTGTACACGCTGCTGAATGATGATAAGCAGATGTGAGAACACTTTGAGGATAGCCCCATCTTCGAAATCTGTTTTTCAGGTCCCTAGCCTTGTTCTGAAAGTCAGAGAAAGAGGAGCAGTTTCGCCGTATGCGGAGGTACTGTCACCGGGTTTCCTTCTTCAAAGGAAAGGGATGACAACTACCCCAATGAAGGAGACTATTAGTCGCGGTTACTTTGCGATGCAAACTCGTTTGTATCTGCCCCTCAGTTGTTTTAGAGATCGCCAGATCTAAAAAGGTGATCTGACTGGGATTAATCTCTTCACATTCAGGGCCCTTACAAATTCAGTTAAATTGAGACTCAGACCCGGACCAAAATATCAGTACGTCATCAATAACACGTAGCCACAATGTGACAAGAGAGGACCACTCCTGATGTTTTCCTCAAATACAACCTCTCTCTCCCACCATCCCAGATAAAGGTTAGCATAGGATGGCGCACAGGGACTCCCCATGGCCACCCCTCTGAGCTGGCGGTAGAGGTGACGGTTGAAAATAAACACATTGTGGTTCAAAATAAAGTCAAGAAGTTGGTTGACAAACTCATTGTGGGGCCAAAATTCTCTCCCACGTTCCTGCCGAAAGTACCGCAGCTCATTTTTAACAGTAGAGGGCCTCCACATCGAGACTGGCCAACAGCACATTGTCCTCGACATGGAGGCCATCCAGTTTGTTGACAATTTCCATGGAGTCCCTAACATAGGAGGGCAAGGCCAGCACAAAGAGTTTAAGTATAGTCTCCACATAATTGCTAGCCTCCTGTGTCAGGCTATTGGTGCAGGCCAACTGAGGATATTTTGGTAACAACACCTGATATTCGGTCTTATCAATAAGCCTAGTGTAGGAGAGCGCAAGGGTCCGTCATTGACGGAAGGTACATGTCACCGATGTTCCTGGCCTCGGTGAGATAAGAGCCTGGTTTGTATGTTAGCAGCAGATAGTGCTGCTTGACACGTTGGTATTTTAGCATGGCTGCAAAGCCAATCCGGGCCGGCTCTTACTGGGAGCAACTAAAATGTTGGGTGGGTGTTTGCTCCCCACGTTCCTGGCCAGGTTTTGAAGGCTTGTATAAAGCCCAGCCAAGCACTGTCAGCTGTGTGGATTATCCTCCATCTGCCAGTGACGCTGTGGAGCTCTCAGTGCTGGGAGCGGAAGTCTGCAAGCAGGCGTACAGACTGCATGGAATATTGCACCTGGACTTTTCTGTGGCTGAGCTGTCAGCCGGGTGTGAACTAACACCTAAATCCTACAGGTGAACTTTTCCTGTGTTTTTGATTTTGCTGTGTGTGAACAAGCACCAGGACTGTGATTTTGCTGTGTGTGAACAAGCACCAAGACTGTGATTTTGCTGAGTGTGAATAAAACACTATCGCTTGATTCAAGAACTGTGTACTTTGTCTCTATACTGCGTCCGCAAGCCTGTCTACCAGAGCGATTCCCTACACTAGTTACTGAATAGTAACTCATAGCACTTCTTATTGCTGAGGATATCAAGGCACATTTTTAGATACTTATCTTGTCCCATCACAACTATATTTCCACCCTTGTCGGCTGTCTTGATTATAATGGAAGTATCCTTTTCCAGGGATAGTACACCATCTAGCTCCTCCCTAGTTATGTTATGCCTATAATTAGTACCTCTATTTGTCTTAAATCTTCAATAACTAGATTGAGGAATACATCAACAGGTGTGACCACCTATGGAGGGACTCACTCTAGAATGGTTCCTCATCAAGGTAAAAGGGCCCTCACCAGGGATACATTCGCTTTCCGCATGAGGTCCACCAAATTCCTAATGTCCCCAAGCTCACAAATATCAACAACCAGTTCAGCACACTGGCGCTGGTCGTATTTTTTGAAGAATTTCTTCCATTTTAATTTTCTTGCGAATAAATTCAGGTCTTTGACCCAACCAAATAGGGACATAGGACAAACCCTTTTAAGGATACATAATTCAGCAGTTGTAAGGACTCGATCCGATAAGTTAATGATTTGTAACTCATCAGACGGTGCCAAGGGAGAAGATGGTATGGGACACATCTCTACTGGTCTTTATTCTCCTCAGCAAATAAGTGGAAATTGGAGTGTTTTGACCTAAAAATTGTGTCTGGAGCGACCGCCTCTGCCTCGTCTAGAATTACCCCTGCCCTGATAGCCCCTTAAGGTAGAAGGGGATTTATGATGTCTGGTGTATTGAGTGGGTTCAACATCCGTTTCCCCTCAGAGGACAAGGGTTCAGTTTCGGCCTCCAGTCCCTTAAATGGTTTAGATTTATAGTCAAAGAGGCGTCCCTCACGGAAATCTGCAGTATCCCTCAAGTACTTGCTGTGTTTTCTCTCTTTAAGTTGTGCTGTATAGCTCTGTACAGTCTGCTCTAGATTTTGTTCCTTTTTAGCAAAGTCTGCGTGTTCAAAATTTTTGACAGCTTCAATCTGTTCCTGGAGAGAGATTGCATTTGGGGAAAAACATCAGGATTGGTCCTTTTATTGATGCCGTACTGATATTTTTAGTCTGAGTCTCAATTTAACGAATTTGTGAGGGCCCTGAATGTGAACGACTGTGACCTATACTTTACGTCAGAGATTAATCCCAGTCAGATCACCTTTTTAGATCTGGTGATCTCTACGACAACTGAGGGGCAGATACAAATGAGTTTGCATCGCAAAGTAACCGTGACTAATAGACTCCTTCATTGGGGTAGTTGTCATCCCTATCCTTTGAAGAAGGGGATACCCCGGGGACAGTACCTCTGCATTCGGTGGAACTGCTCCTCTTTCTCTGACTTTCAGAACAAGGCCAGGGACCTGAAAAACAGATTTAGAAGACGGGGTTATCCTCAAAGCGTTCTTACATCTGCTTATCATCATTCAGCAGTGTGTACACGGGAATCTTGGCTTATTCCGAGGGAAAAGAAGGAGGCACAGTGGACCTTCCAATTGGGGATAGTCCAACTGGCTGGCTTAAATGACCGCATCTCGTATGCATGTTTCATTGATTAATCTCTCCCTGGTGCATCCCACATGTCGCAATCACCATGTAATCCTCGTCTATGTATATCACTATTTACCTTCATTGTATTACCCCCCTTTTTTATTATGGATGTCCTGGTGAATACACCAGAGCCACGCCGCTCTCCTCCCCTCCCTTAGGTGTGTGTGGCTTAGCTTATTTGAACCGGCGCGCGGCGCAGCCGCTTCACTGCCATCACAGCTGACGGCGGGGCGTAGCTAACTGCTCATGGGCCCTGGTGCAAGAGTTCAGCTTGGGGCCCCCCTCCCTCAGTCCTTTGTATGTCTTCTTATGCGGCACAGGGGTCTTTGGGCCCCCTCAGGCTCTTGGGCCCTGTAGCGACTGCTACCTCTGCACCCCCTATAGCTATACCCATGGCTGACGCCGCCACAGCGCATTAGTGTGGCAGCCTCTTTAGGCAGGAATTCTCCATCTGTTTGTACAAAGCTCCTGATGAGTCTATGATGAAACGCGTAGAGCGTAATCATACTGGACATTAGTTAGCCTCAGGGGGCGACAATAGGGTTATTTTTGGAGGTGGCAGCCAGGAAACTAAAGAGGCACTGTAATCACGGCCGTGTCCGGGTTGGTCCCACTGTATCCTCCTGGACCCTATTAACTACCTGGTTACCAAGTGAACTCTGGTCACCTGTTTTAATAGTGGATACCCCCTTGGTGTATATGTGTATGCTTTTACCACATCTGTATTTACATAGTAACATAGTATATAAGACCGAAAAAAGACATTTGTCCATCCAGTTCAGCCTGTTTCCTTCAAGTTGATCCAGAGGAAGGCAAAAACCCCTGAGAGGTAGAAGCCAATTTTCCCCACTTAAGGGAAAAAAATTCCTTCCTGACTCCAATCAGACAATCAGAATAACTCCCTGGATCAACTACCCATCTCTAGTAGCTATAGCCTTTAATATTATTACACTCCAGAAATACTGTACATCCAGGCCCCTCTCAGGCAGAGAGTTCCATAGTCTCACTGCTCTTACCGTGAAGAATCCTTTTCTATGTTTGTGTACAAACCTTTCCTCCAGACGCAGAGGATGTCCCCTCGTCACAGTCACAGACCTGGGGATAAATAGATGATGGGGAGATCTCTGTACTGACCCCTGATATATTTATGCATAGTTATTAGATCTCCCCTCAGTCGTCTTTTTTCTAAAGTAAATAACCCTAATTTTGATAACCTTTCAGGGTACTGTAGTTGCCCCATTCCAGTTATTACTTTAGTTGCCCTCCTCTGAACCCTCTCTAGCTCTGCTATGTCTGCCTTGCTCACAGGAGCCCAGACCTGTACACAGTATTTCATGTGTGGTCTGACTAGTGATTTGTAATTTGCACCAGCAAATGGCCATGGAGTGTGGCGGTATACGGGGTATACCCACAGTGCCCCCAGTATTTATAATGCCCCCTACTGTTATAATGCTCACCGTGAAGTGCACCAGTATTTATATCGCCCCTACTATTATAATGCTCCCACAGTGCACCGGGTATTTACATCTCCCACTACTGTTATAATTCTTGCCCTGAAGTGCCCCCGTATTAATATTGCCCCCTGTAGTTATATTCCTCCATTTACTGTCCTCAGAAATTATAATTCCTCAGCCCCTCCACCATATAGTCCCATGTAAATAACATTATTTTCCTCCTCCGCCATAGAGTCCCATGTATATACGATCACACCATCTTTTCAGCCCCTCCAATATACAGTCCCATGTAAATAACATCACACCATCTCTACTGCCCCTCGAAAATACAGTCCCAAGTAAATAACATCCCACCATCTCTCCTGCCTTCTCCAGTATACTATTATAATGCCCCCACAGTGCCCCCGGTATTTACAACGCCCCTATTGTTATAATGCTTGCCCTGAAGTACCCCCGTATTTATATTGCCCCTGTAGTTATATTCCTCCATTTACTGTCCTCAGAAATTATAATTCCTCAGCCCCTCCACCATACAGTCCCATGTAAATAACATTATTTCCCTCCTCCGCCATAGAGTCCCATGTAAATACAGGTTCCACTCAGAACAGGCGACTTATCCAAGAGGTTGTCTTTTCAAAATGGACGTATGAGTGCGGACAGCATTGCTGCAGAGGTTAAAGGGTGTGGGGGGGGCAGTGTATCAGTGCTCAGACCATTACCCGCACATGGCATCAAATTGGTCTGCATGGTTGTCGTCCCAGAAGGAATCCTCTAAAGATGATGCACAAGAAAGCCCCCAAACAGTTTGCTGAAGACAAGCAGACTAAAGAGATGGATTACTGGAACCATGTCCTGTGGTCTAATGGGACCAAGATAAACGTATTTGGTTCAGGTGTACGGATGAGCAAACCCGAACTGTATAGTTCAGGTTCGTACCGGATTTTGGGGTGTTCTTGACACGCCACCCGAACATTTACATAAAAGTTTGGGTTCGTTGTTCGGCGATTTCTTCCCGCTTTCTGAAGGGCTGCACAGAAGCCAATCAGCTAGGGTTTTACTTCTTGTCCTAAGAAGCCATCACAGCCATGCCTACTAATGGTAGGTGAAGCATGTGACCCAGCCTCTATTTAAGCTGGAGTCACGTTGCGCCGCACGTCACTCTGCTCTGATTAGTGTAGGGATAGAATGCAGCTGCTGTTAGGGTAAGATTAGGCAGGGATTAACTCAGCAAAAACACTTAGCGCGGGTGCAAACGTTTGTAATGCGTTTTGCACGCGCGTGAGAAAAATCGCCATGTTTGGTACCCAGACCCGAAGCCGGACTTCATCACTGAAGTCCGGTTTCGGGTATTCTGGAGAATTTATTATTTTCCCTTATACCATGGTGTGGGGAGTCGCTCTGGTAGACAGCGGTGCGGGTGCAGTACCGAGGCAAAACAAAGAGTCCAGGATGTGCAATAAACAGTGTTTTATTCACACTGACACAAAAATACACAGCAAACAGTCTTTCGGTGGTAATTCACACATGTCAGAAACAAGGAGGCAAAACAAAACCGGCCAACACAGGTTCAGTCACCTGGGAGGTGTAGGTGCAGGTTCGCACCAGGCTGTCGGCCCAGCCGCAGGAGAATCCACCTTCAGGTAGCCAGGAACAAAAGCCGCCTCCTTGCTGAGCTCTTTCCTCCACGACAGAGAACTCCAGAGCCCTGTTAGCAGGCTCCAGGATAATCACCACCTCAGACACAGCTGCTGGCTGTGTTTTATACCCAGCCCAAAACCAGGACTGGTCAAACAGCACTAGCTGCTGCAGACAAAAAACCCGGCTCTTACCTCACCGAGGCCAGCAACCTCGGTGACACGTACCTGCCATCAAATATGACACCTTGCACCCTCTTACACCCCCCTTTGTTCAACCCTGAGGGGTGAACACACGTGAGGCAGTGGACGCGGGACAGGGCATCTGCGTTACCCTGCAAGCGGCCTGCCCTGTGTTCCACGGAGAATTTGAAATTTTGAAGGGATAGGAACCACCTGGTGACCCGAGCATTCCTCTCCTTGGCCTGACTCATCCACTTGAGAGGGAATGGTCGGTCACCAGACGGAACCTCCTCCCTAACAGGTAGTAGCGGAGAGATTCGAGTGCCCACTTGATAGCCAGGCACTCCCTCTCCACTATACTATATCTGGACTCGGCGGGACTGAGCTTACGGCTCAGGAAGACAACGGGATGTTCTTCCCCGTTGACCTCCTGAGACAGTACCGCACCGAGGCCTACCTCCGAGGCATCGGTCTGTACGACAAACTCCTTGTTGAAGTCGGGTGTCACCAAAACCGGGGACCCACACAGGGCCGACTTCAACGCGGAGAAAGCCTCCTCCGCCTTCTCACTCCAGCTAACCCTCCCAGACTTTCGCCCCTTCAACAGGTCTGTCAATGGCGCTGCTATTGTGGCAAAGTGGGGCACAAACCTCATGTAGTATCCTACAATCCCCAGGAACGACTTTACCTGCCTGGTGGTGACCGGTCGGGGCCAGTTACTGAATGGCCTCTACCTTAGTTACCTGAGGTTTGATGACTCCCGCCCGATTACATATCCCAGATATTTGGTCTCTTCCAACCCAATCGCACACTTTTTGGATTGGCGGTTAGTCCAGCTTTCCTCAGGGCATCCACTACCGCCTACACCTTGGGTAAATGGCTTTCCCAGTCGGTGCTGTGGATGACTACATCATCTAAGTAGGCCGAGGCGTACCGACGATGTGGTCGCAGCACTATGTCCATTAACCTTTGGAAAGTGGCGGGGCGCCATGCAGGCCAAAGGGTAACACCTTGTAGTGATACAGGCCCTGCGTGGGTAACAAATGCGGTTTTTCCTTAGCCGACTCGTTAAGGGTACCTGCCAGTACCCTTTAGTGAGGTCCAGCACAGAAAAATAACGGGCTTGTCCTAAATTTTCAACAAGCTCGTCTACTCGGGGCATGGGATACGCGTCAAACTTGGATACTTCATTTAACTTGCGAAAGTCGTTGCAGAACCGCAACGTCCCATCCGGCTTGGGTATTAGGACTATGGGACTGGCCCACTCACTTTTCGACTCCTCAATGACATCGAGCTTCAACATTAACTGCACTTCCTCCGCGATGGCCCGCCGCCGAGCCTCGGGTACCCGGTATGGTTTTAACCGGACCTTGGCCTGAGGCTCAGTGACGATGTCATGTCGGATGAGAGACGTGCGGCCAGGGAGGTCCGAGAACACATCCGTGTTCCGACTGAGGAACTCCTGACTTCCTGAACTTGTTTGGAAGACAGGCTGTCTGCAATTTTCACCGTGGTTACTGCTTCACAGGCCTCGAACTGTGGGGCTGGACCCTTTTCACCTAGAAGCCCTGGCCGGGGCTGTGGTCGTCGGCCGCGTCCCTATCTTTCCACGGCTTAAGTAAATTCACATGGTACACCTGCTCCGGCTTGCGCCGCCTGGCTGGTGTACTTTGTAATTTACTTCCCTACCTTCTCGATCACCTCATAGGGGCCCTGCCACCTAGCTAGGAATTTGCTGTCAAGGGTGGGTACCAGAACCAAAACCCGATCTCCCGGATTGAAGTCCCGTACCCGAGCCTGACGATTGTACACCCTACTCTGGGCTTGTTGCGCGGCCTCCATATGCTCCCGGACCAAGGGCAACACCCTTTCCATCCGTTCCTGCATCTGGGCGACATACTCAATGACACTTTTGTGGGGGACAGGCTGTTGTTCCCATGCTTCCTTGGCGATATCCAACAGGCCCCGAGGGTGTCTGCCATAAAGCAGTTCGAAGGGCGAGAACCCAGTAGAGGCCTGGGGCACCTCTCGCACTGCGAACATGAGATAGGGCAGAAGCAGATCCCAGTCCTTCCCATCTCTAGACACCACCCTCTTTAACATATTTTTTAGAGTTTGGTTAAACCTCTCCACAAGACCGTCTGTTTGCGGATGGTAAACGGACGTCCGTAACTGCTTTATACGCAACAACTTACACAGTTCCCTCATTACTTTGGACATAAAAGGGTCCCTTGGTCTGTTAGAACCTCTTTTGGCAGGCCCACACGGGAAAACATCTCCATTAACTCTTTGGCAATGAGCTTAGCTGAGGTATGTCGCAGAGGCACCGCCTCCGGATACCGAGTGGCATAGTCGAGAACTACCAGAATGTGTTGGTGGCCCCTGGCAGACCTTGGTACGGGCCCAATTAAATCCATAGCGATTCGCTTAAACGGTACTTCAATAATTGGCAGAGGTACCAGAGGACTACGGAAATGTGGCTGGGGGCTAGTTATCTGACAGGTTGGACAGGACTTACAATAATTTTCTACCTCCTTGAACACGCTGGGCCAATAAAACCGCTGCAGTATGCGGTCCTGGGTTTTCTGCCACCCCAGGTGTCCCCCAAGAACATGTTGGTGGGCAAGCTCCATGACAAGCTTACGATACGCTGTGGGCACCACCAACTGTTCAACAGGTTCACCTCGGATTTGGTTCACCTGATACAACATATCCTGCAGAACAATAAATCGTGGGAACATTAATTCAGCCCCTGGTTTCTGGGGTTTACCATCAATTTCCAGCACATTCTCCCAGGCCCTGGTTAGGGTTTGGTCCCGTGTTAGGCGGTCCCAAAATTATCTCCGGAGACGTGGAGGTCTGCCAACTCAGGACCTGGTGGCAAGTCCTCCATGTCTCCCACCATTACACTCAGTGGGGTGTCTCCCCTCTATCACAGAAGTGGTGGTCACCCCTACCGCAGGCCCTTCGGACTCGGGCTCCCAGGGCTCTGGCCTCCCACAGGAACCAGGCCACTCTGCTAGGAGTTACCCCTGTCTCAGGGCTACTAGTCACTTTCATCTCAGGCCACAGTGACGGAAAACCAGGAAGTCTCTCCCAATTATCAGTTCATAGGGTAGCTTTGTGGAGATCGCCACTTCACAAGTCCAGGTGCCGGCCGCCGTGGACAGAGACATTACAGCAGTGGGATAGTCCTTTAAGTCTCCGTGTATGCACACCACACCAACCTTCCGGCCCGTATACTGGGTGGGCTGTACCAGGGCAGCACTTACCAGGGTTACCAGGCTCCTGAGTCCAACAGCGCCACTGCCAGGTTATCCCCGACTTGCACCTGGCACAGATGACGACTGTCTATTGTCTCGGGGTGCTGGTCGCACACTGTCTCCGGGCATACATGGAAGCCCGGTACCCATAATTAGTCTCCATGGGTTCTCCCCACTGTGGACAGTCGGCCCTCACATGGCCAGGCTCGTGACACCGCCAGCAGACTATCGGGCCGGGTCCACAGGGGTACACCCCGAGCAGGTTTCTCGGGTACCAGTCGTCGGGACTGTATGGGAGACCTCCGGGGTTTGACCGGCCCCTCCCAACAACACCCCCTTTCAAGGTTTTGTGGCCTCATAGCGCTCGACCAGGTCGACCATGTCCAGGGCATTAGTGGGTGATACCTGGCCGATCCAGTGCTGCAGGGGTGCGGCAAGGCCCTCCAGAAGATGTCAGCCAGCAGACGGTCCAGCATAGCAGCCGGACTTAGAACCTCAGGCTGCAGCCACTTTTGCAACCTGTGCAGCAACTCATAATACTGCGGCCTGGCGGGTTCAGCCGTATTAAAGTTCCACTGGTGGACCCGCTGAGCCCGGACTAACACGTTCACCCCCAGTCTTGCCAGGATCTCACCTTTCACGGTCGGGTAGTCAGCTGCTTGGTCATCTGGGAGGTCAAAAATACTTGCTGGGGTCCAGACGCCAGGAACGGAGCGACGACCTCTGCCCACTGTTCTCGGGGTAATTTCTCCCTCATGGCCACCTTCTCGAACACCGCCAGATAGGTCTCCACATCATCCGAGGGGGTCATCTTAGGGATCGCTGCACGGACAGCTTTCCGGGCATCGTGGACGTGGCGGGACGCTCCTGCAGCTTGCAATGCCATCACGTGCTGCAGCAGTAGCTGGTTGGTCTCCTGCTGCTGCACGTTAGCCTCTATGAGGGCTTTCACAGCCGCCTCCATTTCGTCAGGGACCACAGGCTGCAACTTTGCCGGCCGAATATAGGACATCCAGTCGTGCCCCGCAAAAACAAACTTCGGCGTTCACGCCAGCCTCACTGCGCATGCCCGCATCCGACACCAAATGTGGGAGTCGCTCTGGTAGACAGTGGTGCGGGTGCAGTACCGAGGCAAAACAAAGAGTCCAGGATGTGCAATAAACAGTGTTTTATTCACACTGACACAAAAATACACAGCAAACAGTCTTTCGGTGGTAATTCACACATGTCAGAAACAAGGAGGCAAAACAAAACCGGCCAACACAGGTTCAGTCACCTGGGAGGTGTAGGTGCAGGTTCGCACCAGGCTGTCGGCCCAGCCGCAGGAGAATCCACCTTCAGGTAGCCAGGAACAAAAGCCGCCTCCTTGCTGAGCTCTTTCCTCCACGACAGAGAACTCCAGAGCCCTGTTAGCAGGCTCCAGGATAATCACCACCTCAGACACAGCTGCTGGCTGTGTTTTATACCCAGCCCAAAACCAGGACTGGATCGTGGGGAGCAGCCACCCACCCTACACTTTAGCTGCTCCCGGTAAGAGCCGGCCCGGATCGGCTTTGCAGCCATGCTATTTAACAGAGTCAAACAGCACTAGCTGCTGCAGACAAAAAACCCGGCTCTTACCTCACCGAGGCCAGCAACCTCGGTGACACGTACCTGCCATCAAATATGACACCTTGCACCCTCTTACAATGGTTATAAGGGGAATAATAGCATTCTTAATAAAGAATGCATAGTAAAATGAAGAGGAAGGGTTAAAAATAATAAAGTTAACTTACCTTAGCCACTTGATCGCGTAGTTGCGATCTTTCTTCTCTTTCAGCATCAGCTAACAACTAAAGGACCTGTGATGACGTTACATCACATGGTCCAATCACATGGTCCATCACCATGGTAAGATGGACCATGGGATTGGACCATGTGATGTGACATCATCACAGGTCCTGTACTGTTAGCTGATGCTGGGAAAGAGAGGACAGATCGCAACTACGCGATCAAGTGGCTAAGGTAAGTTAACTTTTATTATTTTTAACCCTTCCTCTTCATTTTACTATGCATTCTTTATTAAGAATGCTATTATTTCCCTTATAACCATGTTATAAGGAAAATAATAAAGATCTGGTCCCGTTGCTAAGCAACCATGCGGGAAAATCGCACTGCATCCACACTTGCTTGCGGATGCTTGCGATTTTCCCAGCCCCATTCACTTGTATGGGGCCTGCGTTGCATGATAAATGCACAATATAGAGCATGCTGCGGTTTTCACGCAACGCAGAAGTGATGCGTGAAAATCACCGCTCATGTGCACAGCCCCATAGAAATGAATGGGTTCGGATTCAGTGTGGGTGCAATGCGTTCACCTCACGCATTGCACCCGCGAAAACTTGCCTGTGTGAAAGGGGCCTTAATGAAGTGATCAATCTACAGCTTTGAATCATTCAACTTCTGCTAGTTAATTGCTCACTTTTTTCAGGCTGCGCAGAGCATTTTTCTGTCACTTTTTACTGGGGTGATCGCTGGCCATTTTGTCTCTTGTGGTGCACCAGCACAAGCTGCCACCAAGTCCATCAATCCATCAATACTAGTTTTTTTTGTTGCTATATCCTACATCAGGGGCTTGGCTGTGCTCATTGTCACCCCTTTAAACTCAGGATAGAATTTTCTATTTTTATTGAGGGGTTAAATTCAATTGCCAAAATACCAATCCCCAAAATCTGGTGTTCCAGCTGTGGCTAGCCAAGTGTAATACTGTCTGGCAAAGAATTTATTTTTTTTTCTGGGGTGAAATTCAATTTCCAAAATAGCAATCCCCTAAAACAGGGGTTTCTGCTGTGGCAGGACAAGTTTTATAGTGTCAGTCAAAGGATAGCTTTTGTTCTAAGGTGAAATTCAATTACCAAAATAGCAATACCGTAAATCTGGTGTACCAGCTGTGACTGGACAAGTTTCATAGTGTCCATCAAAGGATATATTATTTTCTGGGGTGAAATTCAGTTGAAAAAATAGCAATACCGTAAATCTGGTGTTCCAGCTGTGACTGGACAAGTTTCATAGTGTCCATCAAAGGATATATTATTTTCTGGGGTGAAATTCAGTTTCAAAAATAGCAATACCGTAAATCTAGTGTTCCAGCTGTGACTAGCCAAGTTTAATTGTGTCCGGCAAAGGATATATTTTTTCTGGGGTGAAATTCAATTGCCAAAATAGCAATACCATAAATCAATGGTTTCAGCAGTGGCTGGCCAAATTTAATAGTGTCTGGCAAAGGATATATTTTGTTCTGGGGTGAATTTCAATTGCCAAAATAGCAATCCCCTAAATCTGGTGTCCCAGTAGTGGCTGGCCAAGTTTAATAGTGTCCGGCAAAGGATAGATAATTTTCTGGGTTGAAATTCAATTGCCAAAATAGCAATACCGTAAATCTGTGGTTTCAGCTATGGCTGGCCAAGTTTATTAGTGTCCGGCAAAGGATATATTTTTTCTGGGATGAAATTCAGTTGCAAAATAGAAATACCGTAAAACTGTTGTTCCAGCTGTGACTGGACAAGTTTCATAGTGTCCGTCAAAGGATATATTATTTTCTGGGGTAAAATTCTGTTGCAAAAATAGAAATACCGTAAATCTGGTGTTCCAGCTGTGACTGGACAAGTTTCATAGTGTCCGTCAAAGGATATATTATTTTCTGGGGTCAAATTCAGTTGCAAAAATAGAAATACCGTAAATCTGGTGTTCCAGCTTTGACTGGACAAGTTTCATAGTGTCCGTCAAAGGATATATTATTTTCTGGGGTTAAATTCAGTTGAAAAAATAGAAATACCGTAAATCTGGTGTTCCAGCTGTGACTGGACAAATTTCATAGTGTCCGTAACATAGTAACATAGTATATAAGACCGAAAAAGACATTTGTCCATCCAGTTCGGCTTGTTTCCTACAAGTTGATCCAGAGGAAGGGAAAAACACCTGTGAGGCAGAAGACAATTTTCCCACTTAAGGGGAAAAATTCCTTTCCGACTCCAATCAGGCAATCAGAATAACTCCCTGGATCAAAGACCCTCTCTAGTAGCTGTAGCCTTTAATAATATTACAGTCCAGAAATACATCCAGTCCCCTCTTGAATTCCTTTTTGGTGGTGTACTCACCATCACCACCTTCTCAGGCAATGAGTTCCATAGTTTCACTGCTCTTACAGTGAAGAATCCTTTCTATGTTTGTGTACAAACCTTCTTTCCTCCAGACGCAGAGGATGTCCCCTCACAGTCACAGTCCTGGGGATAAATAGATGATGGGACAGATCTCTGTACTGACCCCTTGATATATTTATACATAGTTATTAGATCTCCCCTCAGTCATCTTTTTTCTAAAGTGAATAACCCTAATTTTGATAACCTTTCAGGGTACTGTAGTTGCCCTATTCCAGTTATTACTTTAGTTGCCCTCCTCTGAACTCTCTCCAGCTCTGCTATGTCTGCCTTGTTCACAGGAGCCCAGAACTGTACACTGTACTCCATGTGTGGTCTGACTAGTGATTTGTAAAGTGGTAGGACTATGTTCTCATCACGGGCATCTATGCCCCTTTGATGCAACCCATTATCTTATTGGCCTTGCCAGTAGCTGTCTGACACTGGTTTTTGCAGCTTAATTTGCTGTTTATTAAAATTCCTAGATCCTTTTTCCATGTCAGTGTTACTGAGTGTTTTACCATTTAATATGTACGGGTGACTTGCATTATTCCTTCCCATGTGCATAACTTTATATTTGTCAGTGTTAAACCACTGCTTCTCTGCCCAAGCCTCCAATCTATCCAGATCCCCTGTAGCAGAAAACTGTCCTCTTCAGTGTTAATTACTAACTTACACAGTTTAGTGTCATCTGCAAAAATAGATATTTTACTGTGCAGGCCTTCTACAAGATCATTAATAAATATATTGAAGAGAATAGGGCCCAATACTGACCCCTGAGGTAGCCCACTAGTGACAGTGACCCAATCTGAGTATCTACTGTTAATAACCACGCTCTGTTTTCTGTCACTCAGCCAGTTACTTACCCACATACAGACATTTTCTCCCAGTCCGAGCATCCTCATTTTATATACTAACCTTTTATGAGGTTAAAGGATATATTATTTTCTTGGGTGAAGTTCAGTTGCAAAAATAGAAATACCGTAAATCTGGTGTTCTAGCTGTGACTGGACAAGTTTCATAGTGACCGTCAAAGGATATATTATTTTCTGGGGGTGAAATTCAATTGCCAAAATAGAAATACCCAAAATCTGGTGTTCCAGCTGTTGCAGGCCAAGTGTAAATCTGTCCCTAAAGGGTATATTACACTCAGCGTGCATCTCCAAGTGTATTTCTTTCCGTTAAAGGGTATATTACAGTAAGTGTTAAAATACAGCATAATCCTCTACATTTGCACACACTGATTTACATCTCCAAGTGTATTTCTTTCCATTAAAGGGTATATTACACAAATATGGTGTTAAAATACAAGTGCTGAAAGCATAATCCTCTCTATTTGCACACGCTACTATGCATCTCCAAGTGTAAATATGTCCGTAAAGGATACCTGTCATCCAGGGCCTAAATACTAGGCCTACAATTTATATTCCCCTAAATCTGTGGTTACTGCTGTGCCTGGATTAGTGTAATACGGTACATAAATAGATAGCTAGATAGTGTTAAGTGCCTGTAAAAAAGGCCTTCATTTGAACTCTATACATTGGGACAAATACGTTTTTCCATATTGTGGTAAACGGTAACAATGAGGAAAACATCTAGTAAGAGACGTGGACATGGTCGTGTTGGTTTTAGTGGACCCTCTGGTGCTGGGAGAGGACGTGGCCGTTCTGCCACAGCCACACGTCCTAGTGAACCAACTACCTCAGGTTCCAGTACCCGCCAGAATTTACAGCGATATTTGGTGGGGCCCAATGCTGTTCTAAGAATGGTAAGGCCTGAGAAAGTACAGGCGCTAGTCAATTGGGTGACCGACAGTGGATCCAGCACGTTCACAACATTATCTCCCGCCCAGTCTTCTGCAGAAAGCGCACAGGTGGCGCCTGAAAACCAAGCCCATCAGTCTGTCACATTACCCCCATGCATATCAGGGAAACTGTCTGAGCCTCAAGTTATGCAGCAGTCTCTTAAGCTGTTTGAAGAATCTGCTGGCAGGGTTTCCCAAAGGAATCCACCTAGCCCTTCCCCGTGGTGGAAGACATAGAATGCACTGACGCACAACCACTTATGTTTCCTGATGATGAGGACATGGGAATGCCACCTCATCAGAGTCCGCATCTCTGATAATGACGAAACACAGGTGCCAACTCCTGCGTCTTTCCAGTGTGCAGACCGAACAGGAGGTCAGGGAGGAAGACTGTGTGGAAGACGATGTAGGGGACGATGAGGTACTAGACCCCACATGGAATGAAGGTCGTGCCACTGACTTCCATAGTTCAGAGGAAGAGGCAGTGGTGAGACCGAGCCAACAGCGTAGCAAAAAGAGGGAGCAGGGGGCAAAAGCAGAACAGCCGCCGCCAAGAGAGTTCGCTGGCTACTGGCCACCGCCACCAGGGACCAAGCACCCCAAAGGCAGCTTCAAGGAGTTCCCTGGTATGGCACTTCTTCAAACAATATGCTGACTGACAAGACCCGAGTGGTTTGCACGCTGTGCCATCAGATCCTGAAGCGAGGCTTTAACGTTCTGAAACTTAGCACAACCTGCATGACCAGGCATCTACATGCAAAGCATGAACTGCAGTGGAGTTAACACCTAAAAACAAGGAACTCACTCAGGCTCCCCTGCTCCCTCTTCTGCTGCTGCCTCGGCCTCTTCCTCTGCCTCGGGAGGAGTGTTGGCACCTGCCGCCCACCAAACAGTGCATGTGCCACCAACACCACCTAAACTACTGGCCTTTGAAATGCTGTCATTCAGGCTGGTGGACACAGACAGCTTCAAACAGCTGATGGCGATGGCTGTCCCACAGTATGTTGTATGTTGTTTCCAGCAGGCCATTCTGAAACTCATATTTTTGGGGGACAGGCCCCACACCGCGCAGGAGTTGTGGCAGGGCATTGAACAATAGACCAATGGGTGGTTTCTGCCGGTGGGCCTCAAGCCCGGCCTGGTGGTGTGCGATGATGGGCGAAATCTCGTCGCAGCTCTGGGACTAGCCGGTTTGACGCACATATCTTGCCTGGCGCATGTGCTGAATTTGGTGGTGCAGAAGTTCATTCACAACTACCCCGACATGTCAGAGCTGCTGCATAAAGTGCGGGCCGTCTGTGCGCGCTCCGGCGTTCACATCCTGCCACTGCTCGCCTGTCTGCGCTACAACGTAACTCGGCCTTCCTGCTCACCGCCTCATATGCGATGTGCCCACCAGGTGGAACTCCACCTTGCACATGCTGGAGAGACTGTGCGAGCAGCAGCAGGCCATAGTGGAGTTTCAGCTGCAGCACGCACGCGTCAGTCGCACTGCGGAACAGCACCACTTCACCACCAATGATTGGGCCTCCATGCGAGACCTGTGTGCCCTGTTGCGCTGTTTCGAGTACTCCACCAACATGGCCAGTGGCGATGACACCGTTATCAGCGTTACAATACCACTTCTATGTCTGCTTGAGAAAACGCTTAGGACGATGATGGAAGAGGAGGTGGCCCAGGAGGAGGAGGATGAGGGGTCATTTTTAGCATTTTCAGGCCAGTCTGTTAGAAGTGGCTCAGAGGGAGGTTTTTGCAACAGCAGAGGCCAGGTACAAATGTGGCCAGCCAGGGCTCACTACTGGAGGACGAGGAGGTGGAGGAGGATGAGGATGAAGCATGTTCACAGCGGGGTGACACCCAACACAGCTCAGGCCCATCACTGGTGCGTGGCTGGGGGTATACGGAGGACGATGACGATACGCCTCTCACAGAGGACAGCTTGTCCTTTCCTCTGGGGAGCCTGGCACACATGAGTGGCTACATGCTGCAGTGCCTGCGCAACGACAGCAGAGTTGCCCACATTTTAACGTGTGCGGACTACTGGGTTGCCACCATGCTGGATCCCCGGTACAAAGACAATGTGCCCACCTTACTTCCTGCACTGGAGCGTGATAGGAAGATGCGCGAGTACAAGCGCACGCTGGTAGATGCGCTCCTGAGAGCATTCCCAAATGTCACAGGGGAACAGGTGGAAGCCCAAGGCGAAGGCAGAGGAGGAGCAAGAGGTCGCCAACGCAGCTGTGTCACGGCCAGCTCCTCTAAGGGCAGGGTTAGCATGGCAGAAATGTGAAAAGTTTTGTCTCCACGCCACAGCTAACTGCACCACCACCTGTTTCGAACGTGTTAGCAGGAGACAGCATTTCACTAACATGGTTGAACAGTACGTCTGCACACCCCTCCATGTACTGACTGATGGTTCGGCCCCATTCAACTTCTGGGTATCCAAATTGTCCACGTGGCCAGAGTTAGCATTTTATGCCTTGGAGGTGCTGGCCTGCCCGGTGGCCAGCGTTTTGTCTGAACGTGTATTCAGCACGGCAGGGGCGTCATTACTGATAAATGCAGCCGCCTGTTCACAGCCAACGTGGACAAGCTGGCGTTCATAAAAATGAACCAGGCATGGATCCCACAGGACCTATCCCTCCCTTGTGCAGAATAGACATTTATAACTGCCTCCCCTCAACCATGTATTCTTGTACTCCGGGGCACTTCTTTATTGAATCCTCATTTTTTTAACTTTACCATGATCTTGCGGTGCAACCCAAAGTTGAATGAACCTCTCCTCTGTCTGGGTGCTGGGCCCGAAATAACTGAAAGTGGCCTTCTCCAGTGGCGGGTGATATGACGCCTTATTCCTTGCTGTGGGACCTCTCTCCTCTGTCTGGGTGATGGGGCCGAAATAACTGAAAGTGGCCTTCTCCAGTGGTGGGTGAAATGACGCATGGCAGCAGAGAGAAGAAAATAAAGGAAGGCGGCACTCACCACATACTTGCATCTTCTTTATTAACACCAATTCAAAATGGTAATACAGGCTGGGGCGGGCAGCTACACGGAGTGTAAGCATAATAAAGCGACGGCCGTTTCGCGCCTAGTGGCGCCTCTTCTGGCCAATACTATAGGTGACGCACAATTGGCGCATCATAAGAAGGCGTCAGTCCTGATTGCCGGTGAGCACACCTTGCGAGGCAAAGCAGGACACGCCCACACTCATCACCTGTACAATAAAAGCTCCAACATCAAACAATTAATAATCACATAATACTTCAGTAACTTCACATATTATGCACGAAACATTCTCACAGGAAGGCATGTAATTCATTCTTTTCATTTAATCCTAGAGGACCAGTTGCGTTCGTTTTAATGATACACGCTGCTTCTCGTTGCAAAAGGCAGCGATGTCTATCTCCTCCCTGCTCTGCTGGATTAACTGTTTCAATTCCAGCAAATTTGAGGCAAGACACATTGCTCTGGTGCTTATCTCTAACATGGTCTATCAATCGTGTACGGCCAATTCCTGTTCTGATCGAGTTTATATGTTTCCTGAAGCGCTCATACATCGGTCGAATCGTCTTACCGATGTAGAACGCTCCACAGGAGCATAAGATGACATAGACCACAAACGTGGTTCTGCATGTGATTAGCTGAGTAACAAAGAACTCGCTGCCACCGAGGTTTAGATATTTTGTACGTTTAATGTACTGACAAAAATTGCAATCACCGCAGCTATAATTGCCACTAGGTCTCATGTCACTTAGCCAATCACGTGCTTTTCTTTTTTCTTTATACTCCACGAACCTACTGGCTACCACACTGTCACCTATAGTACGACACCGTTTATAGGTAATTCTCGGTTTTTTTACTGCAACGCTCTGCAATCCCTCCTCATCTTTTAGTATATCCCAATTTTGTTCTATTATTTCCTTAATAATATTGCATGCTGGACTGTATTGGAATGCAAATGTGAATCTATCTTCCTGTTGTCTATTTGGTTGTTTTATCCTATTCCTCAGCAAACTTCCTCTATCTAATCTGGAGGCCCGCCTAAAAGCAGATTTGATGACATTGTCCGGGTATCCTCTCTGCCGCAGCCTGTAACTCAAGTCCCTCTCTTGAACCTGGAATGATTCTTCTGTGCTGTTAATCCTCCTCAGTCTAACAAATTGGCCATAAGGTATGGAATTACGTAGGCTAGGAGGATGATAGCTGTGATAATGGAGCAATGAATTTGTTGCAGTTGGCTTCCGATAACAGGATGTGACAAAAGTCCCATCTATTATCTCTACTTTCACATCCAAGAATTCTAAACTGTGCCCACCTACAATAGAGGTAAACAACATGTTCATTGTATTATTATTCATATATTGGACAAATTCGTCACAAACCTGTTCGGAGCCTTGCCAAATCACAAAAATGTCATCCACATAGCGAAGATACACCTTAATATGACCAACAAAAGGGTTAGCAGTGTTAAAAATGTACCTTTCTTCAAACACCGCTAAGAAAATGTTAGCAAACGTACAGGACACCGGGGTACCCATCGCGGTGCCCGACAATTGTGTGTACCATTGGTTGTTAAATACAAAGTTGTTATTACCCAGTATGAATGTAAGGGCCTCTTCCACAAAGTCCAAAAATATCTGGCTCTTTTCAGTGTTTGCGAGGGCATGTCTGGCAGCCTGCACACCCGCATCCTGTGGGATGCGGGTGTATAGGCTCTCGACATCCATCGACAGGAGTAGATAATCTTCCTGCCAATGTATACCCTCTATTGCAGCTAAGAACGCATTTGTGTCCTTTAAATAGGAGGGCACATGTTTCAACAGGGGGCGCAACAGCCAATCCACATATTTGGAAAGAGGTTCTGTCACGGAACCGATCCCGGCCACGATTGGTCTACCGGGTGGTCGGGTCCGTGACTTATGCAATTTGGGAAGACAATACCAATGCGGTTTCTTAGGATAAGATGGTAACAGTTTCTCTGCGAATGTGTCAGGAAAAAAGTCTAAATCTTTGTATTTACCTAGGATTTCTTGTAGGGAATATAGAGTGGCTGCGGTTGGATCAGCTTGAAGTTTTTTATATACCGTCTCATCATTTAACTGCCTCATGGCCTCTTGCATGTAATCTTCTTGTGTGAGGAGTACAATATTTCCCCCCTTGTCAGCGGGCTTGACAACTATCTCGCGTTGGTCACGCAGCCATTTAACTGCTTTTTCCTGTGTAGGAGTTAAATTTTTTGCAGATGTAGGATATATCAAGGCTTGCATATCACGTAACACGCGCTGATAAAAGATGTCAATACCACTCCCCGCTGGCAAGGGGGGACACCAGGTAGATTTTATACCACCTGCAAAGCGTTCCTCATAACAATCATCACCATAAGACACATCTGCCAAGAAACCAATACACTCCATTTCGCTAGCATTAAATAAACCGGATGGAAAGAATGTGTAGGGATTACCCTTGGCCGGGACCAGTCCATCTTTTTGTACTGTATTAATTACTATATTGTCACTGTGTATCTTCTGAAGGGACAATCTACGTATTGCTTTATATAAATCAGCTTGAAGGCTACAGGATCAAAATCCTGGACCGGGCAAAAGCCCAATCCATGATTCAGAGCCTGTATACATGCCTCAGGTATGTCTTGCTGTGTAAGATTCACGACCAGATTGGGACTGTCCTCTTCAGATCGGGGTTATTCACCGTCTCCATGACACCTGCTTCTTGTTCCTGGTGGATTTTCTGGGGTATTTTCCTTCTCCTGCCCCTGCCCCTTCTGGTGCGCCCCTAAAGGGTCTTTTGCCGGGGTAGATTCCTGGGAAGCCGTTGGATCATCCGATGCACTAGAGTCTGAGTCGGTGGTCCAATTCCCTCACGATATTTTCTTTGTATCCTCCTTCTCCGTGTTTTTCTCTTGTTCCAGTCGAAAATGTTACCATTCTCGTAATCAGCTTTATCCCTAATAAATTTATCTCTTTTTCTTTCCTTCACCTCTGCTTGGGTGATAACTAGTTTACTGGTTAATTCTTTTTCAAACGCTGTCAGAAGGTTTTCAGTGAGTCTGCTGCTTAGTTCGTTTCTGGCACGTGTCAACTCTTCCTTTATTTTTTGATATTCGATCTCCTCCCTTTTAAGGATTAGAGCTAGTACTTGTAACGAGAAGTCCATGAACAAACTTTTCCACTGGCTACTAAATGCTTCATCCTCTTCATACTGGAGTATTTCTTTATAAACACGTAGTCCTCTAGGAACTCTGCCGCTGTCTATGTAAGAGCGTAGTGAATTTACTGTCCAAAAGGAACGGACCTCTCTGTCCGCTAAATTTGTCACTTTATTTTCAAGAGCCCTCGTGCTCATTGACTGGAGCGAATCTCTGCTATTACACTCCGTGAAAAAGCCTCCGCCCCTCTCGGCCCATGTTCAGACTCTGATCTGCAGACTCAGCCATCGTGGTGAAACAAAAAGTGTTTGTGACGATACCCGGACCTGGCGTGCTCAGCTCAAGAAGTAGAAAGTCCAATTAAAACAAACAGTGAGAATGCACGAATGAGCGGCACTGCGTAATTGGTCTCGTATGTCACAGTTCACACTGCACACGCAGTCAGGGTCTTCTCGTATGTATAAATGTGGTGCTCAGCCAAAGATACTTGTAGTTACTTAAAGCAGCAGAGAGAAGAAAATAAAGGAAGGCGGCACTCACCACATACTTGCATGTTCTTTATTAACACCAATTCAAAATGGTAATACAGGCTGGGGCGGGCAGCTACACGGAGTGTAAGCAGGAAAGCGACGGCCGTTTCGCGCCTAGTGGCGCCTCTTCTGGCCAATACTATAGGTGGCGCACAATTGGCGCATCATAAGAAGGCGTCAGTCCTGATTGCCGGTGAGCACACCTTGCGAGGCAAAGCAGGACACGCCCACACTCATCACCTGTACAATAAAAGCTCCAACATCAAACAATTAATAATCACATAATACTTCAGTAACTTCACATATTATACATGAAACGTTCTCACAGAAAGGCATGTAATTCATTCTTTTCATTTAATCCTAGAGGACCAGTTGCGTTCGTTTTAATGATACACGCTGCTTCTCGTTGCAAAAGGCATTTTCGGAAGTTCGGCCGAACTCTCGAACCCGAACATCTAGGTGTTCGCTCATCTCTATACATCTGCTGATTAAAAGCCGTAGCATACAAGCCGTCTGTATGTAAGTAGCTGATATGAGGGCGATGCTGTGGAGCAGAGCTGTGCTGGTGCATGTGAAATCAAGAGGAAAACCTACACAGGCTCAGGAGACAGCCAAACAGTGAGTGAATCTCATATAAGAGCATTTCTGAGAGCATGTGAAGCAAAGCTGATACCAGTAAACAAACAAGTGCAATTTTATTATGTGCTGCATAATAGTAAGATATGAGATTATTGATTTTTAGTGCACAAAGGTGTCCATAGTCTTTAAGCTGTGTATTTTCTGTAATCTGAGTGCAGGTACATTCAGCTTAGAATGATCATTGATCGTCAACGCTTTAGCTAATATGGCTTGCACCAGCGCTCACTAACTGTTCATATAACGCCATACCTGGTTTAGTGTATCCTTTGTCCCAGATGATGGTTTAGGAGAGTTCACTTCACCGTTTCATTTTCCGTTCTTCTGATCCGTCAGAAGAACAGAAGAAAATAGGATCCTGTAAAAAAAGATCCTGTGCATCTGTTCTGCACATTTGGAATCCATTTGAACCATTTCCATCTGAGATCCATTTTTCTAAAAAAAAGGGATCTCAGGTGGAAATAACTCAAACTGATTCTAAATGTACATAACCGATGTACAGGATCTTTTTACAGGACCCTGTTTTTTCTGTTCTTCTGACGGATCAGAAGAATGGAAAATGAAACGGTGATGTAAATAAACCATTATGTGTAATAAAGGATTTACTAAGCCAGGTCTGGCGTTGTATGAACAGTAAGTGAGCGCTGGTGTAAGAGCACCATACAGGGCGTAGCTATAGGCTCATGGGCCCTGGTGCAAGAGTTCGATTTGGGCCCCCATGGCACTGTTATGGGGGGACATCTGTTGATGCCGCTGTTATGGGGGGACATCTGTGGATGGCGCTGTTATGGGGGACATCTGTGGATGGCACTGTTATGGGGGGACATCTGTGGATGGCACTGTTATGGGGGACATCTGTGGATGGCGCTGTTATGGGGGATCTGTGGATGGCGCTGTTATGGGGGAATCTGTGGATGGCACTGTTATGGGGGATCTGTGGATGGCGCTGTTATGGGGGGATCTGTGGATGGCACTGTTATGGGGGATCTGTGGATGGCGCTGTTATGGGGGATCTGTGGATGGCGCTGTTATGGGGGATCTGTGGATGGCGCTGTTATGGGGGACATCGGTGGATGGCACTGTTATGGTGGGGACATCTGTGGATGGCGCTGTTATGGGGTGAGGGGATCTGTGGATGGCACTGTTATATAACCCCTCACCCCTTAAAAGTGCCATCCACAGATCTCCCTCACATTGCCTCAAAATTGCAGCGGGGCCAGGTGTATTCACTGTCCTCTGGCCCCGCCGCTCACTCATTCCCCAAAAATCGCCATAAATCTATGTTAAATAAAGTAAACTTGTGCCCGCCCCTCATACATAATAGAATCACTAACTCACTAACCGCGGTCCGCTCCATTACAGGCCGGCGCGCGGCCGGCAGCGTGACTGACTGACGTCACGTGCCGGCGCCGCCTGATTCATTCATAAACTAGGCGGCGCCGGCACGTGACCCTATGACGGATCTCAATGCCGGAGAATATTAACGCTAGTGTGAAAGTAGCCTTAGAGAGTAGATTTCGCTGCAATGGTTTTGGGGCCTTCTGTTGTATTTGAAGAGATCCTGAGGTACCCATATGGTGGAAACTCAAAAATAGTGACCCCATTTTGGAAACTATACTCCTCAAGGCATTTTTCAAGTGGTGTAGTGAGCACTTTAACCAAACAGGCATTTCATAGAATTTAGAAACACTTGGATGTGGACGTTTTACAATAAAATGTAGTTTCAATCCCAAATTTTTCATATGTGGTAACAGGAGAAAATGCACCCACAATTTCTGACCCATTTCTCCTGAATAAGGCAACACTCAATATGTGATCATACATAGCTGTATGAGCACATAGCAGCACCCAGAAGGGAAGGAGTGCTATATCTCTTTTGGAGCGCAGATTTTGCTGAAATAGTTTTGGGCACTGTGTCACAGTAAAATTCTGCTTTAGCCCCTAATTTTTTATTTTCACTAGGAGTAACAGCAACAACATGGGCCCCTACCTTCTAGAAGTACTTGGGCCCTCCCCTTCCTGGTTTAGAAAAATTAGGGCCTTGACCCTCCCCCTCTTGAAACTGAAGGAATTTTGGGCTGTAGATCTAAATAACATGTAAGCATTATACAGTGCCGTCTGTATAAGGTACACAACCAGACTTTTGCACCACACATTCCTTTTCCACATGGCACTGTACGGCTTCAGAATTTGATCTGAAAGATCAACGCCTACCATTTTGATATTGTAGCCCAGGATGTAGTCTTGCTTGGAAGTATTCGTAGTAGTACCTTGTACAGGGGCAGTAGAGCTGGATTTCCCGTGAACAGTGGTCAGTACAAGTTCGGTGACCGGATTTGCGGAGGCCCCAATGCTATGCTGGGTCCTCCGAGCACCATTGAGGTGTCACCATGTGCTGCTCTCCGGAAGGTATGGTAAGGCGTGGTGTACCCCAATGGGAAATAATTCCAGATAGTCAGGGTTTGCAGCAAACAAATGTGCTACTTTACTGGATGAATTCAAATGCAAAACAATACATGCAAGGCACTGGGCTGGCTTCTCCAGTCTCCTCCCTTGCAGAAGAAGGTTTCGTGCTAAGGAGAAGCCTGAGCTGTCCTTCTCTCTTTCAAAAGGCAGGCTCCCTGTCCAAAGGCTGGTGACCCAGAGTCTGTTGCTCAATCCTCCAGCCGTCTCCCTGGTCACGGGGCTGGTGACCCAGGATCTGTGGCAGAATATCCCTGTCTCAGCGTCTTCTTCTGGTAAATTATGCAGTCTGGCAGAGTCTCCCCTACAAAGCACTGGTCCATGTCTGCAGACTGGCAGAGTCTCTCTTATTAGGCACTGGTCCGTATCCTCAGAATGGCAGAGCATTTCTTACTAAGCACTGGTTCCTATCTGCAGAATGGTAGAGTCTCTCTTACTAAGCACTGGTCCCTAACCATATGTGTACTCCATGGACTGTTCATATAATCTTAATCACTCCTTTATCCACAGTAGTAAGAACTAGTGTTGGGCATGTTTTAATCGCGAATATCGCAACTTCGAGAATTCACGAATATTTAGAATATAGTGATATATATTCGTATTTTTGGATATTCTACTTTTTTTTTCATCAGTAACCTCTCTTTTTGCTTGTGGGCCAATGAGACGGCTGCAATGTCTTTGTCTGAGCTTAGCAACATCCCTAGCAACCAATAGGAAAGTTGTCTACCCCTTTAGTATATAAAAAACTCCCCACTGCCATTTTCTACAGTTTATTACAGTTCTGAGAGAGACAGCAGTGTCATTTCTGTGCTCTCTGCTTTCCTGTGTCACATTACATTAAATAGTTAGTTAGCTTATATATATACAGATAGTTAATGGGAGATAGTGTCACGACCATGGTCGTGACTTGTTGCGCCGCATACAGTTGCCAGCAGCGTGGTTAGGCAAGAGAACGTTCTGACGTAGCAATTCCCCCCAAGTACGAGACGAGGCTCCGTATTGATGGTTAAACAGGAATTCTAACTTTATTGAGGGCTACCTGCCTGGTATTTATCCAGGTCTCCCACATGGTGTACACTCTCCTAGAGGACCAGAAGGAAAACTGAGACACAGGGGATACAGCAGCCAATCACACACAATGGGATAATAGAAACACACCCAGCATATCCCTCCCCTCTGCCTGTGATACAATTACCCTACACGGGTTAATGTAATCATCACAGGCAGGAGAATACACAATGTCTTCTGCCCTGGAGACAACCGAGGAGTCATTCAATTATCTCTCAGGACAAAGGGAAATCGCCAAGACACACGTGGGGACAATAGGACAGACATCACTATTCAATATACAATGTCCCACCCTTTACAGTAAATATAGACATGTACCATATGCCCAGATGGCTTGGATCTGAGCGCTCAATATATCCAAACAGCGCTCAGATGCCACAAACACAGTCAAATCGCCATGGGGTTTAAGTTTAGCATGGGCTGATGAGAGGGCCCATAATCCTGGGGCAAGAGGCTGGCAATCTGTCCCTCCAAAACCCAGTGGCGAGGTCGCCATACATCTCCCCTTTTCCAAACAGACTAACAGGGTATCTGACCTTCTGCCGGTCAGTGCCCTTGTTAGTCCAGCAGCCCACCCACAAAACAGAAACAGCAGTACAGCCCACCCACAATAAATGGTTACTACACCTGAACAAGGGATAAACCTGTCCATGTCCATGTGCCTCACTACGGCTCTGTGGGGGACTGGTAGACTGCCTTGGTGGGTTGCTGAGTGGGCAGAGACCAGCGGTACTCTGCCCTGGTGCCAGCGCTACCACAGAAGTAGCCTGGTTGGAGCCTGGTTGTTGGACGGGGAGACCGACTGTCTCCCCTTTAGATACACAGCTCTGCTGTTGTAGGGAGAGGCCGACTGTCTCCCCTTTAGATAGACCACCATGCTGCTGTGGGGGAGACCGACTGTCTCCCCTTTGGCTAAATGGCCCTGTTGCTGGGGGACAGGACCGACTGTCCCTACCCCCTGTGCTGTAAGTGCAGAGACCACAGTCCCATCTGCACTGTTGGGGGCTTACTGTCTCCCCTGGTGCCTTAAACTGCCGCTGGTGGATGGAGACTGGGCTCCCAATTCCCTGTAAATCACACGGCCGATGGGGAATGGAGACGATGCTCTTCTCTCCCTGCAAAACATACTGCTGCTGGGGAGCAGGACCGACTGTCCCTACTCCCTGAAAATCCGCCTGCCGTTGGGGATCTGGGCCGACTACCCAGCATCCCTGTAGGGCTGGTGGAGAGCTCTCGGTCCCATCGCCACTGTTGTGGAGCTTACTGTCTCCCCTGGTGCGTTAAGCTGCCGCTGGGGAGAGGGGTAACAAGCTCCTCTCCCAGACATTCTTCCAGCCGCTGGGGAGGGAGACCGACTGTCTCTGCTCCCAATACAGTGTCCTGTTGCTAGGGAAAGGAGACTGGGCTCTCTATTCCCTGCTGGACACTCTGCCTCTGGGGAGGGAGGACAAGGCTCTCCTCTCCCAGTAAGTCACTCTGCTGCTGGGGGCCAGGACCGACTGACTCTACCACCTGTAACTTACCCTGCCGCTGGGGAGAGTGGGTAACAAGCTCCTCTCCCAGACATACTTGCAACCGCTGGGGAGGGAGGTCGACTGTCTCCGCTCCCAATACAGTGTCCTGCTGCTGGGGAAAGGAGACTGGGCTCTCTATTCCCTGCTGGACACTCTGCCGATGGGGAATGGAGACTGGGCTCCCAATTCCCTGCACTTTACTCTACTGCTGGGGGACAAGACTGACTGTCTCTGCCCCCTGTAACTCAGCCTGCCGCTGGGGAATGGAGACAGGACTCCCAATTCCCTGAAGGACCGTTGGAGAGACCTCGGTCCAATCTCCACCAGCCACCTGGGTTTCTTTTCAGTAAACCTCCACAATATCCTCCCAGGTGAAGGGCTCTGGACCTGGGTCTGACACTCTGCTCTCTCGCTGAGCCCTCTCACTGGAGTGGAACAGCTGCTGGTAGTCCTGTTCCAGCTCCATCTCCCGGGTCACCAGGTGGACCAGGTCTTGCTCAATTTTGTGAGTGTCGTCCCAGTCATACATGCTCTCCCGCCACACAAAGAGGTCCCTGAACCGGGCTTGTGTAGGACTCCCAAACTCCAGCTCTGAAAAAGTCTCCCATAACAAGCCAGGACCATCAAACTCGTCTCCCTCTGGCTTGTCATGCTCGGCTGTCCGGGGTAAGTACCGAGCTTCATACCACCAGAGTGCCTGGTAGGCATCTTCCAGCCACATCTCCCGCCTTACCAGGTGCTTCAGGTCTTCTACCCACTCTTCCAGGGGCTGCTCTCCTAGGAAGGGCATCCGCAGGGCTACTCGCTTCTGCTGTCGCTGCTCGTCCTGGGGAGCCTCTCGTCCCGCAGATACTCCACAATACCCAGTGCCTAGTACCAGATGCCTTTGCGGACTGCATTTTGGTCATCCATGACACCCTCCGCTGCTGGTTCCATCCCGGTGCTGTCAGGGTCGCTGTACTGGGACAGCGTTGCCCTCAAATTGTAAAATCCACGGTGCCTTCTGTCGCTGTCCTTCTGGCTGTAGGAACGATCCCGCTGCTTGCCACCAGTTGTTACAGTATAACCCGGTATAGCGAGGGTTAATATCATTCAGGCGATTCCCTTGGCGAAGAGCACAGCAACCGACAACCACTCGAATCCATCGAACTGGAACCATACGAAGTCCTCCTTTCCTGGAACAGGCAAGAGAACGTTCTGACGTAGCAATTCCCCCAAGTATGAGACGAGGCTCCGTATTGATGGTTAAACAGGAATTCTAACTTTATTGAGGGCTACCTGCCCGGTATTTATCCAGGTCTCCCACCTGGTGGACACTCCCTAGGGGACCAGAAGGAAGACTGAGACACAGGGGATACAGCAGCCAATCACACACAATGGAACAATAGAAAGACACCCAGCATATCCCTCCCCTCTGCCTGTGATACAATTACCCTACACGGGTTAATGTAATCATCACAGGCAGGAGAATACACAATGTCTTCTGTCCTGGAGACAACCGAGGAGTCATTCAATTATCTCTCAGGACAAAGGGAAATCGCCAAGACACACGTGGGGACAATAGGACAGACATCACTATTCAATATACAATGTCCCACCCTTTACAGTAAATATAGACGTACCATATGCCCAGATGGCTTGGATCTAAGCGCTCAATATATCCCAACAGCGCTCAGATGCCACAAACACAGTCAAATCGCCATGGGGTTTAAGTTTAGCATGGGCTGATGAGAGGGCCCATAATCCTGGGGCAAGAGGCTGGCAATCTGTCCCTCCAAAACCCAGTGGCGAGGTTGGTTTCGCCACATATGCTACATACATAGTGCTGTATGTATGTATGTATGTTTGCTACATACATACATACATACATACATACATACATAGTGGTGTGATGTCACAAGTTCACAACACTACTTAGTGCATCAATCACTAATATGTAGTCAGACCTGCTAAAATGTGAAGTTGCACGTATTGTGTAGAAATATGTGGATCACTAATTGCCGACTTGCGCAATCGCGAATGTATTGGAGCACTCTATCTGCATATAAAGCTATTGTAATATTCTGCTGGGCCAACCATTTTCTCCAGTCTCAGAAACATCTAGCAGCTTGAAAATGTAGCTATAGTGACCCACACCTGTATTGCGTGCACATTACACGTATATTACATTGCTTATTTTCACAATCAAGAAAATAACCGCAAATTCGCGAATATATGATGAATATTCTACCAAATATTTGCAAAATATAGCGAATTCGAATATTATCCCTGCCTCTCATCCCTAGTAAGAACATTATCTTTCATATAGAAAAATTCAAAAGCTTGAGTCCATTTTGTTGTGTTGGTTCATTTTCAGGCTGCAGCATCCATGTGCATTTCAATTCATGTGTACTCTGTTAACAAATGGCTCAAGAACTGGTGTAGGAAGGAGGGGTTTGGGTTCCTGGAAAATTAAACCGAAGTCGACATGCTCTAGTGTAGGGTGGTCTGCACCTCAATGGGGAAGGTGCAGCTGTTTTGGGTGAGAAGATGGTTAGAAGGTTTTAGGAGTATTTAAACTAGGGACTGGGTGGGGAAGGTAATTACATTGTAGGAGGGGAAGACAGTGCAGATAGAGACCAGGGGCCAGGTACTGAAACTGGGGAGGAATGGAAGGAGGGACAATAACAGTTCATAAGGAAAGGTTTAGGTCTCTTTCACATGGGCGTCATGTTTGACGGCCGGATAGGATGCGGGTGCGTAGCGATTTTTCCGCGCGTGCAGCAACGCTTGTAATGCGTTTTGCACGCGTGTGTGAAAAATCGCCATGTTTGGTACCCAGACCCGAACTTCATCACTGAAGTCCGGTTTCGGGTGGAGTATTCTGTAGATTTTATTATTTTCCCTTATAACATAGTTATAAAGGAAAATAATAGCATTTCAATAGAGAATGCAAGTAAAAGGAGCACTAGAGGGTTAAAATATTAAAAACATAAACTTACTCCTTCATTTGATCGCGTAGCAGCCGGTTACCGGTCTCCTGCTACGCGATCAAATGGAGGGGTAAGTTTATGTTTTTATTATTTTTAACCCCTAGTGCCCTTTTACTTTGCATTCTCTATTGAGAATGCTATTATTTTCCTTTATAACTATGTTATAAGGGAAAATAATAAAGATCGGGTACGCATCCCGATCGTCTCCTAGCAACCATGCGGGAAAATAGCAGTGCATCCGCACTTGCTTGCGGATGCTTGCGATTTTCCCGCAGCCCAATTCACTTCTATGCGGCCTGTGTTGCGTGAAAAACGCAGAAACTGGAGCATGCTGCGATTTTCACGCAATGCAGAAGTGATGCGTGAAAATCACCGCTCATGTGCACAGCCCCATATAAATGAATGGGTCCGGATTCAGTGCGGGTGCAATGCGTCCACCTCACGCATTGCACCCGCGTAGAAAACTCGCCCGTGTGAAAGAGGCCTTAGAGTAAAAAATATGTAAAAAATATACAAGTCTCTCAATTGTATGTATACTAATACAAGAAGCCTGACTAATAAAACTGGAATTAGTGATGTGCGAGGAGGACTATGATTGGGCAGTTAACTACGTACAGGGTTACAGTCTGTTTAGAAAGTTTGTCAAACCAGTGTGGGGAAGGGGTTTGCCTTTACATAAAGTCCTGTCTGAAGCCCACACTCTGGGAAAATATAAGTGAGGGAAATGAACATGTGGAGTCCCTGTCGGTAGAAATATATGGAGGCAAAAGCACTAATAAAATACCGATAGGAGTTTGTTATAAGCCACCACAGAAAAGCTAATACTAAGGCTACTTTCACACTAGTGTTTTTGCTGGATCCGGCAGGGTTCAGCAAAAACGCTTACGTTACTAATAATACAACCATCTGCATCCGTTATGAACGGATCCGGTTGTATTATATTTAGTGATGAGCGGCAGGTGCCATATTTGATTTCGACGAAATTCACGAATATTCAATATTCGTCATTATTCTAGTTATCGCGGTTATTATGCGATTTAAATAATAGCGTATTGCAATTGTAACTTAAGGCTACTTTCCTATTGGTTAGATTAGAGGAGGGTGGTTATTAACGGTAGATACTCAGATTGGGTCACTGTAACTAGTGGGGTACCTCAGGGGTCAGTATTGGGCCCTATTCTCTTTAATATATTTATTAATGATCTTGTAGAAGGCCTGCACAGTAAAATATCTATTTTTGCAGATGACACTAAACTGTGTAAAGTAATTAACACTGAAGAGGACAGTTTTCTGCTACAGAGGGATCTGGATAGATTGGGGGCTTGGGCAGAAAAATGGCAGATGAGGTTTAACACTGACAAATGTAAAGTTATGCACATGGGAAGGAATAATGCAAGTCACCCGTACATATTAAATGGTAAAACACTCGGTAACACTGACATGGAAAAGGATCTAGGAATTTTAATAAACAGCAAATTAAGCTGCAAAAACCAGTGTCAGGCAGCTACTGCCAAGGCCAATAAGATAATGGGTTGCATCAAAGGGGCATAGACGCCCGTGATGAGAACATAGTCCTACCACTTTACAAATCACTGGTTAGACCACACATGGAGTACTGTGTACAGTTCTGGGCTCCTGTGAACAAGACAGACATAGCAGAGCTGGAGAGAGTTCAGAGGAGGGCAACTAAAGTAATAACTGGAATGAGGGATCTACAGTACCCTGAAAGGTTATCAAAATTAGGGTTATTCACTTTAGAAAAAAAGACGACTGAGGGAGATCTAATAACTATGTATAAATATATCAGGGGTCAGTACAGAGATCTGTCCCATCATCTATTTATCCCCAGGACTGTGACTGTGACAAGGGGACATCCTCTGCGTCTGGAGGAAAGAAGTTTTGTACACAAACATAGAAAAGGATTCTTCACTGTAAGAGCAGTGAGACTATGGAACTCTCTGCCTGAGGAGGTGGTGATGGTGAGTACAATAAAGGAATTCAAGAGGGGACTGGATTTATTTCTGGAGTGTAATAATATTACAGGCTATAGGTACTAGAGAGGAGTCGTTGATCCAGGGAGTTATTCTGATTGCCTGATTGGAGTCGGGAAGGAATTTTTTTCCCCTTAAGTGAGGAAAATTGGCTTCTGCCTCACAGGGGTTTTGCCTTCCTCTGGATCAACTTGTAGGAAACAGGCCGAACTGGATGGACAAATGTCTTTTTCGGTCTTATATACTATGTTACTATGTTACTATGTTATATCTAGAATTAGCGAAGATGACGAATATGACGAATGTATTCATCATATTCCTTAAAAACGAAGATAATGAAATATTCTCCATCTTTGTTTTAGCTACCTATTTGTCAACTTCGCTAATTCTAGCAATCAAATAGGAAAGTTGACTATAGAGACAGCTGTGTTTAATTCGCTATTAGATTTATATTATATATTTTTTTAAATAAATAGAATAATTATAATAATTATTAAGTATTATAATTATTCTATTTATTTTTAAAAAAGCAAAGTAATATAATCGCATAGTGAATTAAACACAGCTGTCTCTATAGTCAACTTTCCTATTTCATTGCTAGAATTAGCGAAGTTGACGAATAGGTAGCTAAAACGAAGATGGAGAATACTCGTTATCTTCGTTTTGAGGAATATGATGAATATATTCGTAATGATCGCTAATTCTACCAAGCCAACCATAGTAAACCAGGTCTAAGTTGAAATCGCAATGCGATTAATTCAAGTTATATTAATCGCATTGCGATTTCAACGTAATTCTGAAATCCGACAGTACATTCTAGTATAAAGACATTCCCATGGTGATGGGGACGCTCCATAAGCAAGGAAGTCGGCAGAAGCGGCAACGGGCACTGACTGGAGCAGCCTGGAAGCCAGGAACCCTAAGGACAGGTAAGAACTACTTTTGGGAAGTGGGAAAGAAAATAACATAACATTAAAAAAAAAAAATATTCAAAATAGCGAATTTATAGCACTATACTCAAAATATTCGCGAATTAGCAAAGTGCCGATATTCGCTAAAAAATTCGATATTCGAATATTCGCTCTCAACACTAATTATCTTTAACATAGCCAAGACGGATCCGTCATGAACTCCATTGAAAGTCAATGGGGGACAGATCAGTTTTCTATTGTGTCAGAGAAAACAGATCCGTCTTGCTCCCCATCCCAGCATGCTGCGGTATGAGAGCGGAATGGAATTCATTTTGGAGCATTCCATTCTGTTTAGTTACACTTTGTCCCCATTGACAATGAATGGGGATAAAGCGAAAGCCTTTTTTTCGGTTTTTAAGACCCTATGACCGATCTCAATGCCAGAAAATATTAACCCTAGTATGTAAGTAGCCTAAATGAGATAGACGAGGCAGCAAATCATGAGGTCATTATTATGACTACCCATCCATCTCATAAAGAAAACAGGTTCTTGGCAATAACCAAAGACAATTACCATACCCAATAGACCTAACAGAACAGCAGATTTGCAGGTTAAGGGAAAAATGGGAAATAGTGACCATAAAATAATAACCTTCCAATTGTGTTTCAAAAGAAAATTTCTTCAGGGAGGCACAAAAATACCAGACTTCAAAAAAGCAAAATTAGGCGAGGCAATTAATAAAAGAGGCCATTAGCCTAACTAACTGGGACAAAGTCCTCAAAAATACAGTCACAAAATGGTATATTTTAAAAGCATCCTAAGTAGAGTTGAGCGAACACCTGGAAGTTTGGGTTCGCAGGGTTCAGCCGAACTCGTCGCAAAGTTAGAGTTCGGGACCCGAACTTGACCCCGAACCCTATTGAAGTCAATGGGGACCCGAACTTTTGGGCACTAAAATGGCTCTAAAAGAGTCATGGAAAGGGCTAGAGGGCTGCAAAATGTGGGTAAGAGCATGACAAGTGCCCTACAAACAAATGTGGATAGGGAAATGACTTAAAATAAAATAAATAAAAATTTAAAATAATAATCTTGAACTAGGAGGAAGAGGTCCATATGGAGTAGGAGGTTGAGGAGGCGGTGGACGTGGCGGTGTAGGTGGACGTGGTGGAGGAGGTGGAAGCGGCGGTGAAGGAGGTAGCCAACACTTTATTTTTTATTTATTTTATTTGGGTAGACCACAAAACATTGAGGAATATATAAAGTAAAACAAAGAGAAAGTGCGCTGGAGTATAACAATGGCTGTGTGAGGCCGATAAACATGTCTATTCTGCACAAGGTACGGACAAGTCCTGTGGGATCCATGCCTGGTTAATTTTAATGAGCCTGAGCTTGTCCACATTGGCTGTGGACAGGCGGCTGCGTTTGTCTGTGATAAGGCCCCTGCCGTGTTAAACACACGTTCAGACAATACACTGCCTGCACGGCAGGCCAGCACCTCCAAGGCGTAAAGGGCAAGCTCAGGCCATGTGCCCAATTTGGAGACCCAGAAGTTGAATGGGGCAGACCCATCAGTCAGTAACTGTAGGCATGTGCATACATACTGTTCCACCATGATGCTGGAATGCTGCCCACTGCTAAGATGTTCCATATGGTGGTGGTAGTTCTTGTGGCGTGCTGACAAAGCTTTTTCACATTTCAGCCATGCTAACCCTGCCTTCTGATGGCTGGCGGTGCCCCAGCTATGTTGGCGACTTCTTCCTCCCCTCTGCCTTCACCTTGTGCTTCCATTGAGGCCCCGGTGTCAGGTTAGAATGCCATCAGCAGCGCGTCGACCAGCATGCTCTTGTAAGGGGTATAGATCACCCAACAAGCTAAACGCTGCCTAATTTACATAATATATTTCAGTCAGGTATGCAGTGCTGAGGTAGTTTGAAAGAAAAAGGGGTACAGATCACCCAGCAATCTAAATGCCGCCAAATTTACAGAATATATTTCCCTGTCAGGTATGCAGTGCAGGGGTACTTTGAAAGAAAAAGGGGTACAGATCACCCAGCAATCTAAACACTGCCGAATTTACAGAATATATTTTCCAGTCAGGTATGCAGTGCAGCAGGAACCCACCCTCCGAGCCACTTGTGAATGACTGGCCTGATAACTGTGGAAATAATCCCTCTTCCTCCTGTGCCACATCCTATTCCATCATCATCATCGCCCAAGCGTTTTTCAAGGAGACTTAGAAGTGGGATAGTAACACTGAGAACGGCGTCATCGGCACTGGCCATGTTGGTGGAGTACTCAAAGCAGCGCAACAAGGCACACACGTCTCGCATGGAGGCCCACTCAGTGGCGGTGAAGCGGTGTTGTTCCACAGAGCGCCTCACCCGTGCGTGCTGCAGCTGAAACTCCACTATGGCCTGCTGCTGCTCGGACAGTCTCTCCAGCATGTGCAAGGTGGAGTTCCACCTTGTGGGCACGTCGCATATGAGGCTGTGAGCGGGAAGGCCGAGTTACGCTGCAGTGCAGACAGGCGAGCAGCAGCAGGGTGAGAACGTCAAAGCGCGGACATACGGCCCGCACTTTCTGCAGAAGCTCTGACATATCGGGGTAATTTTTCATGAATTTCTGCACCACCAAATTCAGCACATGCGCCAGGCAAAGGATGTGCGTCAAACCAGCTAGGCCCAGAGCTGCTACGAGATTTCACCCATTATCGCTCACCACCAGGCCGGGCTTGAGACTCAGTGGCACCAACAACTGATCGGTCTGTTGTTCCATGCCCATCCAAAGCTCCTGGCGGGTTGGGGTTTGTCCCCCAAACAGATGAGTTTCCAAACTGCGTGCTGTCATTTCTCCTAGCTGTGCTGAAGTTGTTGGTGAAGGTGTTACGCCGAGCGGATGAGGAGGTGGTAGAGGAAGAAGAGGAGTAGGAGGCAAGAGAAATGCCCTGCAATCCTCAGTGGCGGAAGGACATGCGCCAAACAGCTATCCGCATCGGGCCCAGCCACCACTGCATTTACCCAGTGTGCTGTTAGGGATAACGTCCCTGGCCGTGCTTACTGGTCCACGTATCGGTAGTTATGTGGACCTTACCACAGATAGCGTTGCGCAGTGCACACCTGATTTTGTCCCCTACTTGGTTGTGCAGGTAAGGGATGGCTCGCCTGGAAAAGTTGTGGCTTCTGGGAATGACGTACTGTGGGACAGCCACCACCATAAGGTTTTTAAAACTCAGTTTTCACCAGATGGAATAACAGCATTTCAAAGGCCAGTAATTTTGAAATGCTGGCATTTAGGGCCAGAGATTGCAGGTGGGTAGGGGTTCTTCTTTGGGAGATGGACAGCTGAACGCTTCCATGGGACATTGTGGTGCTGCTTGTTAAAGGTCACGGACGTGGTAGCGTTGCTGCCACATCCTCCGTTCTTGCGGGTGGCCGTTGCCACTGTCACTCCAGCGGAAGAGGCCGAGACTGCAGCATAAGAGGGAGCATGAGGAGCCTGAGACCTTTCTTGGTTTTTAAGGTGTTTACTCCAATGCAGCTCGTGCTTTGCACTTCGATGCCTGGTCATGAAGGTTGTGCTCAGGTTTAAAACGTTTATACCTCGCTTTAGGCTGTGCACAGCATGCAAACCACTCGTGTCTTGTCGTCTGCACATTGTGTGAAGAACTGCCACACCGGGGAACTCCTTGGAGCTGGCTTTGTTGTGCTTGGTCCCTGGGTGAGGTGGGCAGTAGCAAGTGTAGGGGACTAGGGGATGGATGCTCTGCTTCTGCACCCTGCTCCTTCTTTTGCTGTGCTGGTGGCTCTGTGCGACCACCGCCTCCGACCTGCACAGGTCACTCGCAATACCTTGATTCCATGTGGTGTCTAGGACCTCATCTTCCTCCACATCATCTTCCACCCAGTTTTCACCCCTGCCCTCCTTGTCGGTTTGCACACTGCAGAAAGTTGCAGCAGTTGTGACCTGTGTTTTGTCATCATCAGAGACCTGCTGTGGTGGTCTTCCCATGTCCTCATCCTCAACATAAGTGGTTGGGCATCGGTGCACTCAATCTCTTCAACTTCAGGGGCAGGGCTAGGTGGGTAGCCTGGGAAACTCTGCCAGCAGAGTCATCAAAAAGCATAAAAGACTGCTGCATGACTTGGAGCTCAGATTGCTTGGCTGATTTGCAAGGGGGTGGTGGTGCAAGATAGATGCCCATGGCCTGCAGGTGCCATCTCTGAACTTTCAGCAGTGGACCGGGTGGGAGACAATGTGAAGGTACTGAAGGCACTGTCAGCCACCCAATCTACTAGCACCTGTACGTGTTCTGGCCTCACCATTCGTAGAGCGGCATTCAGGCCTACTAAATAACGCTGAAGGTTCTGTCGCCTACTCGCACCTGAGGAAGGTGTTTTACTTGGGCGTGTAGCTGGCACAGAACGACCACGTCCTCTCCCTGCAACAGAAGCTCCAGCACCACGACCAGGGCCACGTCCCTTATTTGACATTCTCCTCATTATTTGCGTTCACCCACCAAACTAACAGATGGTTTATCTCAGGTGACAGTTTAACTGCCAATAGTCAACAATTAAGTTCACTAACGGTAAGGCAGTGCCGGTGTCATAAACAGAATACATTTCTTTATGTCACACAACAGTTTAAAAGGAGCAATTCAATACAATTACTTCACTATCACAAAAATGTTAATTTTCCAACCAACAATGTAACAGCCAGAAGTTAACTGTTTAATTGCTGTCAGAAATGCAGCGTAGGATCCTAATGTGCTATCTAGCACAAAAACTGTGTTTTTTGCAAACAACAATAAAAATGCAGTATGTTACGGTTTTATTAGAATATCAGAAATGCAGCGTAGGGCGCAAATTTTCTATCTAGCACAAAAACAGTTTTTTTCATAACAGCAATGTAAGTGAAGTATTTAACGTTTTTATTAGAATGTCATAAATACTGTGTAGGACGCACATTTACTATCTAGCACAAAAACAGTTTTTTTTTTTTCATAACAGCAATGTAAATGCAGTATTTAATGGTTTTATTGGACTGTCAGAAATGCAGTGTAGCATGCAAACTTGCTATCTAGCACAAAAAAAATCTTTTTTTATAGCAGCAATGTAACTGCAGTATGTAACGGTTTAATTGGACTGTTAGAAATGCAGCATAGCTCGTAAACTTACTATATAGCAAAAGGTGTGCTTTTTTAGAGCAGCAAGGTAACTGCAGTATTTAACGGTTTTATTGGACTGTCAGATATGCAGTGCCCGTGGTAGACAGATAAAAAATCGCTTTAGGTCACAAAACTATGTGACAGACTAATGTAATTGAATAATTTTTACTGCCAGGTATGCATTGCAGGCTGCAGGGGTACTTGACTGGCCAAAAAAGGGAATTTGTCCTCCACTGAGCTACCAGAACAGAATTAAAGTAATGTAAAGTAATGCAGTTCACATGCAGTTGCAAGTGCGCTGCACTTGCAAAAATGGCCGCTGACGCCCACCAAACTAGCAGATGGATTAAAAGTTATTTTTCAGTGTCACTGGGCTCAGGGCTGGGTACAAAAATGTAGCATAGCACCCTCAGTAATCGCTGTGGTTTGAAGATTGAACAACACCGAGTACACCAGAATTCTTCCCTAATCTCTCCCTCACAGCAGCTGCAGCATCCTATCCCTACTCTGAGAAGAGAAGAGTGACGTGCGGCGCTACATGACTCCAGTCTATATAGAGGCTGGGTCACATGCTGCACTTGGCATGCTGTTGATTGGCTGCCCTCAACCCTAATCCTAAACTCTAAGGCTACATGCACACGACAGTGTTTTTTTTTTTTTTTTTTTCAGTCCGCAAATGTGTGATCCGTTTTTCTGTTTTTGTTTCCGTGTGTCTTCTGGGTTTTTTTGTGGACCGCAAAAAAAGACTAAATTTTACTATCCACACCCACCAATACAGATATATATGGTGGTCACCTGAGAGTTTGTTTGGTGGCCGTTTTCTGTAGTCTTCACAGGGTACAGAGGTTCATTTGGTTGCTTGGCTTAGCTGTTCTTGGCTTCTCCCTTTTTGCGTCTTCGTTCACCATGGCGGATGATTCAGAGGAAGAGGTTGTACTGCACTGGCTTGTTTCGATGGGGCCAGCGTTCCCTTTTGTTGGACGAGGAACCGACTAGAAGGCAGTGATTTTGGGCCCATCCTATTTCTCAACGCTACAGGAATGGACACTTCCATAGCCTTTACAAAGGTCTTAGTCAGCATCCTGAGAAGTTCTTATCGTTTTGTCGGATGTCAGTGGGTACCTTTGATTGCTTGCTGGCATCTCTACGTACTGTCCTTACCTTCATGGACACCAATATGAGGCGCAGCATTACTCCAGAGGAAAGGCTCATTGTCACGTTGAGGTAAGCAATATCTTATTAATTATTAAAGCAGTAATGTGCACGGCTTCTGTCATCAGTAACATGTTAATGAAAATGGCTGCTGTAAGACATGTAGTTGTGTTATTTGAACATACCTTTCTTTGCCTATAATATGTTAGTACCAATGTCAATTATCACGGTTTGTAGTTATCCCTAGCACCTAACGTGTTTTATTTTAACTGTATATTTGGATTTTTTTAATCCACTGACCAAAACATAGTCTGTCCGCAAATGTCATCAACATGCATCGTGTCCACATCATCGAACATTAACCATACATTGTGCATGTAAATGTTGTCCGCAAAGTAGGTGTAACATTCTTGTTTGATTAGTGGCCACACCGCCTTGGTGTTATTCTTTGGATTATATACGCTAAATGTGATTTGTGGATAGATATGTTTGACAATGGACACATACTGTTTAAACACATATGTCATATCAAGCATGATAGCAGGGGTATGTAACCTCTGGCTCTTCAGCTTTCCTGAAACTACAACTCACAGCATGGATACTTTATTGTGCTGTTTGCTGCACTTTCATAGAAATGAATAAGGCATGTTGGCTATTGTAGTTTCCCAAGAGATAGAGAGCCAGAGGTTACATACCCCAGCATTATATGAACCATGTTTATAATGTACCCTTTGGTTGCCTACTTTAATTAATATTTTTGGGGGTTTATTTCCACAGATTCCTTGGAAACTCTTTTGCATCTCTGCATTTTCAGGTTCTTTTGGAAACCTCGACGATTTCTCGGATTGTGCGTCACACTTGCCATGTCATCTGGCATCAACTCCGAGAGACGGTGATGCCACAACCCAAGCCGGACGATTGGATTCGGATCGCTGAGGGCTTCAATCTTTCGGCGCAGTTTTCCAACTGCCTTGGGGCAATGGATGGCAAGCAAATGCGTGTGTAGAATGCGGATGCTCGCATCTTTAGTGCTTGTAGAATGGGTGGGGGCTTCGGGCCAACCAGCTTGCCCTGCCCGAGTCCTGGCTCCATTTGTCTTCGTGGCGGATGAAGGATTTGCATTGACTCACCATGTTATGCGGCCCTTTCCAAAGCGTGGTTTGGATGTCAGGAGGCGTATTTTCAACTACCGGTTGACATGTGCCCATCGGTATGTTGAGTGCACTTCGGGATACTCTTTAGCAAGTGGAGGGTGTTGTTGTCATCCATGCAGATGGATCCTGATAATGCTACCCTGGTGATTGCAGCTTGTGTTCTACACAACTTCACCAGGATTCATGAGGCATCCTCTGCTGTTGACATGGATGAATTTCCTATGTCAACAGCTTCGGGTTTCTGTTTGGAGCCAGCATAGACGACCTGGGACTGAAGGCATTGCTGTTCGGGAGCTCTATGCTATTCGTGGCAGTTTTTAATTTCTTATGGGCTTGTTAGTTTTTGTTTTGTTTTTCTAGATAGATTTATCAATTTATGTCATAGTTGAGTGTAGGGACTCGCAAGAGAAAGAGGACCCTTGACGTGGGCTTACGGGCTGAGGTTTTTCAACCAGAAACACCATCAACATTTTTTTCTTAAATTTAACACTGGTTATGGAATTAAAATTTTTCCCTCAAACATTTTGGTTTGGGGTCTGTGGTTCAAAAACCTGCTAATACCTCTAGTCCATTTCTTTTTCCTGAGATAAAAATATTGGAATTTAAATAAAAGATATTTTAATGAAGTATTCTGTGTCTCTCAAGTATGTGTCATGTCTATGTGTACTTTGCTTTAATGTGTTAGTCAGTCACACAATTACATTATCAGTAAATGTTATTACATTCACTCCTATTACTTTGCCTATCTAATAAAATGTATTATTGACTTGGGAAAATGAACCTGATTCTACTGGAGCTGACTACTCAAAAGTGAAAATGTACTAAGAAAACCACTTTACTTTATCTAATGTAATACTACCACACATAGCTTTTTCTCCCAACAAAGTTTAATTCAGCCCATGCCCCCACCCCAAACAAAAAAGCACACACTTGTGCAATATTGTTAAATAACATAAATAAGCAAACAATATGGTTAACAAACCAATCACAATTCACAAATCAAATAATTCCCTGGTGAAGGGACCAGGGGGATAACTTGTTTGCGGCTTGACTTGGCCAACTTGGTGGGCCACCGTGGGCACATTTTGCAATGTACTGCTATGTACAGGTGCTTTGCGCGAGTGTTGCTCAACACTATATGTTGGCATCGGGCAAGCTGGCTCCTGTGGTGTTGGCGGGTAGAGTGGAGCCTGCTGGAGGGATTGTGAAATAATGTGCCTCCTAAGTTATTAACCTGACACAATATGTCTCCATTATTGCCACAGCTGCAACACAGGGGCTGTGGCGTTCCTTGGGGACATTGCGCAGTAAAGGCGCTAGTCCTCTTAATAAGGCCTCTTCGGGGCCTTCACTCATCCTCTGTGCCACAAACTCGATGACTCTGGCATCAATCATCTCCGAGTCTGATGCACAGAGGAGGTTTCAGGCAGAGATACAGCGACGCCTGGCCTGTGGCGCCTGCTGTATTGGTGGACTTTCCGGACGCATTGTTGTGGGGTCACTAGCAGGGGGTTGCTGCTCTGCCGGCACTGGTGGTGGTGGGCTCATTTACGGCGAAAATGCCACCGGTGTCTGACTTCCCCCTTCTTCATCAGAGTCGTCCGGGTCATCAAGACTGTCCACTGTTTTGTATTAACAAACATAAAAATATATATATATATTAGAAAACAGTTTCAAGACAACATTACTTAGCAAGCAAACACAAGCAGCGTGTGTGTACTATATATGTTCTGGGTCAAACTAACATTATAATGTCAAATATTGGATAGTTCCTTTAAGAAATTTCCACAATATAAAATGAGAATCACACAATATTCTTTAGTAATCCACCAGTAGTGCAAAATGGTCATGCAGGGAAATAAACTAGATAGGATTGTTTGGAGCTGTCCAGCAGCCACCCTGATCAGAACTAGCAAGGAGCTAACCAAATTCTGATGTTCTACCCATATATGTATGTGTGTGGCCTGTTTATACAAGCAACAACCACGCCTTGATATGTTGAAAACAGAAAAAGGACATGGGGGCCAGTGTCAAACCGAATCTAACTATCTAATTACAAGGCAACGGCATACCAAACCATGAACCAAATGGCTGTTTTCCTACAAAAGACAAAACATACCATCAACTGTATGAGGACACAAGGCATGCTGTATGCACGTAACATCACCCTTCTCTGTTCCTGCTCTGTTTGCACATCTACTGTATATGTTAGTTCACATATAAAATATTACAACACAGGAAGATCAATACCAATCAGCATGTACGCACTGCAGTTTTGTGGTTGACCTACAGCTCATAAGCAGTGGTACAAGGTCTAATTATCCATATTGTTCTTACAAGATTATGTGTGCGACATAATCTGTATTGATTTACACATTTTATTATTAAATCCTTTTCCATTTGGTGTATCCCTCCAGGAACATCAACCCTGGTACAAATCTTTGTGTCATCAGCAAAAAGACACACCTTACCTTTGAGGCCTTCTGCAATTTCGCTGATAAAGATAATAAACAATATGGGTCCAAGAACAGATCCCTGAGGTACCCCACTGGTAACAATACCATAGTCTGAATATACTCCCATGACTACAACCCTCTGTTTTCTGTCCTTCAGCCACTGCCTAATCCATTCAACTAAACACTAACACTTTAGTGTAAGCACTGTTTACACTAACCTTCCCCATTGACTAAAGACATCTCTCAGCGGCTTAAAAACTTGGACATACCAATCATGTCCTGGATGAGGCGTAAAAACCTATTGAAAACATATATTGCCCCAAAGTTACTCTACGCTATGCAGACTGCCCCTGTACAGATTCCAGCTCAGTTTTTGTGCTATGTCAGGAGACTTTTTTTCCAAATTTATCTGGGGAAACTCCCGGCCGAGAATCTCTTATTGCCAGCTCACCCTCCCAAGTAACAGGAGTGGTTTTGGTCTTCCTGACCTTACATTGTACCATAGGGCAGTCCAATTGCGCCTGCATATGGAACTACTTAATCCACACTCCAGACAAATTGGGGGTTCAGATTGCGACTGAGCTTTTGTCTGCAGGAGACCTAGCCCTGTTGTGGACAGTACCTAGCGGACCACTAAGCAGCTTGTCCTTTAATCCCTTATTCAGAGGTTCTGGGCACGTGGCAGACATTAGCTAACCCTCTTGTCCTAATGAACAACGGGTCTTTGTATTGCGCCTGCTAGACTGTTGCCATTCCTGGTACGGGCGGATTATAGGGATGATTTGGGAATATGGGATACCCTAGGAGGCATTTCCATCAAGGATCTGTTGGCTGGCAATTCCATACCTTCCTTAGAGAAGGTCAATAGCAGTTTTAGTTCTAAACCCTGGTCTACATCTCATTATGGACATTTTTGTAAGGTTTGCTCTTCCTATCTTGATTCCCATAAGTTTGGGCAATCACTGACCTGGTACAAGGCCCTTCTCACCTCTCCTACCAAACGCAAAGGTATTATCTCATTGTTTTATAAGAAAATGCTGGATAGTCTAGATATACCTAAGCCAAGTTTCTTGACGAATTGGGAGAAGGAACTTATTTTGAAAAATGCTCATGGCACCTCCAGATGTGTGAGGATTCAGGAGAATTCCTATAAAATTGTAACCCGTTGGTACCGCACCCCTGAGGTGCTGCATAAGATAGACCCCTCTATTTCAGCAGAATGCTGGAGATGCAATGAAACACAGGGCTCGATGCTGCATATATGGTGGAATTGCACGCACATTTCCCATTTTTGGGATGATGTCTCAAGAACAATTGGACAGATATCCTCTACTTTAATAACCCTTACCCTGTTTCTTGTTTTGCTAAACAAACCAGAGGGTAGCGTGCATTTTAAGAAATATGACATGCTACCAACACTTATCATGGCAGCTAAGTTGTTAATACCTAGATATTGATTAAATGAAAAAGCTCCCTCATTACAGGAGTGGACAGAGGAAGTGCAAGAACTCTACCAGCTTAGAAGAGCCTCACAGTTGGGAATCCCTTTTGCACGATAAGTTTGTTTCTACTTGGTCACCATGGATAAGATGGTATTCAGATGTCTAGATTGTGCTTATGAGGGACGGCAACAATTACATATAGGAATGGTTCAGGCATAGTTGACTGAAATCAGCTATTTTCTGGCTCCTGTGTAAAAATTGCTCTGACGTAATGGCATAAGATTTGCTTTTTGAGTAATGTCTCATTCTAATGTGATCTGATTATATCTATGTTTATTTCGATACTTGTCAGAATTGTTATTCTGGTGCTTATTTTATATGAAAACTTAGAAATAAAGATTTAAAAAAATAATAATAATAATATTTCCCATTGAAAACAGCAGAAAGCTGTTTTGAAGGGGTTCAGAAGCTTATTACAGCACATACTACTGACAATTCATGATCCAAAATATGCTGTGCACTTGTGTTATCATGGTTATGGCTGCATTCACATAGCTGCTAGATTAGCAGTTAGAACTAGATTTAAAAAAACAGATCCTGGAAACTATAGGCTGGTAAGTATAACACCTGTCATGGGTAAACTGTATTAAGGTTTTCTAAGAGATTATATTTTGGAGTACCTCAATGAAAATAAGCGAATAACTCCGTATCAGCATGGCTTCATGAGGGATCGGTCATGTCAAACTAATTTAATCAGTTTCTATGAGGAGGTAAGTTCTAGACTTCACATCGGCGAATTAATGGATGTCGTATATCTGGACTTCTCCAAAGCATTTAACACTGTACCTCATAAAAGGTTGGTATATAAAATAAGAATGCTTGGACTGGGAGAAAATGTCTGTAAGTGGGTAAGTAACTGGCTAAGTGATAGAAAACTGAGGGTGGTTATTAACGGTACATATATTCACAGTACCAACAATAACCTGTCGAGGGGTAATGTATCCCGTGGGGTCTTAAGCTTAAATGTATTCAGCTGCCTTTCATCAAGGTCTCTGGATTCCTGCCCCTCCTGTAAAATCTATTAAGGTTGGTAATCGGCCCATTAGGATATCATTGTTTGATATCCTTTACATATTGTATGTCTATGGATTTATGCTGGGAGGTAGTAGGCACTTGCAAAAAGAAATAAGAAATGTACGCTATGTCTTCAAGGCTGATGCCCATGTGCTGATAGCCAGTTGGCGGCTCATCTGGTTAATACCGCCCCCGTAATACGTAAGTATATTGTACACATTTTAACAAAAGGGTGTTTTAGGTCTTCTCAACTGACCGATGTTAATCAGTTGTTTTAACTCCAGACCCAAATAGTGTTCCCTAAAGAGGCCCCCCAAGTGACCGGGCGAAACGTGTTGGGACAGGGTAGTGGTGATCTTATACATCCCACTACGTAACTATTATTGTCTTTCACTGTGGTATTATATTCAACATTGTGGACTGTACTATAACTCTGAAAGGAGTGGATACAGATTTTAGACTCACTTATCTACCTAATTGTATACTATTTATTATTTTTGGTACGTTTTTGGCTTCTGGTAAAGCTTAGGCTAGCAATTAGCACTGTCCCATACTTCCTGATCAGGGCTTCCTTTAGGGATCTTAGGAGGTTACTGATACGGGATGGCACCTATCAGGATGGCCATTCCGTTGTAGGTAGGGTCAAATAAGAATAGGGTCATCAATAGGGACAGATAACTCCATCACTGCCCACCTAAAGAGATCAAACGAACAAAAATACATAAACCGTAATGACAGGTCTCCACGCATTAATTTTAAGTTAATCCCTACATGTGGTAGACTCGAAAACCATATGCCTTTATTGATATACGTTAAAAAAATGTCAATAGCCAAATAACTAGATAACAAACAAAAATTCAATCCCCTCCAATTGGTGAAAAAAATAATTTACACCATGATTGGGCCCCAGGGTAGGGGTAAGGGAGAATTGGTAAAGAACGGCTTGGGGGAGACAGGTGAAGTAACCCTACCCTATCCCTTACGTATCCCTCAGCCCGAGGGACTAACCTGATGGTGGTGAGCCCTCATCCTCGTGCCTACCCCTATAACCCTGCATTTCCCTAGAGTAACCTGATCACCCGACGCGTTTCCCCTTATCTAGGGTTCATCAGGAGGTCAAAAACAAAGCCAGGTATAATAGATAATGGTATAACAGTAATGGTATAAGGAGCTGGCTGTAACCAGCGTACCTGATACAAATGAGGCAGCACTTGTCAAATGACAGATATATAGTGGCAGCCCCTCAAGTACCCAGCCCCTCATGGGTCCGATGATGCATAGACCCACCTAAAGAGACCCTACGACAACGTACATGTCCATCAGAAGCACTATCTTATATTTATTTTCTCCTTTTGTATGTAATATTTGTTGATTTTTCACTTATTTTTGGATACTTTTGGGGGTAACTTTTAATTTAATATTAATAAAGGCTAAGTTGAAGTCGTAGGATGGTCCTCTGTGAACATATTCAGGTTGGGCCACTGTCACTAGTGTGGGGTACCTTAGGAGTCAGTATTGGGCCCTATTCTCTATATATTCTTCAATATATTTATTAAAATGATAAACTCCACGGCACATCCAGAAGTAGCAAAAGTAACAAAAATGTATTCACCAGACACAGCAGCGTTTTAATCCACTCAGTGGGATCTTTCTCAAGCAAATGGTGATGACAAAATGGTGCTCACATATAGGGGCATGTATACACACCCTCAAATCAATCAATCAACAATAGTAATTAATGTAAAACAGTATAAAAGTCCATAGGTGTACATACAAAACTTTAGTATGCAAGTATAATAAATACAGTGAAAACATACATAAAATTAATTTATCATATGCAAATGTCCAAAGGCCCTAATACGGACAAAATTCATAGTGTTTTGTCTGTATTAGAGCCTTTGGACATTTGCATATTATAAATTCATTTTATGTATGTTTTCACTGTATTTATTATACTTGCATACTAAAATTTTGTATGTACACTCTATGGACTTTTTATACTTTTTATACTGTTTTACATGAATTACCTTTGTTGATTGATAGATTGATTTGTGGGTGTGTATATATTCCCTATATGTAAGCACCATTTTGTCATCACCATTTGCTTGAGAAAGATCCCACTGAGTGGATTGAAACTTTGTTGTATGTCTGGTGAATAAATTCTTGTTACTTTTGCTACTTCTGTATATGCCGCCCTTGTTTTGTATGCAATATATTTATTAGTGATCTTGTAGAAGGCTTGCACAGTAAAATATCAATTTTTGCAGATGACACTAAAGTGTAATTAACACAGAAGAGGACCGTATACTGCTACAAATTAATCTGGATAGATTGGAGGTTTGGGCAGAGAAGTAGCTAATGAGGTTTAACACTGACAAATGTAAGGTTATGAACATGGGAAGGAATATTGCAAGTCACCCGTACATACTAAATGGCAAAACACTGGGTAACACTGACATGGAAAAGGACCTGGTAATTTCAGTGAACAGCAAACTAAACTGTAGAAACCAGTGTCAGGCAGCTGCTGCCAAGGCCAATAAGATAATGGGTTGCATCAAAGGGCATAGATGCCTGTGATGAGAACGTAGTCCTACCACTTTACAAATCACTAGTCAGACCTCACATTAAGTACTGTGTACAGTACTGGGCTCCTGTGAACAAGGCATACATAGCAGAGCTGGAGAGGGCTCAGAGGAGGGCAACTAAGGTAATAACTGGAATGGGTGGACTACAGTACCCAGAAATATCAAAATTAGGGTTATTCACTTTAGAAAAAAGACTAATGAGGGAGATTTAATAACTATGTATAGATATATCAGGGGTCAGTACAGAGATCTCTCCCACCATCTATTTCTCCCCAAGACTGTGACGAGGGGACATCCTCTAAGTCTGGAGGAAAGAAGGTTTGTACACAAACATAGAAGAGGATTCTTTATGGTAAGAGCAGTGAGACTATGGAACTCTCTGCCCCTGAGGAGGTGGTGATGGTAAGTTCCCTAAAAGAGTTCAAAAGGGGCCTGGATGTATTTCTGGAGTCTAATAATATTACAGGGTATAGCTACTAGAGATGGGTCGTTGTTTGCCTGATTGGAGTCGGGAAGGATTTTTCCCCTTAAAATTACCTCACAGTGATAACTCACTATATTGTAAATATTAATTTACATTACCCATATGTCTACTTTGTGTTGGCATAATTTTGGTAATGTAATTTAATTTTTTAGAACGTTAGATAGTTTAGCATTTTAGAAGCAATTTTGACTTCAGTTATGAAGTCACTTTGTGGGACTTACATAATAGAACCAACCCATAAATGACCCCATTTTAGAAACGACACCGCTCAAGCTATGCAAAACTGGTTTTAGAAATGTTGTTAACCCTTTAGGTATTCCATAGGAATTAAAGCAAAATAGAGGTGAAATTTCAAAATTTTACTTTTTTGCAGATTTTTAATTTTTATCAATTTTTTCACATCATTTTTAACACATCAAGAGTTAACAACAAAATAAACCTCAATATTTATTACCCTGATTCTGCAGTTTACAGAAACACCCCATATGTGGTTGTATACCCCTGTATAGGCGCACGGCAGGGCACAGAAGGCAAGGAGTGCCATATGGTTTTTGGAGAGCAGATTTTGCTGGAATGGTCTTTGGGCACCATGTTGCATTTGAAGAGACCCTAAGGTATCCCCACAGTGAAAAGCCCCCAAAAGTGACCACATTTTGTAAACCACACCACCCAAGGAATTTTTATGGGGTGTAGCGAGCACTTCACTCAACAGGTAGGTAACAGGAGAATATCCCCACAATTTGCTACCCATTTTCTCCTGAATACAGCAAGACCCCAACTGTGGTCGTAAACTGTTATTTGGGGATATGCAGGGGCTCAGAAGGGAAGGAGTGGCATCCGGATTTTCTAACATGGAATTTTTGTTATGGTTTTTAAGAGCGAAAACTTTTTTTTTTGAATGAGCTGCATGAGGGCTTATTGTGCGGAACAAGCTCTAGTTTTTATTGCCACCATTTTGGGGTACAGTTGGCTTTCTGGTTGCTTTTTATCTCATTTTTGGAGGTGAAGTCACAAAAAAGCAGTTTGGTGTCATTTTTCTATTTATTTAAATATATTTTACATCGGGAAGATCATGTGATATTTTTATTAGAGATGAGCAAATATCCGAAATTCGTTCACACTTCTTTTGTTGGTAAAGGTGAATTGCGTTATGGATTCTGTTACCACGGACCATAACGCAATTCTATGATGGAATGCATGACTGAATTCCTCCCCTGCATAACTGAAATGGGACGGATCCATTTTGCAGCCGATAGACTTCTATTATAACGGAATGAATAACTGAATGCCTCTAAAGGCATTCCGTTATGCATTCAGTGATAGAATTGCATTATGGTCCGTGGTAACGGAATCCATAACGCAATTCACCTTTACCAACAAACGAAGTGTGAACGAATTTCGGATATTTGCTCATCTCTAATAAAAATATCACATGATCTTCCCGGTGTAAAATATATTTAAATAAATAGAAAAATGACACTAAACTGCTTTTTTTGTGACTTCACCTCCCAAAAATGAGATAAAAAGCAACCAGAAAGCCAAGCCATTTTCAAAAAGTTCAGGTTCGGGTCCGTTGTTCGGCGATTTCTTCCCGCTTTTGAAGGGCTGCACAGCAGCCAATCAGCTAGCATTTTACTTCTTGCCCTAAGAAGCCATCACAGCCATGCCTACTAATGGCATGGCTGTGATTGGCCAAGTGCAGCATGTGACCCAGCCTCTGTTTAACCTAGCCGCACGTCACACTGCTTTGATTAGTGTAGGGAGAGGACGCAGCTTCTGTGAGGGCGAGATTAGGCAGGGAAAAGTCAGCAACAGCACCTAATGAACTGATCGATCTACAGCTGTGAATGATTCAACTTCTGCTAGTTAATTGCTCACTGGTTTTTAGGCTGCACAGAGCGTTTTCTGTCACTTTTTCTGGGGTGATCGGTGGCCATTTTGTGACTTGTGGTGCACCAAGAACAAGCTGCCACCAAGTCCATCAATCCATCAATACTAGTTTTTTTGTTTTTTTGCTATATCCTACATCAGGGGCTTGGCTGTGCTTATTGTCAGCCCTAGAAACTCAGGATAGCAATTTCTATATTTTATTAAGGGGTTAAATACAATTGCCAAAACACCAATCCCCTAAATCTGGTGTTCCAGCTTTGGCTAGCCAAGTGTGATACTGTCTGCTGTCTGGCAAAGGATAGATCTGTGGTGAAATTCAATAGCCAAAATAGCAATACCCTGAATCTGGTGTCCCAGCACTGGCTGGCAAAGTATAATAGTGTCTGCCAAAACATATATTTTGTTCTGGGGTGAAATTCAATTGCCAAAATAGCAATACCCTGAATCTGGTGTTCCAGCAGTTGCAGGTCTAGTTTAAATCTGTCCGTAACAGGGTATATTTTGTTCTTGGGTGAAATTCAATTGCCAAAATCCAATTGCCAAAATAGCAATACCCTGAATCTGGTGTTCCAGTAGTGGCTGGCAAAGTATAATAGTGTCCGCTAAAACATATATTTTGTTCTGGGGTGAAATTCAATTGCCAAAATAGCAATATCCTGAATCTGGTGTTCCAGCTGTTGCAGGCCAAGTGTTAATCTGTCCGTAAAGGGTATATTACACTCAAGGTGTATATACAAGTGCTGAGAGGGTCATTCTCATTAACTTCACACGCTACCGTGCATCTCCCATTGTATTTCTGTCCGTTAAAGGGTATATTACACAAAGTGTTAAAAATACAATTGCTGAAGGCATAATCCTACATATTTTTCTCACGCTACTGTGCATCTCCAAGTGTAAATCTGTCCATAAAAGATACCTTTCATCCAGGGCCTAAATACTAGCCCTAAAAGAGATATTCAAAAATCAAAGCACCAAGGTGGACCTTGGTGGAGGGGGACAATAATACATAACTTTTAATAGATACTAATAAAAAGCGCACACCAAGGACAATACATAACACTAAAAACAATAATAGATGTGCCCAAAAAATGGAACAATCTCACCGTCCACAGGAGGATAGGTGGTGGATCCCACAGCAATGCCTAATGGCCGATGTCTATGATATCTGTGTTGACAAGCAGGAGATCCAAAGGTGAGCAGAGGGAGGTGTAACAGGATATCCGGAGGAGCAGAGGGAGATGACTAACCCTGGAATGCCCTGCAAGGTAGGGGAGGGGCTAAGCCTGCCCTACCTATCTATACAGAGCACTCGCCCGAAAGGGCGACCCCGTCCGGATACCTGTCCCTAAATAGGGGCCTCACCCTATAAGTAGCCTCAAAAAATAAACAATATCAAAACAGTGTCTCCCAGGCCCGACGTGTCACGTTTCTACACAGTCGTTCTTCAGGGGAAAAAGGGGGCACTATAGTCATAACAGAAGCAAAGGTAACGATGCTGCTTCAAAATAACTCTAAAATAGAGATAGAAGCAACAAAAATGTCTGCAGTAATAGGTCAAAAGCAAATAATGCTAAAAAAAAAAAAAAAATAACGATGACAATTCCAATACCCAGCTGATAGATGTGGGGAGGATAAGGACCTAAACAGACAAAAATGGGCAATCCTGGCTATCGGTCAGGTCTCTACCAGTGGGTGAGCACCGTCGGATCTACATAGGGCCAGTGGTATGCTGTGGTAATACGCTCATATATATAGCTTCTTTACCTGTGAGTAGAAGTCCCCACTTCCGGAACGCCACACGTGCAGTCGGCTCCGCGATGCCCGGAAGCCGGGGAAGTCACGTGAGCCTCACTCAATCACATGGGCGGAAGTACGGGGCCGGAGCCTAGTTGCTAGGATACCGTGATGCTTCAGAAAAGAAAGCGCTGAGGCATCCTGCAAACGATAAAGCAGGGTGAAGTTTTTACACACCTGGATAAGAAAAAAGTAAGCACATGGCATAATAGAATGTAGACACATGTTGTGCAGGCCACCTGTTTTAAAAGGTAAAGATGGAACATACCAAGAATATCGCATTATATAATAAATCAGTACAGTATGAAGGTGAACCCATAGATCAGGTCCATATATGTGCTAATGTATCTTTTGGGCACATATCAGGTTAGCTCAGAGAAAACAACTGAAACTGAGGTGCTCGTTTAATCCTCCAGGGGAGACCGTCTTCAAATAATGAATCCAACGTGCCTCCCTCTGGAGGATCAGACGGTCCCAGTCGCCTCCCCGGCGTGGGGGCGCTACGTGTTCGATGCCAATGAAGGACAAGCGTATGACGCCACTGTGGCAATTGTGGACATGCGAGGAGATAGGGTTATCTCTTTTGTTAGTGATGTCATTAATGTGTTCCCCTACTCTCCTACGCAGTTCGCGCTTAGTCTTCCCAATATATTCCAGACCGCATTCACAGGTACACCGGTAAATCACCCCCTTTGTCTTACAATTAATGAATTGTTTGATCAAATAGGTGCGACCAGTGTTATTACTGGTAAAGGACTTGCAGACCTGGATAAAACGACAGGCCACACAGCCGCTACAATGAAAGCAGCCTGTCAGGGTGGCCTGACGCCCCAACCAAGCACAGCCCGCTCGGGCTGGTGGAACATACTCACTATGTACCAGACTATCTCTAATGCTGCGCCCACGTCGGTATGTAATCTGTGGGCGGTCACCCAAAACTGCCTTTAACTCTGGGTCCATAGTGAGAATGTCCCAATGTTGGGAAATCACCCGGCGTATATCCTCAGATGCGCCGTTAAAGGTGGTAATAAGACGAATGTTACCAGAGTCAGGTATAGTCGGTGGTTTTGGGGTAAGGAGGGTAGACCTATCTGCCCGGGCCGCTATCTGGAAAGCGGAACATAAGACCGTGTCAGGGTAACCCCTCTGTAGAAACCGAGTCCTCAGGTCAGCTGCCTGTTGTCTAAATTCCCTGTCGCTCGAGCAGTTCCTGCGAAGACGCAGGTACTGACCTTTCGGGATGCCGCGCCTGAGGGGGCCTGGATGGCCACTTTCCCATCGTAAAGGGAATTAGTAGAGGACGGTTTGCGATAACGCGGGTGTTAATTTTGCCTGAGTCAGTTTTACTGATGAGTACGTCCAAAAATGGGAGGGACTGCAAGTCAAGTTCAAATGTGAACTTTAAATTCAGGGTATTGGAGTTCAGCCTTTCAACAAATCGCTCAAAGGTGGATCTATTACTATGCCAGATGACAAATACATTGTCTATGTACCGTGCCCACAAACCAATGTGCTCCTGGTGGTCTCCCATGGTGTCAGGGAACACCACTGTCTCCTCCCACCAGCCCAGGAACAAATTAGCATACGATGGGGCACAAGAACTCCCCATCGCCATGCCCCTGAGCTGGTGGTAGTAGTGGCCATTAAAGGAGAACACATTGTGTGTCAATGTGAACTCCAGGAGACGGAGGACAAACTGGCTGTGGGCACGGTACTGGCAACCTCTTGAGCGTAAGAAATGAGCGACTGCCTCCAAACCAAGTGAATGCGGAATACTCGAATATAAGGCTTCCACGTCAATGGAACAAAGCCAATGATCCGGATCCAATGTAAGGCCATCAAGGCGCAACAAGAGATCAGTAGTATCTCACGTAAAAGACGGCAAGGAGACCACAAACGTTGTTAGGATGCGGTCTACATAGATACCTATATTTTGACACAGCCCACCCACGCCTGACACAATGGACCTCCCTTTCAGTGGCGAGGTACCCTTGTGTACTTTAGGTAGACAGTAGAAAGTAGGCAAGCGTGGGTGGGCTGGGAAAAGGAAATTGTACTCGTCCTTGGAGATGACCTTAGTCCTTCATCTAAAATGCTGTTTAGTTCTGTCAAAAATGCAACGTGGGGTCAGTAGAGAGGTCTTATAAGTGTCGCGATCCTTAAGAAGGCGCTCACACATGGTACAGTATTGATCAGCATCCATAACCACCACATTACCACCCTTGTCCGAGGATTTGATGACAATAGTGTCATCATTCTCGAGATCAAGGATAGTGGTGGACAGAGAGCGGTCAATACTGTAGGGGCTAGCCGTCAGGGTCATTTTTCAACCTGCTTGCTTACACGATCACAAAAACGTCAATACAAGAGACCTCCCCACTCGGTGGGGGCATCTTGTTACTCTTTAAACGAAGGTCCATAAATGGTCCATGGCCCAAGTCCTGTGGGGGGTACATTTCCCAGGTCATATAGTAAACGCACGTCACTGAGCATGTCTGAAGGTATACCAAACTCCCTACATTCCCTCCTCTCCTGTTGTCTAAAATACTTGTGCCATTTGAGTTTTCTAATGAACAGGTTAAGATCTTTAATAAAATTAAATTGATCAAATTTAGGGGTGGGAACGAAGGAGAGGCCAAGTTCTAAGACTTGGTAATCAGTAGCACTGAGTGTGCGGTTGGAAAGGTTAATGACCTGGGGTCCCTGAATCACGCTTGTGATGGCTGGGGTATGTCGGTGCCTGTTGTCGAGTGGTTGGACCCTGCTGGCTCTGTTGATTTGGGCCTAAAAAGACGACTGATCTTGTGTAGCGTAGGCCCCCTATTGCGTCGCCCACGTCGAAAGTTGCCACGGAAGGAGGTACGGGTTGACTTGGGCCCTGACTCTCTATCAGAGTCAGAGAGGTCCGTCTCAGTACACGAGGTGTCAGAGTGTTTTGGAGACGTGCCTCTAGTCTGTGATATAGAGGAGTATGCTCTATTTTCTCTAAAATCACCCAAGTCTCTGATGAATTGCCTGTGTTTCCTCTCTTTTAGGTGGTATTGGAACTTATCGAGAGCGGACTGTAGCAATTTCTCACGGTTCGCAAAATCGGGTTCCTGAGAAAACGACTGGGCAATCTGGATGTTCTCAGCCAATTTCTTTTTAAGAACATCCAGGTTGTTCCTTTCTTCAGTCAGAAGAAGACGCATAAGGCGCAGAGAATATAGTGTATTCTCCTGCTCCCACTTAGTCAGGAACTCCGAATTGCGAAACCTAGGGGCTGGTAGCAGTGGACACCGTAGTCCTCTCGGGACGATACTATGTTTAAGGTAATTTTCAAGGCTTTGAACTTCCCACCAGGAAGTAATTTGGTCCTTATAGACCGTAGTCAAATCCTTGAAAGCCGCCTGAAAGATTTTACTGGAAAAAATATCCTGGGCCTCCACCAGCCATTCGTCAGTACTGAAGCCAGTGGACAGAAAGCCTGCCATGCTCAAGTGGTCTAAACCAAAAAAATTGCAATGCTAGGAACACAGGTGATTGCGGCACAGCTATTCCCAAACGTCTTAAATCAAAAAATCAAAGAACCAAGGTGGACCTTGGTGGAGGGGGACAATAATACATAACTTTTAATAGATACTAATAAAAAAGCGCACACCAAGGACAATACATAACACATAAAACAATAATAGATGTGCCCAAAAAATGGAACAATCTCAACGTCCACTAATGCTGCGCCCACGTCGGTATGTAATCTGTGGGCGGTCACCCAAAACTGCCTTTAACTCTGGGTCCATAGTGAGAATGTCCCAATGTTGGGAAATCACCCGGCGTATATCCTCAGATGCGCCGTTAAAGGTGGTAATAAGACGAATGTTACCAGAGTCAGGTATAGTCGGCCAGATAGCGGCCCGGGCAGATAGGTCTACCCTCCTTACCCCAAAACCACCGACTATACCTGACTCTGGTAACATTCGCCTTATTACCACCTTTAACGGCGCATCTGAGGATATACGCCGGGTGATTTCCCAACATTGGGACATTCTCACTATGGACCCAGAGTTAAAGGCAGTTTTGGGTGACCGCCCACAGATTACATACCGACGTGGGCGCAGCATTAGAGATAGTCTGGTACATAGTGAGTATAGTTCCACCAGCCCGAGCGGGCTGTGCTTGGTTGGGGCGTCAGGCCACCCTGACGGGCTGCTTTCGTTGTAGCGGCTGTGTGGCCTGTCGTTTTATCCAGGTCTGCAAGTCCTTTACCAGTAATAACACTGGTCGCATCTATTCGATCAAACAATTCATTAATTGTAAGACAAAGGGGGTGATTTACCGTGTACCTGTGAATGCGGTCTGGAATATATTGGGAAGACTAAGCGCGAACTACGTAGGAGAGTAGGGGAACACATTAATGACATCACTAACAAAGAGATACCCCTATCTCCTCGCATGTCCACAATTGCCACAGTGGCGTCATACGCTTGTCCTTCATTGGCATCGAACACATAGCGCCCCCACGCCGGGGAGGCGACTGGGACCGTCTGATCCTCCAGAGGGAGGCACGTTGGATTTATTATTTGAAGACGGTCTCCCCTGGAGGATTAAACGAGCACCTCAGTTTCAGTTGTTTTCTCTGAGCTAACCTGATATGTGCCCAAAAGTTACATTAGCACATATATGGACCTGATCTATTGGTTCACCTTCATACTGTACTGATTTATTATATAATGCGATATTCTTGGTATGTTCCATCTTTACCTTTTAAAACAGGTGGCCTGCACAACATGTGTCTACATTCTATTATGCCATGTGCTTACTTTTTTCTAATCCAGGTGTGTAAAAACTTCACCCTGCTTTATCGTTTGCAGGATGCCTCGGCGCTTTCTTTTCTGAAGCGTCACGGTATCCTAGCAACTAGGCTCCGGCCCCGTACTTCCGCCCATGTGATTGAGTGCGGCTCACGTGACTTCCCCGGCTTCCGGGCATCGCGGAGCCGACTGCACGTGTGGCGTTCCGGAAGTGGGGACTTCTACTCACAGGTAATATGAGCGTATTACCACGGCATACCACTGGCCCTATGTAGATCCGACGGTGCTCACCCACTGGTAGAGACCTGACCGATAGCCAGGATTGCCCATTTTTGTCTGTTTAGGTCCTTATCCTCCCCACATCTATCAGCTGGGTATTGGAATTGTTATCATTGTTTTTTTTTTTTTTTTTTAGCATTATTTGCTTTTGACCTATTACTGCAGACATTTTTGTTGCTTCTATCTCTATTTTAGAGTTATTTTGAAGCAGCATTGTTACCTTTGCTTCTGTTATGACTATAGTGCCCCCCTTTTTCCCCTGAAGAACGACTGTGTAGAAACGTGACACGTCGGGCCTGGGTGACACTGTTTTGATATTGTTTATTTTTTGAGGCTACTTATAGGGTGAGGCCCCTATTTAGGGACAGGTATCCGGATGGGGTCGCCCCTTTCGGGCGAGTGCTCTGTATAGATAGATAGGGCAGGCTTAGCCCCTCCCCCTACCTTGCAGGGCATTCCAGGGTTAGTCATCTCCCTCTGCTCCTCCGGATATCCTGTTACACCTCCCCTCTGCTCACCTTTGGATCTCCTGCTTGTCAACACAGATATCATAGACATCGGCCATTAGACATTGCTGTGGGATCCATCACCTATCCTCCTGTGGACAGTGAGATTGTTCCATTTTTTGGGCACATCTATTATTGTTTTATGTGTTATGTATTGTCCTTGGTGTGCGCTTTTTATTAGTATCTATTAAAAGTTATGTATTATTGTCCCCTCCACCAAGGTCCACCTTAGTGCTTTGATTTTTTTATTTAAGACGTTTGGGAATAGCTGGGCCGCAATCACCTGTGTTCCTAGCATTGCAATTTTTTGGTCTAAAAGAGATATTCCCTAAATCAGTGGTTACTGCTGTGCCTGGATTAGTGTAATACACTACATAAATAAATAGGCAGATAGTGTTAGGTGCCTGTAAAAAAAGGCCTGAATTTGAAATCAATACATTGGGCCAAATATTTTTTTCTTATTGTGGTGCTAGGTGAACGGTAACAATGAGGAAAACATCTAGTAAGGGACGCGGACTCGGTCGTGGTGGTGTTAGTGTACCCTCTGGTGCTGGGAGAGGACGTGTGGCCATTCTGCCACAGCCACACGTCCTAGTGAACCAACTACCTCAGGTTCCAGTACCCGCCAGAATTTACAGCGATATTTGGTGGGGGCCAATGCCGTTCTAAGGATGGTAAGGCCTGAGCAGGTACAGGCGCTAGTCAATTGGGTGGCCGACAGTGGATCCAGCACGTTCACAACATTATCTCCCACCCAGTCTTCTGCAGAAAGCGCACAGGTGGCACCTGAAAACCAAGCCCATCAGTCTGTCACATCACCCCCATGCATATCAGGGAAACTGTCTGAGCCTCAAGTTATGCAGCAGTCTCTTATGCTGTTTGAAGACGCTGGCAGGGTTTCCCAAAGGAATCCACCTAGCCCTTCCCCAGTGGTGGAAGACATAGAATGCACTGATGCACAACCACTGATGTTTCCTGATGATGAGGACATGGGAATAGCACCTCATCGGAGTCCACACGTCTCTGATGATGACGAAACACAGGTGCCAACTGCTGCGTCTTTCTGCAGTGTGCAGACCGAACAGGAGGTCAGGGAGGAAGACTGTGTGGAAGACGATGCAGGGGACGATGAGGTCCTAGACCCCACATGGAATAAAGGTCGTGCCACTGACTTTCATAGTTCAGAGGAAGAGGCAGTGGTGAGACCGAGCCAACAGCGTAGCAAAAGAGGGAGCAGGGGGCAAAAGCAGAACAGCCGCCACCAAGAGAGTTCGCCTGCTACTGGCCACCGCCACCAGGGACCGAAGCACCCCAAAGGCAGCATCAAGGAGTTCCCTGGCATGGCACTTCTTTAATCAATGTGCTGACGACAAGACCCGGGTGTATTTGCACGCTGTGCCATCAGAGCCTGAAGTGAGGCATTAACGTTCTTAACCTTAGCACAACCTGCATGACCAGGCATCTACATGCAAAGCATGAACTGCAGTGGAGTAAACACCTTAAAAGCAAGGAACGCACTCTGGCTCCCCTGCTCCCTCTTCTGCTGCTGCCTCGGCCTCTTCCTCCCTCGGCCTCTTCCTCCGCCTCAGGAGGAACGTTGGCACCTGCCGCCCACCAAACAGAGGATGTGCCACCGACACCACCACCTGCATCACCAATCATCTCCACCATATCACACGGCAGCGTTCAGCTCTCCATCTCACAAACCTTGGAGAGAAAGCGTAAATTCCCACCTAGCCACCCTCAAGCCCTGGGCCTGAATGCCAGCATTTCTAAACTACTGGCCTTTGAAATGCTGTCATTCAGGCTGGTGGACACAGACAGCTTCAAACAGCAGATGTCCATGGCTGTCCCACAGTATGTTGTTCCCAGCCGCCACTACTTCTCCAAGACAGCCGTGCCTTTCCTGCACAACCAAGTACCCGATAAAATCAAGTGTGCACTGCGCAACGCCATCTGTGGCAAGGTCCACCTAACCACAGATACGTGGACCAGTAAGCACGGCCAGGGACGCTATATCTCCCTAACTGCACACTGGGTAAATTTAGTGGCGGCTGGGCCCCAGGCGGAGAGTTCCTTGGCGCACGTCCATCCGCCGCCAAGGATCGCGGGGCATCATTCTTTGCCTCCTGTAGCCTCCTCCTCTGCTTCCACCTAGTCATCCAGTCAGCCACACACCTTCACCACCAACTTCAGCACAGCCCGGGAAAACGTCAGCAGGCCATTCTGAAACTCAAATGTTTGGGGACAGGCCCCACACCGCGCAGGAGTTGTGGCGGGGTATTGAACAACAGACCGACGAGTGGTTTCTGCCGGTGGGCCTCAAGCCCGGCCTGGTGGTGTGCGATAATGGGCGAAATCTAGTCGCAGCTCTGGGACTAGCCGGTTTGACGCACATCCCTTGCCTGGCGCATGTGCTGAATTTGGTGGTGCAGAAGTTCATTCACAACTACCCTGACATGTCAGAGCTGCTGCATAAAGTGCGGGCCGTCTGTGCGCGCTTCCGGCGTTCACATCCAGCCGCTGCTCGCCTGTCTTCGGCCTTCCCGCTCACCACCTCATATGCGACGTGCCCACCAGGTGGTACTCCACCTTGCACATGCTGGAGAGACTGTGCGAGCAGCAGCAGGCCATAGTGGAGTTTCAGCTGCAGCGTGCACGCGTCAGTCGCACTGCGGAACAGCACCACTTCACCACCAGTGATTGGGCCCCCATGCGAGACCTGTGTGCCCTGTTGCGCTGTTTCGAGTACTCCACCAACACGTCCAGTGGCAATGACACCGTTATCAGCGTTACAATACCACTTCTATGTCTCCTTGAGAAAACGCTTAGGGCGATGATGGAAGAGGAGGTGTTCACGCCACAGCTAACTGCACCACCACCTGATATGGAACGTGTTAGCAGGAGGCAGCATTTCACTAACATGGTTGAACAGTACGTCTGCACACCCCTCCATGTACGGACTGATGGTTCGGCCCCATTCAACTTCTGGGTCTCCAAATTGTCCACGTAGCCAGAGTTAGCATTTTATGCCTTGGAGGTGCTGGCCTGCCTGGCGGCCAGCGTTTTGTCTTAACGTGTATTCAGCACGGCAGGGGGCGTCATTACTGACAAATGCAGCCGCCTGTCCACAGCCAACGTGGACAAGCTGAGGTTCATAAAAATGAACCAGGCATGGATCCCACAGGACCTGTCCCTCCCTTGTGCAGAATAGACATTTATAACTGCCTCCCCCTCAACCATGTATTCTTGTTCTCCGTACTCCTAAATAACTGAAAGTGGCCTTCTCCAGTGGTGGGTGATAAGACGCCTTATTCCTTGCTGTGGGACCTCTCTCCTCTGTCTATGTGCTGGGGTCTAAATAACTGAAAGTGGCCTTCTCCAGTGGTGGGTGATATGACGCCTTATTCCTTGCTGTGGGACCTCTCTCCTCTGTCTGCGTGCTGGGGTCTAAATAACTGAAAAATAGCCAATATGCGGCGGTGCCAGCGGTGTTCGGATCCGACCACAGGATTCCCAGATACAAGTTAATAAAATGAAGTCACCACGGCACTCAAAGGAATCTTCAATTTCTTTATTTAATTCAAGAAGATAGCACGCTGACTAATCAAGTCTTTGTCAAGCTCTCAAAGCTTTGAGAGCTTGACAAAGACTTGATTAGTCGAAACGTTGCTGTCTTCTTTGGATTAAATAAAGAAATTGAAGATTCCTTTGGAGTGCCGTGGTGACTTTCATCTTATTAACTTATTCCTTGCTGAGGGACCTCTCTCCTCTGTCAGGGTGCTGGGGCCGAAATAACTGAAAGTGGCCTTCTCCAGTGGTGGGTGATATGATTCTCTGCTATGGGACCTCTCTCCAATTGATATTGGTTAATTTTTTTTATTTTATTTTAATTCATTTCCCTATCCACATTTGTTTGCATGACATTTACCTACATTGTGCTGCCTTTTTCAGCCCTCTAGCCTTTTCCTGGACTATTTTACAGCCTTTTTAGTGCCTAAAAGTTGACTTCAATGGGGTTTGGGTTCGGGATAAAGTTCGGGTCGAAGTTCGGATCCCGAACCCGAACATTTTCGGAAGTTCAGCCGAACTTCTTGAACCCGAACATCCAGGTGTTCGCTCATCTCTAATTCTCTATAATGGAGTCCGGAGTATTAGGTAAAAAGGGAAAGCGGTGTTACATTAGTAAAGCTCTGAATTTGGTAAAAATAATTTGGTATGGTTCAAAATAAAACAAATTATGGGGATCACATATTCACTTAGATTCATCCCTCTTTGGCACCAATTTAAATTTTGAAGAATTTTCCTTATTAGATTATAAATCTTGGGAAAGTAAAGGGTCTATTTTAGTTTCACATTTTTTCATAGATGGTCAATTGAAATCAATAGAGGATTTACTAGGGTAAACGCAGGTGTTTTTTTATCCACTTTTAAATATCACCAGCTACATCAGGCCTTTATTAAATCACAGTGTAAGAATAGATTTGAAATAAAAAGAATGAATTTATGGATTTCTTGTATAACAGTGGTAGAAATAATATCACTATTTCATTGATTTATGGGAGAATTAGGAGAGGTTTAGGGGAAAAATTAAGTTTAAGAGTGAGAGTAAATGGGAAAGGGAGGTGGGCCCGCCGGAAAACTTTGAGTGGAGGGCTTTATATAAAAATAGCATGAAATCATCTGTTTCAATGAATCATCGACTTATTCAATTCAACATTTTGCACAGGCTATACTATTCTCCCTCCTTACTAGGTAAAATATACAATCGAATTATGCACTGTAAAAATGTCAGGGTGGAGGTGCTGACTTCGTCCATATGATATGGGCATGTCCCAAGATACAATCATTTTGGTATGGTGTTTTTGATAAACTATGGACGAGGTCCGCACTTAAGCCACCATTAAACATATGGACCGCTGTACTGGGCTACCTACCTACTTCAACTTTGAAAGATCTAAAGGAATATTTTTTTGGTCAAAGACTTTGTTACTCGCTACGGTAATTATTGTAAGGAATTGGGGAAATGAGAACCCCCTGGAATCATAGAATGGCAAAAATTGGTAAAAAGAGTAATAGATTATGAAAAAATTGCTATTCAAACCCCGAAACAGAAGCGAAAAAAGGAAAATACGTGGACTCCATGGGATTAATAAACTCAAACAATCCATGTTAATTCCTTGTTGTGAGGCACCAAAATACAAAAAAAGTCAAGGGGGGGGGGGTGGTGAATGCCTTTTCAAGGCACTGTACTTACCTCCATGACACTCTTAAGTGAAGCGGTGCAGCCCTCTTCCGGCCTGTGTCAGCGCTGAACGTCATTGCACCATCTGAACTGGCCTCTGATAGGCGTCAGGCGTAGAGCCTGCAGCCTATCAGAGGAACGGGTAAGGGAAACGCCTCTCCCCTGCCCCGTCGCAGCATCCATCTGTATTGCTGTCGTGAGGAAGGAGATACAGATTAATATAGAGATGAGCACTTCACAATGGAAGCGCTCATCTCTCCCGGCCCTGCCGCCGAACCTTTCAGGGGCCCCCCTCCCACACTGGGCCCCTGTGCAGCCGGTTCGCTTTTTTTTTATGGTACAACCACATGGTCAGGTTTATGCATGCAAGAGCAAATCATAAAAGGAAAGTATAAAGGGTTCCTGAACACAAACTTATTTTTTGTCCACATCCGATCTGGATTTTTTGGGGGGTCAGATGCAGACCTATTCACTTCAGTGGGGCCACAAAAGATACCTTAGTGCTTTCTGCATCCATATATCCATTCCACGACTCCGATTTACGGACAAGGATAGGTCAGTTCTATAGGGGGCAGGACGTTCCTTTCCGCAAAATGCAAAACACACGGCTGCTATCTGTGTTTTGTATATCTGCAATAACGGCAAAGGCCACATGAATGAGCCATAAAGGACAGATATTGGGGGAGATTTATCAAAACTGATATGGAAAACTGGCTTAGTTGACCATAGCAACCAATCAGATTCCACCTTATATTTTTAAGAGCTCCTTTGGAAAAAGAAGGGCAGAATCTGATTGCTTGCTATGGACAACTAAGCCAGTTTCTCCTTGCACCATTTTTGATAAATCTCCCTCATTCTTTTTTTTTTTATTCACTTCTGATTTTGTCTGCCAAAACTGCATGCAGAAACCGAACTGTGTGTTCGTACCCTTAGACACACTTTTTTAGCTTGTCCAACAAAGGGACTAGAACTTCACAAGGAAGTGGCTTAGGGTTCATGCACATGACCGTATGTATTTTGCTGTCCACGAAAAACAGATCCGCAAAACGTACGGATGACGTCCGTGTGCGTTCCGTATTTTGTGGCCCCTAATGGAACAGTCCTATCATTGTCAGTGATGAGAACAATAATAGGACATGTTCTATTTCTTTGCGGAATGGACATATGGTAACGGTATGCACACAGAGTCATTCCTGTTGATTTGAAGTAAATGGTTCCATTGAACCATTAAAGTGAATGGTTCCGTTACGGGTTGGGCGATATCAAAAATATTGCCACGATAACGATATTAAGAAATTTATCGCGATAACGATATATATCACGATAAATTTCCATTTAGAAGAAAAAAACACTTGGAGACATTATACTGTATGGGGGCAGCCACAAGGAGACGTTATACTGTATGGGGGCCACAAGGAGATGTTATACTGTATGGGGGCAGCCACAAGGAGACATTATACTGTATGGGGGCCACAAGGAGACGTTATATTGTATGGGGGCCACAATGAGACGTTATACTGTATGGGGGCAGCCACAAGGAGACGTTATACTGTATGGGGCGGGGGCCACAAGGAGACGTTATACTGTATGGGGGCCACAAGGAGACGTTATACTGTATGTGGGCAGCTACAAGGAGACATAATACTGTATGGGGGCAGTCACAAGGAGATGTTATACTGTATGGGGGCAGCCACAAGGAGCCGTTATACTGTATGGGGGCAGCCACAAGGAGACGTTATACTGTATGGGGGTGGGGGCCACAAGGAGACGTTATACTGTATGGGGGCGGGGCCACAAGGAGACGTTATACTGTATGGGGACTACAAGGAGACATTATACTGTATGGGGGCCACAAGGAGACGTTATACTGTATGGGGCAGCCGACAAAGGGAGAGCGTTATACTGTATGGGGGCAGCCACAAGGAGACGTTATACTGTATGGGGGCAGCCACAAGGAGACGTTATACTGTATGGGGGCAGCCACAAGGAGACGTTATACTGTATGGGGGCAGCTACAAGGAGAAGTTATACTGTATGAGGGCAGCCACAAGGAGACGTTATACTGTATGGGGCATCCACAAGGAGACGTTATACTGTATGGGGCATCCACAAGGAGACGTTATACTGTATGGGGGCAGCTACAAGGAGAAGTTATACTGTATGGGGGCAGATGCATGAAGATGTTATACTGTATGGGGGCCACAAGGAGACGTTATACTGTATGGGGGCAGCCGCAAGGAGACATTATACTGTATGGGGCAGCCACAAGGAGGCATTATACTGTATGGGGGCCACAAGGAGACGTTATACTGTATGGGGGCAGCCACAAGGTGATGTTATACTGTATGGGGGCCACAAGGAGACGTTATACTGTATGGGGGCAGCCGCAAGGAGATGTTATACTGTATGGGGCAGCCACAAGGAGGCGTTATACTGTATGGGGGCAGCCGCAAGGAGACGTTATACTGTATGGGGGCCACAAGGAGACATTATACTGTATGGGGGCAGCTGCAAGGAGACGTTATACTGTATGGGGGCAGCCACAAGGAGGCGTTATACTGTATGGGTGCAGCCACAAGGAGGCGTTATACTGTATGACGCACTGTTATGGGGGGGCACTGTGGCTGACTCACTGTTATGGGGGGATCCTTGGATGATGCACTGTTATGGTGGTCTGTGGCTGACACATATATAGCATCTTATGCTATATATGTGTCATCCACAGATCCCCCATAACAGTGTCAGCCACAGACCCCCAACACTGTGGGGGGGATTATCTCGCAGCGGCCGGTGCAGTGTGCAGTAATACACCGGCCCCCGCAGCTCTGATCCAGTATTTATGTAGTTAATCTCTTTAGAAGTAGCCGGACCTTAATAACTATTGTTGCGCAGTCTCCCCGGGCAGCTCTCTGTTCCTCCATGCTCCGCCTGTCTGCTCCGCCCACTTTATGAATGAAGGGGCAGACGGCGCATGGAGGAACAGAGTGCTGACCGGGAGCCTGCGCAACAATAGTTATTAAGGTCCGGCTACTCTAAGAGATTAACTACATAAATACTGGATAAGAGCTGCGGGACCGATGCAGTGTTACTCTGCAGTAATACACTGGCCTCGCACGCAGCTCCTATCCAGTATATATGTAGTTAATGTCTTTAGAAGTAGCCTGATCTTATTAACTATTGTTGCGCAGGCTCCCGGGCAGCTCTCTGTTTCTCCATGCTCCGCCTGTCTGCTCCGCCCACTTTATGAATGAAGGGGCAGACGGCGCATGGAGGAACAGAATGCTACCAGGGTAGCCTGCGCAACAATAATTATTAAGGTCGGGCTACTTCACTGCGGGCCGGTGCTAAATTCCCGGCAGAGCCCGCTACTTAACAAACTACCTGCCCGGCGCCCAGCACTACATGTCCCGGGCGCCGGGCGATAGGAATTCCACACCCCTGACATGGATGTTTTAGGAGTTGTCGGCACGCGTGCGACCACTCCTATGACGTCATTAAATACCGCGGTTATTAGGAAACTGTGATATCGCAGTTTCTTAATACCGCGGTATATCGCAGACACCGGTATATTGCCCAACCCTAGTTCCGTATACGGGCCGTACATAAAAACAAACCGGCACGGAAACAAAATACGTTCGTGTGCATGAGCCCTTAAAGAGGACCTGTCACCACAAGATGCAATCTAATCTGAAAGCACCATGTTATAGAGCAGGAGGAGCTGAGCAGATTGATGTATAGTTTGGTGGGAAAAGGTTCAGTAAAACTTTTAACTTTAACATTTATATCTGCAGCCCTGTAACTGACAGCTATTTCTGTATTTTCTTTCTGTGTCCATTCCATTTTTTGTGGACCGTATGCGGAACCACTCATTTCAATGGGTACCCAAAAAAAACGGAAGTTACTCTGTGTGCATTACGTTTCCGTATGTCCGTTCCACAAAAAGAATCCTCATTACGGACAAGGATAGGATTTGTTCTATAAGGGGCCAGCTGTTCCGGTCTGCAAAATATGGTATGCACACTGACTTTTCCGTATTTTTGCAGATCATGTTTTGCGGGCCTCATCTCTGCTCCCAATCAGGCAATTATCACTAACATTTAATTATTGCAAGATAATTGCCTGATATATCAGTCCGTGCAAAAGGACTAAGTTTACACTGTCTACATCTGTCCCACTGGCAAGATTATCCTGCACTTCTGCAGCTTTTTTTTTGCTATAACACCAGCTACACAAGAGGTCTTTTTTGCAAAACACCAGTGCCAAACTCATGTGTATACGGATCTTTAAAGGGGTTGTCCCAGAACAAACAATGATTCTCTATCCACAGTATAGGTAATAATAGTGTCTGGTTAGCGGGAGTCAGGGCGAAATTATAATCATTCAACTCAGATACAGTACACCCTCGCCAATAAGTGTTCATCAAAAGACAACCTCTTTAAGACTTGCACACTCCTTGTTTTAAATAAGGCAGGTCCTTTGACATGTGGCTGCCCTTGCTTTTGCTCTGACTGCTAAATGTTCTTGTCTGATCAGAAGAGCGGAAGTGAGGCCAGGGACATCAATCTCAAATCTAGTTAAGGGTAGTTTCAAATGAGCATGTTCACTGTGGGAAGCAAGCTTTGTATGGTAGATGTATTTCCAGTTATGGACACTGCTCATTGGGAGTGGATTCACAGCAGCATAATAATTTATAATATTGTCAGTTCCTTCCTGGCCGTAAACCTGTGGAAATGTTGTTACAGCATTATGACCCTGCAAATCTACTCCAGATGAGCAGTGTCCATAACAGGAAATATAGCTTCCACACGCAGCATTTCATATAGTGAACACGCTCGTCTGAACTACCCTAAAGCCACCTCCACACGGATTTAGCTGAACACACTTGAGATCCGCACAAATTTCCGTGGGGACGTATGTGCATTTCTGCAGAATATCGGCACCACAATCCGTAATTTCTAACAGTGGATTAGATGTGGTTAAAATCCGCAAACATAGCGGTAATTGACTTGCTGCAGATTTTGAAATCCAACGGCAGGTCAACTTAGACAATGAAAAAATCTGCAAAGTGTACATGGAATTTGTGTAATCTCATACAGTTTGCTGGTACTGTACTACGCTGCGGCTTTTCTGCATGGGAATCTGTGTGGAAAAGCCACACATATACCGTAATGTGTGCAGGTGGCCTAAAGGTACGAGTAGTTAAATAATTATAGCCGCTCTTTATAATAAAGGCGGGAAGATTATTAACCACTTCCAGACTTGTCCATTTTCCCCTTCCTGACCAGGCCTAATTTTGCCAATCTGACATGCGTCACTGTATGTGGTAATAGCTTTGGAACACTTACTTATCCAAGGCATTCTGAGACTGTTTTCTTGTGACACATTGTACTTCATGATAGTCATAAATTTGAGTCAATATATTTCACCTTAATTTATGAAAAAATCCCAAATTTACCAAAAAGTTGGACAAATTTGCAATTTTCTACATTTCAATTTCTCTGCTTTTAAAACAGAAAGTGATACCTCATAAAATATTCATTCCCTTACGTCCTACCAGCAGCACAGATGGGGTAAACCACCCCCGTGGACTGGCAGGACCGGCGGAATGTTTAATGAGCCCAAGACTAATAACTCAATTTAACAATTAAGTATCTCCTTAAAAGGAGGAAGTCAACCCCCAGCACACTGTGTTTTTTCTGTCCTCCTGGACAGGTGGACTAGGCGGTTTGTTCCCCCTTTCTTATGGAAAGTGCAGGGAGCCTTCTTTTCGTTTGGGTAATGGTGTTGCCTTTTTCCTAGGTACCTTGTCAGTTTGGCCGGCAGCTTATTTGCTGCCGGCCCCGCTGCAATGCGCCTGGCTGGGAGTATTTTGGCGGCGTCCTTGGTCCAGTATTCCTGGTCCCTGTGTGCCGCCAGCGGGAACTCTCCTTTTGCATCACCTCCGGGTAATCCGGCCGTGATTTTTCACGGGCACGATTTTATTCATAGATTTTTTATGCATCTTCCTGTGGAGGATTTACTGGGGAAGGGTGGATTGGCTATCCCTCCCCTTCCCCTATTTTGGGAGGCTGTGTGCTCCAGTTCAGTCTCTGGCTACATATGCTTTTTCAGCTAGATCCCAGAGTCCTAAAATTGGTGTTATTCCACTTGTGGTGTTTTTCCTCAGCTGCCTCCGGTCTGTTTTTCTACCTTTCCTGCGTAGTTAGGTGGTTTGCAAATATTTTATTTGTCCCTTTTTCCCGCAGTGATGTCTTCTCCGCGGGATTCGGAAGGCAGGAAAGTGCATTCCAAGAGGAAGCATCTATCCTGCTACCATTGCAGCAGTCAACGGTTATTGTAAGCTGATCATACCTGCACTCGTGAAATTGCAGAAGCTAAACAGCTTAAGGCTGGGCTAAGACCAGCTTGGGAAACCGGTTGGGAATCCCTGGGTCTGTTGACTTAACCCACACCAGGTGTTACAGCTGCCGTTAGAGGTTTCTGACCTCTAGTGAACCTACGTTGCAGGATATGTATCAATGGCTCTGTTAAAGGAGTCATAGGCCTGCTGGATGGAAAGGCTTCCTATTCGTGCCCAGGCCCCTATGGAGACCTCTGTCCCGGTAGAGACCTTCTTGGTCTCCTTAGTTTCTTCCTCCTCGGATGAGGATTAGCTGACGTGTTTTCTCCCCTGGAAAGACACAGAAGTTGCTCAAGTCCATCAGGTCGGGGGACCATGATGTTGACTGTGGGGAGCCTCCCATTCCCGCTACTCGGGCACCTCGTGTCTTCAAAGCGGATGAGACCCTCCTCTCTGTCATGATATAGAGTGGAAAAAACCTGGAAAAGGTCCGGTTTTAACAAAGAAGTTTAAATCCATGTTCCCGATGGCTTAACCCTTGGTGGATTTGTGGGGATCCATTCCCAAGGTGGACATGGCTATTGCCAAGTTGTCCAAGCGCACTCTGGTTCCTGCAGACGATGGGTCTAGCTGCAGGACCCCCTTGCAGAGTGCACACTAAGACGGGATGTTACGGCAGCTTCCGCTTCCAAGCCATAGCAGCTTTTGAAGTGTCTACGTTCCTCTGATCTCGCCTGGATCAAATTCAAGTTGATGTGAACCAGAGGTTTTTCCAGGACGACATACTGGCTGCTTTCAAGACCATCAACCTGGCTACGGACTTCTTGTGCGATACCGCACAGCTCCAGTTGAAGCTAGCGAGGAGCTTCCCGCTAGCAAAGCAAGTCCTGGGAACGAGGCCAAACACAGATTCTTGCTCTTGAAGCTAAGCAGCAGGTCTGTGGCTCATGGTAGACCAAGTGCGCCTTTGGCACCCTGTAACAATACTATCAAATAACGTCAGGGGCCTATATATAGCATGACCCTGGGATCAGCGGCCCATATTCCATTTTGGCTTAAGCCTTGGGTCCCTGACAATTCCTCAAAATACAGAGTGACTGGAGAGCACAGCGAAAGGGTTTGAGGTACTCTCGTGGAGGAGCCAAAGATGGAAAATCCACCTCCTGACTACGGGCCTCTTCGAGGCTCTTGGTTAATTCCCGTTACTCCTGCTGTCCTGCCAATAAGCTTCCCCATTCCTAAGCTTCATGTACCCGTCGGGAGTCGTCTCTCCCACTTCTGAGAAGAATGGATCCAAGAGATCTCGGATCCCTGGGTCCTGAATATCATTTCCAACGGTTATTTAGTCAACCTCACCTCTATTCCTCTGGACAGGTTTGTCAAGATCAACCTTCTACAAGCTGCCAAGGAGGCGATCCTAGAGGCCTACATTCAGGACTACATTTGCAAAGGGGCTCTGGAGGAGGTTCCGGCAGGAGAACGGGGCCTAGGGATCTATTCTCCAGTTTTCTGGTTCCCAAGGCTTCAGGAGATCTCCGGATGATTATCGATCTGAGATATTCAATCGATTTATAAGGAAGGTGAAGTTTCGTGTAGAAACCATCAGGTCAGTAGTTCACGTCGTCAATCCTGGAGATGTGATGGCAACCTTGGACCTCAAGAATGCATATCTGCACATCCCGATCCATCCTGGTTCCAGGAAGTATATCAGGATCACGATCCAGGTGTCCGGTGTCGTCAGGCATCTTCTGTTTGTTGCCCTTCTCTTTGGCATTTCTTCTGCCCCTCACACTTTTACCAAGGTGGTGGTTCTGTGGTGGCGGCTTTGAGGCTTCAAGGACTGACCATCATTCCTTATCTGGACGACTGGCTTTGAAAGCCTCTGCTCTAGCGGTCCTAACCCAACTTCTTCAGGTAACAATCTCCTTTCTGTTCCACCTAGGTTGGATCATCAGCTGGTAGAAGTCGAGCGTGAGCCCGTCGACTTCAGTAAGATATCTAGGCTTCATAATCGACTCCACTGGGATGTCGCTCCAGTTGACTCCAGAAAGAAGACTCAGGTTCAGAACTCGGCAAGTTCCTTTCCCGGCGAGTTCCAATCTGGACTCTCATGAAGATGTTGGGGCTCATGTCAGCGTCTGCGGAAGCAGTCCCTTGGGCTCTATGGCACCTCCGCCCTCTACAGTCGGAGGTCCTCTCCTAATGGAATGGCAGCCCTGCTGGGCTAAACTCCCTGTGCTCCCTGACTTGGCAAACTCTGTATTTCCTCAGATGGTGGTGCCATCTTTTAGACGGGAAGTCTATGACCCAGCCAATCTGGGTCATATTGACTACTGGATGCGTCCTAAGTAGGCTGGGACGCTCACCTAGAAGACTCTCCAGTTCACGGGACCTGGTTTCCTCAGCAGTGGCTTCTTTCATCCAATCTCCGCGAGATTCAAGCTATCCGGCTAGCCCTCCTTCACTTAGCCCCTCAGATCCGGGGCAAAGCGGTGAAAGTCCAGTCAGACAATGTGACTGCCAACCAGCAGGGAGGCACGAGATCACTTCCCCTCCTGTCAGAGATCGGGGTGATTCTGGATTAGCCAGAGTTGTACCTTCCCACTTATCTGCGATCCACATCCAAGGCTCCCTCAATATGATAGTGGCTGAGCCGCGGTCTTCCGTCGAGGAGTGGTCTTTACATCCGGAGAATCAAGCAGATAGTCCTCAAGTGGGTATGCCAGATGTGGATCTCGTGGCAACAAGGTTCAATGCCAAGGTGGAGAAGTTCTGCTCCCTTTACAGGGAGGACAACCCCCTGGCGTTAGACGCTCTGTCAATATGCTGTAGGTTCAGGCTGGCTTACATCTTCCCTCCCTTTTCCATGATACTGAGGGTATTGATGAAAATCCGTCAGGATCAGGCCTCGGTGATAGCCATCATACTGTTTTGGCCGAAGAGATCCTGGTTTACCTAGCTCACCCAGTTGAGTCGAGGACAATATTGGAGGCTCCCCCCACAGCAGACCCTGGTGTCGTGGGACACTCACCTCTGCTCAGATCTGCACAGATTCAACCTGAGAGCCTGGAGGTTGATCAGTCCCTTCCCGGAATAGAAGGGCTTTCAGAGACGGTCCTGAGAACGCTGTCTCATTCTAGAGCGGACTCTACCAAGAGAGCCTACTCTTGTATTATGAGGATATCCTCATCCTGTTGTACCTCAACTGAGGTGCCGTCTGCAGATCCGCCCCTCTCCGCTATCCTTCAGTTCCTGCAAGACGTCCTTGATAGAGGCCTTGCCCTTCTACTCTGAAGGTTCAAGTTTCAGCTATCTCAGCTTGCCTTAACAGGCTTTTTTCTCAGGACCCGCTGATCAAACGGTTCCTTAAAGGAGCTGAAAGATTAAAGCCTACAGTACTGAGACCCCTTTTTTTTTCAATGGGTTTTTCAGTAGTTCTCAGGGATTAGCATCTCCCCCTTTGAACCGTTAGAGGAGGTGGACATCAAGTTCGTCACTTGGAAGTTTGTGTTTGTTTGTTTCTCCTTGCAGTGACTTTGGCCAAGAGGGTCTCTGAGCTGCAAGCTCTCTCAGCACATGAGCCCTATACCATTTTCTTACATGACAGGGACCTTCTTAGAGTCCTCCCGTATTGTAGGCCTAAAGTTCCTTTCTTCCAGAACATCAACCAGGTGATATTCCTCCCGGTTCTGTCGACATCTACCACCTCCTCCTAGGAACCTGCTAGACATCCTCTGGACGTCTCGAGATGTCTCCGGATCTATGTGGATAGATCAAGGAGTTCAGGAAAGATGAGAATTTGCTAATCCTGTTGCCGGTAAGTTTAAAGGATATAAGGCATCCAAACCTTCCATCAGTCGGTGGATTGAGGAGGCTATTAAGGAATCCTTTGTTTTCACAATCTCTGGACCCTCCGGGATTCGTGAAGGCCCACTCTACTAGAGTTGTGGCTACTTCTTTGCCGAGAGAAGTCTTCTGCCTCTCAACATGTTTTGCAAAGCTGCCTCCTGGAGCTCTGAATCGAGATTCATCTCCCATTATAGACTAGATGCCAGTCTAGCTGAGTTTTCGGCCTTTGGGCAGACTTTTCTTAGTTCTGCCAGGCAGGAAGGCCCTCACTAGGGGTTTCTTCTTGCTATCTCCCCATCTGTGCTGCTGGTAGGACATAAGGGAATCGTTAATTTCTAACGATAATTTGTTTTCCCTTAGTCCTAACAGCAGCACTAAACTTCCCACCCTAGTAAGTCTAGTTTTTTCTTACTATAAACACAGTGGGCTGGGGTTGACTTCCTCCTTTTAAGGAGATACTTAATTGTTAAATTGAGTTATTAGTCTTGGGCTCATTAAACATTCCGCCCGGTCCTGCCAGTCCACGGGGGTGGTTAACCCCATCTGTGCTGCTGTTAGGACTAAGGAAAACAAATTATCGTTAGAATTTACCGATTAATTAACATTCCCCATATGTATACTTTATGTTGGCTTCATTTTGTAAATGTCTTTTTTTGTTTTTTGTTAGAAGGCTTAGAATTTTAGAAGCAATTCTTAAAACTTTTACACTGGGTTCAGACCTGAGCGTTTTGAAGCCTAGCGTTTTTTGCGCGTTCAAGACGGGCGTTAACGCTCGTTTTTTTCAAGCGTTTTGGTAAATAGTGTAGGCGCGTTTGACGCGCGTTTATGTGATTGACTGCATAGTTGGCCAATGACCAATGATATAGTTTGGCCAATCTGAGTGCTTTAGAGGTGTGACATTCCATGGTGGCTGATTCAGCATGTTGCAAACTTTGTAAAGCGCGCATCCATAGGCGCGTTTTACGCTGCACAAACGCCCGAACAACACGCCTATCGCGTTTCCCATTGAAGTCTATTGGCACCAAACGCTCGAAAAAAGCCCGAATTAACGTGAACATACTTGCTTATGCGTCGGACGTTTATAGGCGCCTAACGAACGCGCAAGTGTGAACCACCCCCATTGGAATGCATGGTTCCTGTACTGTTGTGCGTTTTTATGTGCGTTAAACCCACTTTTTAGGGCCCTTGCAGACGAGCGGATGCGCTCCGTATTATCAGCAGCGAGAATGGGAGCCAAACTGCAAGGTGGACATCAGAGGCACGAAGCAGTAACATGATAGATACTGCTCCGTGCCTCCCTGTGACCTTTTTACTACAAAATCACTGTAACAAAGTTGTCATCGTGATTTTGTAGTAAAAAGGTCACAGGGAGGCACGGAGTAGTATCTATCACGCAGCTTGGCTCTAATTCTTGCTGCGGATAACACGGAGTGCATCCGCTCATCTGCAAGGGCCCTTAAGGACCAGTTCAGGTCTGAAGTCACTTTGTGGGGGCTTACATAGTGGAAACCCCCGATAAATGACCCTATTGTGGAAACTGCACCCCTCAAGTTACGCAAAACTGATTTTGCTAACTTTGTTAACCCTTTAGATGTTCCACAAGAATTAAAGGAAAATGGAGATGAAATTTCTAAATTTCTGTTTTTTGGCAGATTTTCCATGTTAATCCATTTTTTTCTTTAACACATCGAGGGTTAACAGCCAAACAAAGCATAATATTTATTACCCTGATTCTGCAGTTTACAGAAACACCCCACATGTGGTCGTAAACTGATGTAAGGGCACACGGCAGGGCGCAGGGGAAAATCAGTGCCATATGGTTTATGGAAGGCAGATTTTGCTGAACTGGTTTTTAGATGCCATGTCCCATTTGAAGCCCCTCTAATGCACCCGTACAGTAGTAACTCCCAAAAATGGACCCCAGTTTGGAAACTAGGGGATAAGGTGCCAGTTTTATCTGTACTATTTTGGGGTACATATAATTTTTGATTGCTCTATTACGTTTTTTGTGAGGCAAGGTAACAAAAAAAATGGCTGTTTTGGCAATGTTTTTTTCTTTTTTTAAAACAGTCATCTATTTTTATAGATCAGGTTGTTACGGACGAAATGGTATCAAATATGTCTACTTTCTTTTTTTTGTTTGTTTCAGTTTTACCTAGTAAAACATTTTTGAAAAAAAAAAATAGTTTTGTGTCTCCATTTTCTGAACGCCTTTTTTTTATTTTTCGGCCAATCGTCTTGTGCAGGGGCTCATTTTTTGCAGGAAAAGTTGATGTTTTTATTGGTACAATTTTTGGGTACATATGATTTTTTTGATCATTGATTATTACACTTTATAGAGCAAGGTGACCAAAAAAATTGGTTGTTTTAGCAGTTTTTATTTATTTATTTTTAAAGCGTTCACCTGAGGGGTTAAGTCATGTGATTTTTATAGAGCAGGTTGTTACGGACGCGGCAATACCTAATATGTATACTTTTTCTTATTTACGTTTTACACAATAATAGCATTTTTGAAACCTAAAAAAATTATGTTTTAGTGTCTCCATAGTCAGAGAGCCATTGTCTTAGTTAGTACCAATCAAACCGTCATCTCATCCTGAAAAAAATGAGACCCTATTTTGGGGGGCATAAGCTATTTTGATCTCTTGCTGTTGCACTTTATGCGATGTTAGATGACAAAAAAAATCCTTTTTTGGCACTGTTTTTATTTTATTGTTATTACAGTGTTCACATTAAGGGTTTAGGTCATGTGATTTTTTTATAGAGCTGGTTGTTACGAACGCAGCGATACCCAATATGTATACTTTTTTACATTTATTTCACTTTAACACAATAATAGCATTTATTAAACAAAAATGATGTTTTAATGTCTCCATGTTCTGAGAGCTATAGTTTTTTTTTTTGAACGATTTTCTTATGTAGGGGCTTATTTTTTGCGGGATGAGGTGACTTTTATTGGTTTCATTTTGTGGGACATATGCGTTTTGATCACTTATTGTTGAATTTTTGAGATATAAGATGACAAAAATGGCTTTTTTTGAAATTTTTTATTTTGTTATGGTGTTTATCGGACGGGGTCAATCATGTGATATATTTATAGAGCCGGCCATCACAGACGCGGCAATACCAAACATGTCTATTTTATTTATTTTTAACTTTTTTTAAATTACAACATTAAAATAGTCACACACACATAATAATGAATTTTATTAGATATCATAAAAACATGATCGTACAACACATAATAAAAGAGTACAATGGTAAGCGCAATAAGGATGTGGAGTGAATAGTCCCACAGACTCAAAATACGTAATGGCTCACGGGAGTAAAGCACTATTCAAATATGAACATAACAGTGACAATGCTTACTCACCTATCCCTATCACCCACATTCACCAATATACCCAAGATGGGTAACAGGCAACACATATTAAGGGATTATAATCCACTCTAGCGGAAAATGTCATCATTAAAAGCCTGAACATTCCTATCTGTATAAATAGGGGAGAAAAGAGAGCCATTCCGTACCTGTAAATGAGGGACGCTACCCTGACGTACGTTTCGCCGTTTGCTTCTTCCCCAGGACACATCTGCATCCCGGGAAGCGTCCCTCATTCACAGTTACGGCATGGCTCTCTTTTCTCCCCTATTTATACAGATAGGAATGTTCAGGCTTTTAAATTATGAAATTTTCTGCTAGAGTGGATTATAATCCTTAATATGTGTTGCCTGCTACCCATTTTAGGTATATAGGAGAATGTGGGTGATAGGGATAGGTTAGTAAGCATTGTCACTGTTACGTTAATATTGATCTTTGAATAGTGCTTTACGCCCGTGAGCCATTACGTATTTTGAGTCTGTGGGACTATTCATTCCACATTCTTATTGCGCTTACCATTGTACTCTTTTATTATGTGTTGTACGATCATGTTTTTTTCGTTATTATTTGTATGTGTGTGTGACTATTTTGGTGTTTTATGATGGATTATCACATGGCACAGTATTAAAATTTTGTAGTATTTGTGTATTTTACACTTTGTGTCCCCCATAAGGTCATACAAGACCTCTGGGGGAGATTCATTTTTTTTTTTTCACTATTGATTTCTCCTGTAACTGGGGCTGACATAGGCTCTTTGAAAGACCCGACAGCTCCTGCACTTTCCCGGCCCCGGCAGTCACATGACCACCTGGCCCAGACAGGAAGTGAATAGCGCTTCCTGCTCTGCACACACAGAGCTCGGTGAGCGCGGTGTCTGCAGCGATTTAGAAGGCAGGGACACCTGGGAACTGTCCCTGCCTTGTCTCTGGGTTGCCCGATTAGCGTGCAGCTGCCATCTCTCAATGAACGTTTTAAAACGTCCATTCAGAGGTAGGACGTTTATATCCTATGGGCAGTCGTCAAGTGGTTAAGCACAGCCACAAGTGTGCCACAATCAAACGGCGCATGTGCTAGATCTGAGGAAGGAATTCCACCTGAACGTATACCAAAGGCTAAGGGAAGGGAGCACTGCTGCCCCCTTGACTTCAAGAACCTCATTTACATACAGCTTGCAGGGGGATAAAAGTCCTTTCTCAGCGATATTGCACATCAGACATATAAGACAAAAAACATCTGTAAGGTAATGCTTGTGGTTTATGGTGTATCTTGTAGCTGACAAGTTCCCTTTAAGTTCTATTTTTCTTATACATTCTCAGATATCCTATTTTCATTTATTTTTAATTTTTTAAGTTTTGCTAGTTGAAGATGTAACCTTTACAAGATGGCAGATGCGTGTACCTAAAGCCTCATGCATATTTTTCTTTAAGGAAAAAAATTTGCGAGGCCCAGCTTCCCTTCGGGTCTGTTCGTTCAGAGCAGCTTCGCTTTTACATCCTACACCCGACAAGAGCTTTTGTATATAGGAATACACAACTCCAACAGTTTTATCAGCAACTTTGACTCATCCCTGAATTAAGAAGAACACCCAACGCTTCACAGGCTACTCGGCTGACCGGAAGTGCTTGAAGACGGCGAAGGGACCGCAAACAAAGGCGGGGTAAGCGTGGCGGGATAACAGCTAAGGTAAGGCTAACACCGTATCGGCTTTACCCAGCAATTTCCTTGCTAATGTGCAGTCCCTGGTGAACAAAATGGATGAGCTACAACTATGAATCACAGACAACAGGATACTTATGGATTGTAATGTCATGATACAGAAACATGGCTACACAGCGGAATATCTGACAGTGCTGTCAAGCTGGTCGGACACCATAGCAGATGATTCCAGTAAGATAAGAGGCGGAGGATTGTGCATTTATGTTAACAAGGCTTTGTGTACAAACTCTGTCATTGTTGGAAAACACTGCTCAGGTGACCTCTCTCATGATTAAGTATAGACCGTTCTATACTCCGTACTCAGTACTGGAGTACATGAACACCACAATTGACAATGTTGCCACAGAAAAATAGATCACAATGTACCAAAATCAGAAACCATGGATGAACAAGGAATTGCGGCTTCTACTAAAGGCACCACCGCGGAGCCTCATTTAAGAGTCTCAACACAGCAATCCAAAGTGCAAAGCTCCCTGGGAAACAGTAATATGCAAAATAAATGTGGAACCCCAGTATTGGGTCTACAACCACAACGAAAGCTAGATATCCCTCAAAGGAAGGAAAACCGAGCAAAGGGGTGTCTCCATTACAGAGATCACCAAATCCACCATATTGTGGCCCCTATGTCAAGATCCCGCTTTGTTACAAGCTTTAAGGATGTAACGGGAAGACCTGAGCCAGTTATCCATCCACAGACAGCTGTTTCGAGGTGTTGCCCCTCATCAGTGTGGAGTAGGATTCTGGCTAATCGGGAGCAATGCCTTGGAGACTACTCAAACCAAATAATAGTTGATCTCAGGGAGACCAGCTACAGAAAACACCATGGAGCCTCATTTAAGAGATCTGATCTCTGTAATGGGGGCACTCCTTTGCTCGGTTTTCCTTCCTTTGAGGGATATCGGGTCTACAACACAATGAAAGCCAAATACTGGGGCTCCACATTTATTATGCATATTCCGGTTTCCCAGGGAGCTTTACACTTTGAATTGCTGTGTTGAGACTCTTAAATGAGGCTCTGCGGTGTTTTCTGTAGCTGGTCTCCTGAGATCAACTACAGGTCCTTCTAAAAAAATTTGCATATTGTGATAAAGTTCATTATTTTCTGTAATGTACTGATAAACATTAGACTTTCATATATTTTAGATTCATTACACACAACTGAAGTAGTTCAAGCCTTTTATTGTATTAATATTGATGATTTTGGCATGCAGCTCATGAAAACCCCAAATTCCTATCTCAAAAAATTAGCATATTTCATCCGACCAATAAAAGAAAAGTGTTTTTAATACAAAAAAGTCAAGCTTCAAATAATTATGTTCAGTTATGCACTCAATACTTGGTCGGGAATCCTTTTGCAGAAATGACTGCTTCAATGCGGCGTGGCATGGAGGCAATCAGCCTGTGGCACTGCTGAGGTGTTATGGAGGCCCAGGATGCTTCGATAGCGGCCTTAAGCTCATCCAGAGTGTTGGGTCTTGTGTCTCTCAACTTTCTCTTCCCAATATCCCACAGATTCTCTATGGGGTTCAGGTCAGGAGAGTTGGCAGGCCAATTGAGCACAGTAATACCATGGTCAGTAAACCATTTACCAGTGGTTTTGGCACTGTGAGCAGGTGCCAGGTCGTGCTGAAAAATGAAATCTTCATCTCCATAAAGCTTTTCAGCAGATGGAAGCATGAAGTGTTCCAAAATCTCCTGATAGCTAGCTGCATTGACCCTGCCCTTGATAAAACACAGTGGACCAACACCAGCAGCTGGCATGGCACCCCAGACCATCACTGACTGTGGGTACTTGACACTGGACTTCAGGCATTTTGGCATTTCCCTCTCCCCAGTCTTCCTCCAGACTCTGGCACCTTGATTTCCGAATGACATGCAGAGTTTGCTTTCATCTGAAAAAAGTACTTTGGACCACTGAGCAACAGTCCAGTGCTGCTTCTCTGTAGCCCAGGTCAGGCGCTTCTGCCGCTGTTTCTGGTTCAAAAGTGGCTTGACCTGGGGAATGCGGCACCTGTAGCCCATTTCCTGCACACGCCGGCTCTAGATGTTTCTCCTCCAGACTCAGTCCACTGCTTCCGCAGGTCCCCCAAGGTCTGGAATCGGTCCTTCTCCACAATCTTCCTCAGGGTCCGGTCACCTCTTCTCGTTGTGCAGCGTTTTCTGCCACACTTTTTCCTTCCCTCAGCCTTCCCACTGAGGTGCCTTGATACAGCACTCTTGGAGCAGCCTATTTGTTTAGAAATTTCTTTCTGTGTCTTACCCTCTTGCTTGAGGGTGTCAATGATGGCCTTCTGGACAGCAGTCAGGTCGGCAGTCTTACCCATGATTGCGGTTTTGAGTAATGAACCAGGCTGGGAGTTTTTAAAAGCCTCAGGAATCTTTTGCAAGTGTTTAGAGTTAATTAGTTGATTCAGATGATTAGGTTAATAGCTCGTTTAGAGAACCTTTTCATGATATGCTAATTTTTTTAGATAGGAATTTTGGGTTTTCATGAGCTGTATGCCAAAATCATCAATATTAAAACAATAAAAGGCTTGAACTACTTCAGTTGTGTGTAATGAATCTAAAATATATGAAAGTCTAATGTTTATCAGTACATTACAGAAAATAATGAACTTTATCACAATATGCTAATTTTTTGAGAAGGACCTGTATTATTTGGTTTGAGTAGTCTCCAAGGCATTGCTCCTGGTTAGCCAGAATCCTACTCCACACTGATGAGGGGCAACACCCCGAAACAGCTGCCTGTGGATGGATAATTGGCTTAGGTCTTCCCCGTCACATCCTTAAAGCTTGTAAAAAAGCGGCATCTTGACATAGGAGCCACTTAATATGGTGGGTTTGGTGATCTCTGTAATAGATCGGTTTTCCTTCCTTTGAGGGATATCTGGCTTTCATTGTGTTGTAGACCCAATACTGGGGCTCCACATTTATTTTGCATTGTTACATTGCCTTCAGATCAGGTGACGCTCAGGCCTACAGTACATCCAGGGCAGACCTGAGGAGGGCCATCAAGAAGGGCAAGTACAAAGTGAAGGTGGAGGAACACTTTGTCAACTCTGACCCACAACACATGTGGCTGGGCATTCAGGCCATCTCTGACTTTAAGCTCAGCAATTCCACACAGACAGCCACGACTGTGTCCTCCCTCAATGAGCTAAATGATTTTTAGCTTGTTTTGACAAGGACAATAAGGAAAAGTTTGCCAAAACCCTACCCTCTGATGACTGCCATACCTTTATTCTCACCATCACAGATGTCCATAACGCACTGAGCAGTAACAACGCTCGCAAGGCTGCTGACATTCCTGGATGTGTGCTTCGAGCATGTACTGAGCAGCTTGCAGGGGTCTTTACTGAGCGTCTTCAACCGGTCGCTTGCCTAGGCAGTAGTACCAGCGTGCTTCAAGACCACCTCTATTGTGCCAGTGCCGAAACACTCATCATTAATGTGCCTGAAAGACTATCACCCTGTAGCACTCACGCCTATAGTTATAAAGTGCTTTGAGCGACTGGTCCTGGCACACCTCAAGTTATGCTTGCCCCCACACTGGATCCTCACCAATTTGCCTATCAAAGTAATAGAAGTACAGAGGATGCTGTATCTACAGCTCTTCACTGTGCACTCTCACACCTGGATAACAAGAATACTTATGCAAGAATGCTGTTTGTTGATTTCAGCTCAGCATTCAATACAGTTATTCCCTCCAAGTTGATCACTAAACTTGTGGATCTTGGAATCCGCAACCCTATCTGTAACTGGATCATGGACTTTTTGACCAACAGATCCCAGCATGTTAGGTCAGGAAATAACTGTTCCACCACCATCACACTCCACAGGGCTGTGTGCTGAGCCTGTTCCTCTACTCCCTTTTCACCTATGACTGCAGGCCTAGGTATGGATCCAATTCCATCAACAAGTTTGCAGATGACACCACGGTGATTGGTCTCATCACTGACAACGATGAGTTTGACTATAGGGAAAAGGTAAAGCACCTAGCTGTGTAGTGCGCTGACAACCTGCTCCTGAATACCAGCAAAACAAAAGCTTATTGTGGACTTAAGGAAGGAGAAGAGAGACACCAATGACTCCATCCGCATAAATGGCACGGCTGCTGAACGGGTTTCCAGCTTTAAGTTCCTTTTTTTTTTTTTTTTTTGAGGACACTGAAGAAAAACCTATCTGTCTGCTGACATACTGGGTAACTATCACTGTGCGATAAAGAGCATCCTGACCAACCATGTTACAGTCTGGTATGGTAATTGCTCTGTTGCTGACCGCAAGGCATTGCAGTGGGTGGTGAAAACTGCCCAACGCATTATAGGGACTCCACTTCCTGCTATTGAGGATGTTAACAAGAAGAGATGTCTAGGTCGGGCATGCATCATTCTTAGGGACTCCTGCCCATAAACTCTTTCAGCTCCTTCCTTCCAAAAGGCGCTACAGGACCCTTCAGATTAAAACCAGCAGGTTTAGGAACAGTTTCTTCCTCACAGCTGTTACCCTGCTGAACCTTTTCATCCACACTCACTTAACCCTCTACACTCCTCCTCCCCTCCATCCCTCTCAATGACTATGAGCACGACTGTCATTCATTCTCAACATTCATGAGTACGTTCACATTGGTTACTGCTATAGTTGGGACACTGTCATAGCATAAGTCTCTGTTACAGTACGTACTTACACTGTGTTCACTATTATAGTCTGTTCATAGCGCTACTTTTCTACTTCTGGAGCTATATTCATAGCATGCTGCAGATCTGTTTACTATACATCTGTAGATTTGTATATAACATAGCACATCTGTATATTTGCCATCTGTATACTTAATTTATCTGTACATAACTATTCCTACTTTCTACACTATCCTTATCTGTAACTTGTTTTTATTGCACTTGCTGCTCTATGTTACCCTGTATTATACATGTGTAATGACAATAAAGTGAAATCAAATCAAATGAGGCCTAAAGGGATTGCCTATCCTTTGGTCCCTCCGCTGCTCTGTTCCTGGCCGCTTCTAGTCTCCGCGGGGACCGGAAGTGGCCAGAAACTGAGCAGTGGAGTAACTCTACAGACAGGCGAGTCTTCCTTTTTATGTTCACGGGAACAGAACCAGACCAAAAAGGAATTTACAGCACCAAGGGTGGAAAACCCCTTCAGGTTAATTTTACACAGGCAGTATTACCATCCAGTTAACAATGGACAGCACGTGGACTGAACACTGACACATTCAATCGAGCGAGTATCTTCACATGAGCGATTCTACACATGGACCATTGCTCAGTGCCAAAAAAATCACAGCAGGGTCTATATTTGTCCATTTTTTCCTTCAAGACTCATTCATTCAAATTAATGGGTCTATCAAAAAAAATGGACTGCACACACCAATTCAACCCATGAGCAGTCCTTTTTAAAACTCGTCTGTGTCCACTATCCACAACACTGATGAGTTTGCCACCAGCAGGCTTTAGGTTGGAACTATATACTGCAGTTGCACCCTGGCTAAAACCAAACATGAAGATTGGTGCACTTTTCAAATCCACTGCAGCTAAAAGCAGTTCCATGGTTAATGGATGTACGGTTAGGGTACCTTCACATGTGGTGGAAAAAGCTGTCAAAAACAACTCAGGTGTGGATTTTTACCAGCAGATTTCATCTCTCACTGAAATTAATGGCGACATTCTGCTTCAGAAAAGCCACAACACATCAGTATTTACTCTGCAGCAGAACACAGGGCAGGGATTGACATTTTCCAACCCTATAGGATAACATGGGGAAGTCTTTATCCTTCCAATTTTCTGCTGAATTTTTCTACCAAATATGAAGCTAAAACAGAAGGTACCTGTGTGGCCATTAAGCTTGCCTTTACACGTGGCAGATTGTGTTGGGAAAAATTTCTGCAATTGAAGGTAAGTTCTATTCATGTGAATGGCAAGAAATAGACAAAGAAGGCAGCGTTCATAGGGTGAACAAGTAACAGTGCATGGTCCCTTCAAAGGGATGCATTAGGCCTCTTTCACACAAGCATTACTCTCTTAAGACCTGTTCAGGAAAACACTGATTGTTTTGCACATAGGTTTAGTCACTTTTGTCTGCAATTGCATTCAGTGTTTCAGTTTTTTCTATGCAGGTGCAATGATTTTGATGTGCTTTTTATGCGCGTGAAAAAACTGAAGAACAACAATCTACATCTTGTAACCATCAGTAAAAAACGCATTGCATCTGGATGCAATCTGTTTTTCATTGAAGCCCCATTCACTTCTATGGAACCAGAGCTGTGTGAAAAAAAACAGAATATGCTGTGATTTTTCCTGAACGCAGAAATGATGCGTGAAAACCGGGGTCAGGATTCAGTCCAGATGCAATGTGTTTGCTTCATGCATCGCACCCTGACTGAAAACTTGCTTGTGTGAAAGAGGCCCTATGCTCACCTGTTTGCATTGTGCAGAGTGGATACAACACCAATGAAAGCTTAGGAGGCAGAAGCAGAGGTCAGTGCAGCCGATGCCATATTTGATGTCCAGGGTCAAAGGCCAATCAACTGAAAGAGTAGGAGAACCAAAGGAAGGGAACGGGTTGACTGATTGAGTCTCACTCGGAGGTGATGGCTGGCAGGCACAAAACCACGACCAATGTAGTTATAAACTAACAATACACATAAGTACGCTAAAACACATTATCCATGGGAAAAGCAATATTTAATAAAGATCTTACAGTTTGTAACTACGTTGGTCCTGAGTTTCAGACTTAATCAGTCCACTTGCATCTTTCCTGTCAGCCATCTGAATAGGGCTGTTTTAGGCTACGGTCACACGACGACATTTGTCTCGCACTTCACTATAAAAATTGTCGCGCGACAAATGTTGCAATGGGAGTCTATGGTGTCACATTGCGACATGCTGCGACTGCGACAATCGCAGAAAAACCAGTCTTGAATGGATATTTTGCGACGGTCGCGTCGCAGCATGTTGCAATGCGACACCATAAACTCCCATTATAAAAATTGTAGCGCGACAATAGTGCGACTTTTTGTCGCGCGACAAATGTAGTCGTGTGAATGTAGCCTTAGTGGCAAACATGGATTTCTGCAAGCAACCATTTCAATTAATAGAACTAATTTTCCGCCACAAAATCTGTGACGACACCCTAACATTGAAACTGTAGTTGGCTTTAGTCAACTTGTAAACTGCTGTAAAAATGTGAACCACGCCACCGAAGCACTGTTGTGTGACAATGCATAGGGTGAAATCCACGATAAATCTGAACGCGAGTCATAGATTTCTCCACTTGTCCCATGTAGATGTACCAATAACTTCCAGCATTACTGCCATGCAAAAAAATGCACAACAAAAGTGGTACAATCCAACAAAGAATAAAGCTTTGTACGACATTGCTGTTTGCCTAGTATGTGTGGTTTTCCTCCCCAGTGCCTGAATGGGATGGTAGAAATTCTCATCCACTATAGTGTAACATTTTTACCACTACAAAAGTACTGTAAGCACAAACAGCTATACAAGTGGCTGCAAACCTTTCAACCACGTAGAAATCTATTGCTACAGAGTCACATCCCAAGTTTTGTCTAGAGCAGTGATGGGCAGCGTGCGGCTCTCCAGCTGTTTCAGAACTACAACTCCCAGCATGCAAAGCCTGTCTATAGCTATCAGCCTAATGCAGGGCATGGTGGGAGTTGTAGTTTAGCAACAACTGGAGAGCCGCACTTGCCCATCACTGGTCTAGAGCATGTGTGAGCAACCTCAGCACTCCAGATGTTGTGGAACTGCAACTCCCATCATGCACATTTGCTTGGCTGTTCTCACAATAACCATAGAAGTGAATGAAGCATGCTGGGAGGTGTGTTTCACAACAGCTAGAGTACTGGAGGTTGCCGACCCCTGCTCTAGAGTTTCAGGATATTATATCCAGACTATATTTAGGACTTGATCTTGGTCTACAAAAGTAGCGTTCAGTTTCATACAAGTTTGTCAGTGGGTTGAGGTGCACTCCAAATACCAAAATAAGATTTACTGGGGAGCTGCACAAGGGTATATTCACATGCAGCAGATTTGTTAACAGAAGTTTCTCTAACTGCCCCATTCATCTGATGGGAGGTTGCAGAAATTCATAACATGCTACATGAACTATTAGTTACAGAAGTTCTGCACCAAATCTGCCACACATGAATACGGACACTTCCAGTTTACTACCTATGGAATAGACAATAAGACAAAAGAAACTGAACAGCACGGCTTAGTGTACAGTATTCCTTAACTCTTTCCCTTAAATATGGATACAAAAATAACATTTCACTTTTTTCAGCACACAAAAAGCATATTAATGTCATACTAATTAAAAAAACACCAACAGAAAAGTTACCAAAAGAAAAAGAAATGAGAACAGTATGAGGCTCTTATTTCATTTGACTGATGAAGTCCTGAAGAAGGAAGAGGCTCTTATTTTAAGAGCGTTGTAAAGTCAGTGTTATTGAAGTTTAATTCCAATGTGAAAGACGTCCACTTCAAGGTATTCATGTGTGAATGGATCAAGCGAAGAGTTTCTGTACATGTTCATTAATTGCTTTGTTCCTGTACAGGACTGAATCCCAATGTAAAAGCAACCAACGAGCGCAGGACTTTTAATGTACATTGAGGGGTTGGCAGCAAAATAGAAACTAAAACTGATGCATATAAAATAAAGTTATGTCTCGGAAAAGCAACGCAGATTGCACAGCTGATAATAGGAGAGGGAAGAAAAACTGGATTTCACACAGCTCATCAATATGATGAGCTGTTTATTCTGAAGCATTTTACACTGTATATAGGTTGGATACTTCCCAGATCCCCTCCAAAAACACTATAAAAAATATATATATAGGGACCCAATGTATTTGTCTGGTTTACTTAAAGTGAACAAAAAGATAGAACTGTTCCTTGGTAAGGGATAAAGTCTGTGTCCCCAGTCCACCTTTGTAATGAGTAGCCGGTTTAAATATTCCACGAGGCATACAAAGAGGGGGCATCTGTGGATTGTCATCCTGCCAGGTGAGGACAACCATCTTTCTGGGAATGAGGTAAGTGGCTGCTATGTACTGGATACGGGTGGCTTGTCTCCTTCATCACTAGGTGCTACAGAAAGAAGTAACAAAAATGTATGTTAAAAGGTGAGCAAAATACAAGTTTTTTTATGACACATTAGCTTTATTCTGTTGGTCAGTACAATTACAGAATACCAATTTTATATAGTTCTTTTACGTTTTAAAATCCATGTTTTTATTCAAAAGCAAATTATCAGTGTTCAGTACTTACTACTCGTACCTGCTACTGCAGGAGTAGGGACATCATCATCATCACTGTCTTCCTCATTAGATTGGGTGACCTCCTAGATGGTTCAGGGCACTTCACCTCAGCCTCCTGCTCTACACGGCTCCGAAGGGCAAGAATGCGATGATGTATTGCAGCAAAAAGCTGCCCAGTGTCTTTAGAACTTGCCTGTAAACATATTTATAACTTACATAATGCATGTCTCCTTTTCCTGCGCAAAGACATCTTCAGATTTAACAAAAAAGTGCTAAGAAAAGGCTGATAAATAGAACTTTTCATGTAGTAGTTTGCAGCTTTCACTAACCCTGGGTTCAGACCTGAGGGTTCTTGAACGCGCAGCTTTAAGCGCGTTTGTGTTGCGCGTATTACAGCGTATTTTTGCAAATAGGAAACGCGAGTTCTTGTGATTGACTACTGTGGTGTCAATACAATACGCGCGACAAACACCCCAAAAAAGCTCAAGTACTTGTTTATGCGTAGGGCATTTTACAGCGCGTTCGAAAACGCTGTAAAACACGAAAATGTGAACCAGTCCCATAGGGAAGCATTGGTTTGCATGTGTTGAGCGTTTTACAGCGCGTTCGAACGCGCTGTAAAACGCGCAAGTGTGAACTTAGGGTAAGTCCAAGAGAGCTGAGATCTGCTGTGGAAAGACATTCAGGTTAAGGCCACATGCAGTGTGTCATTGCAGATCTTCAGAAGCGGAAACTCTGAGGCGTATCTGACCAAAATCCACGCCAAATCAAATTTTCTGCAGATCTCACTCACAGCACTGCAAAGGGCGATATCCATTGCAGATATGCACAACATAATTTTGTGTGCTGCAGATTTAAGATCTGCTCTGCATGGCAAGTTATGTGTGGATTCCAGTCCGCACTCGGATATGATTTTTTTGCTGATATTGCAAACACTGCTCTTTTCTGAATAACTTTCTTACAAACTCCTTGTTTAAAAAAATAAAATAAAATACTCTAAATAAACGCAACTAAAAACACCATATTTTTAAAATATTTTAACCCCTTAGTGACCAGCCTGTTTTGGGCCTCACTGATCAAGCGTTTCCCCCTATAACTTTTATTTTCCCTTTTCCTGATGTTGCTGTATGGGGGCTTGTTTTTTACAGAACTAGTTTTTAATGGTGCCATTATGGGGGTACACATGGCTTACTGATTAACTTTTATTTATTAACTCTTTTAGGGAGGGGATAGGAAAAGCCATCAATGTTGCCATTTATAACATAACTTTATTCTATGGGTCAGTAGAATTACAGCAATACCAAATATATATTTATTTTTTTCCATTTTACTACTTCTGCACAGCAGGATAAGCCAGAGAGCAGCCTGCTGGGAAATGCTAGAGGCAGGCCTGAGACCTACACTAGGTCTAGGCCTGCCTTCTCTGACATGTGGCACCCTGCAATCTCATTTGCGAGGTGCCGATGGGAAGAAGGAGGACTCTGCTCCCTCTGTAATTGGTTATACGTTACGGGCGCCATTACCCAAGGCATGTAAGGGGTTAAACAGCCCAGCTCGGCGCCCCTGAGGCACCGGGCTGTGAGTGTCGAGACCCCACAATTCGTTGCATGAAGAGCCGTGCAACACTTAGAGCTGGCCACTGTAAAAGGTAGCGGCGCTACCTAAGGCCCCTTTAGTGACACTCGTAAAAAGGTGTATGGGTGGTAACTAGGCGGTAAAAATGATAATTTTCTTTTCTCATGCGGTTTAAAACACGCCGGAACACTAAGTCATATGGACCATATGGACCTCAGGGGCACACACAAAAAAAACAGCTTCATTATGGAAAGGGGTCATCTTTGTCAGACAACCCCTTTAAAATACCAATGCAAAGATGTCTCTGAAAATAACTGGATCTATGCCATTTAGACTGATTGTGTGCATGATACGGTTGGTAATATTTTGGGTTATAAAGTATAGTTACAGGAGACCACTTGGAGAATGAAAAAATCTCTTGCAACACACCAACTACAGACACACGAATACCCTAATGTGTTGCGTAAATGTCTGCCAAAGTTTTTTTTAAACATTTTCTATGGTCTTCATAAAGAAAACTAGGATATTGAATACATTGTGAAATTTCCGAATGGCCATATGGGAGTCAGGGTAGAGGATAAACCCAAGCTATAAATTGTTTATAGATCAAACCTCTCTACTCTACAGAGAAAATTTTTGTGGCCAAGTCTTTACCTCCCTATTATTGTTTGCTATGTAGTACTTTGTGGGCATGGTCCATATAAAGTAAACATTAAAAAAAAAAATTTAAATGGGAAATAATTTTGTTCCAAACATATATGAAAATTGATATTTTCAAATGCATTGTTGTTACTTCCCAAAAAAGGTGTTCTGCATTCTACAGTGGAGCTGCACTAGTAGCGATACAAATATGGTTCAAATTAACAAAGGATTTCATTGGGATGGATCGACACTCACAGATATGAGAAACACTTTAACGCCTTGGTCCTCTGTGTCCATTGCAGTAATTCGAATGCTCTTCTCACTGGCTTTGTCTATCTGCATTTGAGCCCAGAGCTTAGTGTTGAGGATTAACCGCAGACTTCCCTGTGTGCGCATAACTGAAGAAAGAAGGTACATATTCGATTTATAAGCGCCTAGCATACTACACACATGGTTCTACTACATTCGTCACCCATCCTGGACCAATATGATTTTTTTTTAAAGGCTTTTTGGGGAAATTCCCCTTACAAAAGCAGTACAAATAATAACACCACGCCAACATTAACAAACAGCCGATAGGCCTCCATTCACGCAGAAGACAAATAGACATTTAATGAGGATTCCTAATTCAGGGTCAAATATTAACCCGTGATAAAAGCTGTCAATACACCGTTCTAATCATCAACTCCACCTTTAAACACACACACTTGGCCAGCGTGCATGTCTATTATAAAGGAAGCGGTAATTAACTCCCACAGGAGCAAAGGATTTGGTATGATGGGCATTGGACTGTATGTTGTCTAAGCTCCCGCTTTTGTTGCTTCCCTGCTGGTCTGTGGGCCCATTTCTTAGCTGGAGCAGGGAGGAGCCTGATCGTTTGACTGACTGACAGAGGCAAGCAGTGCTTGGATCAAGTAAACCAGCCCCTTGCCTTTGCGTCCATGCTCCAGAGGCAGTTGTCTCCATAAAGCTCTAGACTCCACACTTATCTCTGTAGATTTGCGTATATAGAAAACAGAGGGTGGGATAAAGTTACCAGGAGACAGATACGATCTCCCTGCCAGGCACTGCAGAAAGCTTTCAGGCCTGCCCAGAAGCCTTCCTACAGTCATCTTTCACAAGATGACGGCAGGCAGTTGTGAGCCGTATTACATGTCCGGGGCTATTTATGCAAGCTCTGAACCCGTTATACTTTACTCTCTGGTAGCATAGCGGGTAAGAACAGCTCCAAGGCTGTAGGAACGAGATGGCCTGGGCCGGTGCTAAAGCAGCAGCAGATGAGTGGGCGGGAGCTAGTATGCATGCTCACTCCCGCGATTCCCGGCCACCAGAAAGGCTGGCTGCATCACTCCTAGTATGCAAGCGCATAACCCCTAGAGATGAGCATGGTTTAACAGGATTGAAAATTAAAGGTAATGAATAAACATTATTAAAAATAGAAGTATATTAGTAAATGACAAAATACGATTATACACATAATAAATGACATGATGTGAGACAACCTCTTTAATCCCATGGGTATGACCTGCTTTACATCCATTAACGGGTTCATTCATTGTTAGAAGAAAAGACTGGCTACCTATAACTTTATTTCATGACATTTAGTAGGTTACGGCCAATTTATAGTAAACTTAGACAAACCTTTTAAAGGCAGATACTACACGGAGATCTTGGCCATGACACCCTTCACGCGGCCAATGACTGTTGTGCAGAAGTGCAGCCTCTGAACCAAATGAGGTCATGGAGTGATTAACAAGTTGCTGCAACCACAGAATTGCAAACATTCTGATTCTGGGGTTAAGAGCCAGGCGGAGCCGTGTCATAAAGCCCCCAATAGATGCCCCCATAGTGCTCCCCCGACTTCTCCCCCATAGTGCTCCCCCGTTTCTCCCCCAATAATGCATGCCAGTACATAGGGCCCCAGTAGATGCCCCCATAGTGTTCCTTCCCCTGTTCTCCATAGTGCCCCCTATAATGTGCGAGTATATAGGGCCCCCATAATGCTTCCCCTCTTCAATAGGTTATATGACACGTCAGATGCTGCCAGCGTCTAAGTGATCGCCACTTGCGGCCGCCATGACATGTGGAAACCCTTACAAGGATTACAGGGTCCGGAGGGGGCAGAGGGGTCCGGAGGAGAGGGCAGAGGGGTCCGGAGGAGAGGGCAGAGGGGTCCGGAGGAGAGGGCAGAGGGGTCCGGAGGGCACAAACACAGCGGGCACCATGACATTTTACTGAGCACTACAACCCCCAGCTGGCACTCAGCCTCTGCAGTCCCCGCATCACTACAACGCCCAGCTCTTTCCCCCTCTACATACTACTGCATGTTGCAGAAATGTAAACCATCCTGGTAATAGGATTTCAGCCTCTAAGGGACAAGCTCGCAACCAGAAAAACTAAATGCAGATAACTGCCAGATGCACAGTTTTCCTCCATATAGGTCTACATGGTGATTTTCACCATAACTAAATGCTGTGTAGCACTAAAACCATTGAAAAGAATGGGTGGGAGCGTGACTCAAGTTGCCATGACCAATATACTTCAATGGCTGAAGTGCTACACAGCGTCCGGGTTGGTCATGGCCAAGGTCGCAGCACAGCAATAGCCTAAAAGTTAATATTGACATTAGTTATAAGCAGACAAATAATTACAGCCTGTTTGCAAGGAATAACTCACCAAGCCTAGACTGCAACGTGCCATCTTCTGTAGAGGCCATGTCATTGAGCCGTAAAAGACCCCGGCCTCTCTCTACCCAAGACTGAGACAGTTTATCAAACACGAACAGCTTGCACTGAATCTAAGACAACATGGAAATAAAAATGTGCTCTCTGAATTAATCATCTACAACAAAAAAATTACACTGCATATCAATTCTCTATTAACAGATCGATCAATAAAGATAGAAAATCCATACTAATCACATAAGCATCTAAGCTTCAATTTAACCACTTGCATGCCACAGCCACTTTTGACCATGGCATCTGAGCAGTTAGAGGGAGGGTGCTCTGTCGATCAAGGGCTGGCAAGGGTTGCCTGACAATGGTCACTAGGTCTGGCAAGTATGGAAACCTATTAGGCTTTGCCTGAGGCAGCACGGTAGCTCAGTGGTTAGCACTAGGGTTGAGCGAACTTGTACTTCAAGTTTGGTGTCCAAAGTTCGGGTTGGGGTTATAGAAGAATCCCATTATGGATTCCGCTACCACGGACCATAACGGCATTTGGAATCCATAAGAGGATTCTTCGATGAACCCGAACCTTGGACAACACGGAGGACCTGGGGTGACGTCACCGTCATGTGATCAGTGCAGGGGCGTGGCTCAGTACTGGATAAGAGGTGATAAAGGGCCTGGTATAATGATCATGTGACATGAGGGCGGAGCTCCTGTGCTCTGTGTGGAGGAGAAGGAGGAAGTAGAGCAGTGAAGGATGGTTGCGCGAACTTGTTTTTTAAGTTCAGGTTTATCGAAGAATCCCTTATGGATTCCAAATTCCGTTATGGTCTGTGGTAGCGGAATCCATAACGGGATTCTTCAATAACCCTAACTCGAACTTTGGACGCAAAACTTAAAATACAAGTTCGCTCAACCCTAGTTAGCACTGTTGCCTTGTAGCACATGTCCAAAATTCAATTCCAACCAAGGGCAACATTTGCCTAGTGTTTGTATTTTCCCCATGTGTTTACATGGTTTTCCTCCCACACTACTAAAGCATACCAGTTAATTAAAAATGTAACTGTGAGCTCCATTAGGGACACAGACCAATTGGCAGTCAGTAGAATACAGATATACTAGTGCAGTGCCATACATGTTCAAGATCCCTTGTGGTGTTTAATAAAACAAAAATACATTTCAATATATTTTAAGCATTAAAAAAAAAAAAAAATATTCAAAATTGGTGTCCCCACATTCGTAACATCCAGCCCTATTTAAGTTAAAATAAAAAACAATGCCGAAATGATTGGTTATTTGACTTATCCTGCCTTCACAAAAAAAAAATATATATATAAATAAAAGCCATATATACGCCCCAAAATGGTACCAATGAAAACCACAGCTGGTCTTGCAAAGACAAGCCCTCACACACTTGATGGAAAAATTAAAGTTAAGGCTATCGGAATATGGCAACACAAAGTTTCTCCTGATGCGGCCATCATTAGTACCAAGGCAGAACCTACTTTCATCACTGGACACTATTGTTTGCCATTGATGGCTGCATCAGAGTTCTTCCATGAAGTGCAATCAACAACCACCTTGGCTGAAAGAGCTTGTAATGTCATACCACGGGGGGATATTCAGCATCTGTATGACCATTACCATGCCAGACTAGCATCCTGTATCACAGCAAGGGGAGACGCCACCCAGTAATAATGCGATCCTGTCTTAGTCTATACCCTGCGGCAGAATCCAAAATAAGGAGAGCAACACCTTGGCTATGTGATCATTGACCAAGAACTACTAGCAGTTTATACTTTCATATTACAGTGATATTAAAGGGGTTACCCCATTTCGGTTTCCAAAGAGATGGGACTAACTGCCAGCCCTAGTTGACAAGGCCTTTCGGAAACAGCTGAGCAGGTCGGCGCTTTGCTTTTTTCATAACTATTTCTATGGAAATGGCAAAATGAGACAGTGCTTTTAAGCTGAACAGGAGTTCTTTTGGAGGCCGAACAGCTATGCATGGACCTTCCGAATCACAGAGTCAGCCCATCCCCGTAAAAGCCAGTTACCAGCATGCCATCCTAATGACATCAAGACCATGACAAAGCACTAAGCTTGGGATACTTAGTTCTTCGCCTTCGAGTTTGCTTTAGTTTAGTATGTATAGCACACGTACTTCACTATATTGTTTATGGTTTTCATTAGGCCTGCACAATATATCGCGAAAGCAATCGTTATCGCAATTAATCGCCATATCGCAATTTGCTGACCCAAAAATGCTGCAATTATATTACCGTATTTTTCGCTTTATAAGACACACTTTTTTACCCCCAAAAGTGTGTGTGGGGAGGAATGGCAGTGCGTCTTATAAAGCGATGGTTGACTTTCTTCGTGACACTGTATCTCCGGCCGCTATGCTGCACAGCGCGACCAGCGATACCTCATTTACAGTGCGGGGAGGGAGGAGGGGCTGGAGGAAAGTCGTTATTTTAATGAACACTTGTTCTTATATCTATTTTATTTATCTGCTCTGTGCAGGGATATTAGGAAAATGGCAAGTTCTGTATCTTGTACTTTTGCAGTAATGCAAATATGTATTTTATTTTTCAGTTCTTGAGTTCAGCATAACTACATTTCACATTATCAGTCATCTGTGTGTGCTTTTACCTTGAAAATCCAAGCAGATAGACCTCTAGCACAATTCCCTTAAAATATCGCATCGCATATCGTTATCGCAATTTTAGGGCCCTAATCGCAATCGCACAAAATTCCCATATCGTGCAGCCCTAGTTTTCATGCTGTATATGAACACTTGGGAGTACTATTGTTTGTTCACTAACCAGTGAGTCAACATGCTGCCTTAAAGGGATTCGGTCACTGCATTTGACCCTATAGAGCTGCGGACATGCACGGCTAGATCGCCGCTAGCATGTCCGCAATATAGCAGTAGAATAGCTCTGAGTGCTTTTATTTTCTTTAAAAATGATTTTATTGATATGCAAATTAACCCGGGAAGGTGCCCAAGGGCGGTACTAACCTTCCTGGTGCCCAGCCACGCACCCATGTGAAGGAGCCCAGCACCACCTGCGTCTGCCGAATCTCCTCCTTGCTTCAGTGAGATCGCCATAAATCTCGCGATGCGCGAGATTACGCATGCGCAGTTGCAACAGTGTTCCTTCCCTGTGCTGGCAACAGCCTCAGGGAAGGAACTGCGCATGCGCGATCTCGTGCATCGCGAGATTTACGGCGATCTCACTGAAGCAAGGAGGAGATTTGGCAGATGCAGGCGGTGCTGGGCTCCTTCACATGGGTGCGTGGCTGGGCACAGGAAGGTTAGTACCGCCCCTTGGGCACCTTCCTGGGTTAATTTGCATATCAATAAAATCATTTTTTAAAGAAAATAAAAAGCACCCAGGGCTATTCTACTGTTATATTGCAGACATGCTAGCGGCGATCTAGCCGTGCACGTTCGCAGCTCTATAGGGTCAAATGCAGTGACAGAATCCCTTTAATACATTCAAATAGCCATAATTTTGTTTAATCTTTCAGTCAACAGTGCTGTATGAGGTCTTTATGATTTTCAACTTTCATTTCCATTCTCACTAGGGGACTAAACCAAGCAGTCGTACTTTTATCACTCACATAATACACTGTAATTAGTGTATTGTAATTTAATACAAAAAAAAAAAAAAAAAAAAACACAGTGCAATTAGACAGTACACAAATGACTGACCAAGGGGAGCATGGTAGAGGGAGGATCCGGAGTAACAAAGGGAACCTCCTCCCTCTGTATAACTGCACTTAGATGCTCTAGCCTTGGCCATAGCAGCAAGGTTTCAGCTAGCGCACAGTAAAAAGGGAGTTAAAGAAAAAAAACAAAAAACTGTTGCTTACTAAATCTACCCTGTAAATTAAAAGTAATTTTAATCAAGGATGAGGCAATTTAGCATTTCCTTACCTGTAACACATTGCTCTCTGCTTCTTCTCCAGTGATAACCTCTACTTTCTCCAGAAGACATCGTTTTGCTGTGGCTTTTGTGTAAGCAGCTGCAGATTCCACCAGTGATTCGGAGATGTTGTTAGCTGCAATTTCCAGACAATGGCCCAAATTTACTAATGTGTCTATCTAGAATCTGCCTACTAAGTGGCGCAAATCAGGGTAGTTTGGCTAAAAAAAATATTTTTTTTTCAGAAGGGGGGCTTGGGTAGACTATTATGTGCCATTTTGCATGAAAATTCAGAATTCTGATGTAAAATAAAATTCTCTCTCAAAGTAAGCCAACCAATATTTGGTATAGAGCCAGACAAAAGTGTCTATCCCTGCACCAGACTTATCTTCCAGCCTTTACCACTATGATAAATCTGGTGCAGGTCTAGACAGCCTAAGTTTACGTCATTTACAGGCTTAGGAAACCTCCCCAATGCTGTTTTAATGTAAAATTAATTCTAAGACTAGCAAGCAAAACTGTAGTTTTAATGTGTCACTTAGACATGGGTCTCACCAAGAATGAAAAAGTCAACACACATGCATGAGCTCCACTCCTCTTGCTTTCAGCATCTGTTGGCTCACAGCCGCCAGAAGTCAACATTCCCAATATGACAGATGAAAGTGGACAACCACTGCACGTACAACTACTTGCATGCTTTTAATTAGTAACACTGCTGTTAGAGACAATCTAAAACACAATTACAAATGTTGCTGTATAAAAATCGCAATACAAACTAGGTGTCACTTACACTTCTCTGGGGTGTTTTCCAATGACGATCCCTCAGCTACAGATTCTCCAGCATTCTCCTTATTGCTGTCAGAACTTGCTTCAACTTTGGGTGGACTCTGAAAACCACAAGGTGATTAGAAATAAATACTCTACCTGGATCAACTTTAGGAGAAAAAGGAAAAATAAATAAAAATAACAGCGTTTGTTTTGGATCCATTCTTGCTTTTGATTTAGGATGGGACTCCATGGCGATCTTGGCTGTAGGGCTGAAACAATTACTCGATTAAATCGAGTAATTTGACAAAAAATTACTCTGCAAATTCTTTGCATCTAAGATTCGTTTGTGTCACTTGAACACGGAGCGGGAGTGAAGCGCTTGCTATTACTCCCATTCCGTGGTCTCCCGCTGGCCCACAATACTTACCTTTACAGCAGGGGGCCAATCCACAGCACGTCCATGGTACCGCTCTGCACTGACCTCCTGACATACACACCTCGTGTGACCTGACGCACTGTGTGATGTCAGGCGCAGAGCAGCAGGGAACGATGAACTGTAGGTGGCGGCCCTGCTGGAAAGGTAAGTTGGTGCGACTAAGACCCGGCGCCCAGAGTGCACAGCGTCATAGCAACCAATGAGATATGCACTCCCGATGTCAGGAGGTTCGGGGGGAGCTGAAGGCACTGGGGTGGGAGAGCTGCAGGCACTGGGGTGGAAGGTGTATGTGTGTGTGTGGTATGGGGCGGTGGGAGGGCCAGAGCTGAAGGCACCGGGGTGGGAGGGCCAGAGCTGAAGGCACCGGGGTGGGAGGGCCAGAGCTGAAGGCACCGGGGTGGGAGGGCCAGAGCTGAAGGCACCGGGGTGGGAGGGCCAGAGCTGAAGGCACCGGGGTGGGAGGGCCAGAGCTGAAGGCACTGAGGGGGAACTGAAGCACTTGGGCTGATCGCACAGGGGGGAATGAAGGGTGTGTTGAGGACTGATGGCAGGGGGTCTGATGAATTTTTATAAAGGAAAACAGTCTATTAATTCATTTTTTTAATTTCTAATATTTGCTTATTGAACCCATTTATTTCTACGGGTGAACAGATACACAGCAATCTTTGGTTGCGTGCCGGCTGAGACAGCTAAGATCGCCTAAGATGTAGCAACAGCCTAAAACAAAAAGCCACCTCAATATACATTGGTTCATAGAAAACAATCTAAGCTTTAATATTTCAATTCAAAGTTATGCTGCAAAAAATAGGACTTACCAAAACTCTTTCAATCATATTTTGCCCAAATACAAATTTATTACAGGCTGCTTCTGCTTTGTGCGTGGCATTTTCAAGGCTAAACACAAAAATACAAAACTGTGAAAATTTGTGCACAGATTACGATCTTTATATAACAGACAGAAAAGAAACCACGATATACATACAGAAATGCTATTAATAGATTTTAAAGGACTTTAAAAGATTTTTTTAACCCCTTAAAGACCAGGCCTATTTTCATTTTTGTATTTTGAATTTTTCCTCCCCACATTCCAATAACTAATTTTTTTTCCCCATTCACATAGTTATATGAGGGTTTATTTTTTGCAGGACAAGATGTATTTTTAATGCCACCATTTAATTTACCATATCTTGTATTGGAAAACGGGAAAAAATCATTTGTGTGGTAAAATTGAAAAAATTCCACCAAGGTTTTTGGGGTTTTAACATCACAGTGTTCACTGTGTGCTAAAAAATAACCTGGCATCCCTATTCTGTAGCTCAATACAAATGCAGTGATATCAAACTTGTATATTTTGTTTTACCGCTTAACCCCTTAAGGACCCTGCCATATTTCACCTTAAGAACCCGGCCACTTTGGCAAATCTGACATGTGTCACTTTAGGGTACTTTCACACTAGTGTTTTTATTTTCCGGCATAGAGTTCCGTCATCGGGGCTCTATGCCGGAAAAGAACTGATCAGTCACATCCCCATGCATTCTGAATGGAGAAATCCGTTCAGGATGTCTTAAGTTTAGTCTTTTTGACATTTCAAGACAGAGATAAGGGTGCTTTCACACTTGCGTTTTTACTTTCCAGTGTAGAAATCAGTCGTCGGGGCTCTACGTCGGAAAGAAACTGATCAGGATTGTCCTAATGCATTCTGAATGGAGAGAAATCCGTTCAGGATGTCATCCGTTCAGTACTGTAACGTTTTTTGGACGTTGACAAAACCGCAGCATGCTGCGATTTTGTCCACGTCCAAAAATCCGGAAGACTTGCCGTAACGCCGGATCCGGAATTAATTCCCATTGAAGTGCATTAATCCGGAATTAAGCTAAAGATCGTTTAGTTCTGCGCATGCGCAGCAGCAGTTCCGATCAGGGCCCCAGTGTAAGCTGGAGCTACGATCGGTTATCATGGCAGCCAGGACGCTACTGAAGTCCTGGCTGCCATGGTAAGTACTTCGCAGCAGGGTACTTCCCTGCGCTACGGCCTCCGGGCGGCGCATTGATCTATGTGCTGCAGGCACCTGTGACGTCATGAAGGAGTGCCCGGCGGCCGCAGCGCAGGTAAGTACACTGCTGCGGAGTACCATGCAGCCAGGACTTCAGTAGCGCCTTGGCTGCCATGGTAACCTGAAAGTATTTTGAAGACTGATCAGGATCCTGATCAGTCTTCTAATGATTTCAGGCGACTTGCGTTCTGCCGGATCCTCAAAACGCAAGTGTGACAGCATGCTGCGGTATTATCTCCGATAACTTCAAAACGCTTTTACTTATCCGGGCCATTCTGAGACTGTTTACAAAATAATTTTTATTTATAAAATTTTAAAAAAATTACCAAAAATTTTGAAAAATTAGCAAATTTCCAAATTTCTATTTTTCTACTTTTATAATAGATAGTAATACCTCCAAGAAAAGTTATTACTTTAAATTCCCCATACGTCTACTTCATTTTTGGATCATTTTGTAAATTACATTTTCTTTTTTGGGGACATTAGAAGGCTTAGAAGTTTAGAGGCAAATTAGAAATTTTTCAGAAATTTTCCAAAACCTACTTCTTAAGGACCAGTTCAGGTCTGAAGTCACTTTGTGAGGCTTACACAATAGAAACCACCCAAAAATGACCCCATTCTAGAAACGACACCCCTGAAGGTATTCAAAACTGATTTTATAAACGTCGTTAACCCTTTAGGTGTTCCACAAGAATTAATGGTAAATGGAGATAAAATTTCTGAATTTTTTTGGCAGATTTTCCATTTTAATCATTTTTCCCCCGCTAACAAAGCAAGGGTTAACAGCCAAACAAAACTCAATATTTATTGCCCTGATTCTGTAGTTTACATAAACACCACATATGTGGTCTTAAACTGCTGTACGGGCACACGGCAGGGCCCCTGATGCACCTATAGAGTAGAAACTCCAAAAAAGTGACATTTAAAAAACCTTTTAGGTGTTCCACAAGAGTTAATAGCAAATGGAGATAAAATTTCAGAATTTTTTTTTTTTGGCAAATTTTCCATTTTAATCCATTTTTTCCCAGCAACAAAGAAAGGGTTAAAAGCCAAACTAAACTAGATATTTATGGCCCTGATTCTGTAGTTTAATACCAAGTATGGGGTGTTTCTGTAAACTGCTGTATGGCCACACGCAGAGCGCAGAAGGAAAGGAACGCCATATGGTTTTTGGAAGGCAGATTTTACTGGACTGGTTTTTTGACACCATGTCCCATTTGAAGCCCCCCCTGATGCACCCCTAGAGTAGAAACTCCAAAAAAGTAAACCCATTTTGGAAATTACCCGATAAGGTGGCAGCTTTGTTGGTACTATTTTAGGGTACATATGATTTTTGGTTGCTCTATATTACACTTTTTGTGAGGCAAAGTAACAAAAAATAGAAATTCTGAAATTGAATCTCCATTGCCATTAACATGCATCAGGGAGGCTTCAAATGGGACTTGGTGTCAAAACCAATCCAGCAAAATCTGCCTTTCAAAACCATATGGCGTTCCTTTTCCTCTGTGCCCTGCCATGTGGCCATATAGCAGTTTACGACCGCATATGGGGTGTTTCGTAAACCAAGGAATCAGGGCAATAAATATTGAGTTTTGTTTGACTGTTAACTCTTGCTTTGTTACTGGAAAAAATGGATTAAAATGGAAAATTTGCCAAAAAATAGCTGTTTTGGCAGTCTTTATTTACCACGTTTATCTGACAGGTTAGATCATGTGCTATTTTTATAGAGCGGGTTGTTACGGATGTGACAATACCAAATAGGACTACTTTTTTATTTCAGTTTTACATAAAGCATTTTTGAAAACAATAATTTTTTTTTAATTCTGAAAGCCATAAGTTTTTTTTGTTTTGTTTTTTAGACGACTTATGTAGGGGCTCATTTTTTGTGGGATGAGATGACTTATTGATTGGCACTATTTTGGGGTGCATATGACTTTTTGATCGCTTGCTATTACACTTTTTGTGATGCAAGGTGACAAAAAATGGCTTTTGACAGTTTTTATTTTCTTTTCTTGCGGTGGTCACCTGAGGGATTAGGTCATGTGGTATTTTTATAGTGCAGGTTGTTATGGACGCGGCGATACCCAATATATATAACTTTTTTTACATTTAACACAAAAAAGCATTTTTGAAACTAAAAAATTATGTTTTGAGAGTCAGTTTTTTTATTTTTTGGGCGATTGTCTTAGATAGGGGCTCATTTTTTGCGGGATGAGGGGACGGTTAGATTGGTACTATTTTGGAGGGCATACGGATTCTTGATTGCTTGGTGTTGCACTTTTCGTGATGTAAGGTGACAAAAAAAAAAAAAATGGTTTATTTAGCACAGTTTCCTTCAGAAAGGAGGATGAGGCAGCTCTTTACCTGTGTTGTAAAGTAACTTGTCCCCCTGTGTGATTAGGACAGGTTTTGTGTGTACTGATAGGATGGCGGCCATTTTGTTTCCCCTTATAATTACTCCCTAGACAAAACAAGCCATTCTAAGTAATGAAAGGTATTATTGAATATATTTATTTAAAAAATGAAAATACTTCCCCGCTTTTCTGCGCTGCTTGTGCTGTGTCCATGTTCTAGTCCTTGCAGTATTGACATTTAGAGCACCACGGGAAGACTGGCTTCAGCAGAGCATGTGACCATGTCCATGGTGCTCCAGGTGTCAACAATGAGGTGAAAGGAACAAGGAGACAGCACAGAGGACCGGAGCAGTGGGGAGCTTGTAAGTATGAAGTTTCTGTTTAGAGAAGCAGGCTGTGGGCACTTGCTAACAAATAATTATTCCCGGACAACTCCCAAAACAAGGTTTGCACATATGTGGTTACTTTGAGTTAAAAGATGAACTACAGACTTTAGTCTGCAATCTCCATTACTTCGTTCACTTTCAAATTCCTCAGGAACAAAGAAGACTACATATGGTTCATCTGGTCTGCCTATTATACATCTGCTGAAGCAGGTTTCATGCATCTACTAGTTTTTTTTTAAGTAAGATAATATTCTGACGTTGCATCTGATCTTCCCTCAATTTCACATTGTATACCCTTGTACTCATGTTCAGTTTCTTATTCCTGAACCTTATTTAGAAAGGACCCTTCACCACTCCTGACATGTCCGTTTTAACTACATGCATTCTCCATTTGTAATAACAATTCTGGAGCATCTATTCTTATGGCTCTGCTGTGCCATTCCTTCAATATTCCTACTTAAGGCTTAGCAAAAATTTGCCAGAAGTTTGCAATAGAATCCATCTGGTGTTATGAGTTCGGGTGTGTCCCCGAACAACATGACATTGTCCAATCAGTGCACACCACTAACTGGTAACACCCAAATGGACCTTTATTGCAGACAGCATAGTGGAACAGAAGAATACCAAAACATGGAAACATAAGAAATCATGATATGCAATTGTTATTTCATGAGACATGCAAGTAGTTAATAAAAGATGTCACGAGGTGACAGGTTATCTTTAAAGCAGGGGTGCACAACCTGTGGCACCCGGGCTGCATGCCGCCCCCAGAACCAAGTTTTGGGGCCCCCGTCTTCCTGGGCAGAAGTACAGCTGATCGTGTTATCAGCTATGTTTCTGCCGCCAGCACTGCACAATGATGAGACAGACAGTTCCTGCTCTTGCACTGTAGCAGGAGAGCGAGAGCAGGAGGGCGAGAGCAGTTTAAAAGTTTTCAAAAGAAAAATTTGAAAACTAAATAAAAAGTAAAATACAAATAAAAGAAAAAAAAAAAAGAAATAAAATATGTGGCCAAAAAATAGAATATTTTAAAAAAATACCATAAAAAAGGAAAAAGTGCAAAATAAAAGTGTTCACGGTCTTTTTATGACCATTTAGGGGGAAAAAAATAATATATTTTAAAAAATAGAGAGTTCTAAAAAAATAAAATACAAATAAAATAAAAAAGGAATTTAAAAAATAAAAATAAATAAAAGGCGATTAAAATAAAAAACAAAAAAGGAAAAGTGCAAATTAATAGTGTTCATTGTCCCCGAACAGACTTTTTACTGCGGGCAGGAAGAGGTAATAACCAGTGAGCATCATCCTCTGCAGTGAAGGAAAGTACTTACTGGTTATTGCAGGGCTCTTATAACTGGGGGCAGGAGGTGGTATTAACCAGTGAGCGCCATCCTCTGCAGTGAGGGAAAGTACTTACTGGTTATTGTGGGGTCCCTATAACTGCGGGCAGGAGGCGGTAATAACCAGTGAGCGCCAGTCTCCGCAGTGAAGGAAAGTGCTTACTGGTTATTGCAGGGCCCCTATAACAGCAGGAGGCGGTAATAACCAGTGAGCATTGTCCTCTGCAGTGAGGGAAAGTACTTACTGGTTATTGCAGGGTCCCTATAACTGGGGGCAGGAGGCGGTAATAACCAGTGAGCGCCAGTCTCCGCAGTGAAGGAAAACACTGATTTATGAATAGGAGGTAGGATGGAAGGAAATGTCTCCACTTTTCCGGTAAAAATAATTTTTAACCAGTTCCTGCAGCATGGTCCCTGGGAAAAAGTGTTCATAGCAGCGCTCATGTCTTCTATCTGGCCGGTATAATTGTGTCTCTGATCAGTCGATAAACAAGGAATCGTTTGTTTTTTGGCTGATTTGCATATTTTATCAGGATGAAAGGTTTACAATTATCAGCAGCACATCTCACTATGTAATCAGGGATGGGCCACCAATATTCAATATAACTAAATGAAGGCGGAATGACTGTGGTAGTGATCATTCCTCCCCAATCACTTTGCATTTGCTTGTGTAATAGGCTGATGCAAACAAGCGCCGATCAACGTGTTCTTTATTTGCGGCCCCTTGAAACAGAGTGATGTGACAATGTGGCCCTCAGACTAAAAAAGGTTGCGCCCCCCCTGCTTTAAAGAGACTGGACATTTATGGCATAGTCACTGACCCTGTAGGTAACATACTGTACGTTCCCATTACTGTTCACTGTTTTAACTGGGATTACAACTACCAGGATTGGAAGTTTTGCCATACGTATGCACAATTAGACCAGGAGGACCAGGGTGAACACTGCCATGACAAATGTGAACATGATGCCCATCTGGAAGCTCTAAATGCAGCACACAGGGTGACTGAATCTAAACAGGAGCATGCTGCTTACTGAGTAAGCAGTTAGTAGAAATGGCAGAGGAGCAGGTAAGCAGACTGGTTAATGTAGTCTGAAGGAATAGAAAGGTGTCCAAGAAAAGGAAGGCCGCTCCTGTTACTGCACTTGGGTGATGATGCAAGGGAGCCAGTCTCAGAAATAGCAGCCCTAGTGGATACTGCTCTCCTAACAGCCAGGAGGACAGCCCAGCTAGTAGTTAGGGGATGATAGGGCAGGAAGGGCTAGACAGTTATTACTTATGGGGAATTCTGTAATCAGGAAGATGCAGAGTATAATGTGTCGACAAAATCTCTTCAGCCAAAAGGTCCAGGGCTCAGCATGCGATGGAATAGGTGGATAAAATACCAAGGCGAGCTGTTGTGGCCCATGCTAAAACCAACAACAGAATAAACTGTAGATCCTTAAAGGGGTTCTCCAAGACTAACACTGATGACCTAGCCTCTGGATAGGTCATCAGTATATGATCAGTGGGGGTCCGACACAGAGGACCCTTGCGAATAGCCGCTTGAGAAGGCAGTGGCGCTCGCAGTAGGATCATCGCACGCTCATCAGTCACAAAGCCTAGGCACGGCCCAGCCCCATTAAAGTGAATGGGGCTGAGCGGCGATACCACACAGCTGCTATACAAAGCATGGTGCTGTGCTTAGTAAGCAGGAGAAGTGCCTTCTCATACAGCCGATCGGCAGGGGTACTGTGTGTCAAACCCTTACCAGATAAGGTCTCTTCCATAGAAGTCAACGAGGTCCCCTTCTGTCCATTGTGTCTATGGACCATGGGGCTGCCGTAAAGTAATTTTCTAAATGCTGTTAAGAACAGCTCAGGTAAGATAGCAGCCCCATAATCATGTTCAGGAAATAGAAGAAATCTGCAATCAGAAAATAAAAAAAGAGAAAAGGCAGAGAGGTCGGAATATATTGGTAGGTGGAGAAATAAAATTACAGGGGCTTATTAGAGCAATGGATAAGGCAACCCACATTACAAACACTGAACACCGCTTCACATTCCTGAAACTAAAATGTGGATAATTAAATAGTAACTTGTATGTAGTTAATAGTAAAATGTATGTTCACTAATGCCAGAAGTATAGCAAGGATAAGTGGGAGAACCTTAAAGAGGACCTGTCCCCTCTCCTGAGATGCATTCCCCATGTAATCCTAGTAGGACGGTGTTCAGACATGCATCATAGTGCCTATTTCTTTTGCCATATACATAGTATTTAAAAGAAAAAAATCTAATTGGAAGCTCCCTAACGGAAGTAATACAGAGACTCACCACGTGTGACCAGGGATTAGAGCTTTTTAGTAGTGTCAAATGGAGAGGAGAGGAACGCCCCAGAAGAAATGGGCAGCGAAACCCGGGCTGGGCAAATTGATTTTATATGTGATGTGAAAAAGTGTCGATCTTGTAAGTAAAATAAAATAAGTAGTGTCTCAATAACCCGTGGGTATTGCACGATGTCGTGTTCCCTTTAAAAGGATAAAAGAGCTGTGAACTGCTGGTTAATATTGAGACCGAGGAGCTGGAATTGTTTGGAATCGAGATAAAATTGCCTTGTGGAAGTGTTGCTGTGTGTAAACTGTTCCTTACTGATGAAGTTCTAGCGCGGACCCGGAATTGCAGTTTATTTTGGTTACAAAAGGGGAAGAGACCTACTCCTGTTTGGGACTGATGCTGATTGTGCAGTTTGGAGGACCACACAAAATATCCTTTGTTTTTACCTAAGAATTCGTTATGGATTCTGCTATTATGTGACACTCATTAAGGAGTGACTTTGCACTATATAAGTTTGCTTTATGTCCTTCATATACTGCTTGAGAAAGGTTCCAGCTGGGACCTAAAGGTCGCTTGTACACCTATGGGTAAATAAACAGAGTGCTGCTCTATTTTTAACTAATATGTGTGTATATATATATATATATATATATATATATATATATATATACACACACACTAGAAAAAAGGACGGCACTCCTGAGTTAAAAATAAATACAAATCTTTTATTCACCCATTTGGAGCTCCTTATCTACTTGTCATCAGTGCCGCCATTTTTCTTGTATATGTATATAGCGCTAATCCTGCACACTATGGATTAATTTTACTATGTCATGTGATTTGATTGCACTGAAGGATTTTGGGTATATAAGCCGCTTTGTTACACTGTTGTGTGTATATATATATACACACACACCATATTTTTGCCTTTATAAGACGCACCTAGGTTTTTGAGGAGGCAAATAAGAAAGAAAATTGAACCAAAAAGTGTGCTTCTGGTGGAAGGCACTGTTGTGGGTGGGGGGGGGGTGTCTGTGGAAGACACCCTTTGTGGGGGGGTCTGTGGAAGACACCCTTTGTGGGGGGTCTGTGGAAGACACCCTTTGTGGGGGGTCTGTGGAAGACACCCTTTGTGGGGGTCTGTGGAAGACACCCTTTGTGGGGGGGTCTGTGGAAGACACCCTTTGTGGGGGGGTCTGTGGAAGACACCCTTTGTGGGGGGTCTGTGGAAGACACCCTTTGTGGGGGGTCTGTGGAAGACACCCTTTGTGGGGGGTCTGTGGAAGACACCCTTTGTGGGGGGGTCTGTGGAAGACACCCTTTGTGGGGGGGTCTGTGGAAGACACCCTTTGTGGGGGGGTCTGTGGAAGACACCCTTTGTGGGGGGGTCTGTGGAAGACACCCTTTGTGGGGGGGTCTGTGGAAGACACCCTTTGTGGGGGATCTGTGGAAGACACCTATATAGCATCTTATGCTATATATGTGTCATCCACAGATCCCCAAAGTGTCATGTAGTTACCCCCAACACTCTGCTACACTGATACATTGCCGGCCTGCGAAGTATCAGTGTGGAGGGAGGAGGCAAGGACACAGCCCCGCCTCCCTGCTTCATTCATAAAGTGGGAGGAGCAGCAGGCGACGCATGACGGAGGGAGTGATGTTAAGCTGCCAGCAAGTCTGCATGCCATATGTAGTTACAGTAGTAGTAAGTACAGCAGGGGTTTGGGCTACATTAAGTTAGAATAAGCATTACATGATTGCACCTATGCACTTTACAGCTGCGGCACCGGGCCCCGCCTCCTCCTCCACAATGATACTTCGCAGGCTGCGCTGTGAAACATAGCGGCCGGGAAGTATCAGTGTTCGCTTAATAAGACGCACTTATATACATGACATTACAGCTCGCTCGCCGAAACAACGGGGCTCTGAACCGTCCGAACCTTACCCCCCGTAAGGTATGAGAAAAAAATACATCCCGGGCATCAGTGATTGCATAAAGAGGTCAGGAACTAATGTATTTGTTAAACTCAATCCCTTCATTTCAGGGGCTCAAAAGTAATTAGACAAATTAAATAATTGTAAATAAGATGCTAATTTCTAATACTTGGTTAAAAACCCTTTGTTGGCAATGACCTTTTAATGCTCTGCCAGATATTTACTGCAGCAGTTTTCAGTTGCTGTTTGTTTGTGGGCCTTTCTGTCAGAATTTTAGTCTTTAATCACCTCAGGACCGCCTAAAGCACGGATGCGTCCGGCCGGCGGTCCTGTTGCTCTGACTGGACGCATCAGTGCGTCATCTCGCAAGACTTGCTGTGAACACGCGCGTGCGTTCACAGTGGCGCGCGTCTCGGCAGTTATACTGCAGCCTGCCAGCGATGATCAATCGCTGGCAGGCTGTAGAAGTAAAATAAAAGCATCAAACAAGTATATCAGACGCTGTTTTGTTAACAGCGTCTGATATACCTGCTACCTGGTCCTCTGGTGGTCCCATTTGCTGGGAACGACCACCAGAGGACCAGGTAGCTATGTAAAGTTGCACCAAGCACCACACTACACTACCCCCCGGTCACTTATTAACCCCTTGATCACCCCATCTAGATTCCCTGATCACCCCCTGTCATTGATCACACCCCTGTATGGCTCCATTCAGACGTCCATATGTGTTTTACGGATCCGTGGATCCACAAAACACTGACACCGGCAATGTGCTTTCCGCATTTTGCAGATCCGCACATTGCCAGAACTATATAGAAAATGCCTTTTCTTGTCCGCAATTGCGGACAAGAATAGGACATGTTCTATATTTTTGTGGAACGGAAATGCAGACCCGTAAGTGCGAATCCGCAATTCCAGGTCCGAGCGGGACAAAGTCTGTCCCCATAGAAATGAATGGGTCCGCAATTCCGCTCCGCAAACAGAATTTCGGACGTGTGAATGGGGCATAAGAGTCCCTTATCACCACCAGTTAGTTAGCTACTTGTTAGGTAGCTAGCATCCAGCCCACCGCATCGCAGTCACTGATTTGGCAGAGATTTTTTCATCCACATTGATCGATGCGAATGAAAAAATCTGTGCCGTTCATTTTATTTTTTTGAACGGAAAAAATCTCATTACCCGTATGCTCAATATAAGGAGAATCGCAGAAACTCCTAATGCTGGCCATACGTGTAATGATTGCGGAGACCCTCAAATGCCAGGGCAGTACAAACACCTCACATGTGACCCCATTTTAGAAAGAAGACGCCCCAAGGTATTCCGTGAGGGGTATGGTGAGTTCATGTAAAATTTTATTTTTTTGTCACAAGTTAGTGGAATATGAGACTTTGTAAAAATAAAAAATATATCAATTTCCGCTAACTTGTGCCAAATTTTTTTTTCTGTGAACTCTCCATGCCCCTCATGGAATACCTTGAGGTGTCTTCTTTCCAAAATAGAGTTACATCTGGGGTATTTATACTGCCCTGGCATTTTAGGGGCCCTAAAGCGTGAGAATCCAAATGCGTAAAAATGCCCTGTGAAATCCTAAAAGGTACTCATTGGAATTTGGGCCCCTTTGCGCATCTTGGCTGCAAAAGTGTCACTCATGTGGTATCGCCGTACTCAGAAGAAGTAGGGCAATGAGTTTGGGGTGTATTTTATATATACCCATACTTTGTGTGAGAAATATCGCTGTAAACGACAACTTTTAAAAAAAATTATACAAAGTTGTCAATTTACAGAGATATTTCACTCACTCAACATGGGTATATGTAAAAATACACCCCAAAACACATTACCCTACTTCTCCTGAGTACGGCGATACCACATGAGTGACACTTTTTTGCAGCCTGGGTGCGCAAAGGGGCCCAAATTCCAACGAGTACCTTTAGGTTTTACAGGGCTTCTCACAATTTAGCACCCCCAAAAATGCCAGAACAGTACAAACACCCCATAAATGACCCCATTTTGGAAAGAAGACACCCCAAGGTATTCGCTGAGGGACATAGTGAGTCCATGAAAAATTGAACTTTTTGTCAAAAGTTAGCGGAAAGGGAGACTTTGTGAGAAAAAACAATAAAAAATCAATTTCCGCTAACTTGTGCCACAAAGAAAATCTTCTATGAACTCGCCATGCCCCTCACGGAATACCTTGGGGTGTCTTCTTTCCAAAATGGGGTCACATGTGGGGTATTTATACTGCCCTGGCATTTTAGGGGCCCTAAAGCGTGAGAAGAAAAATGTGGAAAAATGCCCTGTGAAATCCTAAAGGTACTCATTGGTTTTAGGGCCCCTTTGCACATCTTGGCTGCAAAAAGTGTCACTCATGTGGTATCGCCATACTCAGGAGAAGTAGGGCAATGTGTTTTGAGGTGTATTTTACATATACCCATGCTGGGTGAGAGAAATATCTCTGTAAATGACAACTTTTAAAAGATTTTATACAAAGTTGTTAGTTTACAGAGATATTTCTCTCACCCAACATGGGTATATGTAAAAATACACCCCAAAACACATTGCCCTACTTCTCCTCAGTACGGCGATACCACACTTTTTGCAGCCTGGGTGAGCAAAGGGCCCAAATTCCAACGAGTACCTTTTAGGTTTTACATGGCTGCTCCCAATTTAGCCCCGCCCAAAATGCCAGAACAGTAAACACACCCCACAAGTGACCCCATTTCGGAAAGTAGACACCCCAAGGTATTCACTGAGGGGCATAGTGAGTCCGTGGGAGATCCTATTTTTTTTTGCCAGAAGTTAGCAGAAATGGAAACTTTATTATTTTTATTTTTTTCCTCAGAAAGTGTCATTTTCCGCTAACTTGTGAAAAAAATGAAATGATACATGAACTCACCATGCCCCTCCGCGAACACTTTGGGGTGTCTTCTTTCTAAAATGGTGTCATTTGGGGGTATTTTACTTTCCTGACATTCTAGCACCTGAAGAAACATGACAGGCGCTCAGAAAGTCAGAGCTGCTTCAAAATGCCGAAATTCACTTTTTTGCACCATAGTTTGTAAACGCTATAACTTTTACCCAAACCAAGAAATATACACTTATTGGATTTTTTTTTTTATCAAAAACATGTAGAACAATAAATTTTGCGAAAAATTTATATACAAAAATATAGTTTTTAAAAAAAATTACAACAGAAAGTGAAAAATGTCATTTTTTTGCAAAAATTTCGGTCATTTTTGATTAATAGAAAAAAAAGTAAAAATGTCAGTAAGAAAGAAATAACACCAAATGAAAGCTCTATTAGTGAGAAGAAAAGGAGGTAAAATTCATTTGGGTGGTAAGTTGTATGACGGAGCAATAAACGGTGAAAGTAGTGTAGTGCAGAATTGTAAAAAGTGGTCTGGTCATTAAGGGTGTTTAAGCTAGGGGGCTGAGGTGGTTAATAACCACAGTATCAGTGTGCTTGATTGGCCAGCAAACTTACCTGACCTAAACCCCATAAATTCTCTATGGGGTTTTGTCAAGAGGAGATGAGACACCAGATCCAACAATTCAGAGAAGCTAGAGGCTGCTAAAGCAGGCATCCTCAAACTGCGGCCCTCCAGCTGTTGTAAAACTACAACTCCCACAATGGCCTGCTGTAGGCAGATACCTGTAGGCTGTTCGAGCATGTGGGAGTAGTAGTTTTGCAACAGCTGGAGGGCCGCAGTTTGAGGATGCCTGTGCTACATCAACCTGGGCCTCCATAAATCCTCAGCAGTGTCGCTGGCTGATCACCTCCATGTAACCATGCAGTGATTAGGAATTCATGCAAAATGAGTAGGTCACCATTTCTGTATTAAAGTTAATTTTTAATTAGTCATATTATATTCAAAATTTCTGAGACACTAACTTTTGGATTTCATTAGCTATAAGCCATAATCATTAACATTATAAGAAATAAATGCTTACAATAGATCACTGTGTAATGAATCTATATACGAGTTTCACTTTTTGAATTGAATTACTGAAATAAGTTCACTTTTCAATGATATTCTATTTTATTGAGACGCACATGTATTTAGTCTTGAGAACAGGCATCTAAGGGGTGGACATCATTAACTTATATAAATGGCCCATACAAAAATATGGTGGATAGTAGTTTTATGTGAAATCCACTCGAAAGACAAGGGACACTGCCTCCATCTGGACAAGAAAAAGGCAGTTTGTAGAGACGACAAAGCTTCTACACCATAAGGGCTCATGCACACGACCGTTGTTTTGAGGTCAGCAAATTGCGGATTAGCAAAACACGGATACCGGCAGTGTGCATTCTGCGGAACAGAATGGCTGGCCCATAATAGAACGGTTCTATCCTTTTCCATAATGCAGACAATAGGATTTTTTTTTTGTGGAACATTTGTGTGCATGAGCCCCAAGAGTAGTGCATCTGTGGAATAGTCTACCTCAGATTTGGGTAATGGCAGGACCATCTGAAGGTTTTAAAAAGACTTAGATGAATTCTTAGAACTAAGTAGCATTATTGCTGATATAAGGATAAAATTCTGGTTTCGCACTCGTCTTACATTAATTCACACCCTCTGGTTGAACATGATGGACTTGTGTCTTTTTCAACCGTACTAACTATGGAACCATAGCCTTGAGTGTGTAGATCTATTGCATTATTCTGATGGCATTAGGTCAATTACAATTCAGTAGATCCAAGGTCGGGCAGGGAGAAATTTAAAAATAATTTTACGATTTTATTCCATGAATACAGCAAGGGTTAACAGCAGGGTTAACCCTGATCCTGCAGTTTACAGAAACATCCCATATGTAGTTGTAAACTGCTGTATGCGCAAATGGTAGAACTCAGAAGGGATAGAGCACCATTTGGGTTTTGGAGAAGAGATTTTTCTGGAATAGTTTTTAGGCGTTTCCTCACATTTGCAGAGACCCTGAGCCAACTGTACTATAAAAACCCCCAATAAGTGACCCAATTCAAAAACTACACCTCATGGGATGGGGGAGCAGTTCGACACTACAAGTATTTTGCAGAAAATGAATCAGTAGAAGACATGAAAAATTTAAATTTCAAGTGCCCAATATGTTGTGCCCAGCTCCTGGGATTGGTTTATGGGCACCATGTTGCTGTTGATTAGCCTCTAGAGTACCAGTACAGCTTTTTTTTACATGAGACGCATGTACTATGTTACTAAGAATACTTTTTATTTTAATTTTCCTCTCAACAGAGCTTATTTTGAGAACTAAGTTGCTATCATCATTGGTTCCATTTTTAGGTACTTATTTTGCTTTTTGGGAAACAGGATAAAGAGAGGGCAGCAATTGTGCCCTTGCTTTTTGGTTCCCCATACGCTAAAAATAACATGTAACTTTATTATGCTGGTCTGTACGATTACAAACATACCAATTTTATTTTTATTTTTTTACGCTTGCTACTTAAAAAAAAAGTTATTGCTTAATTATGTTTGTCTCGCAGGATGCGATGACGTTTTCATTGATACGATTCTGGGGTACAAGACATTTTGATCACTTGATATTTTTTCGGGAGGCGACGTGACAAAGAAAAAAAAGAAAAAGTGGGTGCTCAGGCACAGTTTGTATTTATTTTACATCCGCCGCTCTTTCAGTGCTGTGTATATAGGGATAGGGAAGGCAGGGACGGTGAAACACTGTCCATGCCTTCGCTATGGGGAGTTGTCACTAACATCAGGCCTCCCAACTGCAGCTGCACGATTAGCGTGTAGATGCGTTCACTGCATGGACGTTTTAAAATGTCCATGCAGAGATCTGTCCCTACTGCACGGATGTATATAGTCTATGGGTGCTGGTAAACTGTATCAAGTCACACCTGTTGTGCACAAGATTGCATACAACACAATTTACCAATATGGACTACAGCTGTAGTTCGATCCACTCGTTTTGTCTTCAAAAAGTGCATAAAAACATGACTGTTTAGCAGCACCCTTAGGCCACCTGCACATGTTGGGAAATACGTGCGTTTTTCTGCGCTGATTCCCGTGCCGATAAATCGCAGCATATTACAGTACCAGCAAAGTGTATAAGATTACACAAATCTCATGTACACTTTGCTGATATTTTTCTGTGCGGAAAAGGTATTCGCTTTGGATTTCACCCGTTCCAATATAGGGTAAGATCTGCGGCAAAACCACATCTAATCCACACCAAAATACACAATTAGAAATTGCAGATTTTGGTGTGGATATGGTGCAGAAATGCACATAAATCCGCATGGAAAATCATTTGGATCTAATGAGCGTTCACCCGCACTAGTGTGCAGACGGCCTTAGTGTAGCCCTAGCCTCACTCAGAAATCTTCCTCCTCCAAATTATAAATCTGAGCTCTACGTGTCCCAGAGCTCGGCTTCTCTCCCTCTATAATATACTGTTCACAGACTGGGCAGCAAAGATTTACAGGGATTCCTCCCACTAACACTGGAAACCTATAGATAAATGGGCATATTAAAAATCATCTTGTGTTGCAGCTACAACACAAAGGTGATTTTAATACAGCAGTGAGGTCAGCATGTCAGTCAGCATGTAACAGACAGGGCACTACAGGAGGGTGTCTCTATTCTGTGAGACACAGAACAAATCAATGCAAGCTCTGAGTGTCTCTGCACAGAGCACTCAGTCTGTGGAAAAACTAAGGTGTGAATAGTGGAATGTACTTCTACAGATCAGTGTGCTGTCCATGTGCGAAATGAACAGCAACAGACAAAATATGGAAATGAATTCTCCATAAAGCAGGGACTGGCCCATCAAGCATGAAAACCATTTTTCCAGCATTACCACCTTACCTGGAGCTAATGTATTGCAGAAAGTAATTGGTCTGCGCTGGAGCATCTGCACTTTGAGGCCCAGGGTTCGCCACATCAAGGGAATCTTTACTTTCCAGTCCAAGCTGCAAGATAATGAACATATATTTCTAAAAACTGAACAATAACACTTTATGAAATGTAAGGCGTATCTAAAAGAGGGATCTTGGGAAACTGAAAAAGAACACCACATATTTTACCATTAAAATAAAATAAATAAACTACCTTTACTCGGTCACGAAGATTCTGACCAAACACAAAGGTCTGTTGAGAATTCTGTTCCACCCTCTCGGAGCTCTCAAGAACACCAAATTTACTAGCCATCGACTCTGACTGAGCATCTCCAGCCTTAAACAAAAAAACACATTCTATTCACACACATCTTTCTTCTCAAATTAAAAGCTTCCACATTATAGGGCTATTCCCCAGATATGCCACAAATGTCTGACAGATGCAGTTCCGCCTGGTCATGCACATCTCTCTTTATTCACTTATATAGGAGTCAAGAGGGCACGCTTGTGAGAGATAACTGATATGTGTAGACACTCACTATTGATAAATGCATGGCTGTATAATGCCTTATTCGTTAGTGACTAAACTATGAAGCCTCATAGTATTAAAGTTTTGTTTTAAAACATGGGCTGACTCAGCAGGAAGTTTTCGTAACCAAACTTTGTCCGATAATTGCCTGCTTATCAGAGGAGGTGAGAACTCCATTTACATGCAGTAAGCATCTCCACTATATGAGGGCCAATAATCGTTACTGTAATTACTTGTCCCCTGGAGAATCCTTGATTTTGGGCAGCAGCTCCCCATGTATGCAGGGCAATCTGCTGCCCTGAAACAATAATTTAGGTCTTCACATCAGTGATGCTTTCTCCCTGTGCACGAGCATTTGTTTGGAAGCACCTCAGAACAGGGCCACTATCGGGGATGAGCGTTTCTAGGAACATTCCTTCCTGATAATTGCCCAGATTGTCAGCCCACTTTGGAAATGCGCAAGTTCTAAGCTACTCGCTTCCAGCTGTTGTGATATACAACAGACAGCCCGACACAGATACGACAACATGTAAAATACAGTATTTTCTCATATTCAGTTGCCATCCTTTATATATTTTTGTAAATCTAGCATGTCTTTAAAGGGGTTTTCCAGGTGTTCAATATTGATCTATCCTCAGGATAGATAATCAATATCTGAAAGGTGGGGGTTCACATCCAGACCCCCACTAATCAGTTGTTTAAATAAATGCCTTTAGAGGCATTCCGTTATTAATTCCGTCATAATAGAAGTCTATGGGCTGCAAAGCGGATCCGTCCCATTTCAGTTATGCAGGCGCGACCTCTCCTGCATAACGGAAATGGGACGGATCCGTTATGCAGGCCATAGACTTCTATTATGACGGAATGAATGATGGAATGCCTCTAAAGGCATTCCGTTATGCATTTCGTCATAGAATTGCTTTATGATCCGTGGTAACGGAATCCATAACGCAATTCTGCTTTTACAACCAACTGAAGCGTGAACCAATTTCATAACATGAAATTCGTTCATCTCTAAAAAGAATATTAAAATTGCTGGTTTTTATTTTTCCCCTAAAAATAAAATAAGTTTTTACACTACCCCAGAATGGTTCCTAAAAACCTACAACTAATCCTGCAAAATACAAAAGAATTTAGAAGAAAATATTAAAAAGTTATGACCGCTGTAACACAAGGGAAAATTATTATTGGTCCTTAAAGGCTATGTACACCTTCGGAGGCAATTTTGGGTTACGACTGCATTTTACTCATTTTTGGCTAAAAATATTTTCAATTGTCCTTTATTAAAAATATTGAGCCATTCTGTCACAAAGAGTTAACTATTTTTCTAGCTGTGGGACTGGTACTTTCACTTATTTATGCCACATTCGTCTCAGCAAGAGAAGGACTGAGCAATAATGAGTGTTAGAGATCAGGAATAAAAGAGGAAATCTAGTCTGCTACTAGAGCCTCTCAGCCCTATTCAAAAAAAAGGGCTCCATATTTTCAATAAAGACCCATTGAATTTTTTTTTAGCTCAAAATGAGTACAAGCAATAATTAAAGAGGACCGTTCACCGCTCCTGATGCCTGTTTTAATAGCTTTATGCATTCCCAATGTAATAACAATGCCGGAGCATCTATTCCTATTGCTCTACAGTCCCTGACAAAAGTCTTGTCGCTTCTCTATTTTGTAGAAACTCCTGCTATTAACCTGACTTTTAATTAATCAATTGGTGTTAGAAATAGCTCATATGAAAAGCTAAAGCCCTCCCAAATGATGTTTAATGCACTGAAATAAATTAGTTTCACTGAAAAAGATTTATCATTTAATCAAGACAGAAAGGTCAAATTTTGGCAAGACAAAAGTTTAGTCGCCTATACAGAAATTGAACAACTTTACTGCAAATCCAAAAACATGTCAGCAAATTAAGTAGTGGGGCTGTGAGATCCAAAATTAATATCTTGTATGACTTCCATGAGCTTGAAGGACAGCATCCATGTGGTTTGGCAAGGATTCATACAATTTATTGATGGAGTCATCAGGAATAGCAAAGAAAACAGTCTTGCATGCCTCCCGAGTTCATCAATATTCTTTGGTTTCGTCTTCCATGCTTCCTCTTTCATCCTACCCCTCATAGGCTGGACAATCCTGAAGCATCTTGATCTTCTTCGCCTTGAGGAACTTTGATGTGGAGATGGAAGTATACGATAGAACACCATCCTGCTGCAGAATTTGGCCTTTTTATGGTTGGGAATATAAGAGGTAGCTAAGATTTCTTGGTATTTTAGACTATTGATGTTTCCTTCCACCTTGCAGATACCTCTCACACCCCATACTGGATGTAACCCCAGACCATGATTTTGCCTCCACCAAACTTCACTGTTTTCTGGGTAAATCTCGGGTCTGTGCGGGTTCCAGTAGGTTTCCTGCAATATTTGCAGCGACTGTGGTGTAATTCAACAGAAGATTCATCTGAAAAATCCACCTTCTGCCACTTTTCCAGCGTCCATCCTTTTAGCAGGCTGTGGGCCTTGGCAAATGCCACACGGTTTTTCAATTGTCTTTTGTTTAGTGCTGGCTTATGGGCACCAATTCGACCATGGAGGCCATTTCGAGACAGAATCCGTCAAACTGTTCTGGATGACACAGGGACTTTAGGTGACCAGGTCTCGTGGAGCTCTGCTGCAGTGGAAAATGGGCTGGACTTGGATTTTTAAGCCAACAAACGGTCCTCTCGAGCAGTTTGACCTGGGCTTGTCCAAAACGTCTACAGTCTCTTCAAGTTTTTTTTTTTATCCTCTGAACTTGACGCTGAGACACATTAAAGGTGTCTGCCACATCAGCAGTGGATCTGGTCTTCAGCCTCTTGATAATCAACACTTTAGTCTCAGGGTGAATCTTAGGCATGTTTGCAGAGGTCTAGTTGCCGTTGATGTGAAGGTCTAGTGTACTGGGGTTCTTCTTCTACACACCTGAGACCTAATTGATCCATTATTAGTCAGAGGTGAAGCTCATATGACAAGGCGACAACACTTATGTCTTGGCAAAAATTGACTCAATGGCCTTTACCAAGCTGTCAATATTAGAATACTTTTGTCAGTTTCATTTTGCACTGAAACATTAATACAAAAGCTGTTGGGATTAAAACGACCCATTTCTTGTAACGAAATCTTGATTAGAAATATATTTTAGCGGCACTTCAGGTTAATTTGTACACAAGAGACAAGACTTGTCAGGGACTGTATGTTGTGCCATTCCTTTATTATTTCTACTAGAGGTTATGAATGAAATGCTAGCAGTCTGCAGTAAGGGTACAGAGGGGTGGTAACCAGTTGGGGGTGTACCTGCACAGTCTGAAAATGGCAGCACTGATTGGATAGAGCGAGACTGTACACCCACAACTTGTTACCGCCCCTCTGTACCCTTACAGAAGGCTAATAGTAATTTGTTCATAACTTCTAGTAGTAATAATAAAGGAATGGCACAACATAGAGCCATAAGAATAGATGCTCCAGAATTGTTATTACATAGGGAATGCATGCAGCTAATAAAACAGGCATGTCAGGAGTGGTGACAGGTGCTCATTAAAAATTGCCTCTGAAAGTGTACATAGCCTTTAACGTTAAAATTATGTCACTAAGGGGTTAAAAATGCAATTGTGCGCCAACAAGATTTACCGCAGACACACGTTAAAAATCTACAATAAAAAAAATGGGGGATTTTTTTTTAATTTAAATGTGACTGTTAGGAGGTTAATAACTACTGGACTAAAGAAAAACTGCAGCAAACAAATCACAAGTCATGACTCAACCCTTCCCCTGCCAAACCCATATAGTTATGCTATTTTCCCTCAAGCAACTAAACCAGTGGTAGGCAACCTCTGGCACTCCAGCTGTAGTAAAACTACAACTCCCAGCATGCATACTTGCTCTGCTCTTTTCAGACCTCCCAGAGAAATGAAAGTAGAAAGCTGGGAATTGTAGTTTCACAACAGCCGGAGTGCCGAAGGTTGCTGATCCCTGAACTAAACAGACAGCATGTCATCTTGGTTGTAAAAATAAATGTCTGTAAGGAACAGCTCTGGGAACCACTTGTCCCATGATGCCATGCCCTGCCTGCATCACAGGTACAGGTTATTGAAACCATTCCAAACTGTCTGCAGAGGTATAGGTCTAAAAGTGGCCAAAACACAATTTTAGCGAACGATCTACTGTCTATGGAGGTGTTTGACGTTTCCCTGCCAACCTTAGATACAGAGATGAGAGACAGAAGGGTGTCATTTTGTATGACAACCTGATTCCTTTGTTATCAAGGAAGATAAGCCACCGACAGAAAGCTTATTCCTCTCTCCTAGTAAGAACACATGCACACTCAGCTAAGTAGGCATGTACAGGAAATAGTCTGAAGGAATAGCTGTTTGCAGACAGTTACTTAACCTGTTAAGGACACAGGGCGTACAGGTGCGCCCTGATGTCCGAGTCCTAAGGACACAGGAAGTACATGTACGTCCTGTGTAGTTCCGATCACCGGCGTGCAGTGTGGGGTGATCGGAACAATGCCGAGGGGTTCTGTGACCCCCTCTTCTATTAGCGATCGCTGCAAACCGCAGCTCAATTCAGACCTACAGTTTGCAGCGCTTTCTGCTGTTTCTGATCCCCGCGGTCCATGACTGCGGGGATCAGAAACTTGTAAGTGCCTAAAAGTGGATTTGCAGTGGGGCAGTACAGGAGGTGGGTGGTGCGGCAGCGCTCACCTCATCTGTAATATTCATTGGTGGCCAGTGGTTTATCTGCTGGTGCAGATGTCAGCAGTTTAACCCCTTCCATGTCGCGGTCCATACGGACCACTGTATGGGAGGGTTAACAGGAAGGAGCTCCCTCCCTCTCCCATCGGGGGCTGCTGTGCCTTTGCAGCCCCCTGACAGGATGGGATTACAGAGGGAGGGCCCCACTCCTCTCCCATCACCTGCTGCTCTGTTCTGGCAGCAGGTGATGGTTACCATGGCAGCAGGCCTTCAGAGGTGTCCTGCTTGCCATGGTAATGTAAGTCTGATCTGACTTCTACTAAAGACAAAAGTCTGATCAGACTAAGTGTAAAAATAAAATACAGTACAGTGTACTGTAGGGGTGCATCAGGGGGCTTTAAATGGGACATGGTGTCTAAAAACCAGTCCAGTAAACTCTGCCTTCCAAAAACCATATGACGTTCCCTTCCTTCTGCGCCCTGCTGTTTGGCCATACAGCAGTTTAAGGCCACGTATGGGGTGTTTCTGCAAACTAAAAAATCAGGGCAATAAATAGTAAGTTTTGTTTGGCTGTTAACCCTTGCTTTGTTAATGGAAAAAATGGATTAAAATGTAAAATTTTCCAAAAATTTAAATTCTGAAATCTTATCTCCATTTGCCATTAACTCTTGTGGAACACCTAAAGGGTTAATTACGTTTGTAAAATCAGTTTTGAATACCTTGAGTGGTGTAGTTTCTAGAATGGAGTCATTTTTGGGTGGTCCCTATTGTGTAATCCTCACAAAGTGACTACAGACCTGAACTGGTCCCTAAAAAGTGGATTTTTGAAAATTTTGCTTCTAAACTTCTAAATCTCCCCACCCAAAAAAAAAAATGGCATTCGCAAAATGATCCAAACATGAAGTAGACATATTGAAACTTGGAAATTTGCTAATTTTTCCAAATTTTTAGTAAATTTGGTATTTTTTTATAAATAAAAATGAGTTTTTTGACTCCATTTTACTAGTGTTATGAAGTACAATATGTGATTAAAAACAATCTCAGAATGGCGTGGATAATTAAAAGCATTTTAAAGTTATTCACACAAAGTGACAATGGTCAGATTTGCAAAAAATAAATAAAAATGGCCTAGTCCTTAAGGTGAAATATGGCTGTGTCCTTAAGGGGTTAAAAGGGGTGTCTAGGATTTTGATAGGCCACCAATATCAGATTGGCGGGGGTCCAATAACATGACGATCAACTGTTTTGTTGTAGTTCAAGTCCCGCAACTTCATAGCTCTGTCTACTGTGTAATGGAGCGAGCAAGTTCATGTAGCACTGCACCCACTGAAATGAATCCAGTACAATCCAAAGGTGTATGGCCATCTTCAGTTACTTAGAAAGGCTACATACAGTGTACATACTATCCATTGTTTTATGCGGGACAGCCTGAAGAACAGTAGAATACAGAGGACTACATGTTCTTCGGCTGTCGCCCACATCTTCACAATGCCCTTAAGTTTAGCAAGTGACCGCTTAGGCCTCTATTGGGCTGCTGCTGTCATGTAATCATTGGAAGCTTGTTAATAAAGACAGGCAGAGGGACCAAAGCATCTGCGATTAATTGAAAATCGCTTACTGTTTTTGTTAGTTTTTTTCTAAAATGTGTGGCTTCTTCCCCAAAAATCCATTTGAAATTTCACTGAGAAAACCTACTTTATCAGATGTAAGTGTTGGGGCAGCTGGACTTGTTGAAATTTTATTAGTTGAAGAACCGCATGGTTCAGAGGAGACACTTATGCCATTAGTTCCACTGCTGACAACTGGAAAATAGAACATAAATATGATCAAATCCATTCAAGAAGTAACAATACATTTTTAGCGACATTTAGAAAATCCTTGCTACTTACATGGTGTGCAAAAAGTCTTCGTTTGTGGTGCTTGTAATACTGCTGGACGTAGCACACTGCGCTGCTGTTCCTTGGGTTTCTGACTAGGAAGCCCTGAAATGCCCAAAAATGATCAATGGTAACTCGCATTAGAAAACATTTCTAATAATCATCCAGTATAAGGAGAAAAATACAAACAGCCATTGCTAATGAAAGACAAGGCACAAACGTTCTTGTGCACAGGAGCATATTCTGGAGACATATGGGCTCAATGTAGAAAAGGTCAAGACTGAGCCACTAGAGTTATATGCATACTGCTGTTCAAGTTACCGTATTTAAGACTATAAGACCCCCTCGCAAAATGGGGGAAGTGGCAATGCATCTTATAGCCCGAATGCTGGCATGCAAGAGGCATGGGGAAGTGAGGGCAGCGCTGCGCTGGCTGTACTCCCTACCCTGGTCTTCTTTCAGGTCCCGCTGTAGTGTCCTGATGGTGCACAGTGTCAGGATATATTGCACATAGGCACGCACTATGACCTGAAGCAGTGCGCCGTCAGGTCACAGTAGACAGCGGGACCCATAAGAAGCGATGTGGGGAGCGGCAAGTCTTTGATCGGTGGCACCGTCCGGAGGAAGGAAGGAATGATCTGAGGTCTGATTGGGGCTAGAGGGTGCGATCTGAGGCAAATTGGGGTTGGGGTCCAATCAGAGGTGCATCAAGTCTGATTGGGGGTCTGATCTGATTCTGATGGGGGCTGTGGGGACCCAGCTGATTGAGGGTCCGATCTGAGGCTGACTGGAGGTCAGATCTGAAGATAATCGGGGGCTTGTGGGTTCTGATCGGAGGCTAATGGAGGTTGAGGGGTCTGACTGAGGGAGCTCGGAGGGGTCTGATCTGAGGTCTGATGAAGAATAGGGGCTCCATCCAATTTGGGGGTCTGCTCTGAGGTCCAGCGAAATTATTTTTTAATACGGTATATATCAGCATTTCTATGAAAGTGGCATGTTTACCAAAGTCGTATGCAGGTCATCTTTCTAGAAATGGGTAATAAGAGCAGTTAATATAGAATACCAACTATATAAACAATGTCTTATGCCCGCCATATACATAATATTAACCCCTTAAAGCATAATGTACAACATTATGTGCTGAGAACTGCGCTGAACCCGCTCCACACATGGTGGGTGCTGGCTGTATAATACAGCAGGCACCTGGTTGCAATGATGGGGAACAGTGATCACATGGAACCTAGTCATTTAACCCCTAAGATGACACATGCAAAAGTGATTGCGGCATCTGTGAGGTTATGCAGCTCCCTCTGCCTTCCGATCGGAGCCCCCATAGTGAAATCACAGGGCTCTGATCGGTTACCATGACAGCCTGATGTACGCCAAGTTGTGTAAAACTATAGTGACCGTTTCCTTGACATTTGTCATGTAACTGCAGTTGATATATCAGCCCCAGTTACAGGTGGAATACAGTACCCAGAGCTTCACTGCAGAGCTGATCGGGGTCTACCAGGTTACCCGGTGACCACAGGCGTCTCAGCCGCTTCCTGATCTGTATACTCCATGCTCACTGAGCTGGGGAATAAAGTGATAGAGGAGGTTCATTACCGTCCCTACCTTCCATAAGGGTATCCCAACTGCCACCAGTAACTGGCTCCCCTATGCAGCTGCAAACTCTGCAGGGAATTTTTGCAGAGAAATATGCAAACTTGTAGTATAAAAAAAAAAAAAAAAAGAAAAAAAAACTACAATAACTGAAAAGAATACCTGCACTGGGAGCTTGTCCATGAATAAGTGTGGGAGGTTTGAGTCTGAATCCACTGGATTTTTCCTCTAAAAAGGACAGTTATCAATTGTTAAAGAATATTTTCTGAAATTAATTCTGGGTACAAGAAAAGAGAATGTATAAGAAGTTAAAACAATAAGCAAATCTAATATCTTTTCCACTGAAATTAGTAAGCACCATCAATATAGATCATACAATTAGCACATGTGGTGATGAATGGGAGAAATCCTTTGTAATAAAGCATATGGAGCAGGTCACTGTCACGGATAATGGGATAGGGATCACACCAGATAACACATTGAAGGAATAGACCGGAGTCTAGGCTTTAAAGCTAAGGAAGAGGGAAGGTAACCACCTAGGAATCCTTAGACCTCTCCCTGACTCCTGCCAGTATGAGTAGACGCTGAAGGTGGAAATACTCATACACCGTGGAGCCAGATTTATCATTACACTTCCATCTTACTCCAATTTCACATAAGTCCAAAGTCACTTTTGGCTCAGTCAGATTTATTAATGGTCCTTTAATACTGAGATAAATGTGGTTTGATGGCAGCAGTTCATCCTTCAGTAAACGGCTTTACAAAAGTCGCACATACTTACAAAAAGTCGCATGTTCTATTAAAAAGTCGCATAAGATAAGCATGGTCCTCCCTGGAGTGAAATTGGGACTTTTGCGACTTTTTAAAAAGTCCCAAAGATAAATCTGGAGTGAAACTCATTAACATGGCTAACCACGCCCATTTTTACAAAACTAGAGTGAGTGGTATACACATGTAAATAAGTCGCAAATTATGCGCAAATGAGTGTGAAAAGTCGCAAATGCCCTATTTTGGGACTTTTTGATGCCAGAATTCTGGAGTGAAGGTATGATAAATCATGGCCCGTAACCTAAGCCCTGGAGACCCTGGAAGGCCCTAGGAGTGGTGGCAGGGAATGAGACTACTGGTTCCTCCCCAGATGAAGGAACCAGCGTCTCCCTGAGGCCTAGACAACACCACACACAAGCGAACAACAAAATGCAAAACAAAATTCACTAAGTTTAAAGAAGAATGGAGGAGCAGGAGATCCAAAGGAACAATACCAGCTCAACCAACTCCAGCAGGAAATATCAACCACATGGTAAGCAGTGTCAGTCAGAACTAAATAGCGTCAGTAATGATCACAAACTGCACCTGACAAGAGGTGTGGTCATTACCAAACAACAACACTGCAAGAATAAAACAGAGAGACTCTCAGATACCCACACGTGCCGCCAGTCTCTCAGATCTTCTTACCTCTGTAATGGGCAGTACCCCCACCCCCACACTCTACAGGTGGCCTCCAGAGACCCAGGGCCGACTTGATCAGGATGCACCCGGTGAAAACTATCCTGGCAATCTGAAATTCAAGATTACCATCCACCAAGATAGGAGCAGGAGGTAAGGAGGACAGGTTTCGACATATCTTTTCAGCAATGATTTGTGAAAAACATCATGACTTTTTAAAGTCTGCAGAAGTTCAACATGAAAAGCAACCAGATTAATAATGGCAGAGATTTTATATGGCTCAATAAACCTTGGCCCCAACTTCTAAGAAGGTACCTTCAACTTAAAGTTTCTTGTGGACAGCCACACAGAATTACCCACTCTCAGGTCCGGACCACTGATACGTCTCGTCAGCCATACGTTTATACTTTTTGCCCATTTTTTAAAATTTTCTACCAAATAGATGACAACGAAGAGGAAAATCTTTTCTCTTTCGGTATACCAGAAGTCTCTGTACCAGAAAATGTGCCACACTGCCGATAGAACCCATATGCTCCAAAAAACAGCGACTTAATAGTGGACTCCTGTGTACGGATATTTATGGCAAACTCGGCCAACGACAAAAATGAAGACCACTCCTCCTGATTCTCCGAGACAAAACATCTTGCATAAGTCTCCAAATTCTGGTTAGTGCATTCAGTCTGTCCGTTCGACTGAGGATGAAAAGCTGAAGAGAAGGACAGTTGGACCTCCAGGCGAGTACAGAACGCCTTCCAGAATCTGGAAACAAACTGAGTCCCCTATAAGACACCACATCAGAGTGGATACCGTGTAGTTTCACGATGTTATCAACAAGCGCTTGAGCGACAGTTTTAGCATTAGGTAGACCTGATAATGCTATAAAGTGCGACATCTTGCTGAAGCGATCAACAACCACCAGTTTTCCCTGAGTAATTAGGCAAATCTATGACAAATGAGTCCACAGTCGGGACAGGATAGACAAGAGAAGTAGAGATCATTAAGGCAGAGTATGTGTCACCTTGGCACACACACAAGTCTCACAAGCTGACACATAGCCCTCAATACATTTAAGCAAAACTTTCACAATAGAATCTCCAGGAAATGAGATCAACCGTGGATCTGCTCCCAGGGTGTCCCGTAAGAACAGTACTGTGATGTTCTTCAACCACCTTGTGCTGTAGTTTCGAAGGAACAAACAACTTACCTGGAGGACAAGATCAGATGCCTCTCCTGGGCCTCCAACACCTCTGCCTCAAGTTCAGGATTAAGGGTGGATACAACCACCCCATCAGCTAATATCAGGCCAGGATCCTCCGAATCACAGCCCCGGAAAGCTACGCGACAAAGCATCCACTTTCACATTTTTAACCCCAGGGCGATAGGTGACCACAAAATTAAATCTGGTTAAAAACGACCAGCTGGCCTGCCTTGGGTTCAGACGTTTAGCGGACTCCAGATAAGCCAGATATTTGTGATCAGTAATTACCGTAATGGGATGAATCGCTCCTTCCAACCAATGACGCCATTCCTCAAAAGCAAACTTAATGGCCAGCAACTCTCTATTACCTACATCATAATTTTTTCAGCAGTAGAGAGGTTGTTTTAATTTTGAGAAAAAAAGCACATGGGCGCCATTTGCTAGAAGGACCCTGCGACAAGACTGCTCAAACCCCTACCTCGGATACGTCAACTTCCACAATGAATGGCACATCAGGTTAAACCAGTATAGGAGCAGAAGCAAAATATTCCTTTACTGCTGAAAAGGCATGCAATAACCTCATCAGACCAGACTAAGAGATCCGCAGTCATATCTGTTAATGGTTTAACAACATCGAGTAATTCAAGATAAATTTACAGGAGTAGTTGTTGATCCCCAAAAATCTCATGAGCGCTTTCAGATTTTCGGGTTGATTCCAGTCCAACACAGCACGGACTTTTTCCGGATCCATACGTAAACCCAAAAATGAGAGTAGGTAACCCAGGAATTGCACTTCGGAACCGCAAATACACACTTCATCTTAGCATACAATTTATTCTCCCTTAAGATCTATAAGACATGTCTCACATGATCCTGATGCGTCTCCATGTCAGGAGAATACATTAAAATATCATCCAGATACACCACCACAAACCTGCCTACCAGATGATGAAAGATGCATTGATGAAATGTTGAAAAACAGCAGGAGCATTGGTCAACCCAAAAGGCATGACCAAATTCTAAAAATAACCTTCAGGGGTATTAAAGGCAGTCTTCCATTCATCCCCCTCCTTGATCCTTACCAGATTATATTCCTTCCTCAAATCTAACTTCGAGAACACCTTGGCACTGACAATCTGATTGAACAAATCTGGGATCAAAGGAAAGGGATCACGGACAGTAATACAATTAAGCTCATGGAAGTCTGAACATGGCCTAAGAGTTCCGTCCTTTTTCTTAACAAAGAAGAACCCTGCATCCATTGGTGTTTTGGATGGTCTAATATGACCTTTAGCCAAACTCTCGGTGATATATTCTCATATGGCTACTCTTTCGGGTTCAGAAAGATTATACAACGAGACTTGGGCAATCTAACTTCGGGAATAAGGTTGACGGGGCAATCATACTCCCGATGAGGAGGTAACTCCTGGTCTCCACTTTCAGGGAATACATCAGAAAAATTAAAAATAAAAGAAGGTACTATAGTGGTTACAACAGAAAGCGACGTGCTAAGACAGTTGTCTATGCAAAAATCACTCCAGTCAAGAATCTGTCTCACTTGCCAATCAATGGTAGGGTTACGTTTAGATAACCACAGTAAAGCTAGCACCAGAGGAGAAGGCAGACCCTCCAGCACAAAACAGGAAATAGATTCTTGAGGAGAATCTCCCACCTTTAGGCGAATGTCCTGCACCATTTGTGACAAATACTTTTGTGAGAGTGGAGTGAAATCAAATTTTTGTCTAAAGCGTTAGTTGTCAAGCGAAGCATCCGAACTGGCCATCAACTAGGTTAACCCCTGCCCCACTGTCAAACACTTCAATTCCAACAGTTTTGGAGTCTAGCGCCACCCTGGCAGGCAGGAGAAATCGGATACTACCAGTAAATGACAAAAGTACATTCTCAGATTCCCCACCCACACTACCAAGAGTGAGAACAGGACTAAACACAGTCTTTTCTTAACCCTAACATTTTTATCACCAGGTCCAGGAGTGACTTCCCCAACTGCATTGGCTCATCATCAGACATGAGATTAAGTGCCTCCATACCCAAAGTGTCGGAAGAGGCCTCAAGGCTAAGAGAGAGCAATGGTGACCACCTAGGAATCCCTAGACCTTTCCCCGACTCCTGCCAGCATGAGTAGACCCTGAAGGTTGAAATACCCATACACCGCAGCCTAAGCCCTGGAGACCCTGGAAGGCCCTAGGATTGGCGGCAGGGAATTAGACTACTGGTTCCTTCCAAAATGAAGGAACCAGCGTCTCCCTGAGGCCTAGACAACACACACAAGCGAACAACAAAATGCAAAACAAAATGCACTTAGTGTAAAGAAGAATGGAGGAGCAGTAGATCCAAAGGAACAACACACCAGCTCAACCAACTCCAGCAGGAAATAACAACCGCATGGTAAGCAGTGTCAGTCAGAACTAAATAGCCTCAGTAATGACCACAAGTTGCACCTGACAAGAGGTCTGGTCATTGCCAAACAACAACACTGCAAGAAGAAAACAGAGAGACTCTCAGATACCCTCACGTGCCGCCAGTCTCTCAGATCTTCTCACCTCTGTCATGGGAGGGACCGTGACAGTCACACTTTGTCCTACCTCGTGGGCTCTTCTTTGAGCCCACGAGCTGTAAATCTGAAGCCAAACAAGGGGAGGAATTCAATAGGTGCAGTATATAGCAGGGCACTATAGTGCTCAATACTTCCTGCCAAGTGTCACTCATCAAGGTCATGGTATATCAGCAGTAATAAGTCTGAGCTACTGACTTGTTGAATTTGTTTCTTCAAGATGTTTTGCTAATCATCCAACTGTCTTTTTCAGTTAGAAGGGCTTGTATGAGAATTCTACTGCATTAAAGGGGTTGTCAATCTCAGACAATGGGGGTATATAGCTAGCATATGCCCCCATTGTCCTGATGCGAGTCCCACCGCTGGGTCCCACACCTATATCGACAACGGAGCACCGAAAGTGAAGCCGCCCTCCATTTATTGTCTATGGGGCTGGCAAATATAGCCGAACGCTGGCTCGGCTAATTCCGTTGGCCCCATAGAAATGAATGGGAGCATAGGACGCGCATGCGCAGTGCGCTCAATTCACTTCTATGGGAGAGGTGGGGAGCAGAGCTTGGTGGTGGATGGTCCCTGGGAAACCTGGGGTCCTCTAACCACAGCTCTCCCCACTCCGCACTCGATATAGGTGCAGGTCCCAGCAGTGGGACCCGCAACTATCAGACAATAGCGATATACCCCCAGTGTCTAAGATGGGAATACCCCTTTAAATACTATGACTCGTGACTGAAGCTATTAAGTGTCATGACAGTGCCTTGAGAGAGGTGTTACAGCCGCATAGTAAGAGCTTTGATGTCACAGCTACCCAGTGGTATCTGGAAGACAGTGGTGGAATGTTTAACATGCACAGCACAGTAGTAGAGATGAGCGAACACCCAGATGTTCGGATTTAAGAAGTTTGGCGGAACTTCACAAAAATGTTCGGGTTCCGGATCCGAACTCGACCCAAACCCGAACTCTATTGAAGTCAATGGGGACCAGAACATTTGGGCACTAAAAGGCTGTAAAATAGAACAGGAAAGGGCTAGAGGGCTGCAAAAGGCAGCAAAAAGTAGGTAAATCCCCTGCAAACAAATATGGATAAAGAAATGAATTAAAATAAAATAAATAAAAATAAACCAATATCAATTGACAACTTGGAGTAGGAGGAGGTGGAATAGGAAGTTGGGGTGGCGTCAGGTGGAAATGCTATGGGAGTTGAAGTTCTCATCACAGCCAAAAGGATTCATGTCTGCCTGCAGTGCCACAGGCCTCATTCACAGACTCAGGGCACCCGCAAAGAGGAGAGCGTTCAAGTAACAGCAACACAGGCCTCAGGTCAACCTGCAATGGAACAGGCCATTATCATTTATGTAGGCCCCTGACACCCAGACAGAGGGAGGTCATTTGACAATAAAAAGAGTTTAATGTCTCCCACCAAGACAGTAAGCAATTAAACGAAATATAGGCCACTGACACCCACACAATAGGGCGGTCATTAGACAGTAAAAAGAGTTAAATGTCTGCCAACAAGACAGCAAGCAAGTACATGAAATTTATGCCCCTGTCACCAAGACAGAGGAGAGAGGTCCCATAGCAGCAAAAGAGGTATCATGTCACCCACCAATGGAAAAGGCCACTTTCAGATATTTAGGCCCTGGCACCCAGATTGAGGAGAGGTTCATTCAACTTTGGGTTGCCCAGCAAAATAATGGTAAACTTAAAAAAGAGGATTCAATAAAGAAGTGCCCTGGAGTACAATAATATTTGGTTAAGGGAGGTAGTTATAAATGTCTATTCTGCACAAGGGATGGATAGGTCCTGTGGGATACATGACTGGTTCATTTTATGAACGTCAGCTTGTCCATGTTGGATGTGGACAGACGGCTGCGTTTGTCAGTAATGACACCAACTGCCGTGCTGAATACACGTTCAGACAAAATGCTGGCCGCCGGGCAGGGCAGCACCTCCAAGGCATAAAAGGCTAGCTCTGGCAACGTGGACAATTTGGAGACCCAGAAGTTGCATGGGGCCGAACCATCAGTCAGTAAGTGGAGGGGTGTGCACACGTACGGTTCCACCATGTTATTGAAATGCTGCCTCCTGCAAACACGTTCAGTATCAGGTGGTGGTACAGTTAGCTGTGGCATGGTGACAAAACATTTCCACATATCTGCCATGCTAACCCAGCCCTCAGGGGAGCTGGCCGTGACACAGCTCCGTTGGCGACCTCTTGCCTATCCTCTGCCTTCGCCTTCCACTTGTTCCCCTGTGACATTTGGGAATGCTGTCAGGAGGAGTCAACCAGCGTGCTCTTGTACTCGCGCATCTTCCTATCACGCTCCAATGCAGGAATTAAGGTTGGCACATTGTCTTTGTACCGGGGATCCATCAGGGTGGCAACCCAGCAGGGCTCCAGACAAAAAAAATCCCTAGGAGCCACTGGCTCCTAAACTGAAAAATTTAGAAGCCAAATAAAAATTTTAGTCGCCAAATTTAAATACATACATAATTATGATATAAAAAAAATAGCCTCATTCACAGTGATTGTGAGCCAAAGCCAGGCGTGTATGCTACACAGACATAAAGTATAAGGGAAAGATCTGCTCTTGATCTGTGTTTAAAGCTGCACCTGGTTTTGGCTAACAATGACTGATGGAAATCACTGACGGAAGACTGACTGTGTGAATGAGGCATCAGTGTTCGGTCAGTGATTTCCATCAGTGATTTTGAGCAAAAACCAGGTGCGGCTTTAAACACAGAACTGGTGCAGATCTTTCCCTTATACTTTATGTCTGTGGAGGATCCAATCCTGGTTTTGGCTCACAATCACTGATAGAAATCACTGACCAAACACTGATGTGTTAATGAGAGCTGACTATGACTGTGCTTATATGGCGTTCTAATTTGTGCTTCCATTCTGCATTTCCGTGATTGCGGACCCATTCAAGTGAATGGGTTCGCATCCGTGATGCAGAGTGCACGCGGGCTGCTGCCGGTGTATTGCGGAAGTGATGTTTGTGGGCCGCAATACAGGCAGGGGCAGAACACTTTCTTGTGATAACTGGTGGTGACAGCAGCGCTGAGTGACAGTAGCTACTGACACCACCTACTAAGGATTTAGCATAGACAAGTATGACTTCTCAATGCTAAATCTTACAGCATGTCCTAATTATAAGTAAATGGACATTATGGTGCTGGCTGAGACTCACTGGCTAAATGAAGAGCTGAAGGGGTTAAACTTTAAACAACTGGGGGGAAACCTTACTAGTCTGAACAAGGGGGAAGGGAGGGCAGCAGGAGCCATACTGAGTGTCACAGAACTCACGTCAGGAGCCGGAGGACTGCAGGAGGCAATGATGCTGGGACTCGGCAGTCCTTCTGCAAGGGGGGCAGAGGAGCCACACTGTCACAGGACTCACATGTACGGAGCTGGAGGGGAGGCACTGACCCAGGCACCCGGCCGGCCTTCTGCAGGGGGTGCAGGAGGAGCCACACTGTCACAGGACTCACATGTCAGGAGCTGGAGGGGTGGAGGCACTGACCCAGGCACCCGGCCGGCCGTCCTTCTGCAAGGGGGAAGGAGCCACACTGTCACAGGACTCGCATGTCAGGAGCTGGAGGGGAGGCACTGACCCAGGCACCCGGCCGTCCTTCTGCAGGTCTCTGTCAGTGCTCCCAAGCGCTCTCTTCCCGGGCTCTGTGAGGGCGGAGCCCAGGACGAGCCACTACAGGCTGGCAGAGCAGGCTGGATGTCGGGGCTGGGCTCAGCAGACGTGCCGGCGTGGCGCGTCTGCTGAAGAGAGTTTTTCTCTCTTAAAGCTGCCGCGTGGAGGTGGGACAAGTCGCAAATGGCGATAAGACTTAAAAGTCTTGTCGCCATTTGCAAATTCCTAGTCGCATTTGCGACCATTTTGGTCGCCATCTGGAGCACTGCCCAGTAGTCCGCACAAGTTAAATGGTGGGCAATTCTGCTGTCATTGCGCAGGCACTGCAGCATGTAGTCGCTCATGTGTGCAAAGCAGCCCAGAGGTAAGGACAAGCTGTCCTCTGTGGGAGGCGTATCGTCATCGTCCTCCGTTTCCTCCCAGCCACACACCAGTGATGGGCCCGAGCTGCGTTAGGTACCACCCCGCTGTGAACATGCTTCATCCTCCTCCACCTCCTCCTCCTCCAGTAGTGGGCCCTGGCTGGCCAAATTTGTACCTGGCCTCTGCTGTTGCAAAAACCTCCCTCTGAGCCACTGCTAAGAGATTGGTCTGAAAAAGTGCTAAAAATGACCCCTCTTCCTCCTGGGCCACATCCTCTTCCATCATTGCCCTAAGTGTTTTCTCAAGGAGACATAGAAGTGGTATTGTAACGCTGATAACTGCGTCATCGCCACTAGCCATGTTGGTGGAGTACTCGAAACAGCGCAACAGGGCACACAGGTCTCGCATGGAGGCCCAGTCATTGGTGGTGAAGTGGTGCTGTTCCGCAGTGTGACTCACCCGTGCGTGCTGCAGCTAAAACTCCACTATGGACTGCTGCTGCTCGCACAGTCTCTCCAGCATGTGCAAGGTGGAGTTCCACCTGGTGGGCACGTCGCATATGAGGCGGTAGCGACAAGGCCGAGTTACGCTGTAGCGCAAACAGGCGAGCAGCGGCAGCATGTGAGCGCGGAGCGCGCACAGATGGCCCGCACTTTATGCAATAGCTCTGACATGTCGGGGTAGTTGCGAATGAACTTCTGCACCACCAAATTCAGCACATGTGCCAGGCAAGGGATGTCCGTCAAACCGGCTAGTCCCAGAGCTGCGACGTGATTTCGACCATTATCGCACACCACTAGGCCGGGCTTCAGGCTCACCGGCAGCAACCACTCGTCGGTCTGTTGTTCTATACCCCGCCACAACTCCTGCGCGGGGTGGGTCCTGTCCCCCAAACAGATGAGTTACAGAATGGCCTGCTGGCGTTTACCGGGCTGTGCTGAAATTGGTTGTGAAGGTGTGTGGCTGACTGGATGAGCAGGTGGAGGAAGAGGAGGAGGAAGCCGAGTAGGAGGAGGAGACAAAGAATGATGCCCTGCGATCCTTGGTGGCGGATGGACGTGCGCCAAACAACTCTCCGCCTGGGTCATAGCCGCCACTACATTTACCCAGTGTGCAGTTAGGGAGATATAGCATCCCTGGCCGTGCTTACTGGTCCACATATCTGTGGTTAGGTGGACCTTGCCACAGATGGCGTGGCGCAGTGCACACTTGATTTTATCCGATACTTGGTTGTGCAGGGACGGCACAGCTCTCTTGGAGAAGTAGCGGCGGCTGGGAACAACGTACTGTGGGACAGCCACCGCCATCAGCTGTTTCAAGCTGTCCGTGTCCACCAGCCTGAATGACAGCATTTCAAAGGCCAGTAGTTTAGAAATGCTGGCATTCAGGCCCAGAGCTCGAGGGTGGCTAGGTGGGAATTTACGCTTTCTTTCCAAGGTTTGTGAGATAGAGAGCTGAAAGCTGCCGTGTGACATGGTGGAGATGCTTGGTGACGGAGGTGGTGGTGTTGGTGTCACATCGTCTTTTTGCTGGGCGGCAGGTGCCAACGTTATTCCGAGGTGAAGGAAGAGGCCAAAGCAGCAGAAGAGGGAGCAGGAGGAGCATGAGTGAGTTCCTTGTTTTTAAGGGGTTTATTCCACTGCAGTTCAAGCTTTGCATGTAGATGCCTGGCCATGCAGGTTGTGCTAAGGTTCAGAACGTTAATGCCTCCCGGGTCTTGTCGTCAGCACATTGTTTAAAGAAGTGCCATGCCAGGGAACTCCTTGAAGCTGCCTTTGGGGTACTCTGTGCCTGGTGGCGGTGGCCAGTAGCAGGCGAACTCTCTTGGAGGCGGCTGTTCTGCTTTTGCCCCCTGCTCCCTCTTTTGCTACGCTGTTGGCTCGGTCTCACCACTGCCTCTTCCTCTGAACTATGAAAGTCAGTGGCACAACCTTCATTCCATGTGGGGTCTAGGACCTCATCGTCCCCTGCATCGTCTTCCACACAGTCTTCCTCCCTTACCTCCTGTTCGGTCTGCACACTGCAGAAAGAGCGCAGCAGTTGGCACCTGTGTTTCGTCATCATCAGAGACGTGTGGACTCCGATGAGGTGGTATTCCCATGTCCTCATCATCAGGAAACATAAGTGGTTGTGCGACAGTGCATTCCATGTCTTCCACCGCTGGGGAAGGGCTAGGTGGATTCCCTTGGGAAACCCTGCCAGCAGAGTCTTCAAACTGCATAAGAGACTGCTGCATAACTTGAGGCTCAGACAGTTTCCCTGATATGCATGGGGGTGATGTGACAGACTGATGGGCTTGGTTTTCAGGTGCCACCTGTGCGCTTTCTGCAGAAGACTGGATGGGAGATAATGTTGTGAACGTGCTGGATCCACTGTCGGCCACTCAATTGACTAGCACCTGTACTTGCTCAGGCCTTACAATCCTTAGAATGGCATTGGGCCACACCAAATATCGCTGTAAATTCTGGCGGGTACTGGGACCTGAGGTAGTTGGTTCACTAGTTTGTGTGGCAGAAAGGCCACGTCCTCTCCCAGCACCACAGGGTCCACCACCACCATGTCCGCATCCCTTACTGAATGTTTTCCTCATTGTTACCATTCACTACAATAAGAAAAAAATTCAGTTTTTTTCCCCAGGCACCTAACACTATCTGGCCATCTATTTATGTACCGTATTACACTAACAGGGAATATAGAGGATTATGCTTTCAGCACTTCGTATTTTAATACTTAGTGTAATATACCCTTTACGGAAAGAAATACACTTGGAGATGCACGGTAGCTTGTGCAAATATAGAGGATTTATTTATCAGACCTTGTATTTAGACACCATCACGCTGAGTGTAATATACCCTTTACGGACAGATTTACACTTGATCAGCAACAGCTGAAACCACTGATTTACGGTATTGCTATTTTGGCAATTGAATTTCACCCCAGAAAAAAAAATTCATCTATCCTTTGCCGGACACTAGTAAACGTGGCCAGCCACAGCTGGAACCACTGATTTACGGTATTGCTATTTTGGCAATGGAATTTCACCCCTCAATAAAATATAGAAATTTCTATCCTGAGTTTCTAGGGGTGACAATAAGCACAGCCAAGCCCCTGATGTAGGATATAGCAAAAAAATTAAAAAACTACTATTGATGGATTGATGGACTTGGTGGCAGCTTGGCCACAAAATGGCCACCGATCACCCCAGAAAAAAGTGACAGAAAAACGCTCTGGGCAGCCTAAAAACCAGTGAGAAACTAACTAGCAAAAGTTGAATGATTCACAGCCGTAGCTCGATCACTTTATTAGATGTTTTTGCCAAGTTTTTGTGCCTAATCTCGCCCTCACATCAGCTGCATCCTATCCCTACACTAATCAGAGCAGAGTGACGTGCGGCGCTACGCGACTCCAGCTTAAATAGAGGCTGGGTCACATGCTGCACTTGGCCAATCACAGCCATGCCAATAGTAGGCATGGCTGTGATGGCCTCTTGAGGCAAGAAGTATGACGCTTGTTGATTGGCTGCTTTGCAGGCTTTCAAAATGCGCCACAGAAATCTCCGAACACCGAACCTTTATGTAAATGTTTGGGTCCGTGTAACGAACACCCCATAATTCGGTGCACGAACCCGAACTATACAGTTCGGGTTCGCTCAACCCTACACAGTAGAAGTTCTCCATTCTATGCAGCCACCATACACATGCAGAATTAACCTAGACACAAAGGGATGTAGCTAGGACATTGCAAATCCAAGTAAAGAGCGTGAAGAACTTCTTAGATGGGGTTCTTATCCAGCCAGAGACAGATGTCCTTAACAAAGAACTGAACTTTGTAATTGCCCTCAATATCATACCAGTGGTGGGCATTATCTCAGCCACTGAAGCCTTCATCCATACCAAAATGTCACAAGATGAGGATGAACAACTCTGTCCTAAAATGTTTGCAGTCTTAGCCAGAGCTAAACCACCCCATCGAACCTAACTAAAGAGAGAAAGGCGATTACACCTTCTGCCAGAAAGACTGCTCTTAATACAGTTGGCCCGTTTTGTCTGGGGAGCAGCCATCAGTGGAAACAAAATGGCCGCCGTCCTATTAGCACATACAAAACCTGTCCTAATCACACAGCAGGACAATTTACTTTACAACACTGAGCTAAAGAGCTGCCTCATCCTCCTCACTATTCAGCTTGTCAGGGATTATGATCCTGAATACAGCTGATAAGAACTTTAGCTGAATCTCTGGGGAATTTAGTTCATGGGGAGACATACTGTGGAGATGTGGGGCTGTGGTAATGGAGGCTGCATACAAGTTATGCTGCTCATTATCCTCTCATGTATCCTCGTCCTCTCCATTCCCACAGAGATGCACCAGTATTCAGAGCAGAGCAGAGCGAAGGATGAGGCAGCTCCTTAGCTCGGTGTTGTGAAGCAACTTGTCCTGCTGTGTAATTAGTACAGATTTTGTGTGTACTAATAGGACAGCAGCCATTTTATTTCTCCTAATGATCGCTCCCTAGACAAAGCGAGCCGTTATAACTAATGAAATGGGTATTTGGGAATATATTTATTATAAAATAATATTTATGTATTTTCCATTTCCTAATTCCCAGAGAACATCTGGATAGATGCCATCCTGCTTACTGCTCTGATAAACCTTTTAACCCATGGGTGTTTTGCCAGGTGGAAATCTAACAGAGAACTCAAAGCTGAAACCTGAACTTTAAGAGTACTAGGTCCAGGACCAAGATTCTTATTCCAACATTCCAGCAATAACTCACAATAAGAAAAATGTCCAAAGCAGCTAGAACATATACAGGTCTATTTCCAAATGTATAGAAAGCCCTCCATCTAGGGTTGGGCAATATACCGGTGCCTGCGATATATCACGGTATTAAGAAACTGCGATATGGCGATATCACAGTTTCCTGATAACCACGGTATTTAATGACGTCATAGGAGCGGTCGCACGTGTGCCGACCACTCCTAAAACATCCATGTCAGGGGTGTGGAATTCCTATCGCCCGGCGCCGGGCAGGTAGTTTGTTAAGTAGCGGGCTCTGCTGGGAATTTAGCACCGGCCCCACAGTGAAGTAGCCCAACCTAATAACTATTGTTGTGCAGGCTCCCTGGCAGCATTCTGTTCCTCCATGCGCCGTCTGGCCCTTCATTCATAAAGTGGGCAGAGCATGGAGGAACAGAGAGCTGCCCGAGGAGCCTGCGCAACAATGGTTAATAAGATCGGGCTACTTCTAAAGACATTAACTACATAAATACTGGATCGGAGCTGCGGGGCCGGTGTATTACTGCACCGGCTGCTGCGAGTGCCCCACAGAGTTGGGGGTCTGTGGCTGACATTGTTATGGGGATCTGTGGATGACACATATATAGCATAAAATGCTATATATGTGTCAGCCACAGTGCCCCCATAACAGTGCGTCAGCCACAGTGCCCCCCATAACAGTGCGTCAGCCACAGTGCCCCCCATAACAGTGCGTCAGCCACAGTGCCCCCATAACAGTGCGTCAGCCACAGTGCCCCCATAACAGTGCGTCAGCCACAGTGCCCCCATAACAGTGCGTCAGCCACAGTGCCCCCATAACAGTGCGTCAGCCTACAGTGCTGCCCCCATACAGTATAACGTCTCCTTGCGGCTGCCCCCATACAGTATAACGACTCCATGTGGCTCCCCATACAGTATAACGTCTCCTTGTGGCTGCCCCATACAGTATAACGTCTCCTGTGGCTGCCCCCATACAGTATAACGTCTCCCTGTGGCTGCCCCCATACAGTATAATGTCTCCTGTGGCTGCCCCCATACAGTATAATGTCTCCATGTGGCTGCCCCATACAGTATAATGTCTCCCTACGGCTGCCCCCATACAGTATAACGACTCCATGTGGCCCCCATACAGTATAACGTCTCCATGTGGCTGCCCCATACAGTATAACGTCTCCTTGTGGCTGCCCCCATACAGTATAACGTCTCCTTGTGGCTGCCCCCATACAGTATAATGTCTCCCTGTGGCTGCCCCCATACAGTATAATGTCTCCTTGTGGCTGCCCCCATACAGTATAATGTCTCCTTGTGGCTGCCCCCATACAGTATAATGTCTCCTTGTGGCTGCCCCCATACAGTATAAGCGTCTCCTTGTGGCTGCCCCCATACAGTATAAGCGTCTCCTTGTGGCTGCCCCCATACAGTATAGCGTCTCCTTGTGGCTGCCCCCATACAGTATAGCGTCTCCTTGTGGCTGCCCCCATACAGTATAGCGTCTCCTTGTGGCTGCCCCCATACAGTATAATGTCTCCAAGTGTTTTTCTTCTAAATGGGCATTTATCGTGATATATATCTTATCACAATAAATTTCTTAACATCGTTATCGTGGCAATATTTTTGATATCGCCCAACCCTACCTCCATATCCTAAAGTATACAGTAGATGTGACTATTTCTGCTTGCCAGCAGGGTGGTGATAGTCTCAGAGAGGTACTTCATTCTCAAAACCCACCTTTCAATAGCCAGGCTGGGGAGCCATGAAAATTAAACCCTCCTGGGCTAAAAAGCAGCTATTACTATCACCATAGCCCCTTCTTCTCTGATCTTTTTGAGAACTCTTGGCATAAGCTTCAGCTGGGGAAAAGGTAGAACGTAATCCTTTGCTCCAAAATTGAGCAAAAACACGTTTATCCCTGACAGGAGATCCCTTGGAGAGAAAAGAACCTGTTCACCTTCTTGTTGGATCACGTTTGCAAACCTCTCTCCGGAATAATCCCCCCAAACATCAACTACTTGATTGTAAGTGGCCTGATTTACAGCCCATTCCCCCTGACACAGATTACGCTCAGAAAATCCGCTTCTACATTCTATACCCCGCTGAGATGAACTACCAAGAGAGGCTAGTGACCTTTCTACAAACTGAAAAATCAGATGGGAGAGGGACATTAACCCTGCAGCTCTGGTACCCTGTCTGTTGATATAGAACAATAACTACTGAGTAAATTTTGACATTTCTGCACTGTATTACCGAAAGACTCTATACCAGGGCCTGAGAAACCTTCAGCTCCTTGCAGTTGTAAGATTGGGATAAAGTCAGCTTGTCCCACAGACCCTGAAGTAGTAAAGATCCTGCATGAGCTATCAAAATTTAGACTTTTCTTTCCCTCTAAAAGTTTCTTTTCTATTCCTAGGGCGAAAAATCTCGGAGATGGAAAATAATTGGCAGTAGGAATTCCCTTTTTCGGCTTCATGCACACGGCCGTGGAACACGGCTGTCGCGCGAACCGTGGAATCCCGGCCTGAAAACCAGCTGACAGCAGGAGCGCACGGCGTCATAGCAACCAAAGACGCCGTGCGCATGAGGCCTTATCCGAAGCTTTTTCCAGCAAATCATCTAACACTGGGCCAAACAAAAATTCACCCTGGCAAGGAATGAAGCACAACTTAGCTTTTGAAGCCACAACCCAATTCTAGCTCCTAAGTTAGAGGGCTCTTGGCGGCGGACTTGAAAGGGCAGCAGTGGCTGGCTTACATACTGCAGCAGAGGCTTTCCAATTCTTTCTAACCCTATACCACAGCCCTTTTGTCCATGGGATCCTTCAGAGACCCCACACCTGGCCTGCAGTGATGACCCCTTCCTCCTCTCCGCCCCCAAACCAGAAGTTGTCATCATACAGCCTATTCTTACGATCCGGAGGCAGAAAGGCATGGCCCGTAGTTAGTGGCCCACAGATACCCACCCACGTCAAGGAAGAGGAATCCTCTAAACTCCATGCAAACAGATTGGGCAGGAGACTGGAAAGTAGAGATGGGGAGACAATACACCAGACCAGGCCGTGGCTCCTAATGGAGGCTTATGTTGCCCAGGGATATCCCTGCTCTACATATTTCCCCATAAGACAGAAAAGAGAACTGGGGTTAAGGAGGAGGTTCCCGTTTTCTGTCCTGAGCAGGGGGTAGCAGTCTCTCCATGGATGCTGTTATAAAGAGAAGGAAAATTAAATATTGATGACCTAATCCAGGTTAGTTCATCAATACTTAAATCAGGGTCCAACTGCTGACTTATAAAATCAGCTGTTTGACGGGGTCACTGTGCCTGACCAAGTGCCTCAGCTACTATATAGAATTAGCAAGCACAGTGCTGAATATCATACAGTGGCTGTCCTGGGTACTGCAGCTCAAACTCATTCACTTGAAAAATCATGTGACTGATGGATATGATGGCACTGTCACAGTCCCGCCTGTGATCGGGATCAGAAGACTGGCTGCCCATGATTGACAGCCTATTTGGTTTCACTTTGCTGTGTTGTTGCCTCCTCTATCAGGTGTAGCCTAAGTGGTCATTCCTTCTCTTCTTTTAGTCGGGCCACGCCCATCATGATATGCAGTTGATAGCTCCTTGTTTGTGGAAGTTCTGGTGTTTGTTCTCCTCTGAGTTCTTGCTTGTCCGAATACTTTTGGAAGTTAAGCGTCTTTCCTTCTTTGTATGTCGTTTTCCCCTACCATCTGGTATGAGGCCTGAGGGGTCTCCTATTCCTTCATCTGGCAAGCAATAGGCTGTCCGTGTCCTGACACTATCTGCAGGGCCCTGTTAGGGCGAGATAGGGCTTAGGTTCCTGAGTATGAACATTCCTACCATCTTGGTCTGTTTATACTGATAGTCAGGGCTCGCGTAGGGACACACTAGGTAGTGACAATCCCTAGTTTCCAGGCCTAGTACCTTTTCCCATCCTTTCCGTGTTCGGTGTGGAGTGTATTCCCCACACCGCGCCGTGTCGGTGTGAGGTGTATTCACCACACCGCGACATTATCAACCACCGCAAACAGTCATTTTTGTCTGTGTCACTGAGGCTATGGATCCTATCGCTTCACTGGCTTGACAATTGCAAAGTCTGTCTTTGGAGGTGGCTGACCTCCGCACACAGATCCAGGGATCACAGGCTGCTGGTGTGAGTAGTACTTACCAGGCCTGTCCTGAACTTAAGGTTGCACTTCCGGACAGGTTTTGGGGGAGGGGGAGTGACAACTTTATTTGGTTCAGAGAGTCGTGTAAGTTGTACTTTAAGTTATACCCGCTCTCATCTGGGAATGAGAGTCAAAGAGTTTTTGTTGCTTGAAGGGGACACTCAGTCTTGGGCTTTTTCTCTGCCGACCAGATCACAGTCCATCCTGTCGGTAGATGAATTTTTCTGAGCTCTAGGTCTCATCTACGATGACCCGGATCGGATCTCTCTGGCGGAGACCAAGTTACGTGGTTTACGGCAGGGAGCGGGCTCTTTGGAGATTTATTGCTATGAATTTACGAGATGGGCTACGCATACGGAGTGGAATGATCCAAGTCTCGGCAGTCAATTCTGTCAGAGATTGTCTGAGGCGCTAAAGGACGCCTTGGCCTTTCACGAGATGTCCCTTGTCGTACATATGGATAGACGCTTGAGAGAAAGAGATCAAAAGGTCCCTCACTCTCAACGTGGCAGCTTCCTCTAAAACCTTGGGAGGAGAGACTCCCAAGTTCATGCGTGGTGACGAACCCATGCAGTTAGGGTGCTACCCCTGGGCCTGCTTGCAAGAGTTCTAGTCATAAGAAGGGAGTATGTTTTTCTGTGGAAAAGGGGACATTTTGTTAAGGTTTGCCCTTACGTTCTGCGCCAACTTGAAAACAAAAAGAAAACGTTTTCCCATCTTACTCTTGGTGGTGTGGGTGGAGGATCAGAGAACTTACAGAGAATTTACTGGTAGTACCTGATTTCTTCTGTCTGCCAAGGTGGCGCTAGAGTCCAAACCTGTTGGAATTGAGGGGTTTATTGACAGTGTGGCAGGGGTTAACCTAGTTGGTCAGTTCGTACGTATTCATGGGTTGACAAGTGCATTAGAGAAAATTCGGAAGATACTGGTCCGATATTGTCTGAAGGGGTAGGTATATCCGCCCTATATCCTGACCTTGAGGCAGAGGTGTCGGACGCCCAGGGAGATGCACCAGATTCTTGTCCTCCGGGGAAGTTGTTGGTTCCTTCTGAATTAAGTCACAAGGTGTTCAAAGAACATCACTGCACGGTTCTCACAGGATACCCCGGAGCAGATCCACTGTCTATCTTATCTCTCGTAGATTCTGGTGGCCCAGGTTGCATAAGAGTGTTGAGGCCTATGTGTCGGCTTGTAGTACTTGTGCACGTGCTAAGGTGACACCTACTCGGCCTTCCGAATCTTTACTACCGTTGCCCATCCCGTCCAGACCTTGGACTCATTTTTCCATGGATTTGTAATCACAGATTTGTCTAATTCTTCAGGAAAAACTGATTTTGGTGGTTGTTGATCGCTTTAGTAAGATGGCACACTTTATAGCATTGCCAGGTCTACCTAATGCTAAAACTCTTGCACAAGTGTTTGCCGATAACATTGTGAAATTACATGGTATTCCTTCGGATGCGGTGTCTGATAGGGGACTCCGTCTGTTTCCGAATTCTGGAAGACGTTCTGTACTCATCTGGGGGCACAATTGTCATTCTCTTCGGCTTTTCATCCTCCGTCAAACGGACAGGCTGAACGCACTAACAAAAATCTGGAGTCTTACGTGAGATGTTTTGTCTCAGAGAACTAGGAGGAATGGTCTTCATTTTTGTCTTTAGCTGAATTTGGCATAAATAACCGTAGACAGGATTCAAAGGATAAATCGCTGTTTTCTTGGGCATATGGGTTTCACCCGCAATTTGGCACATTTTCTGAGTACGAACCTCTTCTGGTGTACCAGAAGAGGAACAATTTTCCTCTTTGTCATCTATTTGGTGGAAGATTCCAAATAATCTAAAAAAATGGGCAATAAGTATAAACGTATGGCTGACAAGAGACGTATGAATAGTCCGGACCTGAGAGTGAGTGATTTTGTGTGGCTGTCCACAAGAAACATTAAGTTGAAAGTACCCTCTTGGAAGTTGAGTCCAAGGTTTATTGGTCCATATAAAATCACTGCCATTGTTAACCAGGATGACTTTCGTATTGAACTCCTTCAGGCTTTGAAGATTCAGAATGTGTTCCATAAGTCGTTGTTTAAGAGATATGTCGAACCTGTTGAACCGTCCTCCTTGCCTCCCGCGCCCGGGATTTCAAAAGGCCAGGATAGTGGACTACCAAATTCTCCATAGAGCCCTCCAGTATCTCGTTCACTGGAAGGGTTACGGACCAGAGGAGAGGATGTGGGTTCCAGCATCCGACGTCAATGCTAATCGGCTTGTGAAGGCTTTTCACAGGGCTCATCTGGATAAAGACGTCCTGGGAGTCCGGAGGCCACCCATAGAGGGGGTACTTTATGGTCCCAACTGTGACTGGGACCAGAAGATCGAGGAGACTGGCTGCAGGCGATTGACAGCTTCTTTGGTTTCATTTTGCTGTGTTGTTGTTGGGGATGACCACACCTCTTGTCTCCTCTATTTAGTCTGGCCTCAACCTTCATGATATGCGGTTAATAGCTCCTTGTTTGTGGAAGTTCTGGTGTTGGTTCTCCTCTGAGTTCCTACTCTTCCGCATATTTTTGGAAGTTAAGCGTCTTTCTTTCTTTCTTGTTTTCCCTACCATCTGGTATTAGGCCTGAGGGGGTCTCCTATTCCTTCATCTGGGTAGGAATATGCTGTCCGTGTCCTGACACTATCTGCAGGGCCCTGTTAGGGTGAGATAGGGCTTAGGTTCCTGAGTATGAACATTCCTACCATCTTGGTCTGTTCATACTGATAGCAGTCAGGACTCTGCGTAGGAACTCACTAGGTGGTGACCCTCCCCATGCCTAGTTTCCAGGCCTAGTACCTTTTCCCTTCCCTTCTGTGATCGATGTGGAGTGTATTCCCCCACACTGCGCCGGGACAAGCACAGGCTAAAAAAAAAGACAATAGTGTCTGACTGTGCAATGCGGCACTTGCAAAAGCTGATCGATGGGGTGCTGGGAGTCAGGCCCCAACAAAATCTGATATTGATGACCTATCCTAAGAGCTTATGATCAAAAGGCGTAAGCAATGACACTGCTGGTTATGAATGTTTAATTTCCAGACAACTCCTTTTAAACATGCTACTCTATCTGCAGACATCATATTATAGAGCAGAAGGAATCAAACAGATTAAAATAGTTTTACAGCAAAATCTCCAGTTTATTAATCCCGTTAAAGGGGTTGCATCATCTCAGACAATGAATAGAATATTTCCTGATTGTCTGATAGGTGTGGGTCCCAGAGATGGGACTCGCAGCTATCTTGTAAATGGAGCCAGCAAAGTCCCAGAGGTCGCATCGCACATGTGCAGCTGCCCTCCATCCATTTCTATGCGACAACATAGAAAGGAATTGGAGCAGTGGGCGGGCATGTGTGGTGTGCTCCCATTCATTTTTATGGGGATTCCGAGAATAGCCGAGCATGTCACTCGGTTATTTTCAGCAGGCCAATAAGAAGGCTTGGTAGTGGCCTAACCCGCCAACCACCCCTTTGCTGGCTTTGCGCTCGGCTTCATTTTAGAGATAGTGACAGCGATATGCCCCTATTGTCAGAGATGGGAATACCTCTTTAAACATATACCAAGGTGTAAGGGTTACAGACCAAGAAGAACAAATGTCATCATTTAGTAGAATCCCTTCAATGACTGTATCTTACCAAAAGAATAGTAGCATCTGAAAGGTGGACAACACAGTCCAGTCAAAAGAGTAGGACTATGAGATTATCTAGTTTGCTGCTTACCTGCTTCAGAATCAGAGTTCCCTGTGGAAGGCTGACAAAAACTGGATGGCATGAAGACATTGTTCTTTGTCACTAGAATTAAAAATGTACAAAATTCACAACTTAAGGGAAATTATAATCAAACACTCCTGCAGCTACTATAGTAATATAAAGAATTAGCAACATATAGGACATTTGTTTAGAACAGTGAACAAGGTAAAGTGGGATTGGACAGGACAAACCCTCCTGAAAAGAAAGTCATCCTAGCCTTTAGCTACAGTGCATTTGGAAAGTCTTCAGACCCTTTAACATTTGTTATGCTACCACCTTGCTCCAGGATAAAATAAAATAAAAATCCAAGTTCCCCCATTATTCTGCACTCAATACCCCTAAATGAGCAAGTGAAAATCCAGAGTTTTGTACTCATCGTAAAATCTATTTCACTTCAATTCATTGAGACACAGGCTTGACCAACGGTATAGCTGCTGCCACTAGGAGGTGGGCACCAAGTACAAAAGTGTGAGCTCCTCCAAATCAGCTATACCTTTCCTACAGGGACTGAGCTAAAAACAGTGCAAAAGCAGTAGGAGAAGCAAGAAATGAAAACAGAACATTGTACAAACCCAGAACCAAACCAAGGCCCTCACAATTAACGGAAGAGAAATAGATTTTACGGTAAGTACAAACATCTAGTTCTCATCCATACCATTGGGGACATAGGCTTGACCGTGGGACTTTTCAGAGCAGTTAAAAGGGTGGGCCAGAAGCAAGAAGCAAAGACAGTCAGAGAGCTGAAGATGCAAAAGGTGTGCACCCTATAAAACTGGGAAAAGGGGTGTAAGAATGTCCTGCTGAAGCATTCTGGTGTGGAACTGAGCAAAGGGGACGTCAACCGCTGAGCCGGGTGAAGGCATGACATTGTAAGGTCCAGTATCCTTCAGAAGTGCTCCAGGGTGTTTCTGCCGGAAACGATAGACCCTTGATCAGATTATCGTCCAAGTACAGTAGCACCACGATCTCCCTTTCATGGAGGGGGCCATAACAGAATTTTGATAAAGACTTTGGGGTCCGTGGCTAACCTGAAAGGAAGGGCCACAAACTGATCACAGAAGGGGCCCACGGCAAACTGAAGAAATTTCTGGTGGCTGATGCAAATAGGGACATGGAGGTAAGCATCCTCGATGTTTATCGAGTATATGTACTCCCCGTTTCCATCGACGCAATGTCCTATCACAGGGACTTATCCGGAAGTGGCGCGCCTAGTACCGAGTAAAACCCACAAAAACGGTCATGCACAGGAACCGGAATTATCACTCCCTGCAGCAGAAGAGTGAGGATTGCTTGAAAAAGGCACGGGCAGCAGAGGGGGAAGACAAACAAAAGAACCTGGGAGGCGGAGGGAGCTGAAATACAATTTGTACCCTCACAGACGTAAGAACTGTGTGTGAGAGCTGCAAAGCAACGTCAGAAAGCTCCTCAGTGGAATTCCCAGAGATGAGACCCTGATGCAGCTTGTTTGCCCACTCAGCCGTAGCCTTGCTTTCCCAGGTAGAGGCTGTACCAACCGCCTTAATGACTGGGCATAGGGCCGTACCAACTTCAAATGAAGATTTGGCGAAGGATTCAAGAAAAAAAACACACGACATCTACACATACAAAGAAGGCTGTGGGACTCCAAATGTACAAAAATATATAGCAATCTTTATTAATTGATACATATTAAAAAATAGATTATTCTAAAGAAAAAGGCAAGATGGATATTGAAACAAAAACATTGCAGGGGGCGTTATCCCCAATATAGTGATCCACGTCTACAAGATAAATGATGGAAATAAATGGCACTACTGAGGTGGAGGGGAGACGGAAGAAATGGTGGATGGGAACTAGCTGCAGGGTTTCCAATCAGCGGGTGGTCGCGTGGATAAAAACCCCAGCATTTAAACAATAGGTTTGTTGGTATGGTAGATGCCCTGTACCATTTTTGCCCGTTGCATCATAGGCTGGGGAGGAGGGGCAACTGTGTCCGAAGAACAGAGGGGATCTAAATGACCGCAGTGGAATTTGAAATGACAAGAAGCACAGGCAAGTTGCAATCTGTTTTGAGGCCTGGGCTCTGACCGTGTTTTCCCTGCAGGAACACGCAGTAAGAAAAGGGAAAGAGAGAAGCTAGACCCTGCAGGAAGGGATAGGTGTAGCTTACACAGCCTGTGACCCCCAAGGTATCTTGCGAGGTGGTGTCCGCTGCCGAGAATCAGCAGGCAAGAGCCCTGAAGAGATCCTCAGCCAGGAAGTAGGTGGTCCGTTAGAGGGTGCAAAAATTTGCGCCAAATGCAAGAATGAGGAGGGGTGGGTGGGAGATGATGACTGTGCCCCGTCCCTGTGATGCATACTGCAGACAAAGCTGGCGTTTTCTTACAAGGCTATACCCCAGTGGATTGAGCCCCAAGTAGGTCGCACAATCCCTGGCATCAATAAGGCTTGTGACCCCGAAAGAAAGGCTGACATATGCCGTCCACTGCCCGCCTGACTAGATTTGCTGGGCAGGCGGCAATGCAATCACCGATGTGACATTCAGTGAGGGCCTACGATGTGGAACAGGCCTCAGTGAAGCCGGGGCCTCAATTATGAGGAGCCATGGAGGAAGACTCGGTTGGGAACCGGCTGTCCTGATAAGGAGTGGTGCAGTCCCAGAAGAATGAGTGAGTGGAGGCTGCCGCATGTGTCCCTTAAAGTGTTTCGCGACTAGCGCTTTTGCGGATCCGTCATGGATCTGCAAAAACGCCTCTGTTACAATACAACCACCTGCATCTGTAATGAATGGATCCGGATGTAATGTATTATACAGCCAAGACGGAACTCCACTGAAAGTCAATGGGGACGGATCCGCTTTCTATTGTGTCAGAGAAAACAGATTAGCCCCCACTGACTTACATTGTGCATCAGGACGGATCCGTCTCCAATCCGCCTGCAGGCAGCGTTTTGGTGTCCGCCTCCAGAGCGGAATGGTGACTGAAAACTGATGCATTCTGAGCAGATCCTTTCCATTTAGAATGCATTAGGACAAAACTGATCCGTTTTGGACCGCTGTGAGAGCCCATGATGGATCTTAGAAACGGAAAGCCTGAATATGGCTGTCCACCAATGGTCCCAATCCTGAGAGGATCTGTAGAGAAAAATGGCAGAAAATACCAATATTCAGGTGCGCAAACATGGCATCATATCCAAGATGACCAGATGTCGATGCCAAAGATGCTCCAACTAAGTACTCAGTAAAGGTTCTGAATACTTAAATCGATGCATTATTTTAGTTTCTCCTTTTCAATAAATTAGCAAAGATTTCTAAAATTAGTTTTTCATTTTCTCATTATTGGATAGAATGCAGAATGATGGGGAAAATGTTAAACTGGTTTTTTGTTAGTTTTTTTCATTTTAGCACAAGGCCTCAACATAAAATGTGAAAAAGTGAAAGGGTCTAAAGACTTTCCAAATACACTATGTACAGCTGCTTAAAGGAGGTTCTCCGGGAAAATGAAAATATGTAATTACTACTTTATTAGAAATATATCCCCAAATACCTTTCATTCGTTATAATTAGGGCTGCAGCCAACTACTATTTGAATAATCGATTAGTTGTCGATAATTTCGATTAAAATAGATTAATAGGGAAAAACACCAAAATTACAAGAAAAGGGGTTTATATTATTTTACTTGAAAAATTATGTACAAAGGCCATATAAAAATTTTTTAGGAGTTACATAATTATAAAAAATTTGCATTAGAATGTAAAAAGACAACATGTCCACATGGTCAGGGCTGACCACTGCACCGCACCACTGGACTCTGGTCTGGAGGTACCACGCAAAAACAGGCAGAGAGTCGGCTGGACAAAAACGCAGAGTGCTGTACTTTTTGTCCGGCCATCTCTCGACCTGTTTGCCGTACTGCGGCCGGACCTCCAGCCGGTCCCAATTATAGTAAATGGGTCTAGAGGGGACTTCCAGCAGCACAGTGGGCTAGCTTTACCACTGATCCAGCAGACTGTTCCCTATCGGAAAAGGCTACCGCAAGTGTGAAAGTAGCCTAAGTGGCCTGTATTCTGTAAATCAGTCACATTAACGCCATGTTGTCCATCATGTGAGATGGTGCACTACTTTGGGGTCACTTGCTATGAATGTGAGGCACATGAGGTCCAGTCCAAAAGCATGTGCCCAGCCTGACATTAAAAATAAGTGACCCCTATCATGTTTAAAACATGGCAGTGGCAAGATTGGGGTTAATGAGTCCCATTAACCCCAATCTTGCTGGCTGCCTGATACAATGCTTTTTGCCTGCCTTTATTTTGAGGCAGGCTAATCACTCTAAGTGTGGGGTACCTTCTATGCTGGCTGTTCAGGGCACTGACTCTGGGGCTGGTGCTCAGGCTGACACTGAGCTGTGCACTCAGGAGGAGGATTCTGCCGCTGCTGCTGTTCGCTGAGCTCACTAACTCAGCCGGCGCCGCAGTAAATTCATTAGCTCCCCGTCCCTCCTCCTGCTTTAATTAATAGCCACACATTCATTGGCGCACCGTGGAAGTGGTGCGGGCAGCTTTAGAGCACGCTCACTTTATTGGTATCAGCGCGCTGCATCATAGAAGGGAGGGGTTCCCTCCCTCCATCCCTCCTTCTCCACTGTCTGCCGAGCACAGCACACGCCATATTCTCAGCGTGCGAGATTTAAGGGACCTGAAGGCAATAGTGCCGGACCGCACGCATAGCAATGATTCGGCCGATTATTCGATAACGGGATTTGTTGACAACGAATCCCGCTATTGAATAATATCGATAACGTTGATTAATAGTTGCAGCCCTAGTTATAATGGCTCTTTTGGGAACAATGATTAGGAGAAACGAGATGGCCGCCGTCCTGTTAGTACACACAAAACCTGTCCTAAATCACACCGGAGGATAAGTTACTTCACAACACTGAGGTAAAGAGCTGCCCCATCCTTCATCCATGTCAGGGAATATGATCGTGAATACAGTTTAATGCGATATTTAGCTGAATCTCTGTGGGAATGGAGTTCATGAGGAGATATGAAGTATAGAGAGGATGGACAGGACGGACTGTGGTAATGTAGGGCTGTAGTAACTGAGACTGCATACAAGTGCCTCTGCTTATTATACACATCTGCTCATGAACTCTATTCCTACAAAGATTCCACTAAAGATCTTATCTGTATTCAGGATCATAATCCCTGACAAGCAGAGAGGAGGCCGAGGCACCTCTTTATCTCAGTGTTGTGAAGTAACTCATCCTGCTGTGTTATTAGGACAGGTTTTGTGTGCAGTAATAGGACCGCGGCCATTTTATTTCCCCGATGATTGCTCCCCAGACAAAACGAGCCATTATAATGAATGTAAGGTATTTGGGAATATATTTATAATGAAGTAATATTTGAGCATTTTCATTTTCTTAATTCCCAGAGAACCCTTTAACCACTTAAGGACCTCCACCGCACATGTACGGCCAAAGTCCGGTCTATAAACATGGTGCCTGTTTGCACGTGCAGCGGCGCCATAGCCGCCGGGTTTCTGCAATTTAAAATATCAGAGATCCACGGCACATGTATGCGATCAGCCACAATGCTGATCGCATAAATTTTCCCTTCAGATGCTGTGGTAAAATGTGACCACGGCATTTGAACAGTCCAGGAACAGAAGCACGGGGAACCTGTTACATGGCTGAAATAGCCCGAAGCTATAAACGCCGAAGCAAGCAGGCTTCGGAGTCTATTTCAGAAATATACCAATACAGCCCACTAGGTGTCAGCGTTGTATTGTTATATTGCAAATGAAGTGTTCAATGATGGCTATATGCCATCAATGAACACAATGGGCAATCTAATGATTGCCAGTTTTTGTCACCCAAGGCGACAACGTAAAAAAAAAGTTTTTACAAATATAAAAATAAAATAAAATAAATTATATATACATTAACCAGCTCAGCCCCCTAGCTTAAACACCCTTAATGACCAGACCACTTTTTACAATTCTTAACTACACTACTTTCACCGTTTATTGCTCCATCATACAACTTACCACCCAAATGAATTTTACCTCCTTTTCTTCTCACTAATAGAGCTTTCATTTGGTGGTATTTCATTGCTGCTGACATTTTTACTTTTTTGCTATTAATCAAAAATGACCAAAATTTTAGCAAAAAATGACATTTTTCACTTTCTGTTGTAAACTTTTTTTAAAAAAACTACATTTCTATATACATTTTTCTCTAAATTTATTGTTCTACATGTCTTTGATAAAAAAAAAATCCGATAAGTGTATATTTATTGGTTTGGGTAAAAGTTATAGCGTTTACAAACTATGGTGCAAAAAGTGAATTTCCGCATTTTGAAGCAGCTCTGACTTTCTGAGAACCTGTCATATTTCTTCAGGTGCTAGAATGTCAGGAAAGTATAAATACCCCTAAATGACACCATTTTAGAAAGAAGACACCCCAAAGTATTCGTGGAGGGGCATGGTGAGTTCATGTATCACTTCATTTTTTTCACAAGTTAGTGGAAAATGACACTTTCTGAGGAAAAAATAAAAATAATAAAGTTTCCATTTCTGTTACCTTCTAGCAGAAAAAAAAAAAAATGAAAAAAATCTCCCACAGACTCACTATGCCCCTCAGTGAATACCTTGGGGTGTCCACTTTCGAAATAGGGTCATTTGTGGGGTGTGTTTACTGTTTTGGCATTTTGGGCGGGGCTAAATTGTGAGCAGCCATGTAAAACCTAAAAGGTACTTGTTGGAATTTGGGCCCCTTTGCGCACCCAGGCTGCAAAAAGTGTCACTCATGTGGTATCGCCGTACTCAGGAGAAGTAGGGCAATGTGTTTTGGGGTGTATTTTTACATATACCCATGTTGGGTGAGAGAAATATCTCTGTAAACAGCATACGTAAAAATCCACCGCAGCACTCGATTTTCCAGCTCAGAACTTCTTTCTTTATTAGCACCCAAGTGTAGCAGCAACGTTTCAGCCTTACTGTCTTTGTCAAGCTTGACAAAGACCGTAAGGTTGAAATGTTGCTGCTACACTTGGGTGCTAATAAAGAAAGAAGTTCTAGAGATGGAAAATCGAGTGCTGCGGTGGATTTTTCGATGTACTTTGGACTAAAGAAGGGATCCGTAGGTTGGGACCCGACAGTGCGGGCACCGCCACTGTTTTGGAGAAGTCAGAAGAATCTGACGTGAGTAGTGCCGTCTTAATTTTACTCTGTTATCTCTGTAAACTGACAACTTTGTAAAAAAATTTAAAAAAAGTTGTCGTTTACAGAGATATTTCTAACACCCAGCATGGGTATATGTAAAAATACACCCCAAAACACATTGCCCTACTTCTCCTGAGTACGGCGATACCACATGTGTGCCACTTTTTGCAGCCTGGGTGCGCAAAGGGCCCAAATTCCAATGAATACCTTTAGGATTTCACAGGCCATTTTTACGCATTTTTCTTCTCACGCTTTAGAGACCCCTAAAATGCCAGGGCAGTATAAATACCCCACAAGTGACCCCATTTTAAAAAGAAGACACCCTAAGGTATTCCGTGAGGGGCATGGCGAGTTCACAGAAAAAAATAAAAATTTGGCACAAGTTAGCGGAAATTGATAATATTTTATTTTTTTTTTTACAAAGTCTCATATTCCACTAACTTGTGACAAAAATAAAATTTTACATGAACTCACCATACCCCTCACGGAATACCTTGGGGTGTCTTCTTTCTGAAATGGGGTCACTTGTGGGGTGTTTGTACTGCTCTGGCATTTGAGGGTCTCCGCAATCATTACACGTATGGCCAGCATTAGGAGTTTCTGCGATTCTCCTTATATTGAGCATACGGGTAATGAGATTTTTTTTCCGTTTAGCCTCTGGGCTGAAAAAAAAAATAAATAAATGAACGGCACAGATTTTTCATTCGCATCGATCAATGTGGATGAAAAATCTCTGCCAAAATCAGTGACTGCGGTGCGGTGGGCGCTAACTACCTAACAAGTAGCTAACTAACTGGCGGTGATAAGGAACCCTTATGCCCCATTCACACGTCCCGCAATTCTGTTTGCGGAACGGAATTGCAGACCCATTTATTTCTATGGGGACAGACTTTGTCCCGCTCGGATCCGGAATTACTGATCCGCGCTTCGGGTCTACACTTCCGCTCCGCAAAATATAGAACATGTCCTATTCTTTTCCGCAATTGCGGACAATAAAAGGCATTTTCTATATAGTTCTTGCCGATGTCCAGTATTTTGAGGATCTGCGGATACGATCCGCAGATCCACGGATCCGCAAACTACATATGGACGTCTGAATGGAGCCTTACAGGGGTGTGATCAATGACAGGGGTGATCAGGGAATGTAGATGGGGTGATCAAGGGGTTAACAATGGGTTAATAAGTGACAGGGTGGGGGGTTAGTGTAGTGCTTGGGCAACTTTACATAGCTACCTGGTCCTCTGGTGGTCGATCCCAGCAAATGGGACCACCAGAGCACCAGGTAGCAGGTATATCAGACGTTAACAAAACAGCGTCTGATATAGCTCTTTGATGTGATTTATTTAACATCTACAGCCTGCCAGCGATGAACTGCCGAGCTGCGCGCGTTAACAGCAAATCTCGCCTCGCAAGATGACGCGTCAACGAGGAGTAACTGGGCCACCGAGATCACGCGATCCTGCGTGCGGCGGTCCAGAGCCGGTTAAAGCACAAGTAATTCACTGTATTGGCAGGGAAAGTGGTCAACCATATGATACTTGATTTTGAGGAGTCTGTAAGGGTGGGACCTGTAATTTCCACTTATTCTCTGTACCATGCTTATAGAGCAGGGTTTCTCAACTCCAGTCCTCACTGCCCACCTACCAGTCATGTTTTCAGGATTTCCTTAGTATTGAGCAGGTGATATAATTAGTGTCCATGCTTCAGGACTTACCACAGGTATTTATTCTGTGGGATATTCTCAAATGCTGAACAGTAGGTGGGTCCTGAGGACCGGAGTGGAGAAACCCTGTTATAAAGGGATGGTTGCAAGTTTAGGACACCCATTTATAATGTCCAAATGTCTATTATGAAGCAGATGTGGATTTTGTCACTTGAATAGATTTGGTTTGGGGGCTACTCCTAAGGGGGTTGTGTGAGTACCCCCTGGTCTTCACCATTTAACCTGTACAGTGTTCTGGACTCTGTTGCAGGGGAACTACCATGCCGCTACCTCTTAGAGTAGTCTCTGTTCAGAGACTACTGAACTACAGAAGCCAAGAGACATCTGTGCGGAGCACTAAGTGATCATGCAAAACTATAGTCCAGGACAGGCAAAGTTTGTACAATCCAATCAACAGTCTGGGCAGTAGGGTTGCCACGATACCAACATTTTGATTTGATTTCGATACCATAAAAAAGTATTGCAATACTCTATACCAAGCATGCTCAACCTGCGGCCCTCCAGCTGTTGTAAAACTACAACTCCCACCATGCCCTTCTGTAGGATGATAGCTGTAGGCTGTCAGGAAAGGATGGGAGTTGTAGTTTTGCAACAGCTGAGGGCAGCAGGTTGAGCATGCCTGCTCTATACCATGCGAAAAAATAAACCACTAAGCGCGTGCATTCCGCATTTTATGGAACGTCCGCCCCAAGGTGAATCGTGCAGTTTTTATTTTTTCTATTATGGCGTTCACAGCATTTTTTTATATTTTAATAGTTTGGACTTTTCGGACGTGGCGATGTGTAATATGTTTATATATTTTATATGTAAAATTGGAAAAGGGGATGATTTATACTAGTAAAGGGACCAGTATATTTCATCTATTTCATTTAGTGTTTGTGTGTCGTTAAAAGATAAACAATATCCCCCATAATAGTGACCTCAACAGACAGCGCTCTGCCCTTTAACAGTGAAGTCCACAGTACCCCACCCCTTAACACAGAGTTCCACTTTAAAATTGGACCTCTACAGCAGCCCATCCCCTCAACTTTGACCTTCACAGCAGCCCATCCCTTTAACAGTGAGTTTCGCAGGACCCCACTCTCTTGACAGTGACCTCCGTAGCAGTTTCCACTTTAATAGTGGCCCCTGCCACCTTAACAGTGACCTGCCATACACGGCGCCCACCTGACGCTGCCATACACCGGGCCCACCTGACGCTGCCATACACAGGGCCCACCTGACACTACTATATACATATTACATACACAGCTCTACCACATGCCCATTACACAGATAGTTTACAATATACACATTGCGCACACAGCTCTGCTACATGTCCATTACACAGCTAGAACTACTGTGTGCACATTACGCACACAAAACTGTACAATAGACTGGTTACACTGACATAGCCCTGCTTTAAACACACCTTCCATACATAAAGTACCTCTGCCTTCTCCACCAGCACATCCTGTGTTCCCCTAACTCCTACAACACACATGGCAGATCACATGACCGTGACATCACCACGGGTCCTGTTACCACAATGTCGTGTTTAGTACAGACTCTGGAGCTGCTCCTGGTGGATTACTTATCTTCGTTGGTGGCACAGTGGCCACAGTCCCTCCCCTCCTCCTCTCTCTGGTGGCAGCGGCAGCCGCACAGGGGAGGGAGAGAAAGACTACTTCCTTCTCCATTGTGCTGCTGAGGGAAAATGGGGTGCGCTGAGAGCAAATCCCAGTATTGAATCGATACCGGTACAAAAGTATGGATTGGGTATTGATAATTCAATACCAGGTGCAACGAAGATCAGGTAGCGAAAGGTGCGACCGCTGGCCCTTTATAAGAGAGAGACAGCACATGTACCCCAATTGCAGCAAGAGCCATTGCTGGCAGGAAGCAGGCCTCAGCCCGAATGTAAGGAAAACAATGTATCTGAGGAAAGGGATTTAGGGGTCATTATATCAGACGACCTAAAGGTGGGCAGACAATGTCATAGAGCAGCAGGTAATGCCAGCAGAATGCTTGGGTGTATAGGGAGAGGCATTAACAGTAGAAAGAGGGAGGTGCTCATGCCGCTCTACAGAGCACTAGTGAGACCTCATTTGGAGTATTGTGTGCAGTACTGGAGACCATATCTGCAGAAGGATATTCAGAGAAGAGCTACTAAACTAGTACATGGATTGCAGGACAAAACTTACCAGGAAAGGTTAAAGGACCTTAACATGTATAGCTTGGAAGTAAGAAGAGACAGAGGGGATATGATAGAAACTTTTAAATACATAAAGGGAATCATCACGGTAAAAGAGGAGAGAATATTTAAAAGAAGAAAAACTGCTACAAGAGGACATAGTTTTTAAATTAGAGGGGCAAAGGTCTAAAAGTAATATCAGGAAGTATTACTTTACTGAGAGAGTAGTGGACGCATGGAATAGCCTTCCTGCAGAAGTGGTAGCTGCAAATACAGTGAAGGAGTTTAAGCATGCATGGAATAGGCATAAGGCTATCCTTCACATAAGATAGGGCCAGGGGCTATTCATAGTATTCAGTATATTGGGCAGACTAGATGGGCCAAATGGTTCTTATCTGCCGACACATTCTATCTTTCTATGTTACTCCGGTGGCGAGAACCACCAGAGCCATGGAGCAGGTGAGCACGATGGTGGCCATGCCTAAAAGGGAGAAGTGGGGCAGTGGTAGGCACAGACAGCTGCCATAACAGCACCCACTTACATTCCCCCTTCTTTGGTCTCAACTGTTGTAGGCCTCTGCCTGCATGGAGGGATAACAACATTCCTCCAGTGGTCAGACCCACTGGGCAGGGATAAATGGACGCCAGCAAAACCACTGGACCAATAGAAGCTGTGCCCACCAGAAGTGCAGAAGCAGTCGGCATGGACCACTGCCATAATCTTCAGAAGACACATGAACATGTCTGCGCCAACACGTGTTGCAGATTTTCTGCACGCAATCCTGATTGTGTGCATTTAGCCTTGATGTGCATAAAGTAATTGCGCAGCCTCAGAAAAGAAATTGATCCTAGGCGCCTTCTGGTCCTCCCATGATGCCGAGCAGGACAGTTCCTAATCTCTCGCTATATCAAACTACACATATTACAGCTAATAAATCGAGAATTAACATTCGTTTACAGGCATCAGTCCTTGAGACAAGCCTGATGCCGTTTTCTTCCATCAATGCGTGTACACAATTTCCCGCTCTCCCAGCAAGCAGAGATGGTAAGAGATTTAACAGCCTATGATGTTGTGCCAAGGCATCATGGAACTGATAGCATTTTACCTAGAGGTCTTTAACGTAATAAAATTTAATATAAGCCTTACCGGACTGAGAAGGGGGAACTGAGAAAAGGATGATGTACGCTTCGTTTTGGGGGTGGACAGTAACCTCCATCTTCTTTGTCAGAATCTAAACAGTGAAAATATTTCTCATTACTATATAATTCACCATTAACAATATCAAGTATTCACAAACTGTTGTGCAAAAACGTTGTTACCTTCACCTTCTTCTGGACTTGATCCGTCAGCAGACCTCTATAAAACAGGAAACATAGCCTTTATGCCAGTCTGGCAGGCAATATAAAAAACATAGTGCTCCAGCTACACATGAAATGAATATATAAAATGCTGGATGTATTTAATAACCAGTCATTTTTACTTTACTGCACAGTACACTGCATGTAAGGCACTACCTTATTTTGAGCGTGGTCGGACTGAGCACATGAGCAGACGTGCGGGGTGAAGCTCCTGAACAGTTTACTATTCCTGCTTTCACCAACTATACGGGGACTCAACTCCCTAGCATTACCTCTACTAGGCAGCAGCAGAGAAAAGGGAAAAGCAGCTACAGCCCAGTGGGAGAAGCTAATCCAAGATTGTGGCGCAGCCTCCGCTTCGAAAAGATAAATAAGACGGCCTCTAGAGCCTCCGCAGCAGTCACAAAGCTGCGCCCGAAAACCCCACAAGAATGTAGTCAACTGGCGACAGCTTCAGCTTAGATTATCCTGGCCTCTGCCAATCTGCAAGGTACCGGCACTCTACCCGCCAGCTATCAGGCAAGGCAAGCCAGTGCCCATACTCAAAGCTCCTACCTACCCTGTCAACAGCATACATCAGTATAAGGAAGTATTTACATGGCTGTGTCTGACATCATCGTCCTGCATGTTGTGGCCAAAGATGGGACATGTCTCATCTTTTACACTGTGGCTTCTAGATCCATGCCACAAAGATCGAAAGACATGTCCTATCTTTGGCCACAACACGCGGATCGCAGACCTATTGAAGTAAATAGGAAGGCACCGCAATGCGTGGTACAAACGGCCATAGTCTACAAAACAGACATTTCCATGTGAATACACCCTAAGGCCTAATGCACACAACCATACCTGTTTTGTGGTCAGCAAAATACGGATCCCAGCCATGTGCATGCCAAAAAAATGTCCCAAACTCCTGTAGAAAGGTCTTATTGTCCGCAAAACAGACAAGAATAGGACATGTTCTCATTTGCAGGGCCGCGAAATGGACACATCTTTTGCGGCCCCACTGAAATGAACAGGTCCGCATCTGATCAGCAAATAATATGGATCAGATGTAGACCGAAACTACGGTCATGTGCATGAGGCCTAACCTTGAGCAACTTACAGATGAGCCATCACTAAAAGACATTTCCAGAGCTGTCACTCAATGTAATGCTGCTCTTTCTACAGTAAACACGTAGGCTAGTTTCACACTAGCATGAATAATGGGGACTGATTGAGATCCAGCCGCAACCCGGCAAATATGCCGAGAATTGGCCGAAAGGAAACCGCTGAGTGCGACGCATGTCTAGCTCTAGTATGAAACTAACCTTACACAGGCACTGTGAAAACTTATTTCTTATATGTGAAATGTTAGGGAATGACTACCGGCAGTGAAGGAGCGGGTAGGGGACGTTGATGATATACGGACATATACTGGTGTCAATGCCGTGACACATTGCTATTGCAAAATAAGACCAATGACCTTGAAAACAGCATAAGGCAAAATATATGTCTTATTATCAGAGTGCCAGAAAAAAATGGAGGGTGATAATCCTGGGCACTATTTAAAGACTTGGCTCCAAGATCTCTTTGGCGCTGATATGTTAAGCTCATAGAGTTCCTACTAGGCATTTACCTTCGGGCCCTCCCCTAGGCCTGTCATGGTCAAAATGTTGTATTTCAAATAAAGAGATAAGACACTGCGGTTGGCAAGAGGCCATCCTGAGCTACAAATTGCTGGTTTTAATTAGTGCCTATGTTCTCCACCTTCTTTGTGGACATGCAGAAGTACATGGCACACTTTCACTCCAGGCTACGATTTCTCCAAGCACCTTATTCGATGTATTAACCTGCCAGACTGCAGGTGGTGGCTCTCAACACCTCCCATTGCTTTGACACCCACAAAGCTGCTTTAAAGAGGACCTTTCATCAGGCTAAAAATGTGTACTAAGTGTGCTGACATGTAGAGCGGCGCCCAGGGATCTCCCTGCACTGACTATTATCCCTGGGCCGCTCCGTTCGCCCGGTATGGGCTCCAGTAACTTCTGGGACTTGGTTATACTAGGCGTATCCCAGGCTGTAGTGCTGGCCAATCGCAGTGCACAGCTCATATCCTGGGAGGTTTTTTTCTCCCAGGCTGTGAGCTGAGCGATGCGATTGGCCAGCGCTACAGCCTGGGATACGCCTACTATAACCAAGTCCCAGAAGTTACCAGAGGACATACCGGGCGAACGGAGCGGCGCCCAGGGATAATAGTGCGTGCAGGAGATTCCTGGGCGCCGCCTACATGTCCGCACACTTAGTACACATTTTTAGCCTGATGAAAGGTCCTCTTTAAGCCTCATGCCAGTTTGTGTCCACATTGGAGCCACATTTTTGCGGCTTGAATGCGGACCCATTTACTTCAATGGGGCTGCAAAACATGCAGACAGTTGCCCCACAAAAAAATAGAACATGTCCTATTCTCGCCCATTTTGCGGACAAGAATAGGCAGGAGTTCTATTATGCACGGCTGTGTGCATGTAGCCTTGGACTGACACTCTAATTGAACACCATCTCCACAACTGACTGAGTCTTCCAGACTGGGAGAGTCCCATGGTTTCTATAGAATAGCGTTCCTAAAGAGATTTTCTTTTCTGTACACAGTTCTGGAAAGCACGTTGTTGTGTTTTTCTGTTATGGAGCAATAGCTGCTTTACTACATAGGTCTTCGTGCGTTGTTTTCTACTTGGTGTTTATGTTGCCCCGTCAGACATGGTGGTTTGGGGTTGTTTTACCTCTCCAGTCGTGTACATTTGCTGGTATGTTTCATATGTGTCTCCATGTGAGGCAGGACAGATCTGGTTCAGGTATCTCCTATCTCCACATTATGGCTAAGGGTGCTTTCACACTTGCGTTCTGAGAATCCGGCAGGCACTTCTGGCCCGCCATATCCGGCAAAACGTAAGTCGTCTGAAAGGATTTGAAGACTGATCAGGATCCTGATCAGTCTTCGAAATGCTTTCAGGTTACAATGGCAGCCAGGACACTACTGAAGTCCTGACTGCCATGGTACTCCGCAGCAGTGTACTTACCTGCGTTGCGGCCGCCCTTCATGACGTCACAGGTCCCCGCGGCACATAGATCAATGCGCCGCCCGGACCTTTGAGGTCATGAAGGAGCGCCCAGGGCCGCAGCGCAGGTAGGTACACTGCTGCGGAGTACTTACCATGTCAGCCAGAACTTCAGTAGCGTCCTGGCTGCCATGGTAACCGATCGGAGCCCAAGCTTCCACTGGGGCCCCGATCGGAACTGCTGCTGCGTAGGCGCAGAGCTAAACATCGGATCCGGCGATGCGCCGAAACGACGTTTAACTTAATTCGAAACCGGATTAATGCACTTCAATGGGCATTAATTCCGGATCGGCGTCACGGCAAGTCCTCCAGATTTTTGGCCGGAGTCAAATTTTGCAAAAAACATTTGGGTACTGAACGGAAGACATACTGATTCATACTGAACAGATTTCTCGCCGTTCAGAATGCATTAGGATAATGCTGATCAGTAGTTTTCGGGCATAGAGCCTCAACGACGGAACTCTACGCGAGAAAACAAAACGCTAGTGTGGAAGTACCCTAAGGGCTGTATTACACTGGTAGATGTAGCAGTCGATTGTCGGGAGGGAAGCATTCCTTCCTGGCAGTCGCCTGCTTGTCAGTGAAGGAGACCACTGCTTTTACATGCAGTGATCTCCTCCACAGTATTGGGAGAAGAGATCGCTAATGCCATAATTCATTCCCATACAGAATCATTATTTGCAGGCAGCAGAGTGTGATTAGCTAGGATGATCTCCGCCACAAACAATGGTGCTTGCTTATTCATCGGGTAATTAGTGGCAGTATTACACAAGCAGAATATCCCAGTCTAATACAGGCCTTACTCTATCAATGTCTTGTCATGTTGGAGCTATGATCCTGATAAGTCCTCTGATCTCAGAAGCATTCTATATGAACCACATATGGTCCCAGAATCGACATATCTTCTGAACAGACCTTGGATTGGTCAGGTATACCACGTCACCTTTACAACTCATGCAAGGGAGCGAGTGTTTTGATTCACAGATCCTTGTTGATCCTGAGGGAAGGCTTATTTGTTTGCTTTGTTAACTTTATAATGTAAACTGTATAAAAGATTATACAGTTTTCAGTTGGCTTCTGAATACTTTTCTAACTGCACACAATTAAAAATTGAGTATAGTGACTGAGTTAAGCAATAAAATCTAGCTTTATAGCGCCACTTGCTGTTTGTTTGTTTTATTATTTCACATACTCCGTTGCATCCTTCAACTGTCTTCTGAGCTGTAATAGAGCGCTCCAGGAGAACGGACACGCTCCCTGGGGTGTACTCCTCTTGAGCTGCCAGCTTGATATAAATAGAGCAATGAATGGGGAGATCTCTGGATCCATATGAGGTACAGGGCTGGTCCTAGCTTTGTTAGAGAGATTGTCATGGGATAAAACCCTTTAACTAGGAGTCTCTCTGATCGCTTCTCTCTGCTCTAATCCGAGTGGTTCACCTGTGGTAACTAAATCTACAGTCGTGGCCAAAAGTTTTGAGAATGACACAAATATTAGTTTTCACAAACTTTGCTGCTAAACTGCTTTTAGATCTTTGTTTCAGTTGTTTCTGTGATGTAGTGAAATATAATTACACGCACTTCATACGTTTCAAAGGCTTTTATCAACAATTACATGACATTTATGCAAAGAGTCAGTATTTGCAGTGTTGGCCCTTCTTTTTCAGGACCTCTGCAATTCGACTGGGCATGCCCTCAGTCAACTTCTGGGCCAATTCCTGACTGAGTGACTGATAGCAACCCATTCTTTCATAATCATCTCTTGGAGTTTGTTAGAATTAGTGGGTTTTTGTTTGTCCACCCGCCTCTTGAGGATTGACCACAAGTTCTCAATGGGATTAAGATCTGGGGAGTTTCCAGGCCATGGACCCAAAATGGCAATGTTTTGGTCCCCGAGCCACTTAGTTATCACTTTTGCATTATGGCACAATGCTCCATCGTGCTGGAAAATGCATTGTTCTTCACCAAACTGTTGTTGGAAGAAGTTGCTGTTGGAGGGTGTTTTGGTACCATTCTTTATTCATGGCTGTGTTTTTGGGCAAAATTGTAAGTGAGCCCACTCCCTTGGATGAGAAGCAACCCCACACATGAATGGTCTCAGGATTCTTTACTGTTGGCTTGACACAGGACTGATGGTAGCGCTCACCTTTTCTTCTCCGGACAAGCATTTTTCCTGATGCCCCAAACAATCGGAAAGAGGCTTCATCGGAGAATATGACTTTGCCCCAGTCCTCAGCAGTCCATTCATCACACTTTCTGCAGAAGATCAATCTGTCCCTGATGTTTTTTTGGAGAGAAGTGGCTTCTTTGCTGCCCTTCTTGACACCAGGCCATCTTCCAAAAGTCTTCGCCTCACTGTGCGTGCAGATGCGCTCACACCTGCCTGCTGCCATTCCTGAGCAAGCTCTGCACTGGTGGCACTACGATCCCGCAGCTGAATCCTCTTTAGGAGACGATCCTGGCGCTTGCTGGACTTTCTTGGACGCCCTGAAGCCTTCTTAACAAGAATTGAACCTCTTTCCTTGAAGTTCTTGATGATCCTATAAATTGTTGATTGAGGTGCAATCTTAGTAGCCACAATATTCTTGCCTGTGAAGCCATTTTTATGCAAGGCAATGATGGCTGCACGCGTTTCTTTGCAGGTCACCATGGTTAACAATGGAAGAACAATGATTTCAAGCATCACCCTCCTTTTAACATGTCAAGTCTGCCATTTTAACCCAATCAGCCTGACATAAGGATTTCCAGCCTTGTGCTCGTCAACATCCTCACCTTAACAGGACGATTACTGAAATGATCGCAGCAGGTCCTTTAATGACAGCAATGAAATGCAGTGGAAAGGTTTTTTGGGATTAAGTTAATTTTCACGGCAAAAAGGACTATGCAATTCATCTGATAGTATATTCTGGAGTATATGCAAATTGCTATTATAAAAACTTAAGCAGCAACTTTTCCAATTTCCAATATTTATGTAATTCTCAAAACTTTTGGCTACGACTGTACACTGACGCACAGCTCTAGACAAGCTTTCAAATCAGCTACAAGAACATTTTGATAACAATTGGGGCTCTGCGTTTCCTTTAATAGTATGGTACGCTATGAAAGCATTTCTCAGTGGTCTATTAAAGAGGTTCTCCCGGGAATAGTGATTTTCTGGTAGGTGCTCACAGAAAGTTCATAGTTGCCTGCTCCCGCTACTCCAGTCCTCCACTGTGTCCACGTTCCAGTCCACAGAGTGTTTACATGCGGCGCTGCATAAGCATGGTCACATGTTCCGCTGTAGCCAATGATCGGCTTCAACTGAAATCCACCTTGCGATCTTTTAGGCTGGAAGGGCATCACTTCATGCCCTGATAACGCTAGAGGAACTGAACGATGCGCTAAAGAAATACTTCTGCTCAAAGTATTGGAGGTTATTCAAGAATCCTTAAAAGGGATACGCTTACTAAATCTATGTTAGCGGCCATGATAATTCTTTGGAAACCAGGGAAATACCCCCTCCTACCAGAATCGAATAGATCAAATTAGTTTTTGACCTCTGATGTTAAAATATTAGCGTCAGCGCCTTTGTGTCCATGAGGATCAAAAGGTTTTATGCCAGGAAAATCAACAGCCCATGATCTGAGTCAGCTTTATTTAACCTGCAGCTTTGCCCACATGAGGTTGATGGTAGAGCTATTCTTTCACTCACTGCAAAAGCCTTCAACAGTGTCATACAGAAGTATTTATGGGTGCTACTGGAGAACATAGACGTCTCTCTCCTGGGTTTTCTCCTCTACTCAAATCCAAAAGCCTAGATGACAGCAAATCAAGAACTGTTGGGCTCTTTTACCTTGGGAACGTGACAGGCAGAGATCTTACTACATCTTTGTTGCAGAAAAGTAAAAAATAGTCCTCAAAAGTGCTGAGAGAAGTATTTTCAGCCAAGGAGGAGCATGAAAAAGTATGTAGGGTGGCTTTTTTCTGGCCAAATTTTATTTTTGTCAATGTAGCCAGATGAGGGCTTGTTTTTGTTATTAAAATTTTATTTTTTTGGGGGGATAGCAATGGGAAAAAAAAATTATCCTGCCATTGCTTTTGCACTTTAAATTTACAATGCAGCATAACTAATGTTACTGTTACTATATGGGTCAGTATGCCAATCTGTGTAGTTTTGCGTGTGGTTTTTTTACTACTTTTGCTCAATAATAGCACAACTCAATATGTCGCCTCATTTCAAGAGTCTGAACGCATTCATTTTTGAGCGGATGTAGCTGTATGGGAACTTGTTTTTGGGGAACGAGATGTAGTTTTCATTGGTACAATTTTCTGCAGTACATGGGATTTATTGGTGAAACATCCGAAGTCGATTCGCATAAAACTTTGTTAGCATACTGTATGGAGCAGCGCTCCGTACATTATTAGAAGGTATTGGCTCCAATGAGCCAAAACTATTAGTTCGCAAATTTCCACTGTAAAAACCTTTTACCAAACTCGGGTTTGTGTCCTGCTGTACCTCTTGGAACCAAAACAGAGTTCGGTAAAAGGTTTTTAACAGAAGAAATTAATTTCTCCCCTGCTACAGAGGGATCTGGATAGATTGGGGGCTTGGGCAGAGAAATGGCAGTTGAGGTTTAACACTGACAAATGTAAAGTTATGCACATGGGAAGGAATAATGCAAGTCACCCGTACATACTAAATGGTAAAACACTCGGTAACACTGACATGGAAAAGGATCTAGGAATTTTAATAAATTACAAATTAAGCTGTAAAAACCAGTGTCAGGCAGCTGCTGCTAAGGCCAATAAGATAATGGGTTGCATCAAAAGGGGCATAGATGCCCGTGATGAGAACATAGTCCTACCACTTTATAAATCACTAGTCAGACCACACATGGAGTACTGTGTACAGTTCTGGGCTCCCGTGAACAAGGCAGACATAGCAGAGCTAGAGAGGGTTCAGAGGAGGGCAACTAAAGTAATAACTGGAATGGGGCAACTACAGTACCCCGAAAGGGTATCAAAATTAGGGTTATTCACTCTAGAAAAAAGACGACTGAGGGGAGATCTAATAACTATGTATAAATATATCAGGGGTCAGTACAAAGATCTCTCCCATCATCTATTTATCCCCAGGACTGTGACGAGGGGACATCCTCTGCGTCTGGAGGAAAGAAGGTTTGTACACAAACATAGAAAAGGGTTCTTCACGGTAAGAGCAGTGAGACTATGGAACTCTCTGCCTGAGGAGGTGGTGATGGTGAGTACAATAAAGGAATTCAAGAGGGGCCTGGATGTATTTCTGGAGTGTACTAATATTACAGGCTATAGCTACTAGAGAGGGTCGTTGATCCAGGGAGTTATTCTGACTGCCTGATTGGAGTCGGGAAGGAATTTTTTCCTTGAGTGGGAAAATTGGCTCTACCTCACAGGGTTTTTGCCTTCCTCTGGATCAACTTGCAGGAAACAGGTCGAACGGGATGGACAAATGTCTTTTTCGGCCTTATATACTATGTTACTATGTTATACCCAAAGTCTCACAAGATTTCATGAAGTAATAACTTCAGCTCATCTGAGCTAATACATTCTAATACTGTACGGAGCACTCTCCATACAGTATTCTAACAAAATTTTATGCGATTTGCTCATCCCCACCTCTAACCATTACTTTTTAGTCCCACTAGGAAACATGGCTTTCTGTAATGCAGTGGTATACCTTTCATTATAACAGTGACAGACAGTCTATTAGGCGCAGCACAGTCTAATAGAAATACAGTCATATCAGGCCTGGGTTCTTTGCCCATGGCAGCCAGGACCTAACAATGTTGGCAGAGGGAGCCCTCTCCTCTAACTGCCTAGGTGCCATGGTTGCTACTGACCATGGCATCTAGGAGTTAGGCAACCAGCATCAGAGTTAACTTCAATACTAGCAATTATATTGGGAGCCCTGCTCCAGTCAGTGTCGGGCTCTCTGGACGCAGCTTGTGAGGCCGGGTCAGTTTCTGATGCCCACGCCAGAATTAATGGTACAGGCAGGTAGAGGGCAGAATAGCAACACCTAACCCTGGTTTTCCTTCCTTTCAGGCCAACTACAGCATTTTAATGGATGTTCTCAATCTGACTCTGAACACAGCTGGACAATCATGTCTACAGTATCTACATTATAGGTCTCATAGTCAAAGAACACTAAGCAGAAACAGGGCTGTCGGGTGCACCCCTTGGACACTAATTTGGTATAACTAATTTTTGGGTTGGAGGGTTCAGCCCTTGGGAGTCTGAAGGTGTTCTTGCATTGGCTCAGTTGCAGAAGGAATACAATGAAGAGTTTAACTGAAGGAGGAATTTTAGCTCTCACGTAGATTTTTTTTACCAATATCTGCAACTGCGTAATGCTTGGAATAAGCAAAAAAGCAGTACTTGTCTGGATGTGCAAACCAATGCTATTTTTACTACTCTGAAAACATAAGGAGGTACTTCGGGTGTCATTTCGATGTTCTATCAGGTTTTATTAATTTCTCACTAAACATTCTTTAAAGAGGACCTACCACCAACCCAAAAAAGAAAAAATGAGATTTATATATTCTATTGGGTCATGCTTCCCTAAGCATGGCATACTTTCATTTATGAGATTTTTGGCACCACATGTCAATAGCCCCCTTAAAGAGGACCTTTCACTAAGGTTTAGGTAGTGAAATACTTACACTACCCTCCCGGGCAGCCCCGCTGACGTCCAGGCAATATATTTATTTTTTATATCCCCCTGTTCGTGCGCTCCGGTCCCCGTTAGTTTTCACATGCAGGGATTTCTTGCACTAGGCGGGGACTTGTCTTTCGCCTGGGGAGTGTTTTTCCTTTCCACGTCAACCAATCAGGGCACTCGGCTTGCAGCCAGGGAGAGGAAAACACCTCCCCAGGCAAAAGTCCCCACCTAGCAGGGCTGTGGAGTCGGTAGATAAATTGTCCGACTCCGACTCCTCAGATTTTAAAACTTCCGACTCGACTCCGACTCGACTCCTCTGTATTTAATATGCAAATCTGAAGCTGTTCCACCAAGTTCTTCTAATCTCCTCTAGCACAGAGAGGTAGTTGAGCAGAAGCTGCTGCCTTCTCCTTTGTGTGCTGATCTTCTGCTGAAGATAGAGCAGTGGGAGGATCCAGGAAGGGGCAGGGGAAGGGGCATTTATTTTAAAACATGATTTTCCTAGTAGAATCCCATAGTCATGTTTAAAATTTAAGCTAACAATCTGAGTTTACATGTTTTATAGCCTTAGCTGAATGATAGCAGTTTTTCAAATGGTTTACAGCTTCAGTCTTGAACTATTGACTATCCATTCCCTTCACTTATACAAGTGTCTCCAGTCCTTAATCAGTTATCAGTGAGAGGCGAGGATAACCATGGGTTCCCTGTAACAGCAGACCACAAGACAATGGAAAGTGTAAGTATTGCCGCTCCTTAAAGGGACACTGACAGGCTGATTTTCCAGCTAAAGATATATATATACTGGTATTCATCAGAGAATTAGGAATAAAACTATACTAATGTTACCTCCAGTTAAGCTGTACTTGTGTTTAAAAAACATTTTTAATCTGTATGCAAATTCACTATCTTTGTGCCCAATGGGGCAGTGTCTCCTGCGGCTTTGTGCCCAGCCGCGCCCAAGTACAGCTTCCCAGCGCTGTTCCACTCGTTATTATTCACTGCACTGGCCTTTTTTTCAGGCTAGCCGAACGCTGAATTCCTGCGCAGGCGCACGTGTAGAGTGCTGGCAGCAGCCTCGTCTGGCTATGCTGGGGCTGTGCCAGCTTTCTCTCTTCCTCCTCGCTACCTAGTCCTGTCTAGTGCTGCCAGTACTCTACATGTGCGCCTGCCCCTTGGGCACAAAGGTAGAGAATTTGCATATTGATTAAAACGTTTTTAAACACAAGTAAGCCTCAACTGGGGGTAACAGTCATCTAGTTGTATTCCTAATCCTCTGATGAATACCAGCAGATATATCTTTAGCCGTAAATCAGCCTGTCAGTGTCCCTTTAACTGCATAGTAAAGCATATGAAAAGCATGCTTCTTCACGGTCACTTAACGTCTTTGTTTAGCGGTAACGTGACGCACTGCATGCATTGGCCTTTATTCTTACAGTAGAGAAGTAATTAATTATAACTTTATCTGAATTGGGACATTTATACTTGCTTTTTTTTTTTTTTATTCCAATTTAAATCTAGTAGGAGTCGGAGTCGGTCCATTTTTTGCCGACTCCAGGTACCCAAAATTGCCTCCGACTCCAACTCCACAGCCCTGCCACCTAGTACAAGAAATGTTGGGAAAACTAACGGGGGACCAGAGCGCACGAACAGGGGGGGGGGTTATTTTAAAAAAATAAATATATTTGCCTGGACGTCAGCGGGGGCCCGCCCAGGAAGGTAGTGTAAGGCCTCTTTCACACTTGCGTTCTGGGGATCCGGCGGGCACTTCCGTCGGAGAGTTTCCTGATCAGTCTTCAACATGCTTTCACTGTTACCATGGCAGCCAGGACGCTACTGGAGTCCTGGCTGCCATGGTACTCAGCAGCGTGTGCTACCTGCGCTGCGTGCCGGGCGCTCTTAATGACGTCACAGGTCACAGGACCTGTGATGTCATAATGGAGTGCCCGGCGGTCGCAGCGCAGGTAAGTACACTGCTGCGTATGCTACCATGGCAGCCAGAACTCCAGTAGCGTCCTGGCTGCCATGGTAACCGATCGAGCCCCAGCTTACACTGGGGCCCGATCGGAATGGCTGCTGCGCATGCTTCCAATTCACTTCTCACATCAACTACCCAAAAGAATGCCAGAGGCGCACACTAAGAATGTAACAGCAATATCGAGCCCCTTAGGCTGGGTTCACATAACGTTTTTGCCATACGCTAATTGATGCCTCAGACAGATGTCATATTGTGGCATTCATCGTCATAGAGTTCCATTGTACACTACGCTTTCCCACCCTGCAGAGTCCTGTGATAAGAATATATACACACACACATTACATTTTTACAGTGGCACTCTCTATGGTGACGGATGCCACCCATCTGTCTGAGGCGTCCATTAACATATACATTTTTGTGTAGGTTAAATGTGATGTGAACCCACCCTTAGTGGCTGCCAATACAGTTTTCACACAAGAGTATTCAGTTTGGGGAACCCGCTCTGTGTTTCCTGAACTCACACATGACAAAGATCTAAGATGCTGCGAGTTCCTTCCTGACGGCAGGTCTAATAAACTGTACTCACATAATGCCGTGAGTACAGAGCAGAAGACCACGGTCAGGACATAGATCATTATGATGCTGTGAGATAGTGCTAGAGGAGCAACACAGTCCGGGAAATACAGAGGTCCACTTACCACTGCTCTAATGGCCAGGTTCAGGTTTCTAATCATTTGTCACCACAATTTTATTGTCGGCAGAAAATCCCACAATAAGTTGCCATCAAATGATGATTTTGTGTTCCACAAATACTATCTCATCACTCGATAAATGAGTATTTTAATCATTTTTGAGGGCGATTACGTCACATTTACAAGGGGCAATTATTGAGAACAAAGTGTTAGGACATAAGAAAATTCATTTCCATTCAATGTCCCAATAATGCAGCAATGTAAATTAGGCCCTCAACAATGGCCTCCAGGTCTGGCGTGTGCAGTGGCCCATTAGTTGCCGACATTATCACTGCACAGCATATGTAGTGCAGTGTATTATCCAATCAAATGACTGCGTGCCCATTTCCCATGTCTGACATCAAACACATATGGAGCTTTATTTCACTTACCTTCTGGCCTTTTTCTTTTGAAACACAAACATGGGAGGCGCTATGGCTGGCTTTTCTGAAGGAGGAAAACGGATAAATGCAGCTTTACTTTCTTCAGCAAAAAATAAATAAAAATCAAACCACAAAGCATCAGAAACGACAGTTCAGCCACAAATGAATGAACTGCTGTATACAAAGCAAATACAGTACATGGACATGGTAAAATCCAACATGCTCAATCCACCCCTCCCCATATACAGTCACACAGTCCCGTCCAAGTGGCAGTGTTTAGCTGACTTTGCTGTAACATTTATGGGCACGCTTTGCACTGGCATGGAGGGGAAAAACAACGCACATTTTCCGCAACCCACCCCATCTTTTCCCACAACACCCTTGTGAACCCAGCCTAAGGGTAAGGCTTGTACAGAGACCATGGATTTTTGTGCGACTGTGGTGTCGCAGTTCGACTCCATTGACTATAACTACAAATAACATAGTGCAACAAAGGTCGCCGTGTAGCCGAGCCCTTTGAATCCCACATCTGGTCATGGTTTTGAAAAACACATCAGTAAGGGCATGTTCACACGACCGCATGGTTTTGCAATCCGTTTTCACGGATCTGTTGCGTCGTTTTTCTGCAAAAGCGGGAACTTTGTAATCATTGCAAACACTAAACACATGTGCAAAATGGGCTAGGCATAGCATTTCTACAGCATGGATCCCCAAAAAACGGATGACATATGAACATGTGTCCCGTATGCATTCCGTTTTTATACGGACACATTGACTTGAATGGAGTAGATTCCATTTTTTTGCGGACCCTTTGAAATGAATGGTTCCATATACTGAACGCAAAAACGGCAACATATACAGAAAGCTTGTGTGAACAAGCCCTAAACCTGATAAAAACCTGAACGTGTCACGTTCGTGGTTGGTACAGATGTGAACCTACCCTCTGGTAGTCTGTTCCAGCAGATGCTGCTGCATTTCTGTATTTGTATGTATATATTGCCATGCCTACGTGCACCTGCATACAGGGACGTGCTGACTGACCCCTTGTCTTTCTGTTCCAGCAGAGGAACAAACTACAGGCGTATCCAATATCTGGTATAGCCAGAGTAGAAGAGTGCAGTGATTGGCACCGGCACAACCAGGCAAGTCCAGATATGTTGTATCTATTGAATTTCCTTACAGGTGATGCGTTTCAGGGCCGCACCAGCCCCTTCATCAGTCCAGTTTGAAGAAGGGGCAGGTCCAGCCACAAAACGCATTACCTGTAAGGAAATAACTACAATAAAGGTAAATTCAAAAGATACAACCTTATCTGGACTTACCTGGTTGTGCCGCTGCCGATCCTGCACTCTGTTCTCCGGATCTTTACCCTTGCATGTCGTGCCTGGAGGGAAAAGCCTGGCAGCACCAGTATCTGTACTTACTCTCCAGGCTGCATGGGGTGTTGTGCTCCCAGCGCAACCCTTCCCGGTGACTGACGAGCTTACCAGCTTTTAAGCGGTCATCCATTGACCACTGCTCTCCTCTATTCCAATATCGGCGTAGCCAGATACTGCCGCGCACCTCCGGACCCACAATGACTAGATTGGGATCTGACCAATTTGCAGCATAAATGCCAGCTTTCAGCCAACTACCTCTGCTTGGGTATTTGTCAGACTGAAAGCTGGCATTTATGCTGAAATTGTCCGGATCCCATTATGAAGCATGGCAGTATCCGGCTAAGGCTACTTTCACACTAGTCTTTCTATGTTATGGTATTGAGATCCAGCAGAGGGTCTTAATACCTGAAAAAACACTTTAGTTTTGTCCCCATTTATTGTCAATGGAAGCAAAACATAACTGAACAGAAGGGATTTGCTTTCCGTCCTGGGAAGCGGAGCAAGACGGATCCGTCATGACCCACAATGCAAGTCAATGGGGACAGATCCGATTTCTCTGACACAATAGAAAGCGGATCCGTCCCCATTGACTGAGCGGAGTTCATGACGGATCCGTCTTGGCTATGTTAAAAGAATACAACCAGATGTGTTCATAACGGATACAGGCAGTTGTATTATCAGTAATGGAAACGTTTTTGATGAGCCCTGCCGGATCCAGCAAAAACGCTGGTGTGAAAGCAGCCTCAGCCAGATGCAGTAAACCTTGGTAGGCTATTAATCTGCCAGTGGTTGCTGCACTTGTGAAACCACCCTTAGGGTTTTGCGGGGAGGGCAGGGGAGTAGTAGTAATAATAGTAAAGTAGTACAATAGTCACACCTGGCCTTGTGTTCTAGCTTGCCCACTGGAGCTTCAGGAATCGGCACATGCGCCATACAGCCCAGATGCTTGCCAGGGCAGCGCCGAAGACTTCCATCCTGGCATGCTACAGAGCTGCACCGTGCATGGGCCGATAAACACCAGCACAAGATACCAGAGCCGGGCAAATGTCCCCTGGGTGGCTGTCATTTAAAGCTGGAGGGGCATGGCAGGCAGCAATAAGGAGCAGGGAGGTTGGTTCAATGGTGATGCCCCCGTGGTTCCATACAGCTCATTTACATAACACATTCACTGATGTCTCAGTAATGCAGGGACGTAGTTTTGTAATGAGACCTGTGCACATCTGACACTGCACTTGAATTACTATGGAAGTATGTGGTAACAGATTTCCTTTAACACATTAAGGATGGTGCCCACTCAGAAGCTGAAAGGGCACTGTAGCTGCCGGGTGCCTGCATTTTTACACAGCAGACACCCTGAGGCAGCCTCCGTGATCAGCGGTAACTGACCACAGACACTTAATGCCACAGATGCATGGTCAATTGTGTCCACAGTATCTGAGCGGTGAAATATTGGGAGCACTGCGCTCCAGGGGCCCGAACAGCTCTCTCTCACCCCAAGATCGAAGGAGTTGTTTGGTTTCCAAGGCCGCCTCAGGCCCTCTGAAAAATCCAAGGCCTGCCACCGCAATTTTCCTATGGAGCCCTGTCTTCAGCACCACTGCGCCTCAAAATGACAGTATCATTAAAATATATTTATCCCGTATGGTGTACGCTGTAACAGGAGACGGGGGGGTAATCAATTTTCTAAATTTAGATTTTTCTGCCTTTAAGATAGATAGCGATTAGAGTGGAGCGAACTTGTATTTTTAGTTTAGCGTCCAAAGTTCAGGTTATCGAAGAATCCCGTTATGGATTCCGCTACCACGGACCATAACGGAATTTGGAATCCATAAGAGGATTCTTCGATGAACCCGAACCTTGGACAACACGGAGGACCTGGGGTGACGTCACCGTCATGTGATCAGTGCAGGGCGTGGCTCAGTACTGGATAAGAGGTGGTAATGGGCCTGGTATAATGATCATGTGACATGAGGGCGGAGCTCCTGTGCTCTGTGTGGAGGAGAAGGAGGAAGTAGAGCAGTGAAGGATGGTTGCGCGAATTTGGATTCCAATTTCCGTTATGGTCCATGGTAGCGAATCCATAATGGGATTCTAAGATAACCCAAGTTCGCTCAGCTCTAATGGCGATACCTCATAGAATAGCTATTACTTAACATTGACCACATGTCTACTTTATGTCAGCATCATTTTGTAAATGTCAGTTTATTTTTTAGGCTATTAGAAGGCTCAGAATTTTAGAAGCAATTTACATCTTTGGGTAAATTTCCAATCAGATTTAGTAGTAATAGGAGAAAACGCATCAATTTTGTAACAGTTTTTCCCCCAAGTATTATAATGCCGCCCATGTGGTCATAAACTGCTCTCCGACTACAGGGTTAGGAGAAAGAGCGCCATGGGCATTTGAGTTTGGTATTTTACACAGAATTGGCCGACAAATGCAGAGGCTCTGAGGGGAAAAGAAGAAACCCCAAGAAGCGACCCCATTTTAGAAACCACACCCCTCACAGCATTTACCGTCAGGTGAGCCTTTTGATCCCACAGGTGTTTTGCAAAAATTCATGCACAGCAGATGGTACACAGTGTAAATTGCAATTCTTCCACACATGTGCCATCTCAGCCCAGTATCTTTTGCCCATCGTGTGCCAGTGTGAAGTCAGCCCCCTTATTATTGGGGCCCATTCGCAAGACCGTATATTTGAGTCCGCATCAGTCTTGCAATTTTGTAGAACAGATGTGGACCCATTCATTTCAATGGGCTGCAAAAGATGTGGACAGCAAACCGCGTACTGTTCCCATCCGTACTTCCGTTCCATAGCCCCGGTATACATGTTTTGCAGAGTACAAAACACCCTACATGTGGCCCTAATCTTTTGCCTGAACATATGAGAGGGTTCAGGAGTAAAAAGAGTACGATATGCATTTTAAGCCCAACGTGTTGATTTATGCATCTTGTGCCGACAACTGTAGTTACCAGAGTTTGGAAACTGTGCCCCTCATGGCATTAGTGAGCAGAGGCACCACCGATATTATGTAGAAATGAATGCACAGAGGACGGTGCAAAATGAAAATTGCAATTTTTGCACAATTACGGCATTTCAGTGCCAAATATGCTGTACCCAGCTGGTGCCATCTGAGACTCAAACCACACTTCCTAAAAATTGATAGGCAGGCTCTACTGGCTAGGAAAAGGTCATAAATGTGGACATAAGCTGCTGTATGGGCACATGGAAGTGCTCAGAAGGGATGAAGCGCCATGTGGAGCAGAGATTTTGCTGGACTGGTTTGCAGGCGTTACATCACATTAGCAGAGACCCTGAGCCACCTGTACAGTGAAACCCCCAATAAGTGGATCCATTTAGGAAACTACACCCCAAGTTATTTATCAAGGGGCGGAGTGAGCATCTTGACACCACAGGTATTTCGCAGAAATTCAAAAGTAGGAGAACACGCAAAATGAAAACTGCAAGTTTTCCACAGATATGGTCTATCAGTGCCCAGTATGTGCCATTTGAGACATCCCATGTCCCTTACATTTTTAGCTGTGTAGAGAAATGCCATAAAAAGGACAATAATCAAAGGTTAATAAAGTTTGTTAGTTTTTAGTTCTACTAGTACACCATTTTTAATTCACTGGTAGACCTCATATCTGCAACAGTGCCAGGCTATTAGGCCATGCCTGTGGCACAATCCAACGGGCACAGTTATGGCACCTCCCTTACAATTGTGTGTGCCGGGTTGAGAGGCATGGTGGCACTGCCTTGATGCCGTGGTTGCTATTCACCACAGCATAAGGGGTGGAGAGGGGGTTAAGTGTCCAGGATTGGGCTCTAATCCCAGCTGTTGCGGCAGGGCTCAATTTATGCCAGGCTCTTGCAGTGGTCAGGAGTGGTATCAGCCCATCTGGAGTAACCCTGGCACAGATGGCAGGGACTGAGCCGACATCACTCCAGACCAAAATAAAAAGTCTCATGCGCAGAAATACATGTGACGTTTTTCAAAACTTAAAATTGCTTTAGGCCTTATTGTGACCTCTGGACATCAGTGACTGCTCAGCTGGAGCCAGCTCTGGAAATACAAGCAGAGCCATTTTATGTGGAGTCTCTGCATACAAATAGAAAGCAGAAGGACCCAATGTGCCAATAAGGATGCCAGAACCCAGAGCAAAGTTCTTGTCACTTCTGAGAAAGGCACTGACAACTATGCAACAGCTTAGGCTTCATCGGTAGGTGTCAGAGGCAAGACACAACAGAGCCCATTCTAGTCCATGGGGTCAGCCAGCACCATTTGCTTACATCACAGCCTTCTCTTTCTTTTCCTGGAACAGTAAAAACAATGTAAATGTGAAGGTAGCATTAGAGGCCTCTGGCAGGTATGTACAGAGAAGGGGGTGCACAACACCATAACCGTCCCCAGGACAGAGAGGCCCCTGGTGCCAGTCCTCATGACCTCCACTGAGCCCCCATACAGGCAGGCATGGGCCTGAGGGGAAGGGCTGCACTCTCCTCCACAGATCAGGTGCTCTAGGTGGAGAGTCTAGGACATGGCTCTGCCTGTAAACAATGGAGGCAGGGCAGGATCCATGCGGTTAGCAGGTGGAATATACAGGATGCAGGCAGGAAGAATTAACTGCCTCCAGAGCAGCTCAGCAGGGACAAGGGAAGGGTCCTTCACAAGCGGCAGGCCTCCTGCAGACCAGGGTCTCTCCTGAGCCGCGCCCCCAGCCTCAAGCTGGCCCTGGCAGCGTACGATATTGGGCATGGAGCCGTGCCGGACGCATCATAAGCGCCTCACAGCAGCAAGGCAGACAGCACCGCCCGCCTCAGAAACATTACAACCGCGGCTATAGCACCACTTACCTTCGTTTGACAAATCCTCCATTTTACCGCCTGAGCCGCTCCCACAATGCTCTGCGGCGGCTTTCACAGTCAGGGGGCGGACGAAGTTGGGCGGGAACTAGGGTCAGGCACAGCAACCGCCTCGCTGCTCTCGCCCCGCCAGCATGCCGAACCGCGCATGCGCAAAGCGCTTTTCGAGGGATGACTCCGTCCGTGCCCTTCTCCCGTGCCGAGCCTACCACGTGAGAAGAGAAGCCGCTTTTTCTGTCCCACGTTATGTGTAATGTGTTCTAAGTCACTGCAAGGGTGACTGCCACATTTTAGCCCATAAGGACAATTTACAACCTATGGACCAAACCACGTTTTTCAAATCTGATGTGTCCCTTTATGTGGTATTAACTTTGGAATATTTTTAGGTCCCTTTCACATCTGCGTTTTTGCTTTCTGTTCTAGAGTTCCGTCCTCGGGGCTCTAGGACAGAAAGATACTGATCAGGATTATCCTAATGCATTCTGAATGGAGAGAAATCCGTTCAGGACACATCAGGATGTCTTCCGTTCAGTATGTGGATGTTGACAAAACCTCAGCATGCTGCGAATTTGTCTCCGTCCCAAAATCCAGAAGACATGCCGTAACGCCGGATCTGGAATTAATGCCCATTGAAGTGCATTAATCCTGAATTAAACTAAACGTCGTTTCGGCGCATCGCCAGATCCGACGTTTAGCTTTGCGCATGCACTGCAGCAGTTCCGATCGGGGCCCCAGTGTAAGCTGGTGCTCTGATCGGTTACCATGGCAGCCAGGACGCTACTGAAGTCCTGGCTGCCATGGTAAGTACTCCGCAGCAGTGTACTTACCTGCGCTGCGGTCTCCGGGTGCTCGTTCATGACGTCATAGGTCCGCGTGGCGCATTCATCTATGCGCCGCAGGGACTTGTGATGTCATGAAGGAGCGGCTGCAGCGCAGGTAAGTACACTGCTACGGAGTACCATGGCAGCCAGGACTTAAGTAGCATCCTGGCTGCCATGGTAACCTGAAAGCATTTCGTAAACTGATCAGGATCCTGATCAGTCTTCAAATGCTTTCAGGCGACTTGCGTTCATTGTGGAGCGCCCGGGAGCCGCACGGAAGGGTAAGTAGCTTATCCCTGGCTCCTCACTACTTTTCCATGGCAGCCGGACTTTAGTAGCTTTTCCTGGCTGCCATGGTTACTATTCAGAAAACTAAACATTGATCCGGCGATGCGCCAAACGACGTTAGCTTAACGCCGGATCCGGATTAATGCTTTTAAATAGGCATTAATCCGGATCCATCCTGCGGCATGCCTTCAGGATTTTTGGCCGTTGGAAAATCCGCAGCATGCTGCGGATTTTGCTACGGCCAAAAACGTCTCAGTACTGAACTGAAGACATCCTGAGCGATTTCTCTCCATTCAGGATGCATTGGGATAATCCTGATCAGTATCTTTCTGTCCTAGAGCCCCGACGACGGAACTCTAGGACGGAAAGCAAAAACGATACTGTGAAAGAGGCCTTAGGGTTCTTTCACACTAGCATTAAAGTTTTCCGGTATTGAGTTCCGTCACAGGGGCTCAATACGGTAACAACGCTTAAGGGCTCGTTCACATCACCGTTTGTCTTTTCCGTTCTCCGGCTCCGTTCAGGACGGATGCTGTACATAACTGACACCTGACTGACACTAACGGGCTTAAAGACCCCATACACTTTAATAGGGTCCATTTGGTGTCCGCTCAGAACATGATTTTTGAGCGGACACGAAAGTCCTGCATGCAGTACTTTCGTGTCCGCTCAAAAATCATGTTCTGAGCGGACACCAAACGGACCCTATTAAAGTGTATGGGGTCTTTAGGCCCGTTGGTGTCAGTTAGGTGTCAGTTATGTACACCATCCATCCTTTCCGTTCTCCTGCTCCTGAACGGAGCCGGAGAATGGAAAAGACAAACGGTGATGTGAACGAAGCCTTAGTTTTATCCTAATGCATTCTGAATAGAAAGCAATCCGTTCAGGATGTCTTCAGTTCAGTCACTCTTGCGGGATTCGGCATTGATTTCCATTGAAATACATTAAAGGGTTTCTGTCACCAACTTTTGCTCCTAGCGGCTCCCTCCTGCAACCTGCTGGCACGCCCTTTCTTAGTTTGATTGACAGTGCGGGAGCGATCCTGCTGCACTGTCTTCTTCTGAAATCCTGCGCCTGCGCCGCGGCTCTGTATTCGGCGCAGGCGCGGTGAGCAGAGGACAGCAGGCACCAGCGTCCTCTGCTCACCGCGCCTGCGCCGAATACAGAGCGGCGGCGCAGGCGCGGGATTTCAGAAGAAGACAGTGCAGGAGGATCGCTTCCCCGCACTGTCAATCAAACTGAGAAGGGGCGTGCCAGCAGGTTGCCGGACGGAGCCGCTAGGAGCAGGGCAACGCCCCCCCTGCTCCTAGAGGCTAATTTACATATTATAAAAGTAAGTTTTTCTGCCTATATATACATCCGATTTTTATAAAAAAGACATTATCAAGCTGGTCTGACATTAGCACATAGCTAATGTCAGACAGCTTATAATGTCAAAAGTTGGTGACAGAAACCCTTTAACCACCTCAGCCCCCCTAGCTTAAACCCCCTTAATGACCAGGTCACTTTTTACAATTCTGCACTACACTACTTTCACCGTTTATTGCTCCGTCATACAACTTACCACCCAAATGAATTTTACCTCCTTTTCTTCTCACTAATAGAGCTTTCATATGGTGGTATTTCATTGCTGCTGACATTTTTACTTTTTTTGATATTAATCAAAAATGAACGAAACTTTTGCTAAAAAATGACATTTTTCAATTTCTGTTGTAATTTTTTTTTAAAAAACTACATTTCTATATAAATTTTTCGCAAAATGTATTGTTCTACATGTCTTTGATGAAAAAAAATCCAATCACTGTATATTTATTGGTTTGGGTAAAAGTTATAGTGTTTACAAACTATGGTGCAAAAAAATTTCCGCATTTTGACTTTCTGAGCACCTGTTATGTTTCCTGAGGTACTACAATGCCCAGAGAGTAGAAATACCCCACAAATGACCCCATTTCGGAAAGTAAACACCCTAAGGTATTCGCTGATGGGCATAGTGAGTTCATGGAAGTTTTTATTTTTTGTCACAAGTTAGCGGAAATTGAATTTTTGATTTTTTCAAAAATTTCATTTTCCGCTAACTTGTGACAAAAATAAAAACTTCCATGAACTCACTATGCCACTAACAGAATACCTTGGGGTGTCTACTTTCTAAAATGGGGTCACTTGTGAGGTATTTATACTGCCCTGGAATTTTAGGGGCCCCTAAAGCGTGAGAAGAAGTCTGGAATCCAAATGCGTAAAAATGCCCTGTCAAATCCTAAAGGTACTCCTTGGAATTAGGGCCCCTTTGCGCATCTTGGCTGCAAAAAAGAGTCACTCATGTGGTATCGCCGTACTTAGGAGAAGTAGGGCAATGTGTTTTGGGCTGTATTTTTACATATACCCATGCTGGATGAGAGAAATATCTCTGTAAATTGACAACTTTGTATCAAAAAATGGAAAAAGTTGTCATTTACAGAGATATTTCTCACACCCAGCATGGTTATATGTAAAAAATACACCCAAAACTCATTGCCCTACTTCTCCTGAGTACGGCGATCCCACATGTGTGACACTTTTTTGCAGCCAAGATGCGCAAAGGGGCCCTAATTCCAAGGAGTACCTTTAGGATTTCACAGGGCATTTTTACGCATTTGGATTCTCACGCTTTAAGGGCCCCTAAAATGCCAGGGCAGTATAAAAAAAACCCACAAGTGACCCCATTTTAGAAAGAAGACACTCTAAGGTATTCCATGAGGGGCATGGCGAGTTCATAGAATTTTTATTTTTTTTTGGCACAAGTTAGTGGAAATTGATTATTTTTTTTTTCTTACAAAGTCTCATATTCCACTAACTTGTGACAAAAAATAAAATTTTGCATGAACTCACCATACCCCTCACGGAATACCTTGGGGTGTCTACTTTTTAAAATGGGGTCACTTGTGGGGTATTTTTACTGCCCTGGCATTTTAGGGGCCCCTAAAGCGTGAGAAGAAGTCTGGAATCCAAATGCGTAAAAATGCCCTGTGAAATCCTAAAGGTACTAATTGGAATTTGGGCCCCTTTGCACATCTTGGCTGCAAAAAGGTGTCACTCATGTGGTATCGCCGTACTCAGGAGAAGTAGGGCAATGAGTTTTGGGGTATATTTGTACATATAACCATGCTGGGTGTGAGAAATATCTCTGTAAATGACAACTTTTTCCATTTTTTTATGCAAAGTTGTCAATTTACAGAAATATTTCTCTCACCCAGCATGGGTATATGTAAAAATACACCCCAAAACACATTGCCCTACTTCTCCTGAGTACAGCGATACCACATGTGTGACACTTTTTGCAGCCAAGGGCCCTAATTCCAATGAGTACCTTTTAGGAGGGCATTTTTACTCATTTTTCTTCTCACGCTTTAGGGCTCCTAAAATGCCAGGGCAGTATAATACTCACATGTGACCCCAATTTAGAAAGAATACAACCCAAGGTATTCTGTCAGGGGCATGGCGAGTTCATAGAAGATTTTATTTTTTGGCACAAGTTAGCGGAATTTGATTTTATTTGTTTTTTCTCACAAAGTCTCCCTTTCCACTAATTTGGGACAAAAGTTCAATCTTTCATGGACTCAATATGCCCCTCAGCGAATACCTTGGGGTGTCTTCTTTCCAAAATGGGGTCACATGTGAGGTGTTTGTACTCCTCTGGCATTTGAGGGTCTCCGCAATCATTACACGTATGGCCAGCATTAGGAGTTTCTGCTATTCTCCTTATATTGAGCATACGGATAATGAGATTTTTTCCGATCAGCCTCTGGGCTGAAAGAAAAAATGAACGGCACAGATTTCCTCATTCGCATCGATCAATGTGGATGAAAAATCTCTGCCAAAAATATGCAAAAAAAAGAGGGGCCTGGCGATTGCCAGGACATAGGGGCTCCGCCCAAACATCCATACCCACTTCAGCTCCTATGTCCTGGCAAACGTGATTTCTCCATTCACATCGATCAATCGATCGTTGTGGACGAAGACATCTTTGCCAGATTTTTGATACAAAGTGTTTGCCAAAGCATATGAACTCCTACACCTCTCCTCAGCTCATATGCCTGAGCAAACGTACCTGTACTGCGGAGAAGAAATCTCGTCTTGCAGCGCTGCATACACCGACTTCACGTGTCTTCTGACAGCAGCGCAATGCTTCTCTCAGAATGCACATCAGTGCTGCAGCGTTTTCATCGGTTGGTCCAGCTGGAAAGTAAAGGTTGGTTAGTAAAAAAAAAGAAGAAAAACAAGCATCAGGCTCATAAATTTGAACTTTACAAACTTTATAAACCTGAACATCATTAAACTTTTAAAACCTAAACTAACTTAAGATTTATTTTTCTTGCTACCTGTTAAATTTTTATATATATTTTTTTCACTCTTTATTTTCCTTGTAGAAACCTCTCCTCTCCCATGGGACAATGTGTAAAGTGTAAATCGCACAGAGATGGTGCAAGTACATTATGCACTTTATCCCAAGTGAAAGGAGAAGTTTCTACCATTTCACATAGCTGCAGTAGCACACTAGAACCCCTGTCTGTTAGGGTCTCTCAAAACCTAGTATCCTGAGAGACCCTAGATCCTGAATGCAAAACGACCTGTGTCCTGCGATCCCTACGTCCCTAAGTGTACCTGAGTGTGGTACTTCCGGAAACACTCCTCTAGGCATAGGGCAGGGTGGTCAGGGCAGTCAGGACAGAAATAGCGGGTGTCACGCCTTTATCCACTCCTGCTACAGACACGACATCTTTTTCGGGTGGTGGTTGGTTTGAGGCACCAGCACCGACATTGGGAAATGTCGCTCGTGTAGACGGCTCACTACACTGGTGGTTGGGGCCACTGAACCTCCTGGATACAGGAGGTTCTCGATGATCTCTTCCTGAAATTTGAGGAAGGATCCTGTTCTCCCAGCCTTACTGTAGAGAACAAAACTATTGACATTTATAGTTAGTTTGGCTGCAAAGCCAATCCGGGCCGGCTCTTACTGGGAGTAGGCAAAGAGTTGGGTGGGTGTCTACTCCCCACGGTCCAGGCCGGACTTTGCTGGGCTTTAAAACACAGCCAGCACCAGCAGGTGGGTGTGATTGTCCTGGAGCTGCTGTTAGGCTGTGGAGTCACTTGTGTTTGGACGTTCTCTGGGCTGGACGCAAGAGCCCAGCAAGGAGGAGTGCAGACGACCTGAAGCCTGACGGCGACTGTCTTGCGGCTGGACTGACAGCCAGGTGCGAACCTGCACCTAAAACCTCCCAGGTGACTAGAACCTGATTTGGACTGTTTTGTTTTGCCTCATGATTTCTGGTATGTGTGAACAAACACCAAGAGACTGTTTATATCGTTTGTTTTTGTGCAAGTGTGAATAAAACACTGTTCATTGCACCTTCTGGACTCCCTGTTTTGCCTCTGTACTGCACCCGCACCGCTATCTACCAGAGCGACTCCCCACATTTGGTGTCGGATGCGGGCATGCGCAGTGAGGCTGGCGTGAACGCCGAAGTTTGTTTGTTTTGCTGGGCACGAGTGCATGGAACATATTAAACCAGCAAAGCTACAAGTAGGAATTGCTGGCAACATGGAGGCGGCTGTGAAAGCTCTCATAGAGGCTAACGTGCAGCAGCGGGAGACCAACCAGCTACTATTACAGCACGTGATGGCTTTATAAGCTTCAGGAGCGTCCCACCATGTCCATGATGCCCGGAAAGCGGTCCGTGCGGCGATCCCAAAATGACCCCCTCGGACGACGTTGAGACGTATCTGGCAGTCTTTGAGAAGGTAGCCGTGAGGGAGAAGTTACCCCGTGACCAATGGGCCGAGGTGGTCGCTCCGTTCCTGGCATCCGGACCCCAGCAGGTTTTTTTGACCTAGCAGATGACCAGGCTGCTGATTACCCCACGGTGAAGGGGGAGATCCTGGCCAGACTGGGGTAAATGTGTTGGTCCGGGCTTAGCGGGTCCACCAGTGGGACTTTAAATCGGCCGAACCCGCCAGGCCGCAGTACTATGAGTTGCTGCACAGGTTGCAAAAGTGGCTGCAGCCTGAGGTTCTAAGTCCGACGGCTATACTGGACCGTTTGCTAGCCGACATGTTCTGGAGGGCCCTACCTTACCCCCTTCAGCACTGGATCGGCCAGGTATCCCCACTAATGCCCTTGAAATGGTTGATCTGGTGGAGCGCTACGAGGCCACCAGAAACCTGCAGGGGAGTCTTGCTGGGAAGGGGCCAGTCAAACCCCGGAGGCCTCCAGCCCAGTTCCGGCGACAGAGAGACCTGCACGGAATGTGCCCCTTCGGTTCCGCCTCCCGTGGTATGCTGGAGGTGTCAGGAGCCAGGCCACCTCAGGGTCGACTGTCCGCACCAGGGTGAGCCAATGGAAGTGAACTATGGCTATCGCCACTCCCTGTATGCACGGAAGCTGTGTGCAACTGGCACCCGTGAGGTGCAGGACAATAACCACCTGTGTCAGGTAGAGGTGGGAGATTCTCTGGCGGTGGCCCTGCTGGACTCCGGGAGTCTAGTCTCCCTGGTAAGGGCTGCCCTGGTACGGCCTGTGGAGTATACCGGCCGTAAAATCGGGGTCCTGTGCATCCACGGAGACCTAAAAGACTACCCCACTGCACTAGTGACTTTGTCCACAGCGCCTGGTAAGTGGACCCACGAGGTGGCTGTCGCTACTAAACTCCCACATGAACTGATACTTGGGAGGGACTTCCCAGGTTTCCCGGCGCTGTGGCCGGCAATAAAAGTATCTGATGGACCCGAGACAGGGGTAACCCTAGTAGAGTGGCCTGATACCACTGGAAGGCCAGAACCCTGGGAGCCCGAATCTGAAGGGCCAGCGGTAGGGGTGACCACTGCTCCAGCGGTGGAGGGGGAGGCAACCCCACTGAGGGTAATGGTGGGAGACACGGAGGATTTGCCACCGGGACCTGAGTTGGCAGACCTCAATGTCTCCGGGAAAATTTTGGGACCGCACAACACCGGGACCAAACCCCAACCAGGGCCTGGGAAAGTGTTGTAATGATTGATGGTAAACCCCAGAAACCTGGGGCTGAATTAATGTTTCCGCGATTTATTGTTCTTCAGGACATGTTGTATCGGGTGAACCAAATCCGAGGTGAGCCAGTTGAACAGTTGGTGGTGCCGACCGCATACCGCAAGCTTGTTATGGAGCTTGCCCACCAACATGTTCTTGGGGACACATAGGGAGGCAGAAAACGCAGGACCGCGTACTACAGCGATTTTACTGGCCCGGTTTGTTTAAGGAAGTAGAGGAGTTCTGTAAGTCCTGTCCGACCTGTCAGGTAAATAGCCCCCAGCCGCATTACAGAAGTCCCCTGGTCCCTCTCCCAATAATTGAGGTCCCATTCGAGCGTATTGCCATGGATCTGGTCGGACCCGCATCGAAGTCTGCTAGGGGTCACCAACATATCCTGGTGGTTCTGGACTATGCTACTCGGTATCCAGAGGCGGTGCCTCTGCGACATACCTCGGCTAAGCTCATTGCCAAAGAGTTAATGGAAATGTTTTCCCGTGTGGGCCTGCCAAAAGAGATTCTGACCGACCAAGGGACCCCTTTATGTCCAAAGTTATGAGGGAACTGTGTAAATTGTTGCGTATAAAGCAGTTACGGACGTCCGTTTACCATCCGCAAACAGACGGTCTTGTCGAAAGGTTCAACCAAACTCTAAAAAATATGTTAAAAAGGGTGGTGTCCAGAGATGGGAAGGACTGGGACCTGCTTCTGCCCTATCTCATGTTCGCCGTGCGAGAGGTGCCCCAGGCCTCTACTGGGTTCTCGCCTTCGAACTGCTTTATGGCAGACACCCTCGGGGCCTGTTGGATATCGCCAAGGAAGCGTGGGAACAACAGCCTGTCCCCCACAAAAGTGTCATTGAGTATGTCACCCAGATGCAGGACCGGATGGAAAGGGTGTTGCCGCTGGTCCGGGAGCATATGGAGGCAGCGCAACAAGCCCAGAGTAGGGTGTATAATCGTCAGGCTCAGGGTACGGAACTTCAACCCGGGAGATCGGGTTTTGGTTCTGGTGCCCACCCTTGACAGCAAGTTCCTAGCCAGGTGGCAGGGCCCCTATGAGGTTATCGAGAAGGTAGGTGAAGTCAATTACAAAGTACACCAGCCAGGGCGGCGTAAGCCGGAGCAGGTGTACCACGTGAATTTACTGAAGCCGTGGAAAGACAGGGACACGGCCGACGACAACAGCCCCCGGCCAGTACTTCTAGGTGACAAGGGTCCAGCCCCACAGTTCGAGGCCTGCGAAGCGGTAGCCACGGTAAAAATTGCAGACAGCCTGTCTTCCAAACAAGTTCTGGAAGTCAGGGAGTTCATCAGTCGGAACACGGATGTATTCTCGGACCTCCCTGGCCGCACGTCTCTCATCCAACATGACATCGTCACTGAGCCTCAGGCCAAAATCCGGTTAAAACCATACCGGGTACCCGAGGCTCGGCGACGGGCCATCGCGGAGGAAGTGCAATTAATGTTGAAGCTTGATGTCATTGAGGAATCGAAAAGTGAGTGGGCCAGTCCCATAGTTCTAATACCCAAGCCGGATGGGACGTTGCGGTTCTGCAACGATTTTCGCAAATTAAATGAAGTGTCCAAGTTCGATGCGTATCCCATGCCCCGGGTAGACGAGCTTGTTGAGAATTTAGGGCAAGCCCGTTATTTTTCTGTGCTAGACCTCACTAAAGGATACTGGCAAGTACCCTTAACGGAGGCGGCCAAGGAAAAACCGCTTTTGTTACTCCGCAGGGCCTGTATCATTACAAGGTGTTACCCTTTGGCCTGCATGGCGCCCCGCCACCTTCCAAAGGTTAATGGATATTGTGCTGCGACCTCATCGTCGGTACGCCTCGGCCTACTTAGATGATGTAATCATCCACAGCACCGACTGGGAAAGCCATTTGCCCAAAGTGCAGGCGGTAGTAGATGCCCTGAGGAAAGCTGGTCTAACCGCCAATCCAAAGAAGTGTGCGATTGGGTTGGAAGAGACCAAATATCTGGGATATGTTATTGGGCGCGGAGTCATCAAGCCGCAGGTAACTAAGGTAGAGGCCATTCGTAACTGGCCCCGACCGGTCACCACCAGGCAGGTAAAGTCCTTCCTGGGAATTGTAGGGTACTACATGCGGTTTGTGCCCCACTTTGCCACAATAGCAGCGCCGTTGACAGACCTGTTGAAGGGGCGAAAGTCGGGGAAGGTTAGCTGGAATGAGAAGGCGGAGGAGGCTTTCTCCGCGTTGAAGTCGGTCCTGTGTGGGTCCCCGGTTTTGGTGACACCCGACTTCAACAGGGAGTTTGTCGTTCAGACGGATGCCTCGGAGGTAGGTCTCGGTGCAGTACTGTCTCAGGAGGTCAATGGGGAAGAACATCACGTTGTCTTCCTGAGCCGTAAACTCACTCCCAGCCGAGACCAGGTATAGTATAGTGGAGAGGGAGTGCCTGGCTATCAAGTGGGCACTCGAATCTCTCCGCTATTACCTGTTAGGGAGGAGGTTCCGTCTGGTGACCGACCATTCCCTCTCAAGTGGATGAGCCAGGCCAAGGAGAGGAATGCTCGGGTCACCAGGTGGTTCCTATCCTTGCAAAATTTCAAATTTTCGGTAGAACACAGGGCAGGCCGCTTGCAGGGTAATGCAGATGCCCTGTCCCGCGTCCACTGCCTCACATGTGTTCACCCCTCAGGGTTGAACAAAGGGGGGTATGTGGTAAGGTGCAAGGTACCGTTATCGATGGGAGGTACGTGTCACCGAGGTTCCTGGCCTCGGTGAGGTGAGAGCCGGGTTTTATGTGTCAGCAGCAGCTAGTGCTGCTTGACATTTATAGTTAGTTTGGCTGCAAAGCCAATCCGGGCCGGCTCTTACTGGGAGTAGGCAAAGAGTTGGGTGGGTGTCTACTCCCACGGTCCAGGCCGGACTTTGCTGGGCTTTAAAACACAGCCAGCACCAGCAGGTGGGTGTGATTGTCCTGGAGCTGCTGTTAGGCTGTGGAGTCACTTGTGTTTGGACGTTCTCTGGGCTGGACGCAAGAGCCCAGCAAGGAGGAGTGCAGACGACCTGGAAGCCTGACGGCGACTGTCTTGCGGCTGGACTGACAGCCAGGTGCGAACCTGCACCTAAAACCTCCCAGGTGACTAGAACCTGATTTGGACTGTTTTGTTTTGCCTCATGATTTCTGGTATGTGTGAACAAACACCAAGAGACTGTTTATATCGTTTGTTTTTGTGCAAGTGTGAATAAAACACTGTTCATTGCACCTTCTGGACTCCCTGTTTTGCCTCTGTACTGCACCCGCACCGCTATCTACCAGAGCGACTCCCCACAATATATATATATATATATATATATATAAATATGTAATATATATATATATATTAGATATACAGACACCTTCTTATACCAGCGTCTGGTCTTTCGGGAAAGCAAATATGGGGCCAACATCTGGTCATTGAAGTCCACCCCTCCCATGAGCAAATTATAGTCGTGGACCGAGAGGGGCTTTTCAATGACACTGGTTGCCCGTTCAATTTGGATTGTCGTGTCTGCTTGAATGGAGGAGAGCATGTAAACGTCACGCTTGTCTTTCCATTTCACCGCGAGCAGTTCTTCGTTACACAAGGCATCCCTCTCCCCCTTGCAAGACGGGTGGTAACGAGCTGTTAGGGAAGCCCGGCGACTAGGTCTCGCGGTGTCACAGCAGCCAATCTGTTCTAGGAACAAATGCCTGAAGAGGGGCACACTTGTGTAGAAATTGTCCACATAAAGATGGTACCCCTTGCCGAATAAGGGTGACACCAAGTCCCAGACTGTCTTCCCACTGCTCCCCAGGTAGTCAGGGCAACCGACCGGCTCCAGGGTCTGATCTTTACCCTCATAGACACGAAATTTGTGGGTATAGCCTGTGGCCCTTTCACAGAGCTTATACAATTTGACCCCATACCGGACGTGCTTGCTTGGGATGTATTGTTTGAAGCCAAGGCGCCCGGTAAAATGTATCAGGGACTCGTCTACGCACATGTTTTGTGCAGGGGTATACAAATTTGCAAATTTGGTGTTGAAGTGGTCTATGAGGGGCCGAATTTTGTGGAGCCCGTCAAAAGCTTGGTGGCCTCGGTGACAAGAGGTGGTGTTGTCACTAAAGTGTAGGAAACGAAGGATGGTCTCAAATTGTGTCCTGGACATGGCAGCAGAGAACATGGGCATGTGATGAATTGGGTTCGTGGACCAATATGACCGCAATTCATGCTTTTTGTTAGGCCCACATTGAGGAGAAGGCCCAGAAAAGTTTTAAATTCGGAAACTTGGACTGGTTTCCACCGGAAAGACTGGGCATAAGAGCTTCCCGGGTTGGCGTTTATAAATTGAGTGGCATGCCGATTTGTTTCTGCCACGACTAGGTCAAAGAGCTCCGCAGTGAAGAACAGCTCAAAAACCCCAGTGCCTATCCGGTCTGAGCTGTCTCCAACCGAACTCCTGACTGGGCGGTGAAAGAGGGAACTAATGGTGCGGCTGAAGATGGGGGCTGCCAATCAGGGTTTGCCAGCACCTCAGGGATTCTAGGGGCTCTACGGGCCTGTCTGTGCGGTGGCTGCGACGGGGGAACTATTGGACGTGCCACCATACCAGCTTCAACTGCCCTTCTGGTGCTCGCCACTTCACCATGTTCTACGGCAGTGCTGGTACTAGGTCCAGGATGGGCTGCACTGCTGGTGTATGCCTCACCACGTAATCCGACAGCGCCAGCCCGACTCTGCTGCCCTTGAAGCGGATCCTGCGAAACCTTTTGTCTAGCGACACGGGGCCGGGTACGCCTGGTGGTATCAGGGACCTCAACCTCCTCGTCGGAACTTTGGGTCAGACTGCCACTGCTTTCTACAGGTTCATATTGTGACCCGCTAGATTCGTCAGATGAGGGTTCCCATTCCTCATCCGACTGGGTCAGAATCCTGTAGGCCTCTTCAGACGAATACCCCTTATTTGACATTTGGACAACTAAATTTATGGGGTATTCCTGAGACTACCCAAGAAAAGAGCAAGCCTGTCTTACAAATGGTAGGCTAACGAAGTACAGGAAGCCGCTGCGATTGATAAAAAGATCAAAACTGATTTTTTTATCGCCACAGCGCTATGAAGTGATTGTGCAGTGATAAAAAAAAAAATGTTTGTCACTGCGGCGGGGTGGGCGTGGGTGAACGCAAGTGTGGGCGACCGATCAGGCCTGATCGGGCAAACACTGCATTTTGGGTGGGGGCGAACTAAGGTGACACTAATACTATTATACAGGGTGGGCCATTTATATGGATACACCTTAATAAAATGGGAATGGTTTGTGGCACATTAGTATATGTGAGGGGAAACTTTTCAAGATGGGTGGTGACCATGGTGGCCATTTTGAAGTCGGCCATTTTGAATCCAACTTTTTTTTCAATAGGAAAAGGGTCATGTGACACATCAAACTTATTGGGAATTTCACAAGAAAAACAATGGTGTGCTTGGTTTTAACGTAACTTTATTCCTTCATGAGTTATTTACAAGTTTCTGACCACTTATAAAATGTTCAATGTGCTGCCCATTGTGTTGTATTGTCAATGCAACCCTCTTCTCCCACTCTTCACACACTGATAGCAACACTGCAGGAGAAATGCTAGCACAGGCTTCCAGTATGCGTAGTTTCAGGTGCTGCACATCTCGTATCTTCACAGCATAGACAATTGCCTTCAGATGACCCCAAAAATAAAAGTCCAAGGGGGTCAGATCAGGAGACCTTGGAGGCTATTCAAATGGCCCATGACAACCAATCCACTTTCCAGGAAACTGTTAATCTAGGAATGCTCGGACCTGACACCCATAATGTGGTGGTGCACCATCTTGCTGGAAAAACTCAGGGAACGTGCCAGCTTCAGTGCATAAAGAGGGAAACACATCATCATGTAGTAATTTCACATATCCAGTGGCCTTGAGGTTTCCATTGATGAAAAATGGCTCCACTATCTTTGTACCCCATATACCACACCATACCATCAATTTTTTTGTTCCAACAGTCTTGCAGGGATCTATCCAATATGGGTTAGTGTCAGACCAATAGCGGTGGTTTTGTTTGTCAACTTCACCATTCACATAAAAGTTTGCCTCATCACTGAACAAAATCTTCTGCATAAACTGAGGGTCCTGTTCCAATTTTTGTTTTGCCCATTTTGCAAATTCAGTGCGCCCATCTGGGTCATCCTCGTTGAGATGCTGCAGTAGCTGGAGTTTGTAAGGGTGCCATTTCTGAGTAGCTAATATCCGCCGAAGGGATGTTCGACTAGTGCCACTCTCCGGGACATGCGGCGAGTGCTATGCTGTGGGCTCTTGCTGAATGAAGCTAGGACAGCCACTGATGTTTCTTCATTAGTGACAGATTTCATGCATCTACATTTTGGCAAATCCAACACTGAACCAGTTTCACGAAACTTAGCAAGCAGTTTTCTAACTGTAGCATGGGAGATGGGTGGTCTCGTAGGGTGTCTTGCATTGAAATCTGCTGCAATGACCCGGTTACTGCGTTCACCAGACATCAACACAATTTCTATCCGCTCCTCACGTGTTAACCTCGGCGACATGTCAATGGCTGTAAACAAAGAGAAACTTGTAAGTAACTCATGAAAGAATAAAGTTATGTTAAAACCAAGCACACCATTGTTTTTCTTGTGAAATTCCCAATAAGTTTGATGTGTCACATGACCCTCTTCCTATTGAAAAACAAAAGTTGGATTCAAAATGGCTAACTTCAAAATGGCCGCCATGGTCACCACCCATCTTGAAAAGTTTCCCCTCACATATACTAATGTGCCACAAACAGGAAGTTAATATCATCAACCATTCCCATTTTATTAAGGTGTATCCATATAAATGGCCCACCCTGTAGATCTGACTGTGATCAGTTCTGATCACTTACATATAAAAGTACAAATGCTGATTAGCGCTACGCTAATCAGCGAATCAGTGACTGCGGTGCGGTGGACTAGGCGCTAACGGAAGCTAACTACCTACCAAAGGGGCCTAAACTAAACCTAACGGTCAATACTAGTGAAAAAAAAAAGTGACAGTTTACACTCATCACTTTTTTCTCTTTCACTAGTGATTGACAGGTGATTGAAAGGGTGATCAAGGGGTTAATTGGGGTGATGGGGGGTGATCTGGGGCTAAGTATGTAGTGCTTGGTGGACTTACAGTCACATCTGCTCTCTGCAGGGTCCAACCGACGAAAAGGACCCAGCAGAGAGCACAGAAGCCATTTAACACATTATATTTATAAATATAATGTGTTAGATGGCTTGTGATTCATTTTTTTAAAAAGTCATCAGCCTGCCAGCGCTGATTATTGTCTGGCAGGCTGATGACCAACTCCTTCCTAAACTTTTTACCGCCGCGCAGTGCGCATGCGCGGCGGCATCAGCGCGTAATCTCGCGTCTCGCGAGATGACGCGCCGATGCATTCAGCCAGAGAAAGAAGACTGCCCGCCGAACGCATCCGTGCGTTAGGCGGTCCAGAGGAGGTTAAAACAAATACTATCCGTTTGCATACGGATTTCCGGATCTGGCAGGCAGTTCCGGCAACAAGGTCACTCATAGAATATGAGTGACCTGAGCATTGGCTCCATCAAATGTAGCAACAAGTCAGATATGATCATTGTCCTCCTTCATTTCGCTCGGATTAAGCAAAGACTCCCGTGTACACGCTGCTGAATGATGATAAGCAGATGTGAGAACACTTTGAGGATAGCCCCATCTTCGAAATCTGTTTTTCAGGTCCCTAGCCTTGTTCTGAAAGTCAGAGAAAGAGGAGCAGTTTCGCCGTATGCGGAGGTACTGTCACCGGGGTTTCCCCTTCTTCAAAGGAAAGGGATGACAACTACCCCAATGAAGGAGACTATTAGTCGCGGTTACTTTGCGATGCAAACTCGTTTGTATCTGCCCCTCAGTTGTTTTAGAGATCGCCAGATCTAAAAAGGTGATCTGACTGGGATTAATCTCTTCACATTCAGGGCCCTTACAAATTCGTTAAATTGAGACTCAGACCCGGACCAAAATATCAGTACGTCATCAATAACACGTAGCCACAATGTGACAAGAGAGGACCACTCCTGATGTTTTTCCCCAAATACAACCTCTCTCTCCCACCATCCCAGATAAAGGTTAGCATAGGATGGCGCACAGGGACTCCCCATGGCCACCCCTCTGAGCTGGCGGTAGAGGTGACGGTTGAAAATAAACACATTGTGGTTCAAAATAAAGTCAAGAAGTTGGTTGACAAACTCATTGTGGGGCCAAAATTCTCTCCCACGTTCCTGCCGAAAGTACCGCAGCTCATTTTTAACAGTAGAGGGCCTCCACATCGAGACTGGCCAACAGCACATTGTCCTCGACATGGAGGCCATCCAGTTTGTTGACAATTTCCATGGAGTCCCTAACATAGGAGGGCAAGGCCAGCACAAAGAGTTTAAGTATAGTCTCCACATAATTGCTAGCCTCCTGTGTCAGGCTATTGGTGCAGGCCAACTGAGGATATTTTGGTAACAACACCTGATATTCGGTCTTATCAATAAGCCTAGTGTAGGAGAGCGCAAGGGTCCGTCATTGACGGAAGGTACATGTCACCGATGTTCCTGGCCTCGGTGAGATAAGAGCCTGGTTTGTATGTTAGCAGCAGATAGTGCTGCTTGACACGTTGGTATTTTAGCATGGCTGCAAAGCCAATCCGGGCCGGCTCTTACTGGGAGCAACTAAAATGTTGGGTGGGTGTTTGCTCCCCACGTTCCTGGCCAGGTTTTGAAGGCTTGTATAAAGCCCAGCCAAGCACTGTCAGCTGTGTGGATTATCCTCCATCTGCCAGTGACGCTGTGGAGCTCTCAGTGCTGGGAGCGGAAGTCTGCAAGCAGGCGTACAGACTGCATGGAATATTGCACCTGGACTTTTCTGTGGCTGAGCTGTCAGCCGGGTGTGAACTAACACCTAAATCCTACAGGTGAACTTTTCCTGTGTTTTTGATTTTGCTGTGTGTGAACAAGCACCAGGACTGTGATTTTGCTGTGTGTGAACAAGCACCAAGACTGTGATTTTGCTGAGTGTGAATAAAACACTATCGCTTGATTCAAGAACTGTGTACTTTGTCTCTATACTGCGTCCGCAAGCCTGTCTACCAGAGCGATTCCCTACACTAGTTACTGAATAGTAACTCATAGCACTTCTTATTGCTGAGGATATCAAGGCACATTTTTAGATACTTATCTTGTCCCATCACAACTATATTTCCACCCTTGTCGGCTGTCTTGATTATAATGGAAGTATCCTTTTCCAGGGATAGTACACCATCTAGCTCCTCCCTAGTTATGTTATGCCTATAATTAGTACCCTCTATTTGTCTTAAATCTTCAATAACTAGATTGAGGAATACATCAACAGGTGTGACCACCTATGGAGGGACTCACTCTAGAATGGTTCCTCATCAAGGTAAAAGGGCCCTCACCAGGGATACATTCGCTTTCCCGCATGAGGTCCACCAAATTCCTAATGTCCCCAAGCTCACAAATATCAACAACCAGTTCAGCACACTGGCGCTGGTCGTATTTTTTGAAGAATTTCTTCCATTTTAATTTTCTTGCGAATAAATTCAGGTCTTTGACCCAACCAAATAGGGACATAGGACAAACCCTTTTTAAGGATACATAATTCAGCAGTTGTAAGGACTCGATCCGATAAGTTAATGATTTGTAACTCATCAGACGGTGCCAAGGGAGAAGATGGTATGGGACACATCTCTACTGGTCTTTATTCTCCCTCAGCAAATAAGTGGAAATTGGAGTGTTTTGACCTAAAAAATTGTGTCTGGAGCGACCGCCTCTGCCTCGTCTAGAATTACCCCTGCCCTGATAGCCCCTTAAGGTAGAAGGGGATTTATGATGTCTGGTGTATTGAGTGGGTTCAACATCCGTTTCCCCCTCAGAGGACAAGGGTTCAGTTTCGGCCTCCAGTCCCTTAAATGGTTTAGATTTATAGTCAAAGAGGCGTCCCTCACGGAAATCTGCAGTATCCCTCAAGTACTTGCTGTGTTTTCTCTCTTTAAGTTGTGCTGTATAGCTCTGTACAGTCTGCTCTAGATTTTGTTCCTTTTTAGCAAAGTCTGCGTGTTCAAAATTTTTGACAGCTTCAATCTGTTCCTGGAGAGAGATTGTATTTGGGGAAAAACATCAGGATTGGTCCTTTTATTGATGCCGTACTGATATTTTAGTCTGAGTCTCAATTTAACGAATTTGTGAGGGCCCTGAATGTGAACGACTGTGACCTATACTTTACGTCAGAGATTAATCCCAGTCAGATCACCTTTTTAGATCTGGTGATCTCTACGACAACTGAGGGGCAGATACAAATGAGTTTGCATCGCAAAGTAACCGTGACTAATAGACTCCTTCATTGGGGTAGTTGTCATCCCTATCCTTTGAAGAAGGGGATACCCCGGGGACAGTACCTCTGCATTCGGTGGAACTGCTCCTCTTTCTCTGACTTTCAGAACAAGGCCAGGGACCTGAAAAACAGATTTAGAAGACGGGGTTATCCTCAAAGCGTTCTTACATCTGCTTATCATCATTCAGCAGTGTGTACACGGGAATCTTGGCTTATTCCGAGGGAAAAGAAGGAGGCACAGTGGACCTTCCAATTGGGGATAGTCCAACTGGCTGGCTTAAATGACCGCATCTCGTATGCATGTTTCATTGATTAATCTCTCCCTGGTGCATCCCACATGTCGCAATCACCATGTAATCCTCGTCTATGTATATCACTATTTACCTTCATTGTATTACCCCCTTTTTATTATGGATGTCCTGGTGAATACACCAGAGCCACGCCGCTCTCCTCCCCTCCCTTAGGTGTGTGTGGCTTAGCTTATTTGAACCGGCGCGCGGCGCAGCCGCTTCACTGCCATCACAGCTGACGGCGGGGCGTAGCTAACTGCTCATGGGCCCTGGTGCAAGAGTTCAGCTTAGGGCCCCCTCCCTCAGTCCTTTGTATGTCTTCTTATGCGGCACAGGGGTCTTTGGGCCCCTCAGGCTCTTGGGCCCTGTAGCGACTGCTACCTCTGCACCCCTATAGCTATACCCATGGCTGACGCCGCCACAGCGCATTAGTGTGGCAGCCTCTTTAGGCAGGAATTCTCCATCTGTTTGTACAAAGCTCCTGATGAGTCTATGATGAAACGCGTAGAGCGTAATCATACTGGACATTAGTTAGCCTCAGGGGCGACAATAGGGTTATTTTTGGAGGTGGCAGCCAGGAAACTAAAGAGGCACTGTAATCACGGCCGTGTCCGGGTTGGTCCCACTGTATCCTCCTGGACCCTATTAACTACCTGGTTACCAAGTGAACTCTGGTCACCTGTTTTAATAGTGGATACCCCTTGGTGTATATGTGTATGCTTTTACCACATCTGTATTTACATAGTAACATAGTATATAAGACCGAAAAAAGACATTTGTCCATCCAGTTCAGCCTGTTTCCTTCAAGTTGATCCAGAGGAAGGCAAAAACCCCTGAGAGGTAGAAGCCAATTTTCCCCACTTAAGGGAAAAAAATTCCTTCCTGACTCCAATCAGACAATCAGAATAACTCCCTGGATCAACTACCCATCTCTAGTAGCTATAGCCTTTAATATTATTACACTCCAGAAATACTGTACATCCAGGCCCCTCTCAGGCAGAGAGTTCCATAGTCTCACTGCTCTTACCGTGAAGAATCCTTTTCTATGTTTGTGTACAAACCTTTCCTCCAGACGCAGAGGATGTCCCCTCGTCACAGTCACAGACCTGGGGATAAATAGATGATGGGGAGATCTCTGTACTGACCCCTGATATATTTATGCATAGTTATTAGATCTCCCCTCAGTCGTCTTTTTCTAAAGTAAATAACCCTAATTTTGATAACCTTTCAGGGTACTGTAGTTGCCCCATTCCAGTTATTACTTTAGTTGCCCTCCTCTGAACCCTCTCTAGCTCTGCTATGTCTGCCTTGCTCACAGGAGCCCAGACCTGTACACAGTATTTCATGTGTGGTCTGACTAGTGATTTGTAATTTGCACCAGCAAATGGCCATGGAGTGTGGCGGTATACGGGGTATACCCACAGTGCCCCCAGTATTTATAATGCCCCCTACTGTTATAATGCTCACCGTGAAGTGCACCAGTATTTATATCGCCCCTACTATTATAATGCTCCCACAGTGCACCGGGTATTTACATCTCCCACTACTGTTATAATTCTTGCCCTGAAGTGCCCCCGTATTAATATTGCCCCCTGTAGTTATATTCCTCCATTTACTGTCCTCAGAAATTATAATTCCTCAGCCCCTCCACCATATAGTCCCATGTAAATAACATTATTTTCCTCCTCCGCCATAGAGTCCCATGTATATACGATCACACCATCTTTTCAGCCCTCCAATATACAGTCCCATGTAAATAACATCACACCATCTCTACTGCCCCTCGAAAATACAGTCCCAAGTAAATAACATCCCACCATCTCTCCTGCCTTCTCCAGTATACTATTATAATGCCCCCACAGTGCCCCCGGTATTTACAACGCCCCTATTGTTATAATGCTTGCCCTGAAGTACCCCCGTATTTATATTGCCCCTGTAGTTATATTCCTCCATTTACTGTCCTCAGAAATTATAATTCCTCAGCCCCTCCACCATACAGTCCCATGTAAATAACATTATTTCCCTCCTCCGCCATAGAGTCCCATGTAAATACAGGTTCCACTCAGAACAGGCGACTTATCCAAGAGGTTGTCTTTTCAAAATGGACGTATGAGTGCGGACAGCATTGCTGCAGAGGTTAAAGGGTGTGGGGGGCAGTGTATCAGTGCTCAGACCATTACCCGCACATGGCATCAAATTGGTCTGCATGGTTGTCGTCCCAGAAGGAATCCTCTAAAGATGATGCACAAGAAAGCCCCCAAACAGTTTGCTGAAGACAAGCAGACTAAAGAGATGGATTACTGGAACCATGTCCTGTGGTCTAATGGGACCAAGATAAACGTATTTGGTTCAGGTGTACGGATGAGCAAACCCGAACTGTATAGTTCAGGTTCGTACTGGATTTTGGGGTGTTCTTGACACGCCACCCGAACATTTACATAAAAGTTTGGGTTCGTTGTTCGGCGATTTCTTCCCGCTTTCTGAAGGGCTGCACAGAAGCCAATCAGCTAGGGTTTTACTTCTTGTCCTAAGAAGCCATCACAGCCATGCCTACTAATGGTAGGTGAAGCATGTGACCCAGCCTCTATTTAAGCTGGAGTCACGTTGCGCCGCACGTCACTCTGCTCTGATTAGTGTAGGGATAGAATGCAGCTGCTGTTAGGTAAGATTAGGCAGGGATTAACTCAGCAAAAACACTTAGCGCGGTGCAAACGTTTGTAATGCGTTTTGCACGCGCGTGAGAAAATCGCCATGTTTGGTACCCAGACCCGAAGCCGGACTTCATCACTGAAGTCCGGTTTCGGGTATTCTGGAGAATTTATTATTTTCCCTTATACCATGGTGTGGGGAGTCGCTCTGGTAGACAGCGGTGCGGGTGCAGTACCGAGGCAAAACAAAGAGTCCAGGATGTGCAATAAACAGTGTTTTATTCACACTGACACAAAAATACACAGCAAACAGTCTTTCGGTGGTAATTCACACATGTCAGAAACAAGGAGGCAAAACAAAACCGGCCAACACAGGTTCAGTCACCTGGGAGGTGTAGGTGCAGGTTCGCACCAGGCTGTCGGCCCAGCCGCAGGAGAATCCACCTTCAGGTAGCCAGGAACAAAAGCCGCCTCCTTGCTGAGCTCTTTCCTCCACGACAGAGAACTCCAGAGCCCTGTTAGCAGGCTCCAGGATAATCACCACCTCAGACACAGCTGCTGGCTGTGTTTTATACCCAGCCCAAAACCAGGACTGGTCAAACAGCACTAGCTGCTGCAGACAAAAACCCGGCTCTTACCTCACCGAGGCCAGCAACCTCGGTGACACGTACCTGCCATCAAATATGACACCTTGCACCCTCTTACACCCCCCTTTGTTCAACCCTGAGGGGTGAACACACGTGAGGCAGTGGACGCGGGACAGGGCATCTGCGTTACCCTGCAAGCGGCCTGCCCTGTGTTCCACGGAGAATTTGAAATTTTGAAGGGATAGGAACCACCTGGTGACCCGAGCATTCCTCTCCTTGGCCTGACTCATCCACTTGAGAGGGAATGGTCGGTCACCAGACGGAACCTCCTCCCTAACAGGTAGTAGCGGAGAGATTCGAGTGCCCACTTGATAGCCAGGCACTCCCTCTCCACTATACTATATCTGGACTCGGCGGGACTGAGCTTACGGCTCAGGAAGACAACGGGATGTTCTTCCCGTTGACCTCCTGAGACAGTACCGCACCGAGGCCTACCTCCGAGGCATCGGTCTGTACGACAAACTCCTTGTTGAAGTCGGGTGTCACCAAAACCGGGGACCCACACAGGGCCGACTTCAACGCGGAGAAAGCCTCCTCCGCCTTCTCACTCCAGCTAACCCTCCCAGACTTTCGCCCCTTCAACAGGTCTGTCAATGGCGCTGCTATTGTGGCAAAGTGGGGCACAAACCTCATGTAGTATCCTACAATCCCCAGGAACGACTTTACCTGCCTGGTGGTGACCGGTCGGGGCCAGTTACTGAATGGCCTCTACCTTAGTTACCTGAGGTTTGATGACTCCCCGCCCGATTACATATCCCAGATATTTGGTCTCTTCCAACCCAATCGCACACTTTTTGGATTGGCGGTTAGTCCAGCTTTCCTCAGGGCATCCACTACCGCCTACACCTTGGGTAAATGGCTTTCCCAGTCGGTGCTGTGGATGACTACATCATCTAAGTAGGCCGAGGCGTACCGACGATGTGGTCGCAGCACTATGTCCATTAACCTTTGGAAAGTGGCGGGGCGCCATGCAGGCCAAAGGGTAACACCTTGTAGTGATACAGGCCCTGCGTGGGTAACAAATGCGGTTTTTCCTTAGCCGACTCGTTAAGGGTACCTGCCAGTACCCTTTAGTGAGGTCCAGCACAGAAAAATAACGGGCTTGTCCTAAATTTTCAACAAGCTCGTCTACTCGGGGCATGGGATACGCGTCAAACTTGGATACTTCATTTAACTTGCGAAAGTCGTTGCAGAACCGCAACGTCCCATCCGGCTTGGGTATTAGGACTATGGGACTGGCCCACTCACTTTTCGACTCCTCAATGACATCGAGCTTCAACATTAACTGCACTTCCTCCGCGATGGCCCGCCGCCGAGCCTCGGGTACCCGGTATGGTTTTAACCGGACCTTGGCCTGAGGCTCAGTGACGATGTCATGTCGGATGAGAGACGTGCGGCCAGGGAGGTCCGAGAACACATCCGTGTTCCGACTGAGGAACTCCTGACTTCCTGAACTTGTTTGGAAGACAGGCTGTCTGCAATTTTCACCGTGGTTACTGCTTCACAGGCCTCGAACTGTGGGGCTGGACCCTTTTCACCTAGAAGCCCTGGCCGGGGCTGTGGTCGTCGGCCGCGTCCCTATCTTTCCACGGCTTAAGTAAATTCACATGGTACACCTGCTCGGCTTGCGCCGCCTGGCTGGTGTACTTTGTAATTTACTTCCCTACCTTCTCGATCACCTCATAGGGGCCCTGCCACCTAGCTAGGAATTTGCTGTCAAGGGTGGGTACCAGAACCAAAACCCGATCTCCCGGATTGAAGTCCCGTACCCGAGCCTGACGATTGTACACCCTACTCTGGGCTTGTTGCGCTGCCTCCATATGCTCCCGGACCAAGGGCAACACCCTTTCCATCCGTTCCTGCATCTGGGCGACATACTCAATGACACTTTTGTGGGGGACAGGCTGTTGTTCCCATGCTTCCTTGGCGATATCCAACAGGCCCCGAGGGTGTCTGCCATAAAGCAGTTCGAAGGGCGAGAACCCAGTAGAGGCCTGGGGCACCTCTCGCACTGCGAACATGAGATAGGGCAGAAGCAGATCCCAGTCCTTCCCATCTCTAGACACCACCCTCTTTAACATATTTTTTAGAGTTTGGTTAAACCTCTCCACAAGACCGTCTGTTTGCGGATGGTAAACGGACGTCCGTAACTGCTTTATACGCAACAACTTACACAGTTCCCTCATTACTTTGGACATAAAAGGGGTCCCTTGGTCTGTTAGAACCTCTTTTGGCAGGCCCACACGGGAAAACATCTCCATTAACTCTTTGGCAATGAGCTTAGCTGAGGTATGTCGCAGAGGCACCGCCTCCGGATACCGAGTGGCATAGTCGAGAACTACCAGAATGTGTTGGTGGCCCCTGGCAGACCTTGGTACGGGCCCAATTAAATCCATAGCGATTCGCTTAAACGGTACTTCAATAATTGGCAGAGGTACCAGAGGACTACGGAAATGTGGCTGGGGGCTAGTTATCTGACAGGTTGGACAGGACTTACAATAATTTTCTACCTCCTTGAACACGCTGGGCCAATAAAACCGCTGCAGTATGCGGTCCTGGGTTTTCTGCCACCCCAGGTGTCCCCCAAGAACATGTTGGTGGGCAAGCTCCATGACAAGCTTGCGATACGCTGTGGGCACCACCAACTGTTCAACAGGTTCACCTCGGATTTGGTTCACCTGATACAACATATCCTGCAGAACAATAAATCGTGGGAACATTAATTCAGCCCCTGGTTTCTGGGGTTTACCATCAATTTCCAGCACATTCTCCCAGGCCCTGGTTAGGGTTTGGTCCCGGTGTTGGGCGGTCCCAAAATTATCTCCGGAGACGTGGAGGTCTGCCAACTCAGGACCTGGTGGCAAGTCCTCCATGTCTCCCACCATTACACTCAGTGGGGGTGTCTCCCCCTCTATCACAGAAGTGGTGGTCACCCCTACCGCAGGCCCTTCGGACTCGGGCTCCCAGGGCTCTGGCCTCCCACAGGAACCAGGCCACTCTGCTAGGGTTACCCCTGTCTCAGGGCTACTAGTCACTTTCATCTCAGGCCACAGTGACGGAAAACCAGGGAAGTCTCTCCCAATTATCAGTTCATAGGGTAGCTTTGTGGAGATCGCCACTTCACAAGTCCAGGTGCCGGCCGCCGTGGACAGAGACATTACAGCAGTGGGATAGTCCTTTAAGTCTCCGTGTATGCACACCACACCAACCTTCCGGCCCGTATACTGGGTGGGCTGTACCAGGGCAGCACTTACCAGGGTTACCAGGCTCCTGAGTCCAACAGCGCCACTGCCAGGTTATCCCCGACTTGCACCTGGCACAGATGACGACTGTCTATTGTCTCGGGGTGCTGGTCGCACACTGTCTCCGGGCATACATGGAAGCCCGGTACCCATAATTAGTCTCCATGGGTTCTCCCCACTGTGGACAGTCGGCCCTCACATGGCCAGGCTCGTGACACCGCCAGCAGACTATCGGGCCGGGTCCACAGGGGTACACCCCGAGCAGGTTTCTCGGGTACCAGTCGTCGGGACTGTATGGGAGACCTCCGGGGTTTGACCGGCCCCTCCCAACAACACCCCCTTTCAAGGTTTTGTGGCCTCATAGCGCTCGACCAGGTCGACCATGTCCAGGGCATTAGTGGGTGATACCTGGCCGATCCAGTGCTGCAGGGGTGCGGCAAGGCCCTCCAGAAGATGTCAGCCAGCAGACGGTCCAGCATAGCAGCCGGACTTAGAACCTCAGGCTGCAGCCACTTTTGCAACCTGTGCAGCAACTCATAATACTGCGGCCTGGCGGGTTCAGCCGTATTAAAGTTCCACTGGTGGACCCGCTGAGCCCGGACTAACACGTTCACCCCCAGTCTTGCCAGGATCTCACCTTTCACGGTCGGGTAGTCAGCTGCTTGGTCATCTGGGAGGTCAAAAATACTTGCTGGGGTCCAGACGCCAGGAACGGAGCGACGACCTCTGCCCACTGTTCTCGGGGTAATTTCTCCCTCATGGCCACCTTCTCGAACACCGCCAGATAGGTCTCCACATCATCCGAGGGGTCATCTTAGGGATCGCTGCACGGACAGCTTTCCGGGCATCGTGGACGTGGCGGGACGCTCCTGCAGCTTGCAATGCCATCACGTGCTGCAGCAGTAGCTGGTTGGTCTCCTGCTGCTGCACGTTAGCCTCTATGAGGGCTTTCACAGCCGCCTCCATTTCGTCAGGGACCACAGGCTGCAACTTTGCCGGCCGAATATAGGACATCCAGTCGTGCCCCGCAAAAACAAACTTCGGCGTTCACGCCAGCCTCACTGCGCATGCCCGCATCCGACACCAAATGTGGGAGTCGCTCTGGTAGACAGTGGTGCGGGTGCAGTACCGAGGCAAAACAAAGAGTCCAGGATGTGCAATAAACAGTGTTTTATTCACACTGACACAAAAATACACAGCAAACAGTCTTTCGGTGGTAATTCACACATGTCAGAAACAAGGAGGCAAAACAAAACCGGCCAACACAGGTTCAGTCACCTGGGAGGTGTAGGTGCAGGTTCGCACCAGGCTGTCGGCCCAGCCGCAGGAGAATCCACCTTCAGGTAGCCAGGAACAAAAGCCGCCTCCTTGCTGAGCTCTTTCCTCCACGACAGAGAACTCCAGAGCCCTGTTAGCAGGCTCCAGGATAATCACCACCTCAGACACAGCTGCTGGCTGTGTTTTATACCCAGCCCAAAACCAGGACTGGATCGTGGGGAGCAGCCACCCACCCTACACTTTAGCTGCTCCCGGTAAGAGCCGGCCCGGATCGGCTTTGCAGCCATGCTATTTAACAGAGTCAAACAGCACTAGCTGCTGCAGACAAAAAAAACCCGGCTCTTACCTCACCGAGGCCAGCAACCTCGGTGACACGTACCTGCCATCAAATATGACACCTTGCACCCTCTTACAATGGTTATAAGGGGAAATAATAGCATTCTTAATAAAGAATGCATAGTAAAATGAAGAGGAAGGGGTTAAAAATAATAAAAGTTAACTTACCTTAGCCACTTGATCGCGTAGTTGCGATCTTTCTTCTCTTTCCCAGCATCAGCTAACAACTAAAGGACCTGTGATGACGTTACATCACATGGTCCAATCACATGGTCCATCACCATGGTAAGATGGACCATGGGATTGGACCATGTGATGTGACATCATCACAGGTCCTGTACTGTTAGCTGATGCTGGGAAAGAGAGGACAGATCGCAACTACGCGATCAATGGCTAAGGTAAGTTAACTTTTATTATTTTTAACCCTTCCTCTTCATTTTACTATGCATTCTTTATTAAGAATGCTATTATTTCCCTTATAACCATGTTATAAGGGAAAATAATAAAGATCTGGTCCCGTTGCTAAGCAACCATGCGGGAAAATCGCACTGCATCCACACTTGCTTGCGGATGCTTGCGATTTTCCCAGCCCCATTCACTTGTATGGGGCCTGCGTTGCATGATAAATGCACAATATAGAGCATGCTGCGGTTTTCACGCAACGCAGAAGTGATGCGTGAAAATCACCGCTCATGTGCACAGCCCCATAGAAATGAATGGGTTCGGATTCAGTGTGGGTGCAATGCGTTCACCTCACGCATTGCACCCGCGAAAACTTGCCTGTGTGAAAGGGGCCTTAATGAAGTGATCAATCTACAGCTTTGAATCATTCAACTTCTGCTAGTTAATTGCTCACTTTTTTCAGGCTGCGCAGAGCATTTTTCTGTCACTTTTTACTGGGGTGATCGCTGGCCATTTTGTCTCTTGTGGTGCACCAGCACAAGCTGCCACCAAGTCCATCAATCCATCAATACTAGTTTTTTTTGTTGCTATATCCTACATCAGGGGCTTGGCTGTGCTCATTGTCACCCCTTTAAACTCAGGATAGAATTTTCTATTTTTATTGAGGGGTTAAATTCAATTGCCAAAATACCAATCCCCAAAATCTGGTGTTCCAGCTGTGGCTAGCCAAGTGTAATACTGTCTGGCAAAGAATTTATTTTTTTTTCTGGGGTGAAATTCAATTTCCAAAATAGCAATCCCCTAAAACAGGGGTTTCTGCTGTGGCAGGACAAGTTTTATAGTGTCAGTCAAAGGATAGCTTTTGTTCTAAGGTGAAATTCAATTACCAAAATAGCAATACCGTAAATCTGGTGTACCAGCTGTGACTGGACAAGTTTCATAGTGTCCATCAAAGGATATATTATTTTCTGGGGTGAAATTCAGTTGAAAAAATAGCAATACCGTAAATCTGGTGTTCCAGCTGTGACTGGACAAGTTTCATAGTGTCCATCAAAGGATATATTATTTTCTGGGGTGAAATTCAGTTTCAAAAATAGCAATACCGTAAATCTAGTGTTCCAGCTGTGACTAGCCAAGTTTAATTGTGTCCGGCAAAGGATATATTTTTTCTGGGGTGAAATTCAATTGCCAAAATAGCAATACCATAAATCAATGGTTTCAGCAGTGGCTGGCCAAATTTAATAGTGTCTGGCAAAGGATATATTTTGTTCTGGGGTGAATTTCAATTGCCAAAATAGCAATCCCCTAAATCTGGTGTCCCAGTAGTGGCTGGCCAAGTTTAATAGTGTCCGGCAAAGGATAGATAATTTTCTGGGTTGAAATTCAATTGCCAAAATAGCAATACCGTAAATCTGTGGTTTCAGCTATGGCTGGCCAAGTTTATTAGTGTCCGGCAAAGGATATATTTTTTCTGGGATGAAATTCAGTTGCAAAATAGAAATACCGTAAAACTGTTGTTCCAGCTGTGACTGGACAAGTTTCATAGTGTCCGTCAAAGGATATATTATTTTCTGGGGTAAAATTCTGTTGCAAAAATAGAAATACCGTAAATCTGGTGTTCCAGCTGTGACTGGACAAGTTTCATAGTGTCCGTCAAAGGATATATTATTTTCTGGGGTCAAATTCAGTTGCAAAAATAGAAATACCGTAAATCTGGTGTTCCAGCTTTGACTGGACAAGTTTCATAGTGTCCGTCAAAGGATATATTATTTTCTGGGGTTAAATTCAGTTGAAAAAATAGAAATACCGTAAATCTGGTGTTCCAGCTGTGACTGGACAAATTTCATAGTGTCCGTAACATAGTAACATAGTATATAAGACCGAAAAAAGACATTTGTCCATCCAGTTCGGCTTGTTTCCTACAAGTTGATCCAGAGGAAGGGAAAAAACACCTGTGAGGCAGAAGACAATTTTCCCCACTTAAGGGGAAAAAAATTCCTTTCCGACTCCAATCAGGCAATCAGAATAACTCCCTGGATCAAAGACCCCTCTCTAGTAGCTGTAGCCTTTAATAATATTACAGTCCAGAAATACATCCAGTCCCCTCTTGAATTCCTTTTTTGGTGGTGTACTCACCATCACCACCTTCTCAGGCAATGAGTTCCATAGTTTCACTGCTCTTACAGTGAAGAATCCTTTTCTATGTTTGTGTACAAACTTTCTTTCCTCCAGACGCAGAGGATGTCCCCTCGTCACAGTCCTGGGGATAAATAGATGATGGGACAGATCTCTGTACTGCCCCTTGATATATTTATACATAGTTATTAGATCTCCCCTCAGTCATCTTTTTTCTAAAGTGAATAACCCTAATTTTGATAACCTTTCAGGGTACTGTAGTTGCCCTATTCCAGTTATTACTTTAGTTGCCCTCCTCTGAACTGTCTCCAGCTCGGCTATGTCTGCCTTGTTCACAGGAGCCCAGAACTGTACACTTTACTCCATGTGTGGTCTGACTAGTGATTTGTAAAGTGGTAGGACTATGTTCTCATCACGGGCATCTATGCCCCTTTTGATGCAACCCATTATCTTATTGGCCTTGCCAGTAGCTGTCTGACACTGGTTTTTGCAGCTTAATTTGCTGTTTATTAAAATTCCTAGATCCTTTTCCATGTCAGTGTTACCGAGTGTTTTACCATTTAATATGTACGGGTGACTTGCATTATTCCTTCCCATGTGCATAACTTTATATTTGTCAGTGTTAAACCATTTCTCTGCCCAAGCCTCCAATCTATCCAGATCCCCCTGTAGCAGAAAACTGTCCTCTTCAGTGTTAATTACTAACTTTACACAGTTTAGTGTCATCTGCAAAAATAGATATTTTACTGTGCAGGCCTTCTACAAGATCATTAATAAATATATTGAAGAGAATAGGGCCCAATACTGACCCCTGAGGTAGCCCACTAGTGACAGTGACCCAATCTGAGTATCTACTGTTAATAACCACGCTCTGTTTTCTGTCACTCAGCCAGTTACTTACCCACATACAGACATTTTCTCCCAGTCCGAGCATCCTCATTTTATATACTAACCTTTTATGAGGTTAAAGGATATATTATTTTCTTGGGTGAAGTTCAGTTGCAAAAATAGAAATACCGTAAATCTGGTGTTCTAGCTGTGACTGGACAAGTTTCATAGTGACCGTCAAAGGATATATTATTTTCTGGGGGTGAAATTCAATTGCCAAAATAGAAATACCCAAAATCTGGTGTTCCAGCTGTTGCAGGCCAAGTGTAAATCTGTCCCTAAAGGGTATATTACACTCAGCGTGCATCTCCAAGTGTATTTCTTTCCGTTAAAGGGTATATTACAGTAAGTGTTAAAATACAGCATAATCCTCTACATTTGCACACACTGATTTACATCTCCAAGTGTATTTCTTTCCATTAAAGGGTATATTACACAAATATGGTGTTAAAATACAAGTGCTGAAAGCATAATCCTCTCTATTTGCACACGCTACTATGCATCTCCAAGTGTAAATATGTCCGTAAAGGATACCTGTCATCCAGGGCCTAAATACTAGGCCTACAATTTATATTCCCCTAAATCTGTGGTTACTGCTGTGCCTGGATTAGTGTAATACGGTACATAAATAGATAGCTAGATAGTGTTAAGTGCCTGTAAAAAAGGCCTTCATTTGAACTCTATACATTGGGACAAATACGTTTTTCCATATTGTGGTAAACGGTAACAATGAGGAAAACATCTAGTAAGAGACGTGGACATGGTCGTGTTGGTTTTAGTGGACCCTCTGGTGCTGGGAGAGGACGTGGCCGTTCTGCCACAGCCACACGTCCTAGTGAACCAACTACCTCAGGTTCCAGTACCCGCCAGAATTTACAGCGATATTTGGTGGGGCCCAATGCTGTTCTAAGAATGGTAAGGCCTGAGAAAGTACAGGCGCTAGTCAATTGGGTGACCGACAGTGGATCCAGCACGTTCACAACATTATCTCCCGCCCAGTCTTCTGCAGAAAGCGCACAGGTGGCGCCTGAAAACCAAGCCCATCAGTCTGTCACATTACCCCCATGCATATCAGGGAAACTGTCTGAGCCTCAAGTTATGCAGCAGTCTCTTAAGCTGTTTGAAGAATCTGCTGGCAGGGTTTCCCAAAGGAATCCACCTAGCCCTTCCCCGTGGTGGAAGACATAGAATGCACTGACGCACAACCACTTATGTTTCCTGATGATGAGGACATGGGAATGCCACCTCATCAGAGTCCGCATCTCTGATAATGACGAAACACAGGTGCCAACTCCTGCGTCTTTCCAGTGTGCAGACCGAACAGGAGGTCAGGGAGGAAGACTGTGTGGAAGACGATGTAGGGGACGATGAGGTACTAGACCCCACATGGAATGAAGGTCGTGCCACTGACTTCCATAGTTCAGAGGAAGAGGCAGTGGTGAGACCGAGCCAACAGCGTAGCAAAAGAGGGAGCAGGGGGCAAAAGCAGAACAGCCGCCGCCAAGAGAGTTCGCTGGCTACTGGCCACCGCCACCAGGGACCAAGCACCCCAAAGGCAGCTTCAAGGAGTTCCCTGGTATGGCACTTCTTCAAACAATATGCTGACTGACAAGACCCGAGTGGTTTGCACGCTGTGCCATCAGATCCTGAAGCGAGGCTTTAACGTTCTGAAACTTAGCACAACCTGCATGACCAGGCATCTACATGCAAAGCATGAACTGCAGTGGAGTTAACACCTAAAAACAAGGAACTCACTCAGGCTCCCCTGCTCCCTCTTCTGCTGCTGCCTCGGCCTCTTCCTCTGCCTCGGGAGGAGTGTTGGCACCTGCCGCCCACCAAACAGTGCATGTGCCACCAACACCACCTAAACTACTGGCCTTTGAAATGCTGTCATTCAGGCTGGTGGACACAGACAGCTTCAAACAGCTGATGGCGATGGCTGTCCCACAGTATGTTGTATGTTGTTTCCAGCAGGCCATTCTGAAACTCATATTTTTGGGGGACAGGCCCCACACCGCGCAGGAGTTGTGGCAGGGCATTGAACAATAGACCAATGGGTGGTTTCTGCCGGTGGGCCTCAAGCCCGGCCTGGTGGTGTGCGATGATGGGCGAAATCTCGTCGCAGCTCTGGGACTAGCTGGTTTGACGCACATATCTTGCCTGGCGCATGTGCTGAATTTGGTGGTGCAGAAGTTCATTCACAACTACCCCGACATGTCAGAGCTGCTGCATAAAGTGCGGGCCGTCTGTGCGCGCTCCGGCGTTCACATCCTGCCACTGCTCGCCTGTCTGCGCTACAACGTAACTCGGCCTTCCTGCTCACCGCCTCATATGCGATGTGCCCACCAGGTGGAACTCCACCTTGCACATGCTGGAGAGACTGTGCGAGCAGCAGCAGGCCATAGTGGAGTTTCAGCTGCAGCACGCACGCGTCAGTCGCACTGCGGAACAGCACCACTTCACCACCAATGATTGGGCCTCCATGCGAGACCTGTGTGCCCTGTTGCGCTGTTTCGAGTACTCCACCAACATGGCCAGTGGCGATGACACCGTTATCAGCGTTACAATACCACTTCTATGTCTGCTTGAGAAAACGCTTAGGACGATGATGGAAGAGGAGGTGGCCCAGGAGGAGGAGGATGAGGGGTCATTTTTAGCATTTTCAGGCCAGTCTGTTAGAAGTGGCTCAGAGGGAGGTTTTTGCAACAGCAGAGGCCAGGTACAAATGTGGCCAGCCAGGGCTCACTACTGGAGGACGAGGAGGTGGAGGAGGATGAGGATGAAGCATGTTCACAGCGGGGTGACACCCAACACAGCTCAGGCCCATCACTGGTGCGTGGCTGGGGGTATACGGAGGACGATGACGATACGCCTCTCACAGAGGACAGCTTGTCCTTTCCTCTGGGGAGCCTGGCACACATGAGTGGCTACATGCTGCAGTGCCTGCGCAACGACAGCAGAGTTGCCCACATTTTAACGTGTGCGGACTACTGGGTTGCCACCATGCTGGATCCCCGGTACAAAGACAATGTGCCCACCTTACTTCCTGCACTGGAGCGTGATAGGAAGATGCGCGAGTACAAGCGCACGCTGGTAGATGCGCTCCTGAGAGCATTCCCAAATGTCACAGGGGAACAGGTGGAAGCCCAAGGCGAAGGCAGAGGAGGAGCAAGAGGTCGCCAACGCAGCTGTGTCACGGCCAGCTCCTCTAAGGGCAGGGTTAGCATGGCAGAAATGTGAAAAGTTTTGTCTCCACGCCACAGCTAACTGCACCACCACCTGTTTCGAACGTGTTAGCAGGAGACAGCATTTCACTAACATGGTTGAACAGTACGTCTGCACACCCCTCCATGTACTGACTGATGGTTCGGCCCCATTCAACTTCTGGGTATCCAAATTGTCCACGTGGCCAGAGTTAGCATTTTATGCCTTGGAGGTGCTGGCCTGCCCGGTGGCCAGCGTTTTGTCTGAACGTGTATTCAGCACGGCAGGGGCGTCATTACTGATAAATGCAGCCGCCTGTTCACAGCCAACGTGGACAAGCTGACGTTCATAAAAATGAACCAGGCATGGATCCCACAGGACCTATCCCTCCCTTGTGCAGAATAGACATTTATAACTGCCTCCCCTCAACCATGTATTCTTGTACTCCGGGGCACTTCTTTATTGAATCCTCATTTTTTAACTTTACCATGATCTTGCGGTGCAACCCAAAGTTGAATGAACCTCTCCTCTGTCTGGGTGCTGGGCCCGAAATAACTGAAAGTGGCCTTCTCCAGTGGCGGGTGATATGACGCCTTATTCCTTGCTGTGGGACCTCTCTCCTCTGTCTGGGTGATGGGGCCGAAATAACTGAAAGTGGCCTTCTCCAGTGGTGGGTGAAATGACGCATGGCAGCAGAGAGAAGAAAAATAAAGGAAGGCGGCACTCACCACATACTTGCATCTTCTTTATTAACACCAATTCAAACTGGTAATACAGGCTGGGGCGGGCAGCTACACGGAGTGTAAGCAGGAAAAAGCGACGGCCGTTTCGCGCCTAGTGGCGCCTCTTCTGGCCAATGCTATAGGTGGCGCACAATTGGCGCATCATAAGAAGGCGTCAGTCCTGATTGCCGGTGAGCACACCTTGCGAGGCAAAACAGGACACGCCCACACTCATCACCTGTACAATAAAATCTCCAACATCAAACAATTAATAATCACATAATACTTCAGTAAGTTCACATATTATACACGAAACGTTCTCACAGAAAGTCATGTAGTTCATTCTTTTCATTTAATCCCAGAGGGCCAGTTGCGTTCGTTTTAATGATACATGCTGCTTCTCGTTGCAAAAGGCAGCGATGTCTATCTCCTCCCTGCTCTGCTGGATTAACTGTTTCAATTCCAGCAAATTTGAGGCAAGACACGTTGCTCTGGTGCTTATCTCTAACATGGTCTATCAATCGTACGTGTACGGCCAATTCCTGTTCTGATCGAGTTTATATGTTCCCTGAAGCGCTCATACATCGGTCGAATCGTCTTACCGATGTAGAACGCTCCACAGGAGCATAAGATGACATAGACCACAAACGTGGTTCTGCATGTGATTAGCTAAATGACAAAAAACTTGCTGCCACCGAGGTTTAGATATTTTGTACGTTTAATGTACTGACAAAAATTGCAATCACCGCAGCTATAATTGCCACTAGGTCTCATGTTATTCAGCCAATCACGTGCTTTTCTTTTTTCTTTATACTCCACGAACCTACTGGCTACCACACTGTCACCTATAGTACGACACCGTTTATAGGTAATTCTCTGGTTTTTTGCTGCAACGCTCTGCAATCCCTCCTCATCTTTTAGTATATCCCAATTTTGTTCTATTATTTCATTAATAATATTGCATGCTGGACTGTATTGGAATGCAAATGTGAATCTATCTTCCTGTTGTCTATTTGGTTGTTTTATCTTATTCTTCAGCAAACTTCCTCTATCTAATCTCGAGGCCCGCCTAAAAGCAGATTTGATGACATTGTCCGGGTATCCTCTCTGCCGCAGCCTGTCACTCAAGTCCCTCGCTTGAACCTGGAATGATTCTTCTGTGCTGTTAATCCTCCTCAGTCTAACAAATTGGCCATAAGGTATAGAATTACGTAGGCTAGGAGGATGATAGCTGTGATAATGGAGAAACGAATTTGTTGCAGTTAGCTTCCGATGACAGGATGTGACAAAAGTCCCATCTATTATCTCTACTTTCACATCCAAGAATTCTAAACTGTGCCCACCTACAATAGAGGTAAACAACATGTTCATTGTATTATTATTCATATATTGGACAAATTCGTCACAAACCTGCTCGGAGCCTTGCCAAATCACAAAAATGTCATCCACATAGCGAAGATACACCTTAATATGACCAACAAAAGGGTTAGCAGTGTTAAAAATATACCTTTCTTCAAACACCGCTAAGAAAATGTTAGCAAACGTACAGGACACCGGGGTGCCCATCGCGGTGCCCGACAATTGTGTGTACCATTGGTTGTTAAATACAAAGTTGTTATTACCCAATATAAATGTAAGGGCCTCTTCCACAAAGTCCAAAAATATCTGGCTCTTTTCAGTGTTTGCGAGTGCATGTCTGACAGCCTGCACACCTGCATCCTGTGGGATGCGGGTGTATAGGCTCTTGACATCCATTGACAGGAGTAGATAATCTTCCTGCCAATGTATACCCTCTATTGCAGCTAGGAACGCATTTGTGTCCTTTAAATAGGAGGGCACATGTTTCAACAGGGGGCGCAACAGCCAATCCACATATTTGGAAAGAGGTTCTGTCACGGAACCGATCCCGGCCACGATTGGTCTACCGGGTGGTCGGGTCCGTGACTTATGTAATTTGGGAAGACAATACCAATGCGGTTTCTTAGGGTAGGATGGTAACAGTTTCTCTGCGAATGTGTCAGGAAAAAAGTCTAAATCTTTGTATTTACCTAGGATTTCTTGTAGGGAATATAGAGAGGCTGCTGTTGGATCAGCTTGAAGTTTTTTATATACCGTCTCATCATTTAACTGTATCATGGCCTCTTGCATGTAATCTTCTTGTGTGAGGAGTACAATATTTCCCCCCTTGTCAGCGGGCTTGACAACTATCTCGCGTTGGTCATGCAGCCATTTAACTGCTTTTTCCTGTGTAGGAGTTACATTTTTTGCAGATGTAGGATATATCAAGGCTTGCATATCACGTAACACGCGCTGATAAAAGATGTCAATACCACTCCCCGCTGGCAAGGGGGACACCAGGTAGATTTTATACCACCTGCAAAGCGTTCCTCATAACAATCATCACCATAAGACACATCTGCCAAGAAACCAATACACTCCATTTCGCTAGCATTAAATAAACCGGATGGAAAGAATGTGTAGGGATTACCCTTGGCCGGGACCAGTCCATCTTTTTGTACTGTATTAATTACTATATTGTCACTGTGTATCTTCTGAAGGGACAATCTACGTATTGCTTTATATAAATCAGCTTGGAAGGCTACAGGATCAAAATCCTGGACCGGGCAAAAGCCCAATCCATGATTCAGAGCCTGTATACATGCCTCAGGTATGTCTTGCTGTGTAAGATTCACGACCAGATTGGGACTGTCCTCTTCAGATCGGGGGTTATTCACCGTCTCCATGACACCTGCTTCTTGTTCCTGGTGGATTTTCTGGGGTATTTTCCTTCTCCTGCCCCTGCCCCTTCTGGTGCGCCCCCTAAAGGGTCTTTTGCCGGGGTAGATTCCTGGGAAGCCGTTGGATCATCCGATGCACTAGAGTCTGAGTCGGTGGTCCAATTCCCCTCACGATATTTTCTTTGTATCCTCCTTCTCCGTGTTTTTCTCTTGTTCCAGTCGAAAATGTTACCATTCTCGTAATCAGCTTTATCCCTAATAAATTTATCTCTTTTTCTTTCCTTCACCTCTGCTTGGGTGATAACTAGTTTACGGTTAATTCTTTTTTCAAACGCTGTCAGAAGGTTTTCAGTGAGTCTGCTGCTTAGTTCGTTTCTGGCACGTGTCAACTCTTCCTTTATTTTTTGATATTCGATCTCCTCCCTTTTAAGGATTAGAGCTAGTACTTGTAACGAGAAGTCCATGAACAAACTTTTCCACTGGCTACTAAATGCTTCATCCTCTTCATACTGGAGTATTTCTTTATAAACACGTAGTCCTCTAGGAACTCTGCCGCTGTCTATGTAAGAGCGTAGTGAATTTACTGTCCAAAAGGAACGGACCTCTCTGTCCGCTAAATTTGTCACTTTATTTTCAAGAGCCCTCGTGCTCATTGACTGGAGCGAATCTCTGCTATTACACTCCGTGAAAAAAGCCTCCGCCCCCTCTCGGCCCATGTTCAGACTCTGATCTGCAGACTCAGCCATCGTGGTGAAACAAAAAGTGTTTGTGACGATACCCGGACCTGGCGTGCTCAGCTCAAGAAGTAGAAAGTCCAATTAAAACAAACAGTGAGAATGCACGAATGAGCGGCACTGCGTAATTGGTCTCGTATGTCACAGTTCACACTGCACACGCAGTCAGGGTCTTCTCGTATGTATAAATGTGGTGCTCAGCCAAAGATACTTGTAGTTACTTAAAGCAGCAGAGAGAAGAAAATAAAGGAAGGCAGCACTCACCACATACTTGCATGTTCTTTATTAACACCAATTCAAAATGGTAATACAGGCTGGGGCGGGCAGCTACACGGAGTGTAAGCAGGAAAAAGCGACGGCCGTTTCGCGCCTAGTGGCGCCTCTTCTGGCCAATACTATAGGTGGCGCACAATTGGCGCATCATAAGAAGGCGTCAGTCCTGATTGCCGGTGAGCACACCTTGCGAGGCAAAGCAGGACACGCCCACACTCATCACCTGTACAATAAAAGCTCCAACATCAAACAATTAATAATCACATAATACTTCAGTAACTTCACATATTATACATGAAACGTTCTCACAGAAAGGCATGTAATTCATTCTTTTCATTTAATCCTAGAGGACCAGTTGCGTTCGTTTTAATGATACACGCTGCTTCTCGTTGCAAAAGGCATTTTCGGAAGTTCGGCCGAACTCTCGAACCCGAACATCTAGGTGTTCGCTCATCTCTATACATCTGCTGATTAAAAGCCGTAGCATACAAGCCGTCTGTATGTAAGTAGCTGATATGAGGGCGATGCTGTGGAGCAGAGCTGTGCTGGTGCATGTGAAATCAAGAGGAAAACCTACACAGGCTCAGGAGACAGCCAAACAGTGAGTGAATCTCATATAAGAGCATTTCTGAGAGCATGTGAAGCAAAGCTGATACCAGTAAACAAACAAGTGCAATTTTATTATGTGCTGCATAATAGTAAGATATGAGATTATTGATTTTTAGTGCACAAAGGTGTCCATAGTCTTTAAGCTGTGTATTTTCTGTAATCTGAGTGCAGGTACATTCAGCTTAGAATGATCATTGATCGTCAACGCTTTAGCTAATATGGCTTGCACCAGCGCTCACTAACTGTTCATATAACGCCATACCTGGTTTAGTGTATCCTTTGTCCCAGATGATGGTTTAGGAGAGTTCACTTCACCGTTTCATTTTCCGTTCTTCTGATCCGTCAGAAGAACAGAAGAAAATAGGATCCTGTAAAAAAAGATCCTGTGCATCTGTTCTGCACATTTGGAATCCATTTGAACCATTTCCATCTGAGATCCATTTTTCTAAAAAAAAGGGATCTCAGGTGGAAATAACTCAAACTGATTCTAAATGTACATAACCGATGTACAGGATCTTTTTACAGGACCCTGTTTTTTCTGTTCTTCTGACGGATCAGAAGAATGGAAAATGAAACGGTGATGTAAATAAACCATTATGTGTAATAAAGGATTTACTAAGCCAGGTCTGGCGTTGTATGAACAGTAAGTGAGCGCTGGTGTAAGAGCACCATACAGGGCGTAGCTATAGGCTCATGGGCCCTGGTGCAAGAGTTCGATTTGGGCCCCCATGGCACTGTTATGGGGGACATCTGTTGATGCCGCTGTTATGGGGGGACATCTGTGGATGGCGCTGTTATGGGGGGACATCTGTGGATGGCACTGTTATGGGGGGACATCTGTGGATGGCACTGTTATGGGGGACATCTGTGGATGGCGCTGTTATGGGGGATCTGTGGATGGCGCTGTTATGGGGGAATCTGTGGATGGCACTGTTATGGGGGATCTGTGGATGGCGCTGTTATGGGGGGATCTGTGGATGGCACTGTTATGGGGGATCTGTGGATGGCGCTGTTATGGGGGATCTGTGGATGGCGCTGTTATGGGGGATCTGTGGATGGCGCTGTTATGGGGGACATCGGTGGATGGCACTGTTATGGTGGGGACATCTGTGGATGGCGCTGTTATGGGGTGAGGGGATCTGTGGATGGCACTGTTATATAACCCCTCACCCCTTAAAAGTGCCATCCACAGATCCCCCTCACATTGCCTCAAAATTGCAGCGGGGCCAGGTGTATTCACTGTCCTCTGGCCCCGCCGCTCACTCATTCCCCAAATAAAGTAAACTTGTGCCCGCCCCTCATACATAATAGAATCACTAACTCACTTACCGCGGTCCGCTCCATTACAGGCCGGGCGCGCGGCCGGCAGCGTGACTGACTGACGTTACGTAACGGCGCCACCTGATTCATTCATAAACTAGGCGGCGCCGGCACGTGACCCTATGGACGGATCTCAATGCCGGAGAATATTAACGCTAGTGTGAAAGTAGCCTTAGAGAGTAGATTTCGCTGCAATGGTTTTGGGGCCTTCTGTTGTATTTGAAGAGATCCTGAGGTACCCATATGGTGGAAACTCAAAAATAGTGACCCCATTTTGGAAACTATACTCCTCAAGGCATTTTTCAAGTGGTGTAGTGAGCACTTTAACCAAACAGGCATTTCATAGAATTTAGAAACACTTGGATGTGGACGTTTTACAATAAAATGTAGTTTCAATCCCAAATTTTTCATATGTGGTAACAGGAGAAAATGCACCCACAATTTCTGACCCATTTCTCCTGAATAAGGCAACACTCAATATGTGCTCATACATAGCTGTATGAGCACATAGCAGCACCCAGAAGGAAGGAGTGCTATATCTCTTTTGGAGCGCAGATTTTGCTGAAATAGTTTTGGGCACTGTGTCACAGTAAAATTCTGCTTTAGCCCCTAATTTTTTATTTTCACTAGGAGTAACAGCAACAACATGGGCCCCTACCTTCTAGAAGTACTTGGGCCCTCCCTTCCTGGTTTAGAAAAATTAGGGCCTTGACCCTCCCCTCTTGAAACTGAAGGAATTTTGGGCTGTAGATCTAAATAACATGTAAGCATTATACAGTGCCGTCTGTATAAGGTACACAACCAGACTTTTGCACCACACATTCCTTTTCCACATGGCACTGTACGGCTTCAGAATTTGATCTGAAAGATCAACGCCTACCATTTTGATATTGTAGCCCAGGATGTAGTCTTGCTTGGAAGTATTCGTAGTAGTACCTTGTACAGGGGCAGTAGAGCTGGATTTCCCGTGAACAGTGGTCAGTACAAGTTCGGTGACCGGATTTGCGGAGGCCCCAATGCTATGCTGGGTCCTCCGAGCACCATTGAGGTGTCACCATGTGCTGCTCTCCGGAAGGTATGGTAAGGCGTGGTGTACCCCAATGGGAAATAATTCCAGATAGTCAGGGTTTGCAGCAAACAAATGTGCTACTTTACTGGATGAATTCAAATGCAAAACAATACATGCAAGGCACTGGGCTGGCTTCTCCAGTCTCCTCCCTTGCAGAAGAAGGTTTCGTGCTAAGGAGAAGCCTGAGCTGTCCTTCTCTCTTTCAAAAGGCAGGCTCCCTGTCCAAAGGCTGGTGACCCAGAGTCTGTTGCTCAATCCTCCAGCCGTCTCCCTGGTCACGGGGCTGGTGACCCAGGATCTGTGGCAGAATATCCCTGTCTCAGCGTCTTCTTCTGGTAAATTATGCAGTCTGGCAGAGTCTCCCTACAAAGCACTGGTCCATGTCTGCAGACTGGCAGAGTCTCTCTTATTAGGCACTGGTCCGTATCCTCAGAATGGCAGAGCATTTCTTACTAAGCACTGGTTCCTATCTGCAGAATGGTAGAGTCTCTCTTACTAAGCACTGGTCCCTAACCATATGTGTACTCCATGGACTGTTCATATAATCTTAATCACTCCTTTATCCACAGTAGTAAGAACTAGTGTTGGGCATGTTTTAATCGCGAATATCGCAACTTCGAGAATTCACGAATATTTAGAATATAGTGATATATATTCGTATTTTTGGATATTCTACTTTTTTTTCATCAGTAACCTCTCTTTTGCTTGTGGGCCAATGAGACGGCTGCAATGTCTTTGTCTGAGCTTAGCAACATCCCTAGCAACCAATAGGAAAGTTGTCTACCCCTTTAGTATATAAAAACTCCCCACTGCCATTTTCTACAGTTTATTACAGTTCTGAGAGAGACAGCAGTGTCATTTCTGTGCTCTCTGCTTTCCTGTGTCACATTACATTAAATAGTTAGTTAGCTTATATATATACAGATAGTTAATGGGAGATAGTGTCACGACCATGGTCGTGACTTGTTGCGCCGCATACAGTTGCCAGCAGCGTGGTTAGGCAAGAGAACGTTCTGACGTAGCAATTCCCCCAAGTACGAGACGAGGCTCCGTATTGATGGTTAAACAGGAATTCTAACTTTATTGAGGGCTACCTGCCTGGTATTTATCCAGGTCTCCCACATGGTGTACACTCTCCTAGAGGACCAGAAGGAAAACTGAGACACAGGGGATACAGCAGCCAATCACACACAATGGGATAATAGAAACACACCCAGCATATCCTTCCCTCTGCCTGTGATACAATTACCCTACACGGGTTAATGTAATCATCACAGGCAGGAGAATACACAATGTCTTCTGCCCTGGAGACAACCGAGGAGTCATTCAATTATCTCTCAGGACAAAGGGAAATCGCCAAGACACACGTGGGGACAATAGGACAGACATCACTATTCAATATACAATGTCCCACCCTTTACAGTAAATATAGACATGTACCATATGCCCAGATGGCTTGGATCTGAGCGCTCAATATATCCAAACAGCGCTCAGATGCCACAAACACAGTCAAATCGCCATGGGGTTTAAGTTTAGCATGGGCTGATGAGAGGGCCCATAATCCTGGGGCAAGAGGCTGGCAATCTGTCCCTCCAAAACCCAGTGGCGAGGTCGCCATACATCTCCCCTTTTCCAAACAGACTAACAGGGTATCTGACCTTCTGCCGGTCAGTGCCCTTGTTAGTCCAGCAGCCCACCCACAAAACAGAAACAGCAGTACAGCCCACCCACAATAAATGGTTACTACACCTGAACAAGGGATAAACCTGTCCATGTCCATGTGCCTCACTACGGCTCTGTGGGGGACTGGTAGACTGCCTTGGTGGGTTGCTGAGTGGGCAGAGACCAGCGGTACTCTGCCCTGGTGCCAGCGCTACCACAGAAGTAGCCTGGTTGGAGCCTGGTTGTTGGACGGGGAGACCGACTGTCTCCCCTTTAGATACACAGCTCTGCTGTTGTAGGGAGAGGCCGACTGTCTCCCCTTTAGATAGACCACCATGCTGCTGTGGGGGAGACCGACTGTCTCCCCTTTGGCTAAATGGCCCTGTTGCTGGGGGACAGGACCGACTGTCCCTACCCCCTGTGCTGTAAGTGCAGAGACCACAGTCCCATCTGCACTGTTGGGGGCTTACTGTCTCCCCTGGTGCCTTAAACTGCCGCTGGTGGATGGAGACTGGGCTCCCAATTCCCTGTAAATCACACGGCCGATGGGGAATGGAGACGATGCTCTTCTCTCCCTGCAAAACATACTGCTGCTGGGGAGCAGGACCGACTGTCCCTACTCCCTGAAAATCCGCCTGCCGTTGGGGATCTGGGCCGACTACCCAGCATCCCTGTAGGGCTGGTGGAGAGCTCTCGGTCCCATCGCCACTGTTGTGGAGCTTACTGTCTCCCCTGGTGCGTTAAGCTGCCGCTGGGGAGAGGGGTAACAAGCTCCTCTCCCAGACATTCTTCCAGCCGCTGGGGAGGGAGACCGACTGTCTCTGCTCCCAATACAGTGTCCTGTTGCTAGGGAAAGGAGACTGGGCTCTCTATTCCCTGCTGGACACTCTGCCTCTGGGGAGGGAGGACAAGGCTCTCCTCTCCCAGTAAGTCACTCTGCTGCTGGGGGCCAGGACCGACTGACTCTACCACCTGTAACTTACCCTGCCGCTGGGGAGAGTGGGTAACAAGCTCCTCTCCCAGACATACTTGCAACCGCTGGGGAGGGAGGTCGACTGTCTCCGCTCCCAATACAGTGTCCTGCTGCTGGGGAAAGGAGACTGGGCTCTCTATTCCCTGCTGGACACTCTGCCGATGGGGAATGGAGACTGGGCTCCCAATTCCCTGCACTTTACTCTACTGCTGGGGGACAAGACTGACTGTCTCTGCCCCCTGTAACTCAGCCTGCCGCTGGGGAATGGAGACAGGACTCCCAATTCCCTGAAGGACCGTTGGAGAGACCTCGGTCCAATCTCCACCAGCCACCTGGGTTTCTTTTCAGTAAACCTCCACAATATCCTCCCAGGTGAAGGGCTCTGGACCTGGGTCTGACACTCTGCTCTCTCGCTGAGCCCTCTCACTGGAGTGGAACAGCTGCTGGTAGTCCTGTTCCAGCTCCATCTCCCGGGTCACCAGGTGGACCAGGTCTTGCTCAATTTTGTGAGTGTCGTCCCAGTCATACATGCTCTCCCGCCACACAAAGAGGTCCCTGAACCGGGCTTGTGTAGGACTCCCAAACTCCAGCTCTGAAAAAGTCTCCCATAACAAGCCAGGACCATCAAACTCGTCTCCCTCTGGCTTGTCATGCTCGGCTGTCCGGGGTAAGTACCGAGCTTCATACCACCAGAGTGCCTGGTAGGCATCTTCCAGCCACATCTCCCGCCTTACCAGGTGCTTCAGGTCTTCTACCCACTCTTCCAGGGGCTGCTCTCCTAGGAAGGGCATCCGCAGGGCTACTCGCTTCTGCTGTCGCTGCTCGTCCTGGGGAGCCTCTCGTCCCGCAGATACTCCACAATACCCAGTGCCTAGTACCAGATGCCTTTGCGGACTGCATTTTGGTCATCCATGACACCCTCCGCTGCTGGTTCCATCCCGGTGCTGTCAGGGTCGCTGTACTGGGACAGCGTTGCCCTCAAATTGTAAAATCCACGGTGCCTTCTGTCGCTGTCCTTCTGGCTGTAGGAACGATCCCGCTGCTTGCCACCAGTTGTTACAGTATAACCCGGTATAGCGAGGGTTAATATCATTCAGGCGATTCCCTTGGCGAAGAGCACAGCAACCGACAACCACTCGAATCCATCGAACTGGAACCATACGAAGTCCTCCTTTCCTGGAACAGGCAAGAGAACGTTCTGACGTAGCAATTCCCCCAAGTATGAGACGAGGCTCCGTATTGATGGTTAAACAGGAATTCTAACTTTATTGAGGGCTACCTGCCCGGTATTTATCCAGGTCTCCCACCTGGTGGACACTCCCTAGGGGACCAGAAGGAAGACTGAGACACAGGGGATACAGCAGCCAATCACACACAATGGAACAATAGAAAGACACCCAGCATATCCCTCCCCTCTGCCTGTGATACAATTACCCTACACGGGTTAATGTAATCATCACAGGCAGGAGAATACACAATGTCTTCTGTCCTGGAGACAACCGAGGAGTCATTCAATTATCTCTCAGGACAAAGGGAAATCGCCAAGACACACGTGGGGACAATAGGACAGACATCACTATTCAATATACAATGTCCCACCCTTTACAGTAAATATAGACGTACCATATGCCCAGATGGCTTGGATCTAAGCGCTCAATATATCCCAACAGCGCTCAGATGCCACAAACACAGTCAAATCGCCATGGGGTTTAAGTTTAGCATGGGCTGATGAGAGGGCCCATAATCCTGGGGCAAGAGGCTGGCAATCTGTCCCCTCCAAAACCCAGTGGCGAGGTTGGTTTCGCCACATATGCTACATACATAGTGCTGTATGTATGTATGTATGTTTGCTACATACATACATACATACATACATACATAGTGGTGTGATGTCACAAGTTCACAACACTACTTAGTGCATCAATCACTAATATGTAGTCAGACCTGCTAAAATGTGAAGTTGCACGTATTGTGTAGAAATATGCGGATCACTAATTGCCGACTTGCGCAATCGCGAATGTATTGGAGCACTCTATCTGCATATAAAGCTATTGTAATATTCTGCTGGGCCAACCATTTTCTCCAGTCTCAGAAACATCTAGCAGCTTGAAAAATGTAGCTATAGTGACCCACACCTGTATTGCGTGCACATTACACGTATATTACATTGCTTATTTTCACAATCAAGAAAATAACCGCAAATTCGCGAATATATGATGAATATTCTACCAAATATTTGCAAAATATAGCGAATTCGAATATTATCCCTGCCTCTCATCCCTAGTAAGAACATTATCTTTCATATAGAAAAATTCAAAAGCTTGAGTCCATTTTGTTGTGTTGGTTCATTTTCAGGCTGCAGCATCCATGTGCATTTCAATTCATGTGTACTCTGTTAACAAATGGCTCAAGAACTGGTGTAGGAAGGAGGGGTTTGGGTTCCTGGAAAATTAAACCGAAGTCGACATGCTCTAGTGTAGGGGTGGTCTGCACCTCAATGGGGAAGGTGCAGCTGTTTTGGGTGAGAAGATGGTTAGAAGGTTTTAGGAGTATTTAAACTAGGGACTGGGTGGGGAAGGTAATTACATTGTAGGAGGGGAAGACAGTGCAGATAGAGACCAGGGGCCAGGTACTGAAACTGGGGGAGGAATGGAAGGAGGGACAATAACAGTTCATAAGGAAAGGTTTAGGTCTCTTTCACATGGGCGTCATGTTTGACGGCCGGATAGGATGCGGGTGCGTAGCGATTTTTCCGCGCGTGTGCAAACGTTTGTAATGCGTTTTGCACGCGCGTGTGAAAAATCGCCATGTTTGGTACCCAGACCCGAACTTCATCACTGAAGTCCGGTTTCGGGTGGAGTATTCTGTAGATTTTATTATTTTCCCTTATAACATAGTTATAAAGGAAAATAATAGCATTCTCAATAGAGAATGCAAAGTAAAAAGGGCACTAGAGGGTTAAAAATATTAAAAACATAAACTTACCCCCTTCATTTGATCGCGTAGCAGCCGGTTACCGGTCTCCTGCTACGCGATCAAATGGAGGGGGTAAGTTTATGTTTTTATTATTTTTAACCCCCTAGTGCCCTTTTTACTTTGCATTCTCTATTGAGAATGCTATTATTTTCCTTTATAACTATGTTATAAGGAAAATAATAAAGATCGGGCACGCATCCCGATCGTCTCCTAGCAACCATGCGGGAAAATAGCAGTGCATCCGCACTTGCTTGCGGATGCTTGCGATTTTCCCGCAGCCCAATTCACTTCTATGCGGCCTGTGTTGCGTGAAAAACGCAGAAACTGGAGCATGCTGCGATTTTCACGCAATGCAGAAGTGATGCGTGAAAATCACCGCTCATGTGCACAGCCCCATATAAATGAATGGGTCCGGATTCAGTGCGGGTGCAATGCGTCCACCTCACGCATTGCACCCGCGTAGAAATCTCGCCCGTGTGAAAGAGGCCTTAGAGTAAAAATATGTAAAAATATACAAGTCTCTCAATTGTATGTATACTAATACAAGAAGCCTGACTAATAAAACTGGAATTAGTGATGTGCGAGGAGGACTATGATTGGGCAGTTAACTACGTACAGGGTTACAGTCTGTTTAGAAAGTTTGTCAAACCAGTGTGGGGAAGGGGTTTGCCTTTACATAAAGTCCTGTCTGAAGCCCACACTCTGGGAAAATATAAGTGAGGGAAATGAACATGTGGAGTCCCTGTCGGTAGAAATATATGGAGGCAAAAGCACTAATAAAATACCGATAGGAGTTTGTTATAAGCCACCACAGAAAAGCTAATACTAAGGCTACTTACACTAGTGTTTTTGCTGGATCCGGCAGGGTTCAGCAAAAACGCTTACGTTACTAATAATACAACCATCTGCATCCGTTATGAACGGATCCGGTTGTATTATATTTAGTGATGAGCGGCAGGTGCCATATTTGATTTCGACGAAATTCACGAATATTCAATATTCGTCATTATTCTAGTTATCGCGGTTATTATGCGATTTAAATAATAGCGTATTGCAACTGTAACTTAAGGCTACTTTCCTATTGGTTAGATTAGAGGAGGGTGGTTATTAACGGTAGATACTCAGATTGGGTCACTGTAACTAGTGGGGTACCTCAGGGGTCAGTATTGGGCCCTATTCTCTTTAATATATTTATTAATGATCTTGTAGAAGGCCTGCACAGTAAAATATCTATTTTTGCAGATGACACTAAACTGTGTAAAGTAATTAACACTGAAGAGGACAGTTTTCTGCTACAGAGGGATCTGGATAGATTGGGGGCTTGGGCAGAAAAATGGCAGATGAGGTTTAACACTGACAAATGTAAAGTTATGCACATGGGAAGGAATAATGCAAGTCACCCGTACATATTAAATGGTAAAACACTCGGTAACACTGACATGGAAAAGGATCTAGGAATTTTAATAAACAGCAAATTAAGCTGCAAAAACCAGTGTCAGGCAGCTACTGCCAAGGCCAATAAGATAATGGGTTGCATCAAAGGGGCATAGACGCCCGTGATGAGAACATAGTCCTACCACTTTACAAATCACTGGTTAGACCACACATGGAGTACTGTGTACAGTTCTGGGCTCCTGTGAACAAGACAGACATAGCAGAGCTGGAGAGAGTTCAGAGGAGGGCAACTAAAGTAATAACTGGAATGAGGGATCTACAGTACCCTGAAAGGTTATCAAAATTAGGGTTATTCACTTTAGAAAAAAAGACGACTGAGGGAGATCTAATAACTATGTATAAATATATCAGGGGTCAGTACAGAGATCTGTCCCATCATCTATTTATCCCCAGGACTGTGACTGTGACAAGGGGACATCCTCTGCGTCTGGAGGAAAGAAGTTTTGTACACAAACATAGAAAAGGATTCTTCACTGTAAGAGCAGTGAGACTATGGAACTCTCTGCCTGAGGAGGTGGTGATGGTGAGTACAATAAAGGAATTCAAGAGGGGACTGGATTTATTTCTGGAGTGTAATAATATTACAGGCTATAGGTACTAGAGAGGGGTCGTTGATCCAGGGAGTTATTCTGATTGCCTGATTGGAGTCGGGAAGGAATTTTTTTTTCCCCTTAAGTGAGGAAAATTGGCTTCTGCCTCACAGGGGTTTTTTGCCTTCCTCTGGATCAACTTGTAGGAAACAGGCCGAACTGGATGGACAAATGTCTTTTTTCGGTCTTATATACTATGTTACTATGTTACTATGTTATATCTAGAATTAGCGAAGATGACGAATATGACGAATGTATTCATCATATTCCTTAAAAACGAAGATAATGAAATATTCTCCATCTTTGTTTTAGCTACCTATTTGTCAACTTCGCTAATTCTAGCAATCAAATAGGAAAGTTGACTATAGAGACAGCTGTGTTTAATTCGCTATTAGATTTATATTATATATTTTTTTTAAATAAATAGAATAATTATAATAATTATTAAGTATTATAATTATTCTATTTATTTTTAAAAAAGCAAAGTAATATAATCGCATAGTGAATTAAACACAGCTGTCTCTATAGTCAACTTTCCTATTTCATTGCTAGAATTAGCGAAGTTGACGAATAGGTAGCTAAAACGAAGATGGAGAATACTCGTTATCTTCGTTTTGAGGAATATGATGAATATATTCGTAATGATCGCTAATTCTACCAAGCCAACCATAGTAAACCAGGTCTAAGTTGAAATCGCAATGCGATTAATTCAAGTTATATTAATCGCATTGCGATTTCAACGTAATTCTGAAATCCGACAGTACATTCTAGTATAAAGACATTCCCATGGTGATGGGGACGCTCCATAAGCAAGGAAGTCGGCAGAAGCGGCAACGGGCACTGACTGGAGCAGCCTGGAAGCCAGGAACCCTAAGGACAGGTAAGAACTACTTTTGGGAAGTGGGAAAGAAAATAACATAACATTAAAAAAAAAAAATATTCAAAATAGCGAATTTATAGCACTATACTCAAAATATTCGCGAATTAGCAAAGTGCCGATATTCGCTAAAAAATTCGATATTCGAATATTCGCTCTCAACACTAATTATCTTTAACATAGCCAAGACGGATCCGTCATGAACTCCATTGAAAGTCAATGGGGGACAGATCAGTTTTCTATTGTGTCAGAGAAAACAGATCCGTCTTGCTCCCCATCCCAGCATGCTGCGGTATGAGAGCGGAATGGAATTCATTTTGGAGCATTCCATTCTGTTTAGTTACACTTTGTCCCCATTGACAATGAATGGGGATAAAGCGAAAGCCTTTTTTTCGGTTTTTAAGACCCTATGACCGATCTCAATGCCAGAAAATATTAACCCTAGTATGTAAGTAGCCTAAATGAGATAGACGAGGCAGCAAATCATGAGGTCATTATTATGACTACCCATCCATCTCATAAAGAAAACAGGTTCTTGGCAATAACCAAAGACAATTACCATACCCAATAGACCTAACAGAACAGCAGATTTGCAGGTTAAGGGAAAAATGGGAAATAGTGACCATAAAATAATAACCTTCCAATTGTGTTTCAAAAGAAAATTTCTTCAGGGAGGCACAAAAATACCAGACTTCAAAAAAGCAAAATTAGGCGAGGCAATTAATAAAAGAGGCCATTAGCCTAACTAACTGGGACAAAGTCCTCAAAAAATACAGTCACAAAATGGTATATTTTTAAAAGCATCCTAAGTAGAGTTGAGCGAACACCTGGAAGTTTGGGTTCGCAGGGTTCAGCCGAACTTCGTCGCAAAGTTAGAGTTCGGGACCCGAACTTGACCCCGAACCCTATTGAAGTCAATGGGGACCCGAACTTTTGGGCACTAAAATGGCTCTAAAAGAGTCATGGAAAGGGCTAGAGGGCTGCAAAATGTGGGTAAGAGCATGACAAGTGCCCTACAAACAAATGTGGATAGGGAAATGACTTAAAATAAAATAAATAAAAATTTAAAATAATAATCTTGAACTAGGAGGAAGAGGTCCATATGGAGTAGGAGGTTGAGGAGGCGGTGGACGTGGCGGTGTAGGTGGACGTGGTGGAGGAGGTGGAAGCGGCGGTGAAGGAGGTAGCCAACACTTTATTTTTTATTTATTTTATTTGGGTAGACCACAAAACATTGAGGAATATATAAAGTAAAACAAAGAGAAAGTGCGCTGGAGTATAACAATGGCTGTGTGAGGCCGATAAACATGTCTATTCTGCACAAGGTACGGACAAGTCCTGTGGGATCCATGCCTGGTTAATTTTAATGAGCCTGAGCTTGTCCACATTGGCTGTGGACAGGCGGCTGCGTTTGTCTGTGATAAGGCCCCTGCCGTGTTAAACACACGTTCAGACAATACACTGCCTGCACGGCAGGCCAGCACCTCCAAGGCGTAAAGGGCAAGCTCAGGCCATGTGCCCAATTTGGAGACCCAGAAGTTGAATGGGGCAGACCCATCAGTCAGTAACTGTAGGCATGTGCATACATACTGTTCCACCATGATGCTGGAATGCTGCCCACTGCTAAGATGTTCCATATGGTGGTGGTAGTTCTTGTGGCGTGCTGACAAAGCTTTTTCACATTTCAGCCATGCTAACCCTGCCTTCTGATGGCTGGCGGTGCCCCAGCTATGTTGGCGACTTCTTCCTCCCCTCTGCCTTCACCTTGTGCTTCCATTGAGGCCCCGGTGTCAGGTTAGAATGCCATCAGCAGCGCGTCGACCAGCATGCTCTTGTAAGGGGTATAGATCACCCAACAAGCTAAACGCTGCCTAATTTACATAATATATTTCAGTCAGGTATGCAGTGCTGAGGTAGTTTGAAAGAAAAAGGGGTACAGATCACCCAGCAATCTAAATGCCGCCAAATTTACAGAATATATTTCCCTGTCAGGTATGCAGTGCAGGGGTACTTTGAAAGAAAAAGGGGTACAGATCACCCAGCAATCTAAACACTGCCGAATTTACAGAATATATTTTCCAGTCAGGTATGCAGTGCAGCAGGAACCCACCCTCCGAGCCACTTGTGAATGACTGGCCTGATAACTGTGGAAATAATCCCTCTTCCTCCTGTGCCACATCCTATTCCATCATCATCATCGCCCAAGCGTTTTTCAAGGAGACTTAGAAGTGGGATAGTAACACTGAGAACGGCGTCATCGGCACTGGCCATGTTGGTGGAGTACTCAAAGCAGCGCAACAAGGCACACACGTCTCGCATGGAGGCCCACTCAGTGGCGGTGAAGCGGTGTTGTTCCACAGAGCGCCTCACCCGTGCGTGCTGCAGCTGAAACTCCACTATGGCCTGCTGCTGCTCGGACAGTCTCTCCAGCATGTGCAAGGTGGAGTTCCACCTTGTGGGCACGTCGCATATGAGGCTGTGAGCGGGAAGGCCGAGTTACGCTGCAGTGCAGACAGGCGAGCAGCAGCAGGGTGAGAACGTCAAAGCGCGGACATACGGCCCGCACTTTCTGCAGAAGCTCTGACATATCGGGGTAATTTTTCATGAATTTCTGCACCACCAAATTCAGCACATGCGCCAGGCAAAGGATGTGCGTCAAACCAGCTAGGCCCAGAGCTGCTACGAGATTTCACCCATTATCGCTCACCACCAGGCCGGGCTTGAGACTCAGTGGCACCAACAACTGATCGGTCTGTTGTTCCATGCCCATCCAAAGCTCCTGGCGGGTTGGGGTTTGTCCCCCAAACAGATGAGTTTCCAAACTGCGTGCTGTCATTTCTCCTAGCTGTGCTGAAGTTGTTGGTGAAGGTGTTACGCCGAGCGGATGAGGAGGTGGTAGAGGAAGAAGAGGAGTAGGAGGCAAGAGAAATGCCCTGCAATCCTCAGTGGCGGAAGGACATGCGCCAAACAGCTATCCGCATCGGGCCCAGCCACCACTGCATTTACCCAGTGTGCTGTTAGGGATAACGTCCCTGGCCGTGCTTACTGGTCCACGTATCGGTAGTTATGTGGACCTTACCACAGATAGCGTTGCGCAGTGCACACCTGATTTTGTCCCCTACTTGGTTGTGCAGGTAAGGGATGGCTCGCCTGGAAAAGTTGTGGCTTCTGGGAATGACGTACTGTGGGACAGCCACCACCATAAGGTTTTTAAAACTCAGTTTTCACCAGATGGAATAACAGCATTTCAAAGGCCAGTAATTTTGAAATGCTGGCATTTAGGGCCAGAGATTGCAGGTGGGTAGGGGGTTCTTCTTTGGGAGATGGACAGCTGAACGCTTCCATGGGACATTGTGGTGCTGCTTGTTAAAGGTCACGGACGTGGTAGCGTTGCTGCCACATCCTCCGCTTGCGGGTGGCCGTTGCCACTGTCACTCCAGCGGAAGAGGCCGAGACTGCAGCATAAGAGGGAGCATGAGGAGCCTGAGACCTTTCTTGGTTTTTAAGGTGTTTACTCCAATGCAGCTCGTGCTTTGCACTTCGATGCCTGGTCATGAAGGTTGTGCTCAGGTTTAAAACGTTTATACCTCGCTTTAGGCTGTGCACAGCATGCAAACCACTCGTGTCTTGTCGTCTGCACATTGTGTGAAGAACTGCCACACCGGGGAACTCCTTGGAGCTGGCTTTGTTGTGCTTGGTCCCTGGGTGAGGTGGGCAGTAGCAAGTGTAGGGGACTAGGGGATGGATGCTCTGCTTCTGCACCCTGCTCCTTCTTTTGCTGTGCTGGTGGCTCTGTGCGACCACCGCCTCCGACCTGCACAGGTCACTCGCAATACCTTGATTCCATGTGGTGTCTAGGACCTCATCTTCCTCCACATCATCTTCCACCCAGTTTTCACCCCTGCCCTCCTTGTCGGTTTGCACACTGCAGAAAGTTGCAGCAGTTGTGACCTGTGTTTTGTCATCATCAGAGACCTGCTGTGGTGGTCTTCCCATGTCCTCATCCTCAACATAAGTGGTTGGGCATCGGTGCACTCAATCTCTTCAACTTCAGGGGCAGGGCTAGGTGGGTAGCCTGGGAAACTCTGCCAGCAGAGTCATCAAAAAGCATAAAAGACTGCTGCATGACTTGGAGCTCAGATTGCTTGGCTGATTTGCAAGGGGGTGGTGGTGCAAGATAGATGCCCATGGCCTGCAGGTGCCATCTCTGAACTTTCAGCAGTGGACCGGGTGGGAGACAATGTGAAGGTACTGAAGGCACTGTCAGCCACCCAATCTACTAGCACCTGTACGTGTTCTGGCCTCACCATTCGTAGAGCGGCATTCAGGCCTACTAAATAACGCTGAAGGTTCTGTCGCCTACTCGCACCTGAGGAAGGTGTTTTACTTGGGCGTGTAGCTGGCACAGAACGACCACGTCCTCTCCCTGCAACAGAAGCTCCAGCACCACGACCAGGGCCACGTCCCTTATTTGACATTCTCCTCATTATTTGCGTTCACCCACCAAACTAACAGATGGTTTATCTCAGGTGACAGTTTAACTGCCAATAGTCAACAATTAAGTTCACTAACGGTAAGGCAGTGCCGGTGTCATAAACAGAATACATTTCTTTATGTCACACAACAGTTTAAAAGGAGCAATTCAATACAATTACTTCACTATCACAAAAATGTTAATTTTCCAACCAACAATGTAACAGCCAGAAGTTAACTGTTTAATTGCTGTCAGAAATGCAGCGTAGGATCCTAATGTGCTATCTAGCACAAAAACTGTGTTTTTGCAAACAACAATAAAAATGCAGTATGTTACGGTTTTATTAGAATATCAGAAATGCAGCGTAGGGCGCAAATTTTCTATCTAGCACAAAAACAGTTTTTTCATAACAGCAATGTAAGTGAAGTATTTAACGTTTTTATTAGAATGTCATAAATACTGTGTAGGGCGCACATTTACTATCTAGCACAAAAACAGTTTTTTTTTTTCATAACAGCAATGTAAATGCAGTATTTAATGGTTTTATTGGACTGTCAGAAATGCAGTGTAGCATGCAAACTTGCTATCTAGCACAAAAAAATCTTTTTATAGCAGCAATGTAACTGCAGTATGTAACGGTTTAATTGGACTGTTAGAAATGCAGCATAGCTCGTAAACTTACTATATAGCAAAAGGTGTGCTTTTTAGAGCAGCAAGGTAACTGCAGTATTTAACGGTTTTATTGGACTGTCAGATATGCAGTGCCCGTGGTAGACAGATAAAAATCGCTTTAGGTCACAAAACTATGTGACAGACTAATGTAATTGAATAATTTTACTGCCAGGTATGCATTGCAGGCTGCAGGGGTACTTGACTGGCCAAAAGGGAATTTGTCCTCCACTGAGCTACCAGAACAGAATTAAAGTAATGTAAAGTAATGCAGTTCACATGCAGTTGCAAGTGCGCTGCACTTGCAAAAATGGCCGCTGACGCCCACCAAACTAGCAGATGGATTAAAAGTTATTTTTCAGTGTCACTGGGCTCAGGGCTGGGTACAAAAATGTAGCATAGCACCCTCAGTAATCGCTGTGGTTTGAAGATTGAACAACACCGAGTACACCAGAATTCTTCCCTAATCTCTCCCTCACAGCAGCTGCAGCATCCTATCCCTACTCTGAGAAGAGAAGAGTGACGTGCGGCGCTACATGACTCCAGTCTATATAGAGGCTGGGTCACATGCTGCACTTGGCATGCTGTTGATTGGCTGCCCTCAACCCTAATCCTAAACTCTAAGGCTACATGCACACGACAGTGTTTTTTTTTTTTTTTTTTCAGTCCGCAAATGTGTGATCCGTTTTTCTGTTTTTGTTTCCGTGTGTCTTCTGGGTTTTTTGTGGACCGCAAAAAGACTAAATTTTACTATCCACACCCACCAATACAGATATATATGGTGGTCACCTGAGAGTTTGTTTGGTGGCCGTTTTCTGTAGTCTTCACAGGGTACAGAGGTTCATTTGGTTGCTTGGCTTAGCTGTTCTTGGCTTCTCCCTTTTTGCGTCTTCGTTCACCATGGCGGATGATTCAGAGGAAGAGGTTGTACTGCACTGGCTTGTTTCGATGGGGCCAGCGTTCCCTTTTGTTGGACGAGGAACCGACTAGAAGGCAGTGATTTTGGGCCCATCCTATTTCTCAACGCTACAGGAATGGACACTTCCATAGCCTTTACAAAGGTCTTAGTCAGCATCCTGAGAAGTTCTTATCGTTTTGTCGGATGTCAGTGGGTACCTTTGATTGCTTGCTGGCATCTCTACGTACTGTCCTTACCTTCATGGACACCAATATGAGGCGCAGCATTACTCCAGAGGAAAGGCTCATTGTCACGTTGAGGTAAGCAATATCTTATTAATTATTAAAGCAGTAATGTGCACGGCTTCTGTCATCAGTAACATGTTAATGAAAATGGCTGCTGTAAGACATGTAGTTGTGTTATTTGAACATACCTTTCTTTGCCTATAATATGTTAGTACCAATGTCAATTATCACGGTTTGTAGTTATCCCTAGCACCTAACGTGTTTTATTTTAACTGTATATTTGGATTTTTTTAATCCACTGACCAAAACATAGTCTGTCCGCAAATGTCATCAACATGCATCGTGTCCACATCATCGAACATTAACCATACATTGTGCATGTAAATGTTGTCCGCAAAGTAGGTGTAACATTCTTGTTTGATTAGTGGCCACACCGCCTTGGTGTTATTCTTTGGATTATATACGCTAAATGTGATTTGTGGATAGATATGTTTGACAATGGACACATACTGTTTAAACACATATGTCATATCAAGCATGATAGCAGGGGTATGTAACCTCTGGCTCTTCAGCTTTCCTGAAACTACAACTCACAGCATGGATACTTTATTGTGCTGTTTGCTGCACTTTCATAGAAATGAATAAGGCATGTTGGCTATTGTAGTTTCCCAAGAGATAGAGAGCCAGAGGTTACATACCCCAGCATTATATGAACCATGTTTATAATGTACCCTTTGGTTGCCTACTTTAATTAATATTTTTGGGGGGTTTATTTCCACAGATTCCTTGGAAACTCTTTTGCATCTCTGCATTTTCAGGTTCTTTTGGAAACCTCGACGATTTCTCGGATTGTGCGTCACACTTGCCATGTCATCTGGCATCAACTCCGAGAGACGGTGATGCCACAACCCAAGCCGGACGATTGGATTCGGATCGCTGAGGGCTTCAATCTTTCGGCGCAGTTTTCCAACTGCCTTGGGGCAATGGATGGCAAGCAAATGCGTGTGTAGAATGCGGATGCTCGCATCTTTAGTGCTTGTAGAATGGGTGGGGGGCTTCGGGCCAACCAGCTTGCCCTGCCCGAGTCCTGGCTCCATTTGTCTTCGTGGCGGATGAAGGATTTGCATTGACTCACCATGTTATGCGGCCCTTTCCAAAGCGTGGTTTGGATGTCAGGAGGCGTATTTTCAACTACCGGTTGACATGTGCCCATCGGTATGTTGAGTGCACTTTCGGGATACTCTTTAGCAAGTGGAGGGTGTTGTTGTCATCCATGCAGATGGATCCTGATAATGCTACCCTGGTGATTGCAGCTTGTGTTCTACACAACTTCACCGGGATTCATGAGGCATCCTCTGCTGTTGACATGGATGAATTTCCTATGTCAACAGCTTCGGGTTTCTGTTTGGAGCCAGCATAGACGACCTGGGACTGAAGGCATTGCTGTTCGGGAGCTCTATGCTATTCGTGGCAGTTTTTAATTTCTTATGGGCTTGTTAGTTTTTGTTTTGTTTTTCTAGATAGATTTATCAATTTATGTCATAGTTGAGTGTAGGGACTCGCAAGAGAAAGAGGACCCTTGACGTGGGCTTGCGGGCTGAGGTTTTTTCAACCAGAAACACCATCAACATTTTTTTTCTTAAATTTAACACTGGTTATGGAATTAAAATTTTTTCCCTCAAACATTTTGGTTTGGGGTCTGTGGTTCAAAAAACCTGCTAATACCTCTAGTCCATTTCTTTTTCCTGAGATAAAAATATTGGAATTTAAATAAAAGATATTTTAATGAAGTATTCTGTGTCTCTCAAGTATGTGTCATGTCTATGTGTACTTTGCTTTAATGTGTTAGTCAGTCACACAATTACATTATCAGTAAATGTTATTACATTCACTCCTATTACTTTGCCTATCTAATAAAATGTATTATTGACTTGGGGAAAATGAACCTGATTCTACTGGAGCTGACTACTCAAAAGTGAAAATGTACTAAGAAAACCACTTTACTTTATCTAATGTAATACTACCACACATAGCTTTTTCTCCCAACAAAGTTTAATTCAGCCCATGCCCCCCACCCCAAACAAAAAAGCACACACTTGTGCAATATTGTTAAATAACATAAATAAGCAAACAATATGGTTAACAAACCAATCACAATTCACAAATCAAATAATTCCCTGGTGAAGGGACCAGGGGGATAACTTGTTTGCGGCTTGACTTGGCCAACTTGGTGGGCCACCGTGGGCACATTTTGCAATGTACTGCTATGTACAGGTGCTTTGCGCGAGTGTTGCTCAACACTATATGTTGGCATCGGGCAAGCTGGCTCCTGTGGTGTTGGCGGGTAGATTGGAGCCTGCTGGAGGGATTGTGAAATAATGTGCCTCCTTAAGTTATTAACCTGACACAATATGTCTCCATTATTGCCACAGCTGCAACACAGGGGCTGTGGCGTTCCTTGGGGACATTGCGCAGTAAAGGCGCTAGTCCTCTTAATAAGGCCTCTTCGGGGCCTTCACTCATCCTCTGTGCCACAAACTCGATGACTCTGGCATCAATCATCTCCCGAGTCTGATGCACAGAGGAGGTTTCAGGCAGAATACAGCGACGCCTGGCCTGTGGCGCCTGCTGTATTGGTGGACTTTCCGGACGCATTGTTGTGGGGTCACTAGCAGGGGGTTGCTGCTCTGCCGGCACTGGTGGTGGTGGGCTCATTTACGGCGAAAATGCCACCGGTGTCTGACTTCCCCCTTCTTCATCAGAGTCGTCCGGGTCATCAAGACTGTCCACTGTTTTGTATTAACAAACATAAAAAATATATATATATATTAGAAAAACAGTTTCAAGACAACATTACTTAGCAAGCAAACACAAGCAGCGTGTGTGTACTATATATGTTCTGGGTCAAACTAACATTATAATGTCAAATATTGGATAGTTCCTTTAAGAAATTTCCACAATATAAAATGAGAATCACACAATATTCTTTAGTAATCCACCAGTAGTGCAAAATGGTCATGCAGGGAAATAAACTAGATAGGATTGTTTGGAGCTGTCCAGCAGCCACCCTGATCAGAACTAGCAAGGAGCTAACCAAATTCTGATGTTCTACCCATATATGTATGTGTGTGGCCTGTTTATACAAGCAACAACCACGCCTTGATATGTTGAAAACAGAAAAAGGACATGGGGGCCAGTGTCAAACCGAATCTAACTATCTAATTACAAGGCAACGGCATACCAAACCATGAACCAAATGGCTGTTTTCCTACAAAAGACAAAACATACCATCAACTGTATGAGGACACAAGGCATGCTGTATGCACGTAACATCACCCTTCTCTGTTCCTGCTCTGTTTGCACATCTACTGTATATGTTAGTTCACATATAAAATATTACAACACAGGAAGATCAATACCAATCAGCATGTACGCACTGCAGTTTTGTGGTTGACCTACAGCTCATAAGCAGTGGTACAAGGTCTAATTATCCATATTGTTCTTACAAGATTATGTGTGCGACATAATCTGTATTGATTTACACATTTTATTATGTTCAAAGAAAAACTTACGGCCTCACTTACGCGAAAATTGTAGTTGGGCCGTTTAGAGGTACGGTCTTTTCTTTGATGTTCCTTCTCCACTCTGGCCTTTCTCGTTCAGCTCCCGCCAGAAATGATCGCGGCAGCTGTTCCACCGAGTTTTCGTCTGTTTCACTATTGACAAAATTTGCTACTAATAATGTTTATGGGTGGGTTTGTGTTTTTTCCAAATACTAAAGGAAAAACAAAAAAGGTCTGATTACAAGTATGGGATGCAATATTACAACACACACACACATGTGTGACCTTATTTAAATACCACATGCTGATTGTTATATACATTACTAATGTTTTCCATGACAATAAAATCTACAACCAGCCATGTAAAGGTTAAACATCATGACAACATTAAGACGGCTCACTCAATAAACAGTTAGATTATCATTCATGGAATTCACTGGAACAGATATTGACGAAAAACACAGGGTCAGAACACTATAACGATGTTACTGGCACTTACCTAAATCTGCCTTGCCTCTTGAATCGGCCTTCTCCCATTCAGACTGCCTCAGGCGATGGGCAGCCTGATCCCAGGCCACCTCCTTCCGGAGGTAGCCAGGAGTCCTGCTGTCCCACAGCTCTAGCCTCTCCTGCACCAGGAGAATAAGTTTCTCCACATTCCAGTGCGGCATTTTCTAATACCAGGCCTAGAAACCACACTATCTCTTCCACAGCACACAAAACTTGCCAAACAGGTGCCTAGCAATCACCAGTAACCATGTGACCATTAAATTCCTGTATATTTTTTTGGATTCAGAAATTTTATTGGGAAAATGTCTTGCAGACAGGTTGACAGTCAAATTTATTAGGAACAATGGACGCGGTTGTACATCCGCATTTTTCACTGCCCCATTGACTTGAATGGGTCCGCAAACCATTTTATGCGGACAGGAATAGGACAGGTTAGATTTTTTTGACGGGCGCGAAACACGGACGCGGATTACAAATGGTGCATTTGCCGAGTTTTCCACGGAACCATTGAAAATCAATGTGTCTGCATAAAACTACGAAAAACAGCGCAAAGGACACAGAACCAAACAATGGCCGTGTGCATGAGGCCTAATTGTGAGAGGTACATACCATATGGTAATAAAAGGGTAAGGAACAAGAAAAAAAACCTATGTGAATAAATAGAAATGTAAAGGGAGCAATAAATGAAAAAAAAGAAAGCATTTAAATTACTAAAACAGAAGGGTAGTGAGGAAGCATTGAAAAAGTATAAGGAAAAAAATAGAATATGTAAAAGACAAATAAAGGCAGCCAAACTAGAGACTGAGAGATTAATTGCCAAAGAGAGTAAAAATAACCCTATAATGGTCTTCAGTTATATCAATGGTAAAAAGTTTCTCTGCTGTATTCAATGAGGAAAGTAAACTGTCAGATGAAATGCAGAATGTAAAAGTAAATTGCTCATTAAAAATGCCCTGTCTGACACAGGAAGAACTACAGTTGAGTCTTGAAAAGATACAACCCCGTATCCTAAGGTCCCTTGCAGACGAGCGTGAGCGGATTCGGTCCGTATGCGTTGCGGATGCGTTCAGTGAAAACTGAGCGATTTCATAAGCAAGTCCATTCAGGGTGTTTTGCGATCGCGTTCAGTTGTTCAGTTTTTATTGTGCGGGTGCAATGCGATTTATTGCGTTTTGCACGAGCGTGATAAAACACTGAATGTTTACAAACAACATCTTTTAACAAACATCCGTGAAAATCGCATCCGCACTTGCTTTGTTGTATAAGTGTGTGACTTAAGATTAAGTGAGGGAGTATCTGAGAGCTAAATTACTTGTGGGCATTGATAAGTGGCTGTATTTGACTGTATTGTACACTGGGACCTGCTGCTGCTGCAAGCTTCATTGTGCTGTGATAACATTTTTTTTCCCTTTTCCAGGGGTTGCACAGGTGAGTAATTAGTGTGTGGCTGTCTAATTTGGAGACTATAAAAAGTCAGCCGTGAGGGCAGCTCAGCCCTTTGAATCCAGAGGAAAAAAAACAGGCTGGTCTAGTGAGCTGCATTTATATAAGCAGAAATATAATGCCAGTTTGACCGCTTCTCGTGTTTATTAAGTGTATGGTTGTATAAGTGTGTGACTTCTTCAGATTCAGGCACTTCAGTAGGGGACTGCAATTAGTCAGTTTATAATTACTACATTATACTGTATTTTTCGCTTTTGTTGTGTAATTCCCATTTAGTATGTGTTGCACAATTAACAACGCCGTCCAGGGCACATCTTGTATGATGTATGCAGTCCTGGAACAGCCGTTCGAGGGTGTATATCTTTGTTCAAAATATGAGCAAATTACCCATTTGGAATCGCAAATAGTATCTAAACGGGCGAGTTGCAACACTGAGAGGCATTGACAATTTGCACCCCAACAAGTTTGCACGGTTAGCAGATGAGGGGGATGTAAGTTCAGGGATGGCACTGCTGCAGCCGGACACTTCCTCTGCCAGTCAAGGAAATATCAGCTCCAGTAAGTAGGGGACCAGGAAAGCAGGGCAATGCAGACAGGTGCTGGTAGTGGGAGACTCCATTATTAGGGGAACAGATAGGGCAATCTGTCAGAAAGACCGTGAACGCCGAACAGTGTGCTGTCTTCCTGGTGCTAGAGTTCGACACATCGCGGATCGGGTTGACAGATTACTGGGAGGGGCTGGAGAAGACCCAGTGGTCATGGTCCATATCGGAACCAATGACAAAGTTAGAGGTAGGTGGAGAGTCCTTAAAAATGATTTTAGGGATTTACCGCAAGGACCTCAAAAGTAGTATTTTCCGAAATACTGCCTGTACCACGAGCCACACAAGAAAGGCAGCAGGAGATTAACAAGTGGCTCAAGAGCTGGTGTAGGAAGGAGGGGTTTGGGTTCCTGGAGAACTGGACCGACTCCTCTGTCGGCAACAGGCTCTATCGAAGGGACGGGCTGCACCTCAATGGGGAAGGGGCAGCTGTGTTGGGGAGAAAGATGGCTAGAAGGTTGAAGGAGTGTTTAAACTACGGACTGGGGGAGGGTAATTACATTATAGGAAGGGAAGATGGTGCAGATAGAGATTGGGGGCGAGGTAGTGGGACTGGGGGAGGAATGGAAGGAGGAACTAGAACAGTTCAGAAGGAAAGGTGTAGGGTTAAAAATATACATAAACCTCTTAATTGTATGTATACGCATGCGAAAGGAAGATTAACAAAACTGGGGAACTGCAATTAGTGATGTGTGAGGAGGACTATGACATAGTGGGAATAACTGAGACATGGCTGGATGATAACTATGACTGGGCAGTTAATGTACAAGGTTACAGTCTGTTTAGAAAACCGGAGAGGGGAAGGGGCCTGCCTTTATGTAAAGTCCTGTCTAAAGCTCACAGTCCGAAAAGATATAAATGAGGTACATGAACATGTGGAGTCACTGTGGGTAGAGATACATCGAGCCAAAAACAATAATAAATTACTAATAGGAGTTTACTGTAAACCACCTAATATACCAGAGTCCACAGAAAATCTACTACTAAACGAGATAGACGAGGTGGCAAATCATACTGAGGTGGTTATTATAGGGGTATTCAACTACCCAGATATAGACTGGGAAACTGAAAGCTGTACATCACATAAAGGAAACAGGTTCTTGGCAATAACCAAAGACAATTACCTTTCCCAACTGGTTCAGGACCCGACTAGAGGGACGGCCATACTTGACTTAGTATTAACCAATAGACCTGACAGAACAACAGACGTGCAGGTTGGGGGAAACCTAGGAAATTGTGACCATAAACTAATAACCTTCCAATTATCATTCAAAAGAGCATTTCTACAGGGAGGAACAAAAATACCGAACTTCAAAAAAGCTAAATTTAGCCAACTAAGCGAGGCTATAGGCCTAACTAATTGTGACAAAGTCCTCAAAAACTATACAGCCACAAAATGGGATATCTTTAAAAGCATCCTAAAATCTCATTGTGAGAGGTACATACCGTATGGGAATAAAAGGTTAAGGAATAAAAAGAAACCAATGTGGATAAATAGAAATGTAAAGAAAGCAATAAATGACAAAAAGAAAGCATACAAATCACTAAAACAGGAGGGTAGCGAGGAAGCACTATAAGGAAAAAAAAATAGAACATGTCAAAAACAAATAAAAGCGGCAAAACTAGAGACCAAGAGATTAATTGCCAAAGAGAGTAAAACTATCCTTAAAATGTTCTACAATTATATAAATGTTAAAAAGTATAAATCTGAAGTTGTCAGCCCTTTAAAGAGTAATGAGGGGGGAGAGCAACGAGGAGAAAGCAAAGCTGTTAAATATTTTTTTTTCTCCAATGTATTCACTGAGAAAAATAAACTGTCAGATGAAATGCTGAATGTAAAAATAAATTCCCCATTAAAAGTGTCCTGTCTGACCCAGGAAGAAGTACAACATCGACTTAAAAAGATTAAAATAGACAAATCGCCGGGACCGGGTGGCATACACCCCCGTATCCTAAGGGAATTAAGTAATGTCATAGCCAGACCCTTATTTCTGATATTTGCGGACTCTATACTGACAGGAAATGTTCCACAGGATTGGCGCATAGCAAATATGGTGTCAATATTCAAAAAAGTGTTAAAAACGGGGCCCGGAAACTATAGGCCGGTAAGTTTAACATCTGTTGTGGGTAAACTGTTTGAAGGTTTTCTTAGAGATGCTATCTTAGAGGATCTCAACGGAAATAAACAAATAACGCCATATCAGCATGGCTTCATGGGGGATCGGTCATGCCAAACTAATTTAATCCGTTTCTATGAGGAGGTAAGTTCTAGAGTGGAGAGCGGCAAATCAATGGATGTCGTATATCTGGACTTCTCCAAAGCATTTGACACTGTACCACATAAAAGGTTAGTATAAAAAATGAGAATGCTCAAACTGGGAGAAAATGTCTGTATGTGGGTAAGTAACTGGCTGAGTGACAGAAAACAGAGGGTGGTTATTAACGGTACACACTCAGATTGGGTCACTAGTGTGGTACCTCAGGAGTCAGTATTGGGCCCTATTCTTTTCAATATATTTATTAATGATATTGTACAAGGCTTGTATAGTACAATATCAATTTTTGCAGATGACTCTAAACTGTGTAAAATAATTAACACTGAAGAGGACAATATACTGCTACACAGGGATCTAGATAGATTGGAGGCTTGGGCAGATAAGTGGCAGATGAGGTTTAACACTGACAAAGTTATGCACAGGGGAAGGAATAATGCAAGTCACCTGTACATACTAAATGGTAAAACACTTGGTAACACTGAGCACTGACATGGAAAAGGATGTAGGAATTTTAATAAACAGCAGACTACACTGCAAAAACCAGTGTCAGGCAGCTGCTGCCAAGGCCAATAATATAATGGGTTGCATCAAAAGGGGCATAGACGCCTGCGATGAGAACATAGTCCTACCACTTTACAAATTGCTAGTCAGACCACACATGGAGTATTGTGTACAGTTTTGGGCTCCTGTGAACAAGGCAGACATAGCAGAGCTGGAGAGGGTTGAGAGGAGGGCAACTAAAGTAATAACTGGAATAGGGCAACTACAGTACCCTGAAAGATTATCAAAATTAGGGTTATTCACTTTAGAAAAAAGACGGCCGAGGGGAGATATAATTACTATTTATAAATATATCAGGGGACACTACAGAGATCTATCCCATCATCTATTTATCCCCAGGACTGTGACTCTGATGAGGGGACATCCTCTGCGTCTGGTGGAAAGAAGGTTTGCACACAAACATATAGGAGGATTTTTTACGGTAGGAGCAGTGAGACTATGGAACTCTCTGCCTGACGAAGTGGTGATGGTGAGTACAATAAAGGAATTCAAGAGGGGCCTGGATATACACGCCACCTGTCGCGGGAACCACCGTGACAGTACCCCTCCCCCCCCCCCCCCCCGCTTTTACGGGTTACCTCCAGGCACCCAGGACCCACCTTATCCGGGTGGGACCTGTGAAAAGCTTTCACCAAACTACTGGCATCCACATCAGATGTCGGTACCAACATCCTCTCCTCTGGTCCATAACCCTTCCAGTGAATAAGATACTGAAGAGGTCTACGGAGAACTCGAGAGTCAATTATCTTGGCGATCTGAAATTCCAAATTGCTGGCCACCATGACATGAGCGGGTGGCAAAGAAGACGGCTCCAAAGGTTCAACATATCCCTTCAACAAAGATTTATGAAACACATTATAAATTTTTCTGGCCTGAGGAAGTTCAACTTAAAAAGCTACATGATTAATAATGGCAGTGATCTTATATGGACCAAGAAATCTTGGACCCAACTTCCAAGAAGGTACCTTCAACTTAATGTTTCTTGTGGACAGCCACACAGAATCACCCACTCTTAGGTCGGTACCATTCATACGTTTCCTGTCAGCCACACTTTTATACTTGTTGCCCAGATTCATCAAGTTATTTTGAATTTTCTTCCATATAGATGAAAATGATGACAAAAAACGTTCCTCTTCAGGGATACCAGAAGTATCAGAACCAGAAAATGTGCCAAACTGCGGTTGAAACCCATATACCCCAAAAAACAGCGACTTATCCGTGGACTCCTGTCTACAATTGTTTATGGCAAAATCTGCCAAAGACAAAAACGAAGACCACTCCTCCTGGTTCTCAGGGACAAAACATCTCAAGTAAGTCTCCAGACTTTAAGGATGAAAAGCCGAAGAAAAGGACAGTTGTACTCCCAGTCGAGTACAGAATGCCTTTCAGAATCTGGAAATGAGTCCCAGGATCCAAGACCACGTCAGAGAGAATACCATGGAGTTTCACAATGTTGTCAACAAACACTTGTGCAAGTGTTTTAGGATTAGGTAGGCCCGGCAATGCTATAAAGTGAACCATTTTACTAAAGTGATCAACTAACACCAGAATAACTGTCTTTCCTGAAGAATTAGGCAGATTAGTGATAAAACCCATGGATAAGTGAGTCCGTAGTCTGGACGAGATGGGCAACGGAAGTAAAGACCTGGAAGGCCGATTATGTGTCACCTTAGCACGTGCACAGGTACTACAGGCTGACACATTGTCCTCAACACAGTTACGCAACCCCGGCTACCAGAATCTACGAAAGCTGAGGTCAGCAGTGGATCTACTCCCAGGGTATCCCGTAAGAACCGTACAGTGATGTTCCTCAAACACCTTGTGACTCAATTCCGATGGCACAAACAGTTTCCCAGAGGGACAAGCATCTGGTGCGTCTCCCTGGGCCTCTAACACCTTTACTTCTAGGTCAGGGTAAAAAGGGGAAATCACCACCCCTTCCCACAGTATAGTACTTGGATTTTCAAAATTACCACCTCCAGGAAAACTATGTGACAAGGCATCTGCCTTGACGTTCTTAACCCGAGGATGATAGGTGACAATGAAATTGAATCTGGTGAAAAACAAAGACCATCTGACTTGTCTCGGATTCAGTCATTTAGCTCAGTGTTTCCCAACCAGTGTGCCTCCAGCTGTTGCAAAACTACAACTCCCAGCATGTCCGCACAGCAAAAGGCTGTCCGGGCATGCTGGGAGTTGTAGTTTTGCAACAGCTGGAGGCACACTGGTTGGGAAACACTGATTTAGCTGACTCCAGGTAAGCCATTCCTCAAAAGCCAACTTAATGACTATTAACTTTCTGTTACCCACATCATAATTTCTCTCTGCGGAAGAGAGTTTTTTTTAGAGAAAAAGGCACGTGGACGCCATTTACCAGGTGACAGGCCTTGCGATAAAAAAGCTCCTGCCCCACCTCGGACGCGTCCACTTCCATAATGAAAGGTTGTGATACATCCGGCTGCACCATTATAGGGGCAGAAGAGAAGCATTCCTTAATCGCAGAAAACACTCTCAACAACGAATCAGACCACACTGTCCCTTTCTTAAATATACAAATTTTAGTTGAAAAGTCCACTAAATAACAGCAGCACAGTTCCGCAGGAATAGGTCAGCTTCCTATGGATATAGTTCACAAAATAGGGGATGGAACGAGCGCTTGCAAACGATCCTAGTTCTTGTATAACGGTGTTGTCCACATCTACGTGTTAATACAGCATCCACCTCCGCGTCACAAGTCTGAGCGTCCTAATAGCCTCACACTTCACAGATCGGTTCCTTCAATAAGCACCTTTACAGACGAAAAAACACCATAGCGTAGAACCATAGGGATAAAATAAGTATAGAAATGTATTATACTCACAAACATTGGATAATATGCACACATAAAATGCCCGACCCAGGTTTCGCCTGCGCTTCGTCTGGGGCCCTTATTTTATCCCTATGGTTCTACGCTATGGTGTTTTTTCGTCTGTAAAGGTGCTTATTGAAGGAACCGATCTGTGAAGTGTGAGGATATTAGGACGCTCAGACTTGTGACGCGGAGGTGGATGCTGTATTAACACGTAGATGTGGACAACACCGTTATACAAGAACTAGGATCGTTTGCAAGCGCTCGTTCCATCCCCTATTTTGTCCCTTTCTTAGTCATGTCAGTTAAGGGTTTTACTATTGTCGAATAATTCCGAAAAAAATGTCAGTAATAGTTGGTGAATCCCAAAAACCGCATAAGAGCCTTCAGATTATCGGGTCGATCCTAGTCCAATACAGCCCAAAAACTGCACCTCGTGTACAGCAAAATCACACTTCTCTAATTTTGCATACAATGTATTATCTCTTAGGATCTGTAACACCTGTCTAATGTGATCCTGATGTGTTTCCACGTCTGGAGAATAAATTAGAATGTCATCCAAATACATAACTACAAATCTCCCCACAAGGTGATGAAAAATGTAATTCACAAAATGCTGGAAAACCGCAGGAGCATTGGTCAAACCGAAAGGCATGACCAGATTCACAAAGTGCCCCTCAGGAGTATTAAAATCTGTCTTCCATTTCTCCCCTTCCTTCATCCTAACCAGATTATAAACCCCCCTTAAATCCAACTTTGAGAACACCTTGGCACCAATAATTTAGTTTAACAAATCAGCAATCAAAGGAAGAGGCTAAGGATCACGGACAGTAATCCGTTTGAGTTCACGGAAATCCAGACATGGCCAAAGACCTCCGTCCTTTTTTTTAACAAACAAGAACCCTGCTGCCACTGGAGACTTGGAAGGTCTTATGTGTCCTTTAGCCAAACTCTCGGTAATATACTCTCTCATGGCCAGTCTTTCAGGTTCAGATAGGTTATACAACCTAGATTTTGGCAACTTAGCTCCAATAATAAGATTGATAGTACAATCATATTCCCGATGCGGAGGTAAATCCTGGCATCCATTCAGAAAACTCATCAGGAAAATCAGATATAAAAGAGGGTAATATCTTAGTAGTTAAAACAGAAAAAGATGTATTCAGACAATTGTCAATGCAATAATCACCCCAATCCAGAATCTGTCTAGCTTGCTAATCGATGGTGGGATTGTGCTTGCTTAACCACGGTAAACCCAGAACCACCGATGCAGGGAGACCCTCCAACACAAAACACAAGATAAATTCTTGATGAAAGTCACCCACTCTTAATCTGATATTATGCACCACTTGAAATAAACACTTCTGAGCTAGAGGTGCAGAATCAATAGCAAAAACTGAAATGTTTTTTTCTAATGCACTTGGTGACAACCCGTATTTACAGACGAGCTGAGCATCAATCAAGTTCACCCCGGCCCCGCTGTTGATGAACACCTCAATCCCCATAGTTTTTGACTCTATCGTCCACCGCAGCAGCCGGTAGAAATCGGGTACTACCAGTAAAAGACAAATGCACATTTTCTGACTCTCCTCTCACCCCTCCAAGAGTCACCACTCTTTTTGCCATTGAATGCATGGACATACTCTGATAAAATGTACCTTTTGTCCGCAGAAAAAAACACACTCTTCCTAATACCAGTGTGCTTAAAAGCGGATCGAGGAGTAGCATCCCCCTAATTGCATGGGTTCGTCCCCAGACATAAACTCAGGAGAATCTTTACCCAAAGTGTCAGAGGTAGACGATACATTATGTGATAGTACGTCCTGAGAGTGGGGGCCCCTAGATCTCTCACTCAGGCGTCAATCTATGAATACTGCAAGAGACATAGCGGCTTCCAGAGACTCAGGATTCTCATGAAAGGCCAAAGCATCCTTCGCCTCTCTGATAATCCCTGACAAAACTGACTGCGGAGAGCCGGATCCTTCCACTTAGTATCTGTAGACCACCTCCTAAACTCAGAGCAATAGATCTCAGCAGAACGCTCTCCCTGACGAAGGCCACAGGTTGGTCTCGACCAGAGCGGTCTGATCCGGGTCATCATAGATGAGACCCAGAGCTTTGAAAAATTCATCCACCGACCAGAGAGACTGCGATCCGGTCGGCAGAGAAAAAGCCCATGACTGAGCATCCCCTTTAAGCAACAAATTGACCACAACAACTCCCTGAATCTCATCCCCAGATGAGTGTGGACGTAGCCTAAAATACAATTTGCACACCTCCCTCAACAAAATGAAATTATCACTTCCCCCAGAGAATCTATCCAGTAGGGCAACTTTAGGCTCGAGACAGGCCTGGTAACCACCACTAGGACCAGCCGCCTGTTGTCTCTGGATCTGCAAGACGGTCGTGCGGAGGTCAGCTACCTCCAAAGACAGCCCCTGCAGCTGTCCAGCCAGTGGCTGTACTGAAACAAGCAAAAAATGCTGATTATGGCGGTTTATAATGTCACGTTCAGGTGTGGGAGGGAAACACCACACCGAACACAGGAGGGAAAGGGTGAGGGAATAAGGCCTGGAAACTAGGGAAAGGAGATGGACACCTCCTAGTAAAACCCTAATCAAAGTCCTGACTAACTACCAGTATAAACAGACCCCAGAGGTAGGTGAGTTCATACACAGAAATACCTAATGTCCTAACTCACCCTATAGGACCCTGGTACTAATGTCAGGACTGAGACAACCTGTTCCTCCAAAAGGAAGGACGAACAGGAGTCTCCTTCAGGCCGTAATACAAATGAGAGGGAAATGCAACACACAGAACTCATAGAAAATGGGAAAGGAAAGACTTAACTTCAAAGGAGCGATGAAAACACCAGGAACTCCGCCGAGATCCACACACCAGCTATCCACAACTGAAACTGAAACTATAAACCGCACAGCATAGTGGGAGAAGGAACTATAAATATGGAAGGTTAAATGACCACATTAGCAACACCTGAGGCAAGGGGTATGACCATTACCAGAAACAACACAGACGCCTATTGGAACACAAGGAAAACTTGTCAGATCAAACCACATGTTGCCAGTCTCACGATCTCCTGCCACCTGTCTCGGGAACGTCCATGATACCAGTACATACTAAATTGTAAAACACTGGGTAACACTGACATGGAAAAGGACCTAGGTATATTAGTGAACAGCAAACCAAGCTGTAGAAACCAGTGTCAGGCAGCTGCTGCCAAGGCCAATAAGATAATGGGTTGCATCAAAGGGGCATAGATGCCTGTGATGAGAACATAGTCCTGGCACTGTATAAATCACTAGTCAGGCCACACATGGATCCCTGTGTACAGTTCTGGGCTCCTGTGAACAAGACAAACATAGCAGAGTTGGAGAGGGTTTCAGAGGAGGGCGAATAAAGTTATAACTGGAATGGGTGGACTACAGTACCCAGAAAGATTATCAAAATTAGAGTTATTCACTTTAGAAAAAAGACGACTGAGGGGAGATCTAATAACTATGTATGAATATATCAGGGGGCAGTACAGAGATCTTTCCCATCATCTATTTATCCCCAGCACTGTGATGAGGGGACATTCTCTATGACTGGAGGAAAGAAGGTTTGTACACAAACATAGAAGAGGATTCTCTATGGTAAGAGCAGTGAGACTATGGAACTCTCTGCCAGAGGAGGTGGTGATGGTGGATTTACTAAAAGAGTTCAAGAGGGGCCTGGCTGTGCCTGTGGTATTCTTTTGCCCCTTAGGAGGTTTCTACGAAATATGTCCCTCTTTTAGAGCCAGCTGCCGTGAAGCAGCGAGGACTTGGAGTCCTCTTTGTAGATGGTAGTGTTGGTACCAAGGGATAGGATTGCCAGAGTGGTGCAGGGTGGCCTACAGTCCCTATAGATGTTGTATACACATGTCACGGTGTTCCTACTTAATTATCCGTGGATCCCAGACGTGATGTGGTCCAAAGAAGTGCAAAAAGGGTAGTTGAACTTGGATGATGAATAGGTAGAATAAATGGAATCTAGACTTTGTAGTAACGTTGGACACAGCTTTACTTGGCATAGACGGTAATCCAAACAGTTTCCAAACTTTGTATTGGCCATCCGCAGGTATCGGCTTTTCTGTGCAACACTTCTCTGCAACACTCTCTGCTCTACTATGCTGTAGCTTTCTCTCAGCCCTGCTATGCTTGGCTGGGTAAATAGGAAACTCTTCCTCTTCGACTGGAATTTAGCTTAGCCGTCTATAGTCTGTCTCTTACTTTAGTCGTTAATCCTAGGAACTTCTTGTCCTGGCATCAAGCTCTGTTAGCTTGGGAGGCAATGCAAGCCCAGGAGGGGACAAGCAACCATACAGGACTTTTGCAGGCAGGGCCTGCAGGCCCAGCAAAGCAGACAGTGCTCTGCTGGCTGACACACAACCTCTCCCCACGAGGGGGTAAGCTAGACTAGCTCAATGGCTAACTAAACTCCTCCCTCTCTAAAGAGGGCTGGAATAGAACTAGAAGGTTCCTCTCCAGAGAAATTAGCTCTGCACAGAGTAAAATATACAGTTACATAGGAATAAATAAGCACTGTACACAGATGAGATCAAATACATTTGATAATATAAATTAGCTCTTAGAAATCGGTAGCGAGGTGCAAAAGGAGTGGTAATGATTGCCTGAATCGGGAAGGAATTTTTTCCCCCTAATGTGAGGAAAATTAGCTTCTACCTCACAGGGTATATTTTACCTTCCTCTGCATCAACTTGCAGAATAACAGGCTAAACTAGATGGACAAATGTCTTTTTTCAACTGCCGATATGAGCACACGCATCTGAGCGCGGCTCCGAATCCCGTTCAGAATCCTTCTACATCCTGACACTCTATCGGCAGTTAAAATAGAGTGGACGGTGTGGAGGAATCTCCGGAGTCACAGTATGAGCCCCAGCAAAGTTCAGGCGGCCACGGAGCGGCTTAAAGGAGGCCAAACATGCCACATGCTTCAGTCACACACAGCCAGCCAGCGATGCAAACAGAAGAAGCGGTCACAAAGGAACCAGAATTTACCTTAAAAGGCAGCCCATGACCAACTCATGGCTGCTATTTCCTTATGCCAAACCTCACTTACTGGGAAAATTGAAGAGGTGAGAGTAGATCTGGGCCTGTTGAGGCAAGATGTGCAGCAATTGAGAGAGAGAGAGAGAGTCCGCCAGACAGAAAATACAGTTTCTGCCTTAGAGGATCTCACACGGCCAATGCAGGCTAAAATGCAGGAGATGGAGAGCTCTGTTCAGCTATGTAAGTAAAAATGTGACGATCTGGAGAATAGATCCAGGCGGAATAATGTCAGAATTCTGGGAATGCCGGAGAGAGCAGAAGGTCAGGATCCGGCAGCGTTTATTGAAAAATGGTTTAAAACCACAATTCCAGATGCCGCATTTTCAGCAGCTTACACTGTGGAGAGGGCCCACAGGGTGCCTGCCTGATCACCAACTCCGGGCGCACCTCCTAGACCACTATTAGCGCAACTGCTCAACTGGAGAGATAGAGATCTGTTACTCAGCCAAGCCAGAAGCAAGCAAACTATTATATATGATAACTCGAATATCTAGCTCTTTCCGGATTTTTTGGCTGAACTCCAGAAAAAAAGAGCCACCTTCATATCTTTGAACCGGCGCTTAAGGGAGCTGGGTTTACAATACTCGATGGCGTACCTCACTCGTCTGGGATAGTGGGAAATCCATGTTCTTCACCAATCCGAAAGAAGCGGGTGAATGGCTGTCCAGAAGACCGAGACACAGGTCTCCTCGCTGAATATTAAAGGAACTTTGGGCGCCTTATATCTTTGCTGCATCAAAATGGGATACAAACCTGAAGAAAGACTGGTGGGCGCATAATCAAACCTCATGTTGAGAGGCTCTTGGTATCGTATTACACTGTTTGAACTTCATCAGTTATAGATATTATTTAACCACTTGCAGACATCTGAGTTTATATAATGTTGGGTTTATTATACTTGCTGATTGTCTCCTATAAGGATACGGGATCTCGGGAAGCTACCTGCATATGTATTCCAACTAAGTAAACTATGCAGGTCCCCGACCATAAGACCATGATGCAAAATGGTGTCTTTACTTTCAAGTATAATCGAGACTGGATATGTTTGTTTAGTGTTATGCTAAGTTTTTCTGTTCAGGTATGGAATTATATTTTGTGGGTACAGAGTTGGGTAACAGAGGTCATAAGAGTGTACTTCAATGTGTCCTGTGGGATTGCTCCTGAAATAAGTGTACATTCACTGAGATGGCTTTCATAAACGTGATGTCCTGGAACGTGCGAGGTCTGGGAGGTCCCAGGAAGAGAATAACGGTGTTCTCCCATATTTGTAGACACAATCCCCATATCCTGAGCTTGCCGGAGACGCATCTGACAACTGCCACAGGCGGCAGAATTAAGAAGCCCTGCGTTCAATGGTGGGTAAACGCATATGGGAGTTCACACTCTAGAGGGGTTGCGTTACTGGTGCATCGATCCATCAGATGGGAGGTAAAACAACGTGTTGTGGACCAAGATGGGAAATGCATCTCTGTATATGCATATATTAATTGTACCCCTTAAATAGTGATTAATGTTTGCAACCCTCCTCCTGCCAATGTCTCAGTATTGCAAACAATGATGGGCTTTGTAGCAGTCTGTATGGGGGATTTTAATATGGTAATGAACAATGACTTAGATAGATTTCAGGCTGAAGTACAAGAAGGCAGTTCGCAGACCGCAAGTACGGTCTTTTCTAGACTGACTGTTGAGATGGGTTGGATAGATATGTGGCGGGAAAAAAAAACTTTGGACAAAAAGTTACCCCATCAAGAGGTGCATTATCCAGAATTCATTGTAATTCTGGGTAATGATCTCCTATTTACAGATCTAGAGGACATACAGTATATTACAGTCCACAGGGGGTTTCAGATCATGCCCCTGTTATAGCGAAGGTGTCACTATCAGAGGTCCTTAAAAGGGGCAATAGGATGCGTATAGATCCATTCTGGCTCACTCTCATGACTACTACTGATAGAGTTCCGGACCAATTTAAAATGTTTTTTGAAGTACATGATGGAATGACAGATGAATTACCAATATGGGAAATGTTGAAAGCATACTTGAGAGGATGTCTTCAATCCTCTATATCCTATATTAAAAAGGATACCAAGCGGAAGGAGGAGGAATGAAAAAGAGGCGGAGAGGAAATTTACTACTAACCCTGTAGAAGAAAATAGGATAGAATGAATGCAAATGGACAGACAATATATGCTACATCTAAAAGAGAAGAGTGACCGTACACTGTTCTTTTTTAAGCAACAGACATTTTAGATGGACAGTCAGGCAAGTAAATTACTGGCCCATGTAGTACGGGGAAACACCACGGCCCCACCAGTGCTTCGAATACAAAACACAGAGGGAATAGTTTTGGAAACATTACCAGCAATAATGATTTCATGGATTTTATCAGGATTTATATAAATCCTCGACTCAGGACCTGAGAATCTATCTTCAAGAAGTATTATGCCCACAGCTGAGTAATCAAAACAGAGAACTCCTGGATGAGGCCATCTCGCTGGAGGAAATTCAGCAGGCTATACGAGACCTCAATCCTGGTAAAGCACCTGGCCCTGATGGCATCCCAATAGAGGTGTACTCTAAATATATAGATATTTTAAGCCCCCAGTTAAACAAAATGTACAAAGCAGCTCAACAAGACTGTTTACCGGATACAATGTATGACGCAACTATAACAGTAATACCAAAACCTGATAAAAATCCGATGGAGTGCGGATCTTACAGACCAATCTCCCTATTAAACATAGACTACAAAATTCTTACTAAGATCCTCAGATTAAACAGGGTTATCACAACTATAGTGCATGAGGATCAAACGGGCTTTATCCCAGGAAGGTCTATGTCTAATAATATCAGGAGAGCACAAGTAGTAGCACAGATTGGAGCAGCTGAAAATAAGCAATGGGCCCTAGCCTCACTAGATAGGGCTAAAGCCTTTGACTCAATAGAGTGGCCGTATCTAACTGAGATATTACATAGCTTTGGCTTTGGCCCAGTGTTTATAAAATGGATCCATCTGTTCTATAAGCATCCTAAGGCCAACATCCTAGTAAACGGAACTCACTCAGACCCATTTCCTCTAAGCAGGGGCACAGGACAAGGATGCCCTCTGTCGCCTCTTTTATTTGCAGTGGACATAGAACATTTAGCTCTAAGACTACGCCAAGATTCAATATATAGAGGCAATATTGGCTACTGCTCCAAGCCCCTGACGAAGCCGCATCGCGGCGAAACATGTCAGGTGGAGGAGCGTTAGGCGCGCCATTTTAGGCAGGAATGGAGGGCTAATACGGCCCATGAATGTGTGTGTTTGTTTAGGGGCAGATATCTTAGGCCTGTGAGACACCTACCAGAGAGATAGCTCTCAGGGAAAGGAATTAAATGTAGTGTGCTGGTACTGAGCTGCAGTTCCTACAACAACGGAACTGAGTAGTGCTCTTGGTCTGAATGTGAATCAACTGTATGTGATTTTCACCAATCATACAATCTTATTACCGTTGGTAATAAGTGGCATGAGTTTGTGCGAGATTGATTGCGATACTAACCAATTCTAGTGTTATAATACCAACAGCAATAGACACCATTAAGAGTGTGAATGAGAAATACATTCCCACTCCTAACTGTACCACAGAGTGGCCAGCAGAGAGTTAATAATAGTTGTGTCAGCTCAAATAAAATTAATAACATTGCCAGCACTCTCAGCAAGATAACACTCAATGGTAGCAACCTAGGTTGCACCTAATTGTGCACCAATGAACTCCTAGTTTTGCATAGCAGTACCACACATGCAAACTACACCTGATCCTTAATGTAGCCTAGCTATTCTCAGGTTTATAACAGGCTCTGCGCCCATGGAAAAAGTATGCGGGGGCATCAATTGCAAGTGAGGAACCGTCACCCACTCCTCATTCCTGATAGTTTTAACCTATCCCTGTAGGTCTTGTGATTTTAGATTTGTAACAATAAAGATATTTAGTTTAGGACCCCTACAGGGATCTTTGTCGGTCCACTGACCGAATTGAGTAATTGTAATATATAGAGGTGTCACAATGGGAGGCAGGGAGGACAGAGTGGGACTCTATGCTGATGACCTGATTTTATTCATGGATGAAGTAGAGAGTACTCTTCCAAGGGCAATAGAACTAAGAACGATTTGGCTATTTCTCAGGTCTACACATAAATTGGACCAAGTCAGCACTCATGCCCCTTTGGAACCATAACTGGCCTTCAACGTACCTTAATCTCCCAGTAGTGGATCATTTCAAATATTTGGGTGTGGTTATTACCAGGGAATCATCTCTTTCTTTCACTAAGAATATAGCACCGTTAGAGAGATTGTTCCTTGATAAATTCAATACGTGGAAATCTATCCCGTTATCCATTATGGGCTGGCTGAACCTCATTAAAATGATATTGCTCCCGAAAGGCTTATATTTATTGGAACACGCTAGCACACCTATACCGAGGGGCTTTTTTGACTGATTACATGCCATGATGGCAACTTTCGTGTGGGGAAAGGCTAGATGTAAATTAGCATTACATACGTTGCAGAGAACTAAACAACAGGGTGGAGCGGCCCTACCAGACTTTTTCTTGTATTTTCTAGCAGGTCAATTAAGATTCTTGCCAACATGGGTGTCGCAATCGGTGTTGCCTAATGCGGAATTCTATCTTCAAGAGCTCCTGCATTTAAGTACCCTGTGGGCAGTATTAGAAAGCATACACTTATTCTCTAAACGAGCCCTACCTTTACATAAACTTGCGCATCAAGTATGGAGGGCGTCGAAGTTACAGTCTTATAACGATTTTTTGGATGTTATACCTTTATGGGAGAACCCCATGTTCCCTTATCTGATGAAACATGAAGGAGCGAGTGTTTGGAGAGCACATGGGGTACTGACTCTGAGGGATCTCTGAGAATGTGATTTTTTGCTCCTTCACCCAATTACAGGAAAGGCTTGGAGTGCCACAGACACCTTTCTTTAGATTTCTCCAGGTTAGACACGCCCTTAATGCACAGTTTGTGGATACTAACAAAGTTATCTCATCATATCCTCTGATAGGAATATTGAACACACAAGGCCCCAGGGGACTCATATCAGCCCTATACACGCATCTCTTAAACATCCAAATGTCTCTGATTCATTTGTCTACTGAAAGTAAATGGAAGAGCTCTATACTGAATCTAACAACAGAAGAATGGAATGAAGCTCTGGAAGCCTCTTTGAGGGTATCCCTATCAATAAATAATAGATTAATACAACTATATATATTACATAGAAGCTACTTATCACCTACTAGACTATGTAAATGGGTAGACTTACACATAGTAGATGCCACAGATGTTCACAAGTCAACGCTGTGCTGCTATATTCAGCATTTTTGGAAGGAAGTAGTGTCAATCCTATCTACCATGGTAGCTACTCTCATCCCAGTGTGCCCTAAATTATGTATATTAGGAGTCATAGAAGAGGAGGTGGACACAACATAAAAGAGTATTTTTAGGAGAAGCTTTATTCTTTGCTAGAAAAGCTATAGCAATAAGATTGATTTCAAATAGACACCCCACCATAGGACAATGGAAGTTACTAGTAGATCAAATGATTCCTATGGAGAACATTGTTTATAAAAAGAGAGGTTGCCCACAAAAATTCCAGAAAGTGTGGGGAGAGTGGTGTTCATCGTCACTTACGGTATCTAACATTCATAGATACACAGAGGATAGGACGAGGATATGATCTAATATTTTTTTTAAGAAGTACTTGCACTGGCATACACTGTCTCTATGTTTGTGATCCAATGCTCTAGATAAATGAATGAATCTATGGCTGTTACCCTGCATATTTGTATGTATTGTAAAAAAACACGGTTTTTGCTATATGTCATGCCTGAATTGTTAAACTTCACTAAAACGAGTTTAAAAAAATGCCTTTTTTCAGCCGTATATACTATGTTACTATGTGACTAATTCTTGTGAACTCTGTTGGCGAGTAGCGACCTCTCTAATTCACAAGAGTAGGAGCTGCATGTTGCGCTTAGCTTAGGGACACACACTTCTATTCGCGTGGTTGAAGTTGTACAGTTGTGTTCAAAATTATTCAACCCCCACTGAAATTGAGTGTTTTGGCCAGTTTGACATTGATTTTGATAATTTCAGTCATCTTGTTTACAATTAAATCAAAGAGGCACTTGTAAGTCAGACAAATATAACATAACATTTATAATGAAATGACCACAAATGTCTTTTCTGTGCTCACATCATTATCAGTTTTATTCAACCCCAAGTGACATTCAATCTTAGTACTTAGTACAACATCCTTTTCCAGTTATAACAGCTTTTAAATGTGAAGCATAGCTTGACACAAGTGTCTTGCAGCGATCTATGGGTATCTTCACCTATTCTTCATGGGCAAAAGCCTCCAGTTCGGTCACATTCTTAGGCTTGCGCGCTGCAACTGCTTTCTTTATGTCCCACCAGAGGTTTTCAATCGGATTTAAGTCTGGTGACTGCGATGGCCACTTCAAAATGTTCCAGCCTTTAATCTGCAACCATGCTCTAGTGCAGTGTTTCCCAACCAGTGTGCCTCCAGCTGTTGCAAAACTACAACTCCCAGCATGCCCAGACAGACTTTGGCTGTGCAGGCATGCTGGAAGTTGCAGTTTGGCAACAGCTGGAGGCACACTGGTTGGGAAACACTGCTCTAGTGGACTTGGAGGTATGCTTGGGATCATTGTCCTGTTGAAAGGTCCAACGTCTCCTAAGCCTCAGGTTTGTGACGGACTGCATCACATTTTCATCCAATATCTCCTGGTACTGAAGAGAATTCATGGTACCTTGCACACGCTGAAGCTTCCCTGTACCTGTAGAAGCAAAACAGCCCCAAAGCATGATTGACCCCCGCCATGCTTCACAGTAGGCAAGGTGTTCTTTTCTTCATAGGTCTTGTTCTTCCTCCTCCAAACATAGCGTTGATCCATGGGCCCAAACAGTTCTAATTTTGTTTCATCAGTCCACAGAACACTATCCCAAGACTTTTGGCATACTGCAGTCGACTCTTCTTATTCTTTGGAGACAGCAAGGGGGTGCGCCTGGGAGTTCTGGCATGGAGGCCTTCATTACGCAGTGTGCGCCTTATTGTCTGAGCTGAAACTTCAGTACCCGCATCTAACAAATCTTTTTTCAGTTCCTTAGCAGTCACACGGAGACTTTTCTCCACTTTGCGCTTCAGGTAGCGCACAGCAGTCGAAGTCAGCATCTTCTTTCTGCCATGACCAGGTAGCGTTTCAACAGTGCCCTTTGCCTTGAATTTGCGAATGATGCTTCCTATGGTGTCTCTTGGTATATTTAACATCTTTGCAATCTTCTTATAGCCATTGCCCTTCCTGTGAAGAGAACTCACCTCTTCGCTTATCTTCCTGGATCATTCTCTTGACTTCACCATGTTTGTAAACACACCAGTAAATGTCTAGAAGGAGCTGAGTATCACAGTCATTTTACATCTGCCTAATTGGTGCTTATTATGCTTGATTGCTGCTCCTTGACATCCACAGGTGTTTTCAATACCTGATCGAAAACACTTGAATGAACCTCTGTTCTTAAGAGTGGAAGTCTTTAAGGGGTTGAATAATTATGTCAATGAAGAAATCACAAAAAAAACATTTAATACTGTATTACAAAAACAATTGATGTAATTTTAGTTGCATTTGGTTCTTTAACCCCTTAGTGACCACCCATACATGTTTTTACGGCGGTCACTAAGGAGCCTTAGGCTGGGCCGCCGCGTTTTTACGGCGGCCCAGTCTAAGCGCTGCACGGCTCCGCCGTGCAGCGGGGAGCACGGTCCCGGCTCTCACATGAGAGCCGGGGCCCTGCTCTAACAGCCCGAACCGGCAGGAGTGCCGATCCGGGCTGTTTAACACTTTACATGCCGGGCGCAATGGGGAGCGGACTCCCTCTGTCTCCCATCAGCACCCCGCAAATGCGATTGCGGGGTGCTGATGTGCTGGGAAGCTTACCTAGCTTCCGATCAGGACCCCGAGCCTGTCTTCCAGCATCTCCAGCAGACTGTGCCTCTCTGGCGCAGCCTGTTGGTCAAAGTTGGAATAGCATTGCTATTAAAATGTAATGCATAATAGACATAATGCATTACATTTTAAAAGCAATCAAAATACTGTATATTATAGTCCCCTTGTGGGACTATTAAGTAGTAAAAAAAATAGAAAAAAAATACACATTTATTAAATAAAAAAAATTCCATAAAATAAAAATATATGCTTTTTTTTCCATTGAAAATACGCTTTTCAATGAAAAAAATTGCAAAAAGAAAATATCCCCCATATGTTTGGTATTTCCGCGTCCGTAACGACCCGGACTACATAAATATTATGTAAATTATCCCCTATAGTGAATGCCGTAAAAAATAAATAAAAAAAAAAGACAGAATTTCTAATTTATTCTTAGTTTCCACCGAAAAAAAAACGTAATAACAAGCGATCAAAAAGCGGCATTTACTCCAAATTGATACCAATGAAAAATACAAGTCTTCCCTCAAAAATAAAGCCCTCAATCAACTCCATAGAATAAAAAATAAAAAAGCTATGGGTCTTGGGAAGTGGCAATGCAAAATAATTTTTTGGGTTAATAAAAGGGGTTTTATTGCAAAAAAAAGTAGTAAAACGTAAAAAAAATTATAAGTATTTAGTATCACTGTAATCGTACTGACCCAGAGAATAAAGATATTATGTTTTTTGTACCGAAAAATGAATGCCGTAAAATTTATAATGTAAAAACGCAGTGGCAGTATTGCCATTTTTCCCCATCTCCCTCCCAGAAAAAGTCAATAAAAGTTAATCAGAAAGTTACATGTACCCCAAAATGATGCCATTAAAAACTACATCTTGTCCCGTAAAAAACAAGCCCTCATAAAGCTATATAGACGAAAAAATAAAAAAGTTATAGCTCTTGGAACGAGACCATGAAAAAAGGAAGTAAAACGCTTGGTCATAAAGGCCCAAACAGGCTTGGTCACTCAGGGGTTAAAAAGTCCTTGTAAGATTTCATTCTGAACACAATTACAAATGTACACTAAATTCCCTAAAACCCATTGGGGGTTGAATAATTTTGAACACAACTGTAGGAGAATAGCAGAAACTCCTAATGCTGGCCATACGTGTAATGATTGCGGAGACCCTCAAATGCCATGGCAGTACAAACACCTCACAAGTGACCCCATTTTAGAAAGAAGACACCCCAAGGTATTACGTGAGGGGTATGGTGAGTTCATGTAAAATTTTATTTTTTGTCACAAGTTAGTGGAATATGACACTTTGTAAAAAAAAAAAAAATATCAATTTCCGCTAACTTGTGCTAAAAAAACTTTTTTTTCTGTGAACTCGCCATGCCCCTCACGGAATACCTTGGGGTGTCTTCTTTCCAAAATGGGGTCACATATGGAGTATTTATACTGCCCTGGCATTTTAGGGGTCCTAAAGCGTGAGAATCCAAATGCGTAAAAATGCCCTGTGAAATCCTAAAGGTACTCATTAGAATTGGGGCCCCTTTGCGCATCTTGGCTGCAAAAAAGTGTCACACATGTGGTATCGCCGTACTCAGGAGAAGTAGGGCAATGGGTTTTGGGGTGTATTTTTATATATACCCATACTTTGTGTGAGAAATATCGCTGTAAACTACAACTTTTAAATTTTTTTTATACAAAGTTGTCAATTTACAGAGATATTTCTCTCACCCAACATGGGTATATGTAAAAACTACTTTTCCTGAGTATGGTGATAACACATGAGTGACACTTTTTTGCAGCCTGGGTGCGCAAAGGGGCCCAAATTCCAACGAGTACCTTTAGGTTTTACAGGGCTGCTCACAATTTAGCCCAACCCAAAATGCCAGAACAGTACAAACACCCCACAAATGACCCCATTTTGGAGAGAAGACACCCCAAGGTATTCGCTGAGGGGCATATTCAGTCCATGAAATATTGAACTTTTTGTCACAAGTTAGCGGAAAGGGAGACTTTGTGAGAAAAAACAATAAAAAATCAATTTCCACTAACTTGTGCCAAAAAAAAAATCTTCTATGAACTCGCCATGCTCTCACGGAATACCTTGGGGTGTCTTCTTTCCAAAATGGGGCACATGTGGGGTATTTATACTGCCCTGGCAATTTAAGGGGCCCTAAAGCGTGAAAAGAAAAATGCGTAAAAATGCCCTCCCAAAAGGTACTCATTGGAATTTGGGCCCCTTTGCGCATCTTGGCTGCAAAAAAGTGTCACACATGTGGTATCACCGTACTCAGAAGAAGTAGGGCAATGTGTTTTGGGGTGTATTTTTACATATACCCATGCTGGGTGAGAGAAATATCTCTGTAAATTGACAACTTTGTATAAAAAGTTTTTAAAAGTTGTCATTTACAGAGATATTTCTCTCACACAATATGGAGTATATGTAAAAACTACTATTTCCTGAGTATGGTGATACCACATGAGTGACACTTTTTGCAGCCTAGATGCGCAAAGGGGCCCAAATTCCAACGAGTACCTTTAGGTTTTACAGGGCATTGCTCACAATTTAGCTTCAAGCCCTAAATGCCAGAACAGTACAAACACCCACAAATGACCCCATTTTGGAGAGAAGACACCCCAAGGTATTCGCTGAGGGGCATATTCAGTCCATAAAATATTGAACTTTTGTCACAAGTTAGCGGAAAGTGAGACTTTGTGAGATATAACAATACAAAATCACATATTCCACTAACTTGTGCCAAAAATAAAATCTTACTATGAACTCGCCATGCTCTCACGGAATACCTTGGGGTGTCTTCTTTCCAAAATGGGGTCACATGTGGGGTATTTATACTGCCCTGGCAATTTAAGGGGTCCCTAAAGCGTGAGAAGAATCTGAATCTAAATGCGTAAAATGCCCTGCGAAACCTAAAGGTACTCATTGGAATTTGGGCCCTTTGCGCATCTTGGCTGCAAAAAGTGTCACACATGTGGTATCACCGTACTCAGAAGAAGTAGGGCAATGTGTTTTGGGGTGTATTTTTACATATACCCATGCTGGGTGAGAGAAATATCTCTGTAAATTGACAACTTTGTATAAAAGTTTTTAAAGTTGTCATTTACAGAGATATTCTCACACACAGTATGGAGTATTTAAAATACACCCCAAACACATTGCCGTACTTCTCCTAAGTACGGCGATACCACATGTGTGACACTTTTTTGCAGCCAAGATGCGCAAAGGGGCCCTAATTCCAATGAGTACCTTTAGGATTTCACAGGGCATTTTTACGCATTTGGATTCTCACGCTTTAGGGCCCCTAAAATGCCAGGGCAGTTTAAATACCCCACAAGTGACCCCATTTTGGAAGGAAGACACCCCAAGGTATTCCGTGAGGGGCATGTCGATTTCACAAAAAAAAAAAATTTGGGCACAAGTTAGCGGAAATTAATATTTTTTATTTTTTTATTTTTACAAAGTCTCATATTCCACTAACTTGTGACAAAAAATAAAATTTTACATGAACTCACCATACCCCTCACGGAATACCTTGGGGTGTCTTCTTTCTAAAATGGGGTCACTTGTGGGGTATTTATACTGCCCTGGCATTTTAGGGGTCTCTAAAGCGTGAGAAGAAGTCTGGAATCTAAATGCGTAAAAATGCCCTGTGAAATCCTAATGGTACTCATTGGAATTAGGGCCCCTTTGCGCACCCAGGCTGCAAAAAAGTGTAACACATGTGGTATCGCTGTACTCAGGAGAAGTAGGGCAATGTGTTTTGGGGTGTATTTTTACATATACCCATGCTGGGTGTGAGAAATATCTCTGTAAATGACAACTTTTTAAATGTTTTTTAAATGTCATGGTGTCATTTGGGGGGTATTTATACTATCCTGGCATTCTAGCACCTGAAGAAACATCACAGGTGCTCAGAAAGTCAGAGCTGCTTCAAAATGCCGAAAATTCACTTTTTTGCACCATAGTTTGTAAACGCTATAACTTTTACCCAAACCAATAAATATACTCTTATTGGATTTTTTTTTATCAAAGACGTGTAGAACAATAAATTTAGAGAAAAATTTAAAAAAGAAATGTAGTTTTTTTTTGACCACCAAATGAAAGCTCCATTAGTGAGAAGAAAAGGAGGTAAAATTCATTTGGGTGGTAAGTTGTATGACGGAGCAATAAACGGTGAAAGTAGCGTAGTGCAGAATTGTAAAAAGTGGCCTGGTCATTAAGGGTGTTTAAGCTAGGGGGGCTGATGTGGTTAACTTGGTCACGACAGGAGTACCATCGGCGCTTGATCTTAGCAACTATTAAAATTTTTTTTTTTTTTAAATGGTGACGTGCATATAATACAAATCTGATATATGAAAAAATTATAGCCAATTGTGTGCTCTCCAAATGCTGAAAAAAAAAATCTCTCCTGGACGCACATCATGGTAGGATTAGTAGTTATTTGAAGAGGCACAGTTTGCCCAGTACTGAATACGCACTGTAGATAGGAATATAATACAAGCATATATTAGATCAAAATATGATTTTTCTCACTGACGGCACTTCTTTTCTTTGAATCCGCCTTCTCCCATTCGGCCCCAAACATCTCCTGCCATGCCTTGTCTTTCAAAATTCGGTCCTGATATGAGATGAACCGAGTGTCCCACAAGGTAGGGCGCTCTTCAATCAGTGTGATCAGTTTTTCCACATCCATGGATGGCATTTTTAATAGTTTTTCAGCACTAGGGAGCACTGCTGACTTTTAGGCTGCTGCTCTTCCTGGGCCTTGAACTTTGATGTCAGTGGGCAGGACTTTATTTCCTAAGGGACAGGGTGGATGCACAGCACTCTGAGGATTGAGCTGCGGGAGCCCCTGGTTGTTACCCGTAGGAGGAGGGCTTACCCGAGCGGCATAAGACTTCTCTGGAAGCCGCTGCTGAAGACTGGATCCCTGGACTCCCCCTCGCTCCGGTCCTTCCCCCGTTGGGGTTACTGTCGGTGTCCCCTGGCATGGCGAACCTCAGCGGCCGTGCCGTACGTTCGGCTGCTATGCGGCGTTCGCGCGGGAGCGTCACTCCTGGGTGAGCCAGGTTGGCGTTGACGTCATCGGTCAGCACTGAATCCTCTTCCGGTGTGGGCAGTGGGAGGAGGCGTGTCTAAGACCGGAAGTGGGGGGTGCCGGTACGCGCCCGGCAGAGTTGAAATCCAGCTAGCTCTCGCTGCAGGCTGGTGTTGTGGCCTGCAGTGATCTCCATGGAGGGAAGCCAAGTGCAAAAAATGGAGCCCACACAGCGCGTTGAACCCACAGAAACCTATTAGGGATACTATGTTAGAGGGCCTGGGTCCTAGGAAGTTCAAATGTTTTGACGTCTACGAGAATGTTACTTCTGTAATCAAAAATGAATGGAGTAGGCCAGACAGAAAATTTTTTGTGCCATCTGCCCTAAAACGGAAGTATCCATTTGAAGATAAAGCTACGGTGGATTGGGACAGAGCTCCAAAGCTGGACACCCCAGTAGCGAAAATCTCTAAAAAAGCAGCCCTTCCGTTTGAGGATTCAGGAACGCTCCGATGGACAGGAGGGCTGAGGTGTATTTGAAGAAAAATTGGGAAGCAGCTGCTGGCTCATTTTGACCCGCCATAGCTGCCACCTCAGTGGCCAGATCATTAAGAGTCTGGATGAATGAATTGGAGGAGCAGATAAAGAAAGGGATACCTAGGGAGGAGTTGCTTGCCTCATTTCCAACCCTTTATAGTGCCATTGACTTTTTAGCGGATGCTTCAGTAGATTCTCTGAAGCTATCTGCGAGAGCCGCTGCCCTTTCAAATTCTGCCCAAAGGGCCATTTGGCTTAAGGATTGGAAAGGGGATTAGGTTTCTAAAGCCAAATTATGCACCATTCCCTGCAGGGTGAATTCCTCTTCGGGCCAACATTAGATGACTTTCTAGAGAAGGTTTCTGACAGGAAGAAGCGATTCCCATCTACAAGCCAGCAGCCCCCTAAAAGACCTTTTCTCTCTCATACGACCAGATTCAATTATAAGAGAAGAGAAAGACAAAGGATTTCTTTTTTCAGGTGGAGAGGCCTCAAAAAAGCCTCAACAATGACGCAGATTCCCGGTAGGAGGTCGGCTCTCCCTCTTCGCAGAACAATGGCAAGAGATCTCGAACAGCCCCTGGATTCTTTCAAGCATATCGGAAGGCTATTGTTTAAACTTCCTGAAAACTCCTCCAGAAAGGTTTGTCTTGACAGACTATCGCTCCAGTCCAGAGAAGCTGGAAGCATTGCTTCTGGAAATTTCGGACTTGTTAAGGAAGAATGTTCTGCGAGAGGTCCCTGCTCAAGAGAGGGGGAGGGGCTTTTACTCAACACTTTTTCTTGTGAAAAAGCCAAACGGCACCTACCAAACCATATTAAACCTAAAAGTACTCAACAAATACCTGGTGTATGAGAAATTTCGTATGGAGACCATCAGTTCTGTAATTCCGAATTTGTTCCAGGCTGCTACATGGCAACCCTGGATCTTATTACCATGTACCAATCCATCCCAATCACCAGAAATACTTAAGAGTAGCAGTTCAGTTTCCAGACAGACTCCTACATGTACAGTTTCAGGCCCTGCCGTTTGGGTTATCCCAGGCACCCAGACTATTTACAAAAATAGTGGCGGAGATGATGGCTCATCTGAGAGAGATGGATTTGGTTGTCATTCCTTATCTGGATGATTTTCTCCTTCTCTCTCAGAAACCAGACCAGTTAATCAGTCAGATTTCCTGGTTCAGGGAGGTCTTAGAGAAACCGTGTTGGGATTTAAATCTACAAAAATCCAGTCTTGTACCAAGCCAGATACGTACCTTTCTAGGGCTATCCCTGGACTCCCAGAAACAAATGTGTTTTCTTCCACCACAAAAAATATCCCTACTGGTCTCCAGGGTTCAAAACGTTATAGCTCGCCATTCCATCTCCTTAAGAGAAGCAATGTCCGTTCTAGGCCTGATGATGGCCGCAATCCCTGGAGTAGAATGGGCTCACTTCCACTCAAGGCCACTACAGTTGCAGATTCTGGAGGTTTGGGACAAAGATCCCCAATCCTTGGATTCTCTCTTTTACCTTTCACCTCGAACATTAAAAGACCTAGAATGGTGGACGGTGCCTTCAAACCTTCAGAGAGGGGTCCCTTGGTCAAGGAAGGATCTCCTAACCCTGACTACAGATGCAAGTCCTTGGGGTTGGGAAGCCCACATAAATTCACTCCCTCTGCAGGGACAGTGGAATCAGGAAATAGTCTCCAAGCCTCAAAACTTCAAGGAGCTTCTAGCTATTCTCATGGCCTTGAAGGGGAGCCTCCACCTTATAAAAGGCAGAAATATCTTGATTTATTCAGACAACATGACGGCAGTGGCTCACATCAACCGTCAGGGGGGGACCAGATCCCCAGATCTGATGTCTCTGACCAAAGAAATCTTCAAGTTAGCAGAAAGTTTCCTTCCATCTATCATGGCAGTACACTTAAAGGGAACGGAGAATGTGACTGCTGACTTTCTGAGCAGGCATCAAATTGAGCAGGGGGAATGGTCCCTAAATCAGCAAATCTTCGACGACATTGTGGCCCTATGGGGTCTCCCGGTGGTAGATCTCTTTGCCACGAGGGAGAACAGAAAAGTGGAAAAGTTCTTCTCCCTATCTCCATCCAAGCAGCCCACAGCAGTAGACGCATTGGCCTAATCATGGAAAGTAGGCCTTCTGTACGCCTTCCCTCCTATAAAACTACTCCCGAGGGTCCTAAAAAGATTCGGGAGGAGAAGGCTCTAGTAATTACTATAGCCCCCTTTTGGCCCAGGAGGGTCTGGTTTTCCTGGCTAAGGAAGATGTCGGTAGAAGACCCCTGGGTACTTCCTGTCTTCCCGGGGCTACTAGTGCAGGGTCTAGTACTTCATCCACAGATAGAGAGCCTGCATCTGACTGCCTGGCTGTTGAGAGGCAAATCCTAAAAATGAAGCTTTCTGGAGATGTAATAAACACCCTTTTGGCCAGCAGGAAAGCTGTTACTTTTAAAATTTATTTAAGGGTTTGGAGGGCCTTCCTTAGGTTTGCAAATAAGCCCATTAATGTCCTAGAACCCCCGGAATTACCCGTAGTTCTTAGCTTTCTCCAGGAGGGTTGGAATAAAAAACTCAGACCTAGTACTTTAAAGGTCCAGATCTTGGCCTTAAGCGCTCTCTTTGAATATAAATTAGCAGACCACCCCTGGATAAAAAGATTTGTCACTGCAATTTGAAAACTTGCACCAGTCCAAAAGTCCAGAGTTCCTCCCTGGGATTTAAAGGGCTTCTGTCACCCCCAAAAGTCATTTTTCATTTTTGGGCTTACTAAAATCCTTATAGTGCGATTATTTAATATATAGTGTTCTTACCTTTTTCTGTGGTTTATTTTCCTTAATAATCGCACTTTTACAATATGTTAATTACCTCGCTACCAGCAAGGTAGGAAAGGGAATTCGATTGTCTTGATATTAGGAGATGCTTAATTCAGTACCTTTTTGCCACCCAGGAATGGAGGTCATCCTCTAAGCTTATGGTTTCCTTTCAGGGACAGAAGAAGGGTTCTTCTGCTTCCTCACAGTTTATTGCCAGATATATTTAACAGGCCATTTACCTTGCATATTCCTCTAAAGGAGTTCCCCCTCCTGCCGGGTTTGGAGCACACTCAACTAGAGCGATATCCACATCCTGGGCAGAAAGAGCTTCTGCTTCTATTGACCAGATTTGCAGAGCTGCTACGTGGAGTTCTCCACATACCTTTTTTAAACACTATAGACTGCAGCTTCTTTCCCAGGAGGGTTTGGGGTTTGGGCATAAAGTCCTCCAAGCAGTTGTCTCACCCTAGATAATCTAGCTCAGATATCCATGGGTGCTGTCATAGGCGAGGGGGGAAATATGTGATTACACTTACTGGTAATCATTTTTCCTTGAGCCTATGACAGCACCCGCCAAATACCCTCCCAAATATATAAAAAAAAATAATAAAGTTTTTTGATAGAGATGTAGTGTATATATATGTTTATATATATATATATATATATATATATATATATATATACACAGGGAGTGCAGAATTATTAGGCAAGTTGTATTTTTGAGAATAAATTTTATTATTGAACAACAACCATGTTCTCAATGAACCCAAAAAACTCATTAATATCAAAGCTGAATATTTTTTGGAAGTAGTTTTTAGTTTGTTTTTAGTTTTAGCTGTTTTAGGGGGATATCTGTGTGTGCAGGTGACTACTACTGTGCATAATTATTAGGCAACTTAACAAAAAACAAATATATACCCATTTCAATTATTTATTTTTACAGTGAAACCAATATAACATCTCAACATTCACAAATATACATTTCTGACATTCAAAAACAAAACAAAAACAAATCAGTGACCAATATAGCCACCTTTCTTTGCAAGGACACTCAAAAGCCTGCCATCCATGGATTTTGTCAGTGTTTTGATCTGTTCACCATCAACATTGCGTGCAGCAGCAACCACAGCCTCCCAGACACTGTTCAGAGAGGTGTACTGTTTTCCCTCCTTGTAAATCTCACATTTGATGATGGACCACAGGTTCTCAATGGGGTTCAGATCAGGTGAACAAGGAGGCCATGTCATTAGATTGTCTTCTTTTATACCCTTTCTTGCCAGCCATATGTAGTGTGTCTTTTTGTGTAGTCTTTTCTGTTTCCTTAGTTCTTGGAATAGGACTGGCATGATGGGGGTTGTACTTACCTTTTAAAGAGTCTGTGCTTCCGGTTTCCTGGCTCAAGGAAAAATGATTACCAGTGAGTGTAATCACATATTTCTGATATGATTTCATCAAGCAGTTTTAATGGGGGGGAGCTTTTTTGACACTCCCACTGAGATAAATTTTACCTAGAAACTGCACTGGACCGGAGTCTAGGCCACAAAGCTAAGGGAGAGGGATGGTGGTCACCTCCCAGGAATCCCTAGACCTCTCCCTGACTCCTGCCAATTTGAGTAGACCTTGAAGGTGGGAATACTCATAAACCGGAACCTAAGCCCTGGAGACTCTGGAAAGCCCTAGGAGTGGTGGCAGGGAATGAGACTACTGGTTCCTTCCCAAATGAAGGAACCAGCGTCTCCCTGAGGACTAGAAAGCAACTAACACAAACAAACAACGAAATGCACTTAACTTAAAGCAGAATGGAGGAGCAGGAGATCCAAAGGAACAACACACCAGCTCAAACAACTCCAGCAGGAAATATCAACCGCATGGTAAGCAGTGTGAGTCAGAACTAAATAGGGCCTCAGTAATGACTAAAAGCTGCACCTGACAAGAGGTGTGGTCATAACCAAACAACACTTCAAGGAGAAAACAGAGAGACTATCAGATACCCTCACGTGCTGCCAGTCTCTCCGATCTTTTCACCTCTGTCATGGAAGGGACCGTTATAGTACCCCCTCCCTCTACGGATGACCTCCGGACACGCAGGAACCGACATTTTTTCCTCTGGACCGTAACCTTTCCAGTGCACGAGATACTGAAGAGATCGACTAAGAATTTGTGAGTTCACTATCCTGGCGATCTGAAATTCAAGATTACCGTCCACCAAGACAGGAGCAGGAGGTGGGGAGGACAGTTCAGCAGGTTCGACATATCTTTTCAGTAATGATTTGTGAAAAACATTATGAATTTTTAAAGCCTGTTGGAGTTTAAGACGATACAGTGTAGTTTCACAATGTTATCGACAAACACTTGTGCGAGAGTTTTAGCATTAGGAAGACCTGATAATGCTATAAAGTGCAACATCTTGTTGAAGCAATCAACAACCACCAGAATCACAGATTTCCCTGAGGAATTAGGCAAAAATGTGATAAAGTCCATGGACAAATGAGTCCACGGTCGGGACGGGATAGACAAGGGAAGTAGAGATCCTGAAGGCTGAGTATGTGTCACCTTGGTACGCGTACAAGTCTCACAGGCTGACACATAGCACTCAATACATTTACGCAATCCTAGCCACCAGAATCTCCGGGAAATGAGATCAACCGTGATCTGTTCCCAGGGTGTCCCGTAAGAACAGTACTGTGATGTTCCTGGAACACCTTGTTCCGTAGTGCCAAACAACGTCCCTGGAGGACAAGATCAGATGCCTCTTCCTGGGCCTCCAACACCTCTCTCTGCTTCAAATTCAGGATAAAGGGCGGATACAACCACTCCAACAGCTAATATCAGGCCGGGATCCTCCGAATGCCCCCCGAAAGCTACGCGGCAAAGCATCTGCTTTCATGTTCTTAACCCCAAGGTGATAGGTGACAACAAAAAATTAAATCTGGTAAAAAACAACGACCATTTGACCTGCCTTGGGTTTAGACGTTTAGCCGACTCCAGATAAGCCAGATTTTTGTGACCAGTAATTACTGTAATGGGATGAATTGCATCTTCCAACCAATGACACCATTCCTCAAAAGCCAACTTAATGGCAAGCAACTCTCTATTACCTACATCATAATTTCTTTTAGCAGTAGTGAGTTTTATAGAGAAAAAAGCACATAGGCGCCATTTGCTAGGAGAAGGACCCTGCGACAAGACTGCTCCAACCCCTACCTCAGATGCGTCAACTTCCACAATGAATGGCTGTGACACATCAGATTGCACCAGTATAGGAGCGGAAGCAAAACACTCCTTCACTGCTGAAAAGGCATGTAATGCCTCATCAGACCAGACTGAGAAATCCGCACCTTTCTTAGTCATATCTGTTAATGGTTTAACAACAATCGAGTAATTCAAGATAAATTTACAGTAGTAGTTGGTGAACCCCAAAAATCACATGAGCGCGTTCCGGAATTGCACTTCCAGAACCGCAAATACACACTTCTCCATCTTAGCATACAATTTATTCTCCCTTAGGATCTGTAAAACCTGTCTCAGGTGATTCTGATGCTTCTCCATGTCGGGGGAATAAATTAAAATATCATCCAGATACAACACCACAAACCTGCTCATCAGATGATGAAAGATGTCATTGATGAAATGTTGAAAAACTGCTGGAGCATTGGTTAACCCAAAAGGCAATGACCCTCAGGGGTATTAAAAGCCATTTTCCATTCGTCCCCCTCCTTGATCCTTATCAGATTATATGCGCCCCTCAAATCCAACTTCGAGAACACCTTGGCACCAACAATCTGATTGAACAAATCTGGGATCAAAGGAAGGGGATAAAGATCACGGACAGTAATGTGATTAAGCTCACGGAAGTCTGAACATGGCCTAAGAGTTCCATCCTTTTTCTTAACAAATAAGAACCCTGCATCCACTGGGGATTTGGATGGTCTAATATGACCGTTGGCCAAACTCTCGGTGATATATTCTCGCATGGCGGCTCTTTTGGGTTCGGAAAGTTTATACAACCGAGACTTGGGCAATTTAGCTTCAGAAACAAGGCTGATGGGGCAATCTTACTCCCGATGTGGAGGCAACTCCTGGTCTCCACTTTTAGAGAATACATCAGAAAATCCGAAATAAAAGAAGGTTACACCAGAAACTGACGTGCTAAGACAGTTGTCTATGCAAAAATCACTCTGTCTTGCTTGCCAATCGATGGTAGGGTTATGTTTGGATAGTCACGGTAAACCTAGCACCAGAGGAGCAGGCAGACCCTCCAGCACAAAACATGAAATGGATTCTTGATGAGAATCTCCAACCTTTAGGCGAATGTCCTGCACTATTTGTGACAAATACTTTTGTGAGAATGGAGCAGAATCAATTGCAAACACCGAAATATTTTTGTCTAATGCGCTTGTTGTCAAACCATGCATACGAATGAATTGGCCATCCACTAGGTTAACCCCTGCCCCACTGTCAATAAATAATTCAATTCCCAGTGTTTTTGAAATCGGGTACTGCTGGTAAATGACAAAAATACATTCTCAGATTCCCCACCCACACCACTAAGAGTGAGAACAGGACTAAACACATTAGTTTTTTCTTTCCCTTTTTCACCTTAAATTTTAACATAAGGACATACGTTAACAAAATGTCCCCTATTACCACAGAAAAAGCAGAGTCTTTTCTTAACCCTAACGTTTTTATTGCCAGGTGCAGGAGTGACTTCCCCCAACTGCATTGGCTCATCATCAGACATGAGTTCAATTGCCTCCTAACTAAAATGTAGGAAGAGGCCGCCTCCCCATATGCTAGTGTGTCCTGAGCAAGAGAAACCTTAGACCTCTCCCTCAGGTGTCTATCAATACGTACAGACAGAGACATGGCTGCCTCCAATAAATCTGGATATTCGTGAAATGCCAATGCGTCCTTCAGGTTCTCGGATAACATAGTACATAAGGCCGAAAAAAGACATCTGCCCATCCAGTTTGGCCTGTCATCCTGCTAGTTGACCCAGAGAAAAGCAAAAAAAAAAACCTGTGAGGTAGAAGCCAATTTTCCCCACTTAAGGGGAATATAAAATTCCTTCCTGACTCCAATCAGGCAATCAGAATAACTCCCTGGATCAACGATCCATCTCTAGTAGCAATAGCCTGTAATATTATTATACTCCAGAAATACATCCAGGCCCCTCTTCAATTCCTTTATTGTATTCACCATCACCACCTCTTCAGGCAGAGAGTTTCATAGTCTCACTGCTCTTACCGTAAAGAATCTTCTTTTATATTTATGTGCAAACCTTCTTTCCCCCAGACGCAGAGGATGTCCCCTCAACACAGTTCTGGGGATAAATAGATGATGGGAGAGATCTCTGTACTGACCCCTGATATGTTTATAAAATTTTTTAATGATCTTTCAGGGTACTGTAGTTGCCCCATTCCAGTTATTACTTTAGTTGCCCTCCTCTGAATCCTCTCCAGCTCTGCTATGTCTGCCTTGTTCACAGGAGCCCAGAACTGTACACAGTACTCCACGTGTGGTCTGACTAGTGATTTGTAAAGTGGCAGGACTATGTTCTCATCACAGGCGTCTGTGCCCCTTTTGATGCAACCCATTATCTTATTGGCCTTGGCGGCAGCTGCCTGACACTGGTTTTTGCAGCTTAGTTTGCTGTTTATTTAAATTCCTAGATCCTTTTCCGTGTCAGTGTTACCGAGTGTTTTACCATTTAATATGTAGGGGTGACTTGCATTATTCCTTCCCATGTGCATAACTTTACATTTGTCAGTGTTAAATCTCATCTGCCACTTATCTGCCCAAGCCTCCAATCTATCCAGATCCCTCTGTAGCAGTATATTTTCCTTTGTAGTGTTAATTACTTTACACAGTTTAGTGTCATCTGCAAAAATTGATATTTTACTATACTAGCCTTCTAATAAATATATTGAAAAGAATAGGGCCCAGTACTGACCCCTGAGGTACCCCACTATTGACAGTGACCCAATCTGATTAAGTACCATTAATAACCACCCTCTGTTTTCTGTCACTCAGCCAGTTACTTACCTACTTACAGACATTTTCTCCCAGTCCGAGCATCCTCATTTTATATACTAACCTTTTATGTGGTACAGTGTCAAATGCTTTGGAGAAGTCCAGATATACGACATCCATTGATTTACTGCTGTCAAGTCTAGAACTTACCTCCTCATAGAAACTGATTAAATTTGTTTGGCATGACCGATCCCTCATGAAGCCACGCTGATAGGGTGTTATTTGCTTATTTCCGTTGAGATCCTCTAAGATAGCATCTCTCAGAAAACCTTCAAACAGTTTACCCACAACAGATATTAAACTTACCGGCCTATCGTTTCCGGGCTCTGTTTTTGGACCCTTTTTGAATATTGGCACCACATTTGCTACATGCCAATCCTGTGGAACATTCCCTGTCAGTATAGAGTCCGCAAATATCAGACATAGGGGTCTGGCTATGACATTACTTAATTCCATTAAGGATAAGGGGTGTATGCCATCCAGTCCTGGCGATTTGTCTATTTTAAACTTTTTAAGTCGCTGTTGTACTTCTTCTTGGGTCAGACAGGACACTTTTAGTGGGGGATTTATTTTTACATTCAGCATTTCATCTGACAGTTTATTTTCCTCAGGAAATACATTGGAGAGAAAAATATTTAACAGCTTTTCTTTCTCCTCGTCGCTCTCTGCAACTCCCCCCTCATTACTCTTTAAAGGGCCAACACCTTCAGATTTATACTTTTAACATTTATATAATTGAAGAATATTTTAGGGTTAGTTTTACTCTCTTTGGCAATTAATCTCTCGGTCTCTACTTTGGCCGCTTTTATTTGTTTTTTACATGTTCTATTTTTTTCCTTATAGTTTTTCAGTGCTTCCTCGCTACCCTCCTGTTTTAGTGATTTGTATGCTTTCTTTTTGTCATTTATTGCGTTTTTTACATTTCTATTTATCCACATTGGTTTCTTTTTGTTCCTTAACCTTATACGGTATGTACCTCTCACAATGAGATTTTAGGATGCTTTTAAAGATATCCCATTTTGTGGCGGTATTTTTGTTTTTGAGGACTTTGTCCCAATTAGTTAGGCCTATGGCCTTGCTTAGTTGGCTAAATTTAGCTTTTTTGAAGTTCGGTATTTTTGTTCTTCCCTGTAGAAATGCTCTTTTAAATGATAATTGGAAGGTTATTACTTTATGGTCACTATTTCCCAGGTGTACCGCAACCTGCACATCTGTTGTTCTGTCAGGTCTATTGGTTAATACTAAGTCCAATATGGCCGTCCCTCTAGTCGGGTCCTGAACCAATTGGGAAAGGCAATTGTCTTTGGTTATTGCCAAGAAGCTGTGATGTACAGCTTTCAGTTTCCCAGTCTATATCTGGGTAGTTGAAGTCCCCCATAATAAGCACCTCATTATTATTTGCAGCCTGGTCTTTCTCGTTTAGTAATAGATTTTCTGTGGACTCTGGTATATTAGGTGGTTTATAGTAAACTCCTATTAGGAATTTATTATTGTTTTTTGCTCCATGTATCTCTACCCACAGTGACTCCACATGTTCATGTCCCTCACTTATATCTTCTCAAACTGCGGGCTTTAGACAGAACTTTATATAAAGGCAGACCCCTCCCCCTCTTCGGTTTTGATGATCCTTTCTAAACAGACTGTAACCTTGTACATTAACTGCCCAGTCATAGCTATCATCCAGCCATGTCTCAGTTATTCCCACTATGTCATAGTCCTCCTCGCACATCACTAATTCCAGTTCCCTAGTTTTGTTAGTCAGGCTCCTGGCATTAGTATACATACAATTAAGAGGTTTTTGTATATTTTTAACCCTACACCTTTCCTTCTGAACTGTTCTAGTTCCTCCTTCCATTCCTCCCCCAGTCCCACTACCTTGCCCCCGTTATCTATCTGCACTATCTTCCCTTCCTATAACGTAATTACCCTCTCCCCCCAGTCCCTAGTTTAAACACTCCCCCAACCTTCTAGCCATCTTTCCCCCCAACACAGCTGCTCTTCCCCATTGAGGTGTAGCCATTCCCTACGATAGAGCCTGTAGCCGACAGAGAAGTTGGCCCAATTCTCCAGGAACCCAAACCCCTCCTTCCTACACCAGTTCTTGAGCCACTTGTTAACCTCCCCAATCTCCCACTGCCTTTCTTGTGTGGCTCTTGGTACAGGCAGTATCTCGGAAAATACTACCTTTGAGGTCCTTGCCCTAAGCTTTTGACCTAAATCCCCGAAATAATTTTTAAGGATGCTCCACCTACCTCTAACTTTGTCATTGGTTGCCATTGGTTCCAATTTGGACCATGACCACTGGATGTTCTCCAGCAACTCCCAGTAATTTGTCAACCTGATCTGTGATGTGTTGAACTCTAGCGCCGGGAAGACAGCACACTGTTCGGCGATTACGGTCTTTGTGACAGATTGCCCTATCTGTTCCCCTAATAATGGAGTCTCCCACTACCAGCACCTGTCTGGCCTGCCCTGCTCTCCTCGTCCCCTGCTTACTGGAGCCGACATTCCCCTGACTGACAGAGGAAGTGTCCGGCTGCAGCAGTGCCATCCCTTAACTGACATCCTCCTCATCTGCCAAACGTGCTAACTTGTTGGGGTTTGTCAGATCAGGGCTATCCTCCCTGGTACTCTTCCCTCTACCCCGCTTTCTAACTGTCACCCAGCTAGCTGCCTCACTTTCCTCAGCCTCCTCACTGTCACTTTCCCTTTTGCTCGGTAAGAAGCAAACTCTTTTGCAAAATGTCAATGCCACTCAGTGTTGCAACTCGCCCGTTTAGAGACTCGATTTGCGATTCCAAACAGGCAATTTGCTCACATTTTGAACAAAGATATACACCCTCGAACGGCTGATCCAGGACTGCATACATCATACAAGATGTGCACTGGATGGCGTTGTCAATTGTGTGTAGTTTCTAAATTGGATCCATTTATAGGTGGTTTCCTCTAACGTCCCCCGTCCCCCCCCAAAAAAAAAATGTAAAGTAATAACTATTATATAAAAGCAGAGAAATAGAAATTTAAAAAGCTGCAAATTTTTCCAAATTTCTTTTTTTGTGGTAAATATGGGATTTAAAAAAAAATTTGAAAAATATTGACTGAAATTTACCACTATCATGAAGTAAAATGTGTCACAAGAAAACAGTTTCAGAATGGCTTGGACAAGTAAAAGTGTTCCAAAGTTATTACCACATAAAGTGACACGTGTCAAATTTCCAAAAAACAGCCTATTCCTTAAGGTGAAATATGGCAGGGTCTGGAAAGAGTTAAGTAATAAACAATTATACATGTGTTATTAACCCCTTAATTATTTATTCAAGTGGTAATAATACTTCAAAACAAATATATACATGTATCATATATCAATGTCATGGTAATCCTTGTCTTCGTTCTTGACACATTAAATAACAATAGTAATATTTTTCAATAACTTTCTGTCACTAACTTACCCGTCTGGGCTCCAGCGGCAAGAACTCCAGCTTTTGCGTGATCACGTCAGGAGAGATGGGCTGCGAAGCCATGCCCCATGGTGATGTGACAGCAAGCATTACTAGCAACAGGATTCAATGCTCTGTTTTTCTCCAAAGTGGGCATGTGCTGGAGGAAAACTAGCAGCCGTTCAGTTCCCGTGTGGTGTGTCTGACTAATGGAGTCATGGACCTACTGTATCAGGTTCTTATCTTGGGACTTGGTGCTCTATTTAAATCCCTTGCTGGCAATTCACCTTTGCCAGTTATAGGTTTACTCCCTTGCTGTGTTCCTGGTTCTGTCTGAGAGTATTTTGGATTAATATATTGACCTTGGCTTGCCTCTGACCTTCCTCTGTCTGGTAATTTTGTACTGTGATAAATCTAGTTCCAACATTGGCTTGGCTATTTTGACTACCCTCGGTCCTCAAGTAAGTAGGAAAAGCAGGTTGGGTTCCAGTCAGGGTTCACTGTGTGTGTTTTTCCTGCCTACTGTGCTGACAGTATAACTTACCATACATTTTTTTCCGGGTGACTTAGTGCCATGAACCCCATGTCAGAACTAGCAACCAAGAAGTAGGGTATTGTCCAACTAGTCCAGGACTTGGCATTGAGGGTTCAACAGCAGGACCATACATGCTTTACTACTTTTAGGGAAAGTTGTAGGCTATACTTCTGTCTTAGGCCTCACTCATCAGAGTTGGAAGCTTAGAGGGTGGGCATCATTATGTCCCTACTTCAGAGAGACCCTCAGGAGTGGGCATTTTCTTTGCCGTCCAACTCCCCTGAACTATTTTCTGTTGATTTTTTTTTTTTTTTTTTCGCTTCTTTGCACCTGCTATATGATGAGCCAGACAGGGATACTTATGCTGAGAGCCAGCTTCTGTATCTTAGTCACGGTAAGAGACTAGTGAACGAGTACTGTGCTTTGTTCCATAAATGGTGTACTACCTCTAGTTGGAATGACCCAGCTCTGTCGTTGGCCATTCAGCTGGACAGGTTTATTAGGAAACGTAAGCATGAGAGATCTGTCTGTGCCCATTCCTCTTCTCCCTTCCCTTTTCCTAAGTCCTCCGTATGCAAGGCTCCTGAAGAGTTCTGTGCCACGTTGTCTCAGCAGCAGAGGGAACATTGCCATAAGGAACAAATTGTGCTTCTCCAGAGGCAGCCTGGCTCATCAATTACGATCCTGCCCTATGAGATCTAAGGCAGAAAACTTCAGCGTCTGAGTGACGATCATGGGGGTATTTCCCGAGAAATGTGGTAGAGTGCTCCTGCCAGTGAAATTATCTTTTCAGGGGTCTGTTTCTGGCATGACCTTTGTTGATTCAGGGGTCACTGCAAATTTTGTTAATTATATTTTTGACTGCTTTGGGTGTTGTGGTCTGCGAATTAGTAGCATAGTTTATAAGGCTGAAAAAGACATCATCCAGTTCAGCCTGTTATCCTGCAAGTTGATCCAGAGGAAGGCAAAAAAAAAAAAAATCCTGTGAGGTAGAAGCCAATTTACCTCACTTTAGGGGGGACAAATTCCTACCTGACTCCAATCAGGCACTCAGAATAACTTCCTGGATCAACAACCCATCTCTAGTAACTATAACCTGTAATATTACACTCCAGAAATACATTCAGGCCCCTCTTGAACTCTTTTAGTGAATTCACCATCACCACCTCCTCAGGCAGAGAGTTCCATAGTCTCACTGCTCTTACTGTAAAGAATTATCTTCTATGTTTATGTACAAACCTTCTTTCCTCCAGACGCAGTAGATGCCCACTCGTCACAGTCCTGGGGATAAATAGATGATGGGAGAGATCTCTGTACTGACCCCGGATATATTCATACTTAGTTATTGGATCTCCCCTCAGTCCTCTTTTTTCTAAAGTGAATAATCCTAATTTTGATAATCTTTCTGGGTACTGTAGTCCACCCATTCCAGTTATTACTTTAGTTGCCCTCCTCTGAACCCTCTCCAGCTCTGCTATGTCCGCCTTGTTCACAGGAGCCCAAAACTGTACACAGTACTCCATGTGTGGTCTGACTAGTGATTTGTAAAATGGTAGGACTATGTTCTCATCACGGGCATCTATGCCCTTTTTGATGCAACCCATTATCTTATTAGCCTTGGCAGTAACTGCCTGACACTGGTTTTTGCAGCTTAATTTGCTGTTTATTAAAATTCCTAGATCCTTTTCCAGGTCAGTGTTACCGAGTGTTTTACCATTTAATATGTACAGGTGACTTGCATTATTCCTTCCCATGTGCATGACCTTACATTTGTCAGCGTTAACCCTCATCTGCCACTTCTCTGCCCAAGCCTCCAATCTATCCAGATCCATCTGTAGCAGTATACTGTTCTCTTCTGTGTTAATTACTTTACACAGTTTAGAGCAGGGGTCTCAAACTCAATTTACCTGGGGGCCGCAGGAGGCAAAGTCTGGGTGAGGCTGGGCCGCATAAGGGATTTCACAAAAAAAAGTCCTCAAATGTCATTATTAACAGTTTTAATTATTTCTTCTAAACATGAAGTGTCCTGAACATGAATAGAACATTGAGTGAAGTTCCCCCTCTGGCTCCCTCCATGTTGTCACATTTCTCCCCCTCTGGCTCCCTCCATGTTGTCACATTTCTACCCCCCCCCCCCCTCCCCTCCATGCCATCCATGTTGTGTTGTCACTTACACCACACTCGCTACCCTTACATAACACAACCTGACCTGTCCTGACTCTCCTGCCGGCTGCCTGCGGCTCTTCAATTCAATCTTTTTCTGACCGCTGTGGCTGTGTCAGACTGCTCGCCTCTGATAGTCCCTCTGCTCTGGCTGCTTCCCGCTGCCGCCGCGGCGCTGCTCACTTACCCTGTCACACCCCCGTGGCTTGCCCTGAGCCCATGTGACCGTGTGTTGCCATGACGGTACTCGTAGGCTGGGCGGGTGGCGTGGCGCTGCAGCAGTACTACAGTAAATCAGATGATTTTTTTTCATTCATTCATTTTTGCGCAGGCTGGCCGTTAGTGCGGGCCACAAAATATTGTACTGAGGGCCGCGAGTTTGAGACCCCTGGTTTAGAGTAATCTGCAGAAATTAATCTTTTACTGTGCAATGGGCCGATACCTTGAGATTTATACTTTTTACCATTCATATAATTGAAGAACATTTTAAGGTTAGTTTTACTGTCTTTGGTAATGAATCTCTCTGTCTCTAGTTTGGATGCTTTTAAACCCCTGGTTTAGAGTAATCTGCAGAAATTAATCTTTTACTGTGCAAGCCTTCTACAAGATCATTAATAAATATATTGAAGAGAATAGGGCCCAATACTGACCCCTGTGGTACCCCACTAGTGACAGTGACTTAATCTGAGTGTGTACCGTTAATAACCACCCTCTGTTTTCTATCACTGTGCCAGTTACTTACCCACATACAGACATTTTCTCCCAGTCCAAGCATTCTCATTTTATATAATAACCTATTATGTGGTACAGTGTCAAATGTTTTGGAGAAGTCCAGATATACGACATCCATTAATTTGCCGCGGTCAAGTCTAGAACTTACCTCCTCATAGAAATTGATTAAACTAGTTTGACATGACCGATCCCTCATGAAGCCATGCTGATATGGCATTATTTGCTTATTTTAATTGAGGTACTCCAAGATAGCATCTCTTTGTAAACTTTCAAACAGTTTACCCGAGACAGATGTTAAACTTGCCGGCCTATAGCTTACAGGCTCTGTTTTTGGACCTTTTTTGAATATTGGCACCACATTTGATATGCGCCAATCCTGTGGAACGCTCCTTATCAATATACAGTCCTTACATATCAGACATAAGGGTCTGGCTATGACATTACTTAATTTTCTTAGAATACAGGGGTATATGCCATCTGGTTCCGGCAATTAGTCTATTTTCATAATTTTAAGACGCAGCTCCACTTCAGAGCAGACTGGAAACTTTTAATGGGAATTCTTCAGTGAGTGGAGAAAAAAATATTTAATAGCTTTGCTTTCTCCTCATCGCTGTCTGCAACTCCCCCCTCATCACTCTAATGAGCCGACACCTTGAGATTTATACTTTTTACCATTCATATAATTGAAGAACATTTTAAGGTTAGTTTTACTGTCTTTGGTAATGAATCTCTCTGTCTCTAGTTTGGATGCTTTTATTTGTCTTTTACATATTCTATCTTTTTGCTTTATAATGCTTCCTCGCTACCCTCCTTAGTTTTACTGTCTTTGGTAATGAATTTCTCTGTTTCTAGTTTGGATGCTTTTATTTGTATTTTACATATTCTATTTTTTTGCTTTATAATGCTTCCTCGCTACCCTCCTATTTTAGTGATTTAAATGCTTAAAAGATTGTTTGTTTGTAGTAGAGCCTCCATAATAATAATTAACAAGGACAATAGACATCCCTGGTGGGTGCTATTATTGTTCATTACCTTTATCTGAGGGTTTATTGTTACACCTAGTGCTAATAAAAGCATTATGTCAGGAGTACATGGTCATGAGAGCAAGATGAACTAAAGACGCATTTAGACTGAGCAGCAGATTGTCAGGAAGTCAGCTGCTTGTGAAGTGCTGCATTTACATGCAGAGATCACCTCCACAGTATGAGAAAGAGCAAAAGCTGCTACTATCGCTCGTCCCCATACAAAATCATTGCTCGTGAACAGCAGAGTGCTGTTTAGACAGCATGATCTGCTGCCCAGGAACAATGATTGAGGTGTCCACACCTTCAATCATTTTCTTCGATGAACGAGCGTTTCACTTGTTCATCGGGTGATCTGCGGGACCTTTAGACAAATTGTCGGGAATGAGCATTCATAAGACCGTTTAAATCCAGCTCTCAAGGTAAAGCAAAATTTTGACAGGGTACTTTCCATAAAAGGTCAAATAACCCTGTCAAAAGCCTTTTCATCATCTGTAACAGGAATATGGGAGAGTTGTACACTGAGTGCACAATTATTAGGCAAGTTGTATTTTTGAGGATTCATTTTATTATTGAACAACTACAGTGCTGTCCGTCAATCCAAAATGTTAATGAACCTCAAACCTGAATATTTACGAAAGTAAAAGGTAGGTTATTGTGACTCTCTGTCTTCCAGAAAACAGACTTGCAAACCATTCCATACTTTGTGTAACTGTGTACATTAGGCCAAAAAAGGGAAGGGTTCCAAACAATAGACCCAGAGCCTGAAAGGCGGTAGTAGCACCAGCTATCTGACAAGAAGTAGTAGTAATAGTAGTAGTAGTAGTAGTAGTAGGCAGTAGTAGTAGTAGTAGACAGCAGTTCTTCCTTCGGAAAGGATCAACATTATGGTCTCATGCACACAAACGTATTTTCATTCCGTGTCCGTTAAGTTGCGGACTGTTTACGGAATCATTCATTTCAATGGGTCTGCAAAAAAATGGAAGGTACTCCGTGTGCATTCCATTTCTGTATGTCTGTATTTCCGTTCCGCAAAAAAATAGAACATGTCCTATTATTGTCCGTATTACAGACAAGGATTGTACTGTTCTATTAGGGACCAACTGTTCCGTAAAATACGGAATGCACATGGATGTCATCCGTATTTGCGGACAGCAAAATACATTCGGTCATGTGCATAAGGCCTATCATTGAGGAGAAAGAGGATGAGATTGTGGATTGATGGCTCACTCCTCCTGTCAGTCACAGCAGGATGACATGGAGGTGACTTCTGAGTCTGAAACCATGCCTTGGAGCTAGGGGTCACAGCATTCTTCCTGCTCCTCCTCTTTGCAGCCCCAGAGAAGCTTTTCAGTGGTGTCCTCTCGGTCTTCACTTGTCCCTCATTTTTCCAAAGAAGAGACAACAAAACTCTGTCTGCCATAAGGTGTAGTAGTCAAGAGAGTCTCCCTGTTGACGTCTAGAGATGTCGCTAACATAAAATTTTCCATTAGCGAACTGGCGAACTTCCTGCAAATGTTTGCGAACTGGCGAACCGCCATAGACTTCAATAGGCAGGCAAATTTTAAAAACCACAGGGACTCTTTCTGGCCACAATAGTGATGGAAAAGTTGTTTCAAGGGGACTAACACCTGGACTGTGGCATGCCGGAGGCGGATCCATGGCAAAACTCCCATGGAAAATTACGTAGTTGACGGAGAGTCGGGTTTTAATCCATAAAGGGCATAAATCACCTAACATTCCTAAATTGTTTGGAATAACGTGCTTTAAAACATCCAGTGTGTGTATATGATCAGGTATGATGTTGTATCGATCAGGTAGTGTAATTGTTACGCCCGCTTCACAGTGACAGACCAAACTCCCCGTTTAACACACCGCAAACAACCGCAAACAGTCCATTTGCACAACCGCAAACTCCCTATTTGCACAAGGTTGGATACCAAGATAGCCATGTCCAGTTCCTTGTCCTCCCTGACGTCATTGAAGGTCTCTTCCTCCACCCAGCCACGTACAACACCGAGGGCCCCCGAAAGGTGACAACAAGCCCCCTGGGACGCCTGCTGTGGTTGGTCTTCCACCTCCTTAAAGCCACCTTCTTCCTCTGACACCTCTTCTTCAGACTCCTCTCTCTGCGTTGCCGCAGGTTCAGCAATCGACGACCACAAGGCTGCTTTTGGTGGTGATGGTGACCACAACTCTTCCTCTTCATGCTCATCTATGGCCTGATCCAGCAGTCTTCGCAGGGCACGCTCCAGGAAAAACGCATATGGGATGAGGTCGATGATGTTGCCTTGGGTTTGACTGACCAGGTTTGTCACCTGCGCAAAAGGACGCAGGAGCCTACAGCCATTGTGTATGAGCGTTCAGTAACGCGGCCAAAAAATACCCAGCTTCGCAGAGTCAGTCCTCTTTTTTTTTTAATTAAAAAAAATCTGTTCTTACCAGTTTAATCTCTGTTTTGTCCCCTATCAGGGGCCGGTGTATGGAATAGATTTTAGGAACCGGGAGATGGAAAAAGTTGGTTGGTCAGTCCTCTTCCTTCCAATTTGGGGCACTGTGCGTGCGCCATGCAATGTACTGTGCCACCCTATATGAGTGGTGTGTTAAGTAGTATTATTCTTATCAGTTTAATTCCTGTTACATCCCCTATCAGGGGACGTGTATTAAATAGATTTTAGGAACTGGGAGATGGAAAAAGATGATTGGTCGGTCCTCTTACTTCCAATTTGGGGCACTGCGCGTGCGCCGTGCAATGTACTGTGCCAACAATACAATGCAACAATACAATGCAACATCATGGAAGCAGGTGATTGGATCATGTGACCTAGTGACAAGTCTTAAAGGTACAGAGACAGGCCAGCCAGTATCCTCTTTCCCAGTGACCCACCTTCTCAAAGTCTATGCAGGGATCCCATAATCAATCATCTTGTAGTGTCTTGCTGCCGTCTACTGCTGTGTGAGCAGAAAATATATTTTTTTTTAAATAATTCTTTATTTATAAAGAACATTTCAAGAATACGCTTTATGCGTGACAATGTGTTACATAGATAATGGTAAAATGTCATAACATAGTCACATAGCAAACAAAATATATGGTACAGATAAACAAATGAACATCAATAACATCCTAGTGAGGAACGTACATTAGCATATAAAAGATTGTCCCTTTAGAGTGATGTAATGTAAAAGAGAGCATGAAATTCCACTTACGTGGAGCAATCATATGGATCCACCCATTAATGGGCCACGTGGCCCCTATGTTGTAGCATCTGTGTACCAATTGACAATTATAGTAAAGGGGCATAAAAAAGAAATGGCTATGAGCTGTGCGCTGTGATTGGCCAGCTCTGCAGCAAGGGACACGCCTGATACAAAGTCCCCGCCCCATACAACAGAGGGAGCTCGGACACCGGAGCCTATACTGGGCGAACGGAGCGGCGCCCAGACATACAAGTAAGTGCAGGGGGACCCCTGGGCGCCGCTCTGCCCACAGGTATAGTTAGTTTTTAGTTTTTAAATCGGTGAAAGGTCCTCTTTAAGTCTAGCTGAGGCCTTATAAAGGAGTCAAGATCTGACGCCTTACGCAAGGCAGATACTCGTACATCAGCATGAGTATGCCAACACTGATGACATGCTCTAGCCCCTCCTCTCAAGTAAGAAGGGAGGGCAGAGAGCGGTGCCAATGGAGAGAGTTTATTATGGTGCATAGAGAGACCCGCTGTTCTCCCACAATAGGAGAGCATGGTGCGCGTAAGATCATTTAGGCGAGAAAACCTGCCCCCATCCGAAGAAGTGACCCACAGGAGGTGAGCAGCGTCCGTACCCAGCAGTCTGCGCTCAATTTCTACATGTAGCTTGTTGTTAGAAGAGTCAGCTACAGCCGTCCACCCCTCTAGATGTATAGCATAATGATATGTCTTTAAATCTGGGAAAGAGAAGCCTCCAGTCGCTTATTTCCTAATAAGGAGGGGATAGGAGAGACTGTTTTATTTGACCATAGGAAACTGGTTAGAAGCAAATGGAAATCCAAAAATAGTTTATCAGGAAGATTTATAGGCAAACTTCCCAATGTGTATAGGATCTGTGGGAAGGCATACTTTGTAAGCAAATTCTTCCTGCCTAACCAGGATAAGTAAGGAATCCTAATGGAGCGTGAACATTTTTTGATTTTGGTGAAGAGGGGAGGGTAGTTCCGGCTATAAAACTGCAAGGGATCTGAGGGGACCTGGACACCCAGAAACTTTATAGCCTTTTTCAGCCACTGAAAAGGAGAGAGGGGGGCTAAGTTTTTTACTCTATTTTTCGCAATCGAGACATTGAGTATCTCCGATTTTTCAAAATGTACTTGGAGACCCTACCATATTCCTCCAAAAGCTGCATGACCTCTGGCAAAGCTACTTCTGGGTTCGTAATTAGTAGTAAGAGATCGTCGGCCAAAGCCGCTAATGAGTGAGTAGTTTGTCCAACCTTCAACCTCTATATTTTGTCAGAGGCCCTAATTTTATTAAGGAAAGTCTCTAGCACCAATACAAATAACGTAGGTGAGAGGGGGCATCCCTGACGTGTCCCATTTGAGATCCCGAAAGGGGCAGAGGAAGCCATTCGCCAGGACTTTCACCGAGGGGCTCCCATATCATGACAAGATTGCAGAGACAAACGCGTAAGGGAAGCCAAAGTGCAAAAGAGCGGTCTTCATAAAAGCCCAGTTCACCCTATCAAAGGCTTTTTCCACGTCCGTCCCCATCAGCAGCAGAGGAATCTTCTTCAACTTAGCATAGTGTATGGCATGAAATACCCTACTGACATTATGCCTGCCCCCTCTACCCCTCACAAAACCCACCTGTTCTTCCTGTTCAAGATGAGGGAGATACCTAGCTATTCGCTGGCTGAGAATTTTAGCCCACTGTTTCATATCAGCGTTTAAAAGTGATATGGGCCTGTAGCTACTGCATTTAACAGGGTATTTTCCTTCTTTTGGTAAGACTACTATGTGTGCCATCAAAGATTGTGGCGGGAGGGAGGCCCCCTTCAGCAGGGAGTTGCACAGGTTAGTAGGCTGAGGGAGGAGTGTCTTCTGGAGTTTCTTATAATATGAGATGGGAAATCCGTCAGGCCCCGGACTGTTGCCGAGAGAGACATACCCGAACCTCCTCTTTCATAATGGGAGCCAAAAATTCATCTGACTCTGATGACGAGAGCCTAGGAACTGCAATAGGGCAGTCTGTCCGTAAATTATACAGAGAGGAATAAAAGGAGGCAAATTAATTGGCTATTGCTGGGGTTGACATCAGGGAGTCGCCCTGCCCATTTTGAATGCATGCGATGTGAGTCTTTTCCCTCTGACCTTTTATTAAGCACGTGAGCAATTTTGAACCTCTATTTCCATGGATATATGTCTGGAATTTCGCCAGTTTAAATATTTTTGCTGACCTCATATTTAGGATGTCTGTGAGTTGAATACGCAGTTTAACTATATGGTCATCCTTGGAGGGATTTCTCTTATTGTACCCCAAGAAACCACATCACTTAAATGTTAAAATTAAGTTTATTTCATATTATTAAAATACATATATAACAAAGCAATATATATATAAAATGGATCCTCATAAAAAAGTGGAAAATGATCGCTCTCCACAGTGGTCTGTACCCACTAAGCCCTATTCACATTGCAGTACTCAGTAAAAATACTTCTACAAAAATGCCCAACCGATGAATAACTAATCAGAAGTGTGAATACAATCTATCCACAAAAAGAAGACAAGTGTTACAATATTCCAAAGGTCGGGTGCAATAATCAGAAGGGTAGGGATACAGACCGGTGTGGAGACAGCGCTTCCTCAACCCCAACGTACGTTTCGCTTCCCGCTTCTTCCAGGGGGCGTTTTCTCTTATTGAGGTTTTCCAGAACGGATATTTGAGCTACTACTGAGTCTATCGCCTTCGTCCTCTGCTTGCGAACCCATGTCCCCAGGGCCACTAGTTCCCCCCTAATAAAGGCCTTGTGGGCCTCCCACATAACAGGTGTGCCTACTTGTAAGTCATCGTTTAGGTCAAAGAACATATGCAAGTCGTTTTCCAGGAGGGTCTCGTTCAGTCTCCAGGTCCAAGACCTGGGGGGAATTCCCTGTAGGTGTAACCCCACTGAAATCCACGCGTGGTCCGATACAGTAATTAGTCCAATACTCGCCGACTCCACCCTCTCCAAAAGGTGGTTAGAGACATACAAGTAATCTAACCGCCTATAGGTGCCATGGACGGCAGAAAAAAAAAAGTATAATCTTTCCCTTGCGGGTTTAATACCCTTTAGGCATCCGAAACCTGATGAGAGACTAGTGCACTTCTCAGCTTTCGGACCTGAGCGGCTGGGTGTCTGGGTAGGAGTGAGGTGGAGTCCAGCGGGTGATCCAAGACCAGATTAAAGTCCCCCCCCAAGTATCATAAATCCTTCCCTAAAAGTGTGTAAAGTCCCCACTAACCATTTGATCTGGTTCAGATTAGGAGCATAAACGTTGGCCAGGGTAATCCCAGTACCATAGAGTGATCCCTTTAGATAAACAAATAGACCACCAGGATCGAGTGGGTGCTATGCACCCATGTTAAGAAATTTTTAGTAAATAGTGCAGGGACCCTGTTATGTCTAAAGTGGGTCTCGTGCAAGAACAGAACGTCCACCTTCTCTCTCCTTAACATCTGGAGAACCCGGCTCCATTTTGCAGCACATTTAATCCATTGGCATTGAGTGACAGTACCTTTAAAGGATCCATGTACATTCAAAGAAAAAGTGATCATAGAGCAACCGACCCGCGAGTCAACGCAGGGGCATTTGCTACCATTCCACCAGGTATAACTATAAATAGAACAAGCATGTACAACCCCACCAAAAAGTACTCCCTTACATGTAGGGAGAAGTACTTTGCACAGAGAACATATCAAAAAGTAAACAATGGCGGGTTGACCTCCCACTAATGGAAGAAGATAATCTTCAAAAGTGAAGACTATTTTGGAAGGTGAGGGGAGCCATCTAGAGGACTAACAGTGAAGTACGAGCAATCAATAATACATGGGGAAAGGTAAAAACTTTGAGAGAGGCACAGTATGTCTTCATCCCGGCTGAGTGTATAAGATTATGGGCTAATTATATAACAATCTAAGCTAAGTATTTTTAGGAAGTCTGTATAACCTCTGAAAGAAGCCGGATATATATCTGATACGGGCTAAGCGCCTAAATACACGCTGAGTATATATTGCAATAAAAGCTGAGTACTTATTGGAATAAAAGCTGGGTACATAATTAGAGAAAAGGTGAGTACATGGTAAAGGAGGTCTCATGCAACACCCTTTTTCAGCTGGGTACATATTTTGAGAACTATGGACCTATCTAAATGAAAAAGCCTGCAAATAAAGTAAACAGGTGAACAATGCACCGGGGAGCCCTATAGGGCATATGAACCAAGAGGTATAGAGAAGGGAAGGGTACAACAGAAAGGCACATTAACTAAGGAGAGATGCTTCTCACCCTTCACCTAAAACGCTGACCCGGGTCTATTACCCGCAATCCTTGCTGAAGTCCTCAGGTCTCATCTGCAGGAACCTTCCTCAGGGTGTTACCCCCCACTCTTCTCCTTTGTCTTTGGGCTTTAGCTTGACGCGCCGAAGTCCATATTGTAGGCAAAGGCAGTGGCGGGACGTCAGCAACTTTCTGGGCTACATTACAGTCTTGTATCTGCTGGTCTTCGATTCCCAGATAGTCGTATACCCGCCAAAGGTCTCCGTGAGACCGGAGCACTAGTTTCTTGTCCAGAGCATTTATGTGGAGTCCAAACGGGTACAGCCACTGATACAAAAGCTTCTTCCCTCTCGAAACCGCCAATAATGGCTTCAACGCTCTCCTTTTGCGTTACAGGGGAAAGGTCCTGATAAATGGCTACCGTGGCTCCCACGTGTTTCAAAGGAGCTTTACTGCGTGCTGCCTTTAGGATGCTCTCTTTAGCTTGGAAGTTTGTTAGATTGCATATTATGTCACGAGGCGGTTCTGAGGGGCCAGGTGGCGGCCTTAGTGCACGATGCGACCCCTCTAATATGATGCCAGGAGCTGGTTCATCCCCCACCAGGTGAACAAAAAAGTCCATCAACGTGGCAGCAATAGCGTCTGTTGGAATTCTTTCGGGGGAAGCCTTTAAGCCGAAGATTATTTCGGCGCCCCTGGTTATCCTGGTCCTCAAGCTGCGTGTATAGGTAACTTATATGTGCTTCAGCGTGTTCTAAAGAATGCGCGACGGCCAAACCAAAATCAATAATGGCCGTTTGGGCGGCCTCAGTGGCTTCCATCCTCTCTCCCATTTGTTGAAGATCTCTTTTGTACTCCTTCAGCTCCTGCACTATTTGGTCCAAAGCCTCTGCCAAAAGCTGTCTCATAAACGACCTGGAGATGTTCTTTTGAGGTGGGGGCAGCTGCTTCACTGCCATCTCCGCCCTCGGACTCTGAGGAGTCATGCTGGAGCACGAAGTCTTCCGGCGGTGCAGTCTTATCCAGCTTCTTAAGTTGAAGCGTAGTCGCCTTTTTAACAAATTTGTCCAGGTCCCCTTGGCCCGAAGTAAGTTTAAAAGAGGCAAAAGTGTCCCTGGATTTGTCCTTTAAAAGTTTGCCCATGTTGGCTGATAATAAACTGCTGATGGTGCCCTCTTCTTTTCAGTCCTCAGCAGAGCACACTAGCCAGCGGCCATTCAGCTCTGCAGCCAGGCTCCGCCCCCATGAGCAGAAAATATTTTAATGTATCCATATGGTAGGCCCTAGGCACCCCAGTCCAACACCGTGCATAACCTTACATTTGTCAGTGTTAACCCTCATCTGCCACTTCTCTGCCCAAGCCTCCAATCTATCCAGATCTCTCTGTAGCAGTATATTGTCCTCTTCCGTGTTAATTACTTTACACAGTTTAGTTTTTTTTTTTTACTGTGCAGGCCTTCTACAGGGTCATTAATAAATATATTAAAAAAGAATAGAGCCCAATACTGACCCCTGTGGTACCCCTCTAGTGACAGTCTAACAATCTGAGTGTATACCATTAATAACCACCCTGTTTTCTATCACTGTGCCAGTTACTTACCCACATACAGACATTTTCTCCCAGTCCAAGCATTCTAATTTCATATGCTAACCTTTTATGTGGTAAACAGGGGCGTACATAGAAGTCATTAGGCCCCCTAACCACACCTGGCCCATCCCACCACCTGTCCTGGCCCCCTCCCTATTATGTCCCCCAAAATGCCCAGGCACCGTACACAGGTAATACTTACCCCGCTCCCTTGCACTCACGTCACTCCTGATGCCCCCACGACTGCCGCTGCATGCCCCTGTCGTGCGGATCCGGCAATGGGGGGCAGTTGGGGTGTTGTGCAGCCAATTGAAGGCCTTGACGGGAAAAAGCCTCTCTAGCGTCAGCCGCAATGCTAGGGAGGCTCTTCCCATCACTGCCTGCTATTGACTGCCCCCACGTCGCCGGATGTTTTCATACGCGTGTCGGGGAGATGCAGCGGTGGCCGTGCTGGGGAACGGGGTATGTATTACCTGTATGCGGTGCCCGGGCCTTTTGGGCTCTTAGTATGCATTAGCACCCCCCACACACTTCAAGGTGACTGAGTGGGGATGGGCTGCTGGGCACATACTGTCCTCTATATGAGCAATTCATCAGCAAGCAGAGTTCATGGGGAGGGGGTCCTCTATGAGCCTTATATACACAACAGTGTCCCTAAATGCTGATTGGCCAGTGCAGTGCCCAACAGAAGAAGAGAGTGCTATGCTGCCTGGATGTTACTGGTCAGACATCGGTGTGTGCTGTGCAATGGGGGGGGGGGCCCTGAGGATAGGGGAAGCAGGGCCTGGGACCCCTCAATTCTTGAGGTTTTATTTAATAACTTTTTGCAAATTATTTTCTAGTCAGAAATCATAGCACCACGGTTAGAACGGTTTTCCCACAATGAAATTTACCGTAGAAGGTGTTGGGGATGAACACCTATAAGGCAGCCTCCAATGCTCCTGGCTCCACAATCATTCCTGTGCTTTGTGCCCTTTTTGTGAGAAAAGCACATTGCAAATGTTTGTCGTATGGGAACCACATTCTACCACATGTAAACGTGCCCCAATGATGTAATAATCTCCATAGTTGAAGATGCAAAACATTTATTTGGTTTATGTATTTTTAACATCCAACTATACGATTAGGTGGATAAAAAAAAGTGTTAGTGATCAAGCACACGCCGTTCCTTTAATATAAAAAAAAAAATATATATAAAATATAGAACATGTTTTACTTCGTGGTGCTTCTGTCCCTCCGGTCTGCACCACATCTTCCGGATTGTGGACTCATACGAGTTAATGTGTCCACATTTATGATGCGGTGCACAAACAGCAGGGGCCCGTATATTGCAGACCCGCTGTTTACGGGCTGCAATACGAGCCCGGTCATGTGCATGAGCCCTTAGATTGATGGTTCAGCACTGTCCTTTTATCAATGAGATTAAGAATCTCAACTCTGCTAAGGCACCATTCACACGTCTGTGGTGTGTTGCGGAACCGCAACACACCCGGCCGGCACCCCCCATAGAAATGCCTACTCTTGTCCGCAAGTTGCGGACAAGAATAGGACATGTTCTATCTTTTGCGTAGCTGCGGACCGGAAGCTCAGGGCCGCGCTCCACAATTGCGGAAGCGGAGAGCACATAATGTGCTCTCTGCTTCACGTCCGTCCCCATTGAGAATGAATGGGTCCGCACCCGTTCCATAGAATTGCGGAACGGATGTGGACCCATTTGCGGAAGTGTGAATGAGGCCTAAGCAGTCAATTTCTTATATGGGACCCTTTCTATATTCAACAAAAACTTTTTCATATGTTGGGATAAAATATGGTTGAAAGATTTTGGTTGTCTAGATTTTTGGCCAGCAATAATCAGAGTAATTCAATTCAAGATTATACATCAACTTTATTTTCTGCAAAACATTTAAAATTGACTAATCTGAGAGATTTGGATGAATATCCTAATGTAAATCAATACAAGCAGATTGGATACATTTAATATGGCGTTGCCCCAAATGAGTCAAGTATTGGTCAACTGTTCTTGGCTATATTGCGCAAAAAAAAAAAAAACTTTTTGGGGGGGCTAGGGCAGTTATTGCTAGAGAATGGCTGTCGCATACAGTACCTACCCTCCTTAGGGTATTTTCACACTTATCTCCGTCCAAACACCATTCCGGAACAAACACTTGCAGGAATGTGGAGAAACGGATCCGTTATATACCGGAAGGATGGATCCGGCACTAATACATTCCTATGGGAAAAAAGCCGGATCAGGCATTCAAAATACCGCAATGCCAGATCCATCCTTCCGGTATATAACGGATCCGTTTCTCCACATGACAAGCAGAGAGACTGATCCGTTCTTGCAATGCATTTGTAAGACGGATCCGTAGTCTGATCCCTCTTCAAATGCTTTCCGTTTGCATGCAGATTGACGAAACTGCTTGCCAGATCACTCTGCCGTAAGTGTGAGAGTACGCTTATGTGGAAAAATGTTATATTATATGTTGAGTTGAGATAGGGTTTGATGTATGGAATTTTCGGTCTAAGGGCCTAGAAGATAGAAGCCTGTGCCTATAGGCACAGGTCTTCTGTGTTCTATATCAAAATGAGAATTATTTAACTTAGTTGATTTCTCTTTGGCTCTACTCCCAAAGGTGGGGGAGGGTAGAGGTTGGTTTTAACAGGGCTGTATTTTTTTTATTTTGTGGTATATTTGCCTTTTTGTAATGACAAAATGAAATAAAGAATTGAAAAAAAAAAAAAAAAAAAGTACCCAGCTAATAAGAAAATGTAAGTTCCTTGTGACCTTCTTTACAGTCAGTACCTGTTACAGCAGTGTTTGTCCACTGAGGCCTATTATTCGCTACCCCATAGAAAAAAGTGTGAATGAATGATTGTGCCAGGTGCCATTTAAATACTGCCCTGTATGAACAAGGCAGTTTAAGTTACTAAAAAAAAAAAAAAAAAAAAAAAAAAAAAGAAGTTTAGACTGCTCTGTACTTTATATTGGACATACAAACTTTTCACCAAACACAAGATCTGGAAATTGACAATACACTGCATTATGGAACCATGAGGGAAGAACAGCCCCATAATATTACACTCAAGTAGTTTTCTGTCAGATTCAATTCAAAATAGGGAAAAATTAAAGTGCAACTGCCGTTTCATTTTTTTTTTATACCCTAATGGTATAGAACACCCTGCTGTATAAATGCTTTTGTGCTTTAGAATTTAATTTTTTTAGTTTTACCTCATAATAACACCCAGAAATGCGTGTCCCTTTTTACATTAAGAAGCCTCTTCTCCCTGCGTTGTCATGTGCAGGCCGTCTCCTCTCTGATATAAACAAGAGGCTGGGAGAGCTCTGGGAGGAGGTGTACAGCCTTGAGTGCCTGGGCTGCGGGAGAAAGTGGAGGGGCGAGGGCTGCTTTCTGCTGAATGGTAGCAGCTAGAAACATGCATTTGGTCTTGTTTGAAAGGTGACATTCCAGAATGACAGGCAAAGTCCCAGTAACAGAGTCGGGAATAAATCGCAGCAAAAACCTGCTTTTACGTTCAGCTGCACTCACTGCATCCTATTTCTATCAGTGATATATTGCTGTCATTCTGGTATTATCTGAAAGCTTGGAATGTCAGCTTTTAAACAATACAAAGCCCTTATCTTTAGCTGGTACCAAACTAGAGATTATGAGCGGCTAAAGCAGCATCCCCCCCCCCCTCAGTGTGGAGGAGAATGAGGGAGCAGCTACAGAGCTGACAGGATGGGAGAGAAAGATTGTAAACAAAATATATTGAAATGTGACATCATCATCAGTGTAGTGACAAATTACGTTATTTTTACCACACAGTGAACGCCATAACAAAAAAAAATTGCTGTTTTTTTAATCTTTCCCGCTAAAAAAGTTTTTAATACACTATATATACACCCCAAAATAGTTTCTAGAAACTTAATGTGACTATTAATAGGCTAAAACAAATTCTTACTGATTTCATGTAATTACAGGGCTTGTCTCTGGTTAGCTGTATGTAAGAGGATACACACTGCTCTGGGGTTGTGGGGGGAGGTTATCTGCATTTTGATTGGTCCTGCAAGTTTATGTAAGGAGAGCAAGGGATTATGGGAAGTGAGGGAAATACAGGATGGCCTCAAGGACATGGCAAAGACCACCACAGGAAGTGCTGCAGAGGCCATCTTAGGAAGGAAATAAGAGGCACAGAGAAATAGGGATGCTAAGGGCTCAATACAAACATCAGAAAGGAAAATTAGCTGAAAAATATATCTTCATGAACAGCTTCCCTTCAGCATTACATATGTTAGGAATTTCATTTTTGGTAGTAAAAATGGCAGTTACACTTTAATGACAGCTGATATTACAGACCAAAAAATTCAAGTAAAATAAAATGGAAAGAAACACACTGAGCGAAAAATTGACACATTCAATTCAATATAATCAAATATTCAATTTACAAAGAAAATAGTTTTCTACTTTTAACAAAGACCAAAAGAAAGAGCTTTGTTTCACAGTGGGCTTTACGATTGTATGTGTGATCACAACCCTTATTCTGTTTAATATACATTAGTGTCCTTTTGGATGTGAGAATATTACAACTTCAATGCACTATTTTAAAAAAACATAAAATAGGAATTGTAAATTCCCACATAAGACATACACGTGTACGTTACAAGAGTCTTTTTTTTAAGCCTGGGACGTGAATAAAGTGTAACAACTTTCCATTGTGTACTTCTAGTCCAATAAAATTGTGACAATAGCTCATAGCAAAGAAATTAAATTCAAATGTCAGTGCTGTACATAAATGGAAAACAGCAAAACGGGGTGGTTGACCAAATTGAAGGTAAGAAGGAAATAAAAAGTACAGTTTTTGGATTACAACAGAAAAAAAAAACTAATGCAAAATTACAGCATACTGAACCATTACATTAATAAAGACCTACTAAATAATATTGTTTTACATATGAAAATATTACTTGCAAAGTTGAAATAGAATCTACAGGTGAAAAAACGTGCAGATTACACTATGTTATATAACGCATCTTATTACACCTCCCGGTCCATTTATGGAAAGGGAGATTTAACTAACCAGATCATCTTGAAAGGCCAACATTTGGCATCTAGCAAGACATACATTTGATAAACAAGTTAAAAGGGAATGGTACCACCTTGATGCGGACCTCTCTGTGCACATTTTAGTGCTCTGTTAGGTGTGTGGGGTGTAGTATTAGCGAAACCTGCTTTTATTAGATACAGCGCTAACGTTCTTTTAAGATCATGCATGAATGCAGAATTCATGAGCTGCAGGCTGATCCCACACTCAGAACAGAAAGAATGATGGAATCCGTGTTTGTCACTACTTTATACTGCACAGAGAGACCACCATAAAGGTAGTGATATAATCCCTTTAAATCATTACTACTAAAATATTATATTCAACAAAACTTATTTAATAAAATATACAATTGTTTTCTGAAATTCTCAGACTTAAAAAGGCTAACAAAAAAGGCAACTACACAGTCTCAGGGAGGGGTACAAGGCCACATGTTCACATTCAGGGCACAAAAGTTTACTAGTCCTGTTTTGACAACCACGTCATAGGTCACCAACAGGTTTCATAGTTTGGCTTCCCAATATGCAGTGACAGGTCTTCTCAAGATCAAAATGATACTTCTATCCAAGTCCAAGCACTACATTTTTTTTGAGTTAAGAAGGGAGATATAAAGCATTTCTTCAAATAGACATATATTTCTAATACAGTGAGTGAAAAAGATATATACATCTAAACATACCTGCCCACATACACTAACACGTACTGACAATATGACAACCCATTTACACTGTAATTACTCAAAATTAAAGAGGTTTTCCGGGATCCACTTTAATTAAACACAACACCCTTGTAGAACAAAGTATGTAATATACTTATGGCTCTAAAGATTCATGGATCGGCCTCTCGGAAACCACCGACAGAACACTCATCTGAAAATCTGGCTTCTGCTGATGTCGTGTCCTTTACCGGGTTTCTGGCCAGGGCTATGGATAGGCCAGTACTATACCTGTCCCTGGGATATGTGCCCGTGCCTGAATCCACCTTATTTGCACATGAACAGCGAGAGGGAAAGTCTCATCCACATCATAGCCCAACCTGGAAACCTGGTAATGTACATAATTTTGGCAGAAGATTACATTTCAGAAGAGGAGAGTCATGGGTTTGGGTTCCTGGGAGGCCGAGCCACGCAGCTTCAGAATGGTAAATGTTACAAACTCTCTCTTACAGTTGTGTTACATGGAATCAAGGCGGTTTCCTGGAAAACACTTAAAGAAAAACAATATGTAGATAGACAAGTGACCTCCGTCTCTAACACATGGTATATCCTTTATTCAAAGTGGTCACTTGATACATTCACATATTAACAATTGTATAGTAAGTTAATTGGGGCTCAAACGAACCAGCAATCTGTAGAAACTGAATAAAAAAAGTATGCCAGCAATGAACACTAAAAGGTAAAAAAGGGAGGTTAGTCAGGCAGAATCAAATACTAAGGCACTGAATTGCTAAACTCTTGGTCCTTGAGCATTAATAGCTAGTTGATGTTGGTACCAGAAAGCATAGCCACCGAGTACAGGCCAAGAGAAATCTATCGCGTTACAGATACTAAGTAGTTAAGGGAGTCTTGAGAACAGTCCTCACCTGAAACTTTAGAGAGACTGAAAAAAAATCCAGAATTCCTCAACTGGATTCTGAAGGCACGAGAGCCAAGACAAAAAGGGTCTGCCCAATTTCAGAGCATAATCGTATGTCACAAATAAAGGCAAATCCTTGTGCTTTGCCTGCAGGATGCTTTGGTATTGAAACTCAGGACAGAACAATTATGGGGGTTCATCGGACACACACCTTATTGATTCTTAATAGACCAACTGGCAACAATGTGCAGGGCCTGATCCTAAAAAATATACTCAACTACCATGAGAGGAATTCATGTAAAAAATAAAAAAATCTTTTAAATGCTATATTTTTCTGTTGCGAAAGGCATGAACAATTATAAGACACTCCATGTACACTCTTAAGGTGGCCATACACATAAGATTAAAGTCGGCAGGAATGGCAGATTTCGGCCATTCCAGCCGACTGTCGTTTGAAAAATGATCGTGAACAAGCGCTTGCGATTGCCTATCATTATCTCACATGTATGGCTAGCTTTACTCCATAAGACTCCCATGTGGGAGTGTCCAGATCAGCCCATTATATCAGGAACCCTTTATACAACCTCCACATTTCCCAGCAGTACTTTCTCCATTCACGGACACACTCTACACTTACTCAAACTCTTGTTTAGTCTAAAGCACAATCTGATTTGGCAAATATGTCAGGGATACATACACAGTGAGGTAACAGAGCCATGGTGTATAATAAGTACCCAACAGTGTGCCAAGGCTTTGGACAAGGTTCCAGCTATAACCCACAATATCTAGGTTGCTTTCTTTATTTTAACAACTCTCAATAATAACCTTAAAACATCTTCGATATACCTCCAACCTAGGTACTTTAGCTTAGAAGTCTTAAAACAAAATCTGCGCAATAAAGAAGAGGAGTAGGAACATGGCACATATGGCTGCAGTGCGATTGTCCGTGATGTCACATCTTTTCCATGCCATACTTCTTTATTGAAAACATTAACAGCAAATGCCAGGAAAATGGTGGAAGTGGTCCTTAATAGGAGAACACACTGTGTGTGTTATGCAGGCACTACTTTCATGAAGGCAGGTTGCCTCAGAAATGAGGATATCCCATTATAAGAAGCATTAAGGCATCGCTAACTTTTCTTTTCTACATTTCCTGCATGGAGTGGTTTATATCCACACGCTCCCTCTTGACTGGGGGCTCACCAGAGGCACGAAGGTCTCCATCAGTATCACTTCCAAGCTCGCTGATGTCATCTGTATGAATGGAATAGAACGGTATATAATCTGTCAATTATTATGGTCACAGATGCAAAACATGTACAAACAACCATGACAAATACTAAATATAAAAGATTTTAAAAGTTTCCTCTGGTTTACACCCGATTCAGAGGGTAGCATTTTTCATCCTGTGTGCACAATGGACAGTGCATGGACACAGTCAATGATTCAATCCACAGATTCATTAAAAAATTGCAGTATTCTTGTCCATAACATGAAATGTCCTGTCTGTTTTTTTTGGATGCTCAACAGATCGCCCTTCTCAGGACTAAAAAGTACCCGGAACCACATACAAATAAGGATTCAACCAAGTTATCCATCTACCTGCTTTGTCACCCTCCTTCATAGGAGCAATGAACTGTAGGATTTCAGATGACAAGCTATGGTCACAAAGCGCTTATTACTCTACGTTTACCATGTACAGCATACTATGGTACGTTAGTGGCTTCTGTCAGGACTATTTCCAGACATATACCTCTGATGTACACTAGAAGCACATTGTGAACAGAGGATCTATCCTGCCGCATCTCATACAGTAAGGCCCCTTTCACACGGGTGTGATTTCCGCGCAGGTGCAATGCGTGAGGAGGACGCATTGCACCCGCACTGAATCCGGACCTATTAATTTCTATGGGGCTGTGCACATGAGCGGTGATTTTCACGCATCACTTCTGCGTTGCGTGAAAATTGCAGCATGCTCTATATTTTGCGTTATTTACGCAACACAGGCCCCATAGAAGTGAATGGGGCTGCGGGAAAATCGCAAGCAAGTGCGGATACAGTGCGATTTTCCCGCAAGGTTGCTAAGAGACAGGACTCGATCTTTATTATTTTCCATTATAACATGGTTATAAGGGAAAATAATAGCATTCTCAATACAGAATGCTTTGTAAAATGTGGATTAAGGGGTTCAAAAAAAAAAAAAAAACTCACCTTATCCACTTGATCGCGTAGTTGCCGATCTCTTCTGTCTTCAAGCATTAGCTGCCATCTAAAGGACCTGTGGTGACATCACATCGCATGGTCCATCACCATGGTGATGGACCATGTGATTAGCTCAGTGACGTCACCACAGGTCCTTTAGATGGCAGCTAATGCTTGAAGACAGAAGAGATCGGCAACTACGCGATCAAGTGGATAAGGAGAGTTAATTTTTTTATTTTTAACCCCTTAATCCACAAATGTAAGGGAAAATAATAAAATCTACAGAATACTCAACCCAAACCCGAACTTCAGTGATGAAGTCCGGGTTCGGGTCTGGGTACCAAATATGCTGATTTTTCCCACGCGCGTGCAAAATGCATTAAAACGCTTTGCATTCGCGTGGGAAAATCGTGCATGCACCCGCCTCTTATCCGGGCGTCAAACGTTACGCCCGTGTGAAAGAGGCCTAAAGGAAGCTAAAATGTTGTCTAAACGAAAGCACCTATATACGGATACAAGCATTTGCATTATTCGTGCGGATCCGTCTGTGCAGATACAAGACGGATCCGCACCAAACGCAGGTCTGAAAGTAGCCCTAGAGTAATTTTGGTAGACTGGCCAGGTTTTCTCTGTTTGTGGATAACAGCTCTCACTGTGGTTTGCTTGAGTCACAATGCCTTGAAAAAGCCTTTATAACCTTTTCCAGACTGATAGAGGTCAGTGACTTTCTTTCTCATCTAAATTTCTTCAGATCTGGGCATGATCTGTTGCTTTTTGAGCCTACTTCATGTTGTCAGACAGGCAAGTTATTTCTCGATTCTACAGGTCTGGCAGCATTCAAGCCTGGGTCTGGCTACAGAAAGGGAGCTCAGTTTTCCAAAAACAATCGTTAATCAATTGGTTTGATAATCTAAAACATTTAAGTGTGACAAAGGTGCAAATACAATAGAAATCTGTGAGGAGGCAAATACTTTTTCACAGCACTGTATAGATGAATGAAGAACACAGCATGAAAAATCAGTAATCAAAATGAACCAAAGTTAAACTATGAACACTACTCACCTTTATCAATTAACACAGAAGACAGTTCACTGAACTGATGGGGGAAATAAGAAAAAAAAGAGCATATTTAAATAAAAAAATGCACCACTTAAAAAGGTAAAGACATAACTTGTGTTAGTGTTACCCTAATGTGCAATTCAGCAAGTCATACATTTGTATATCACTTATTGTGCATAACCAGGCATAGTTGTAGGGTTTGGCCAAAAGTCATACAGATTTCACTCTTAGGCTGGGTTCAGACTTGCGCGTTTTACAGCGCAAAACGCTCAACACATGAAAACCAATGCTTCCCTACGGCCCTGGTTCTCACTTGAGCGTTTTACAGCGCGTTTGAACGCGCTGAAAAACGCCCTACGCTCAAAAAAGTTCATGAGCTTCTTTGGGGCGTTTTGTCGCGCGTATTGTGATTGACATCACAGTAGTCAATCACACGGACGCGCGTTTCCTATATATTAAATACGCGCAAGTCTGAACCCAGCCTTAAAGAAACAACTTGAGAAAATGCAGCACAGTATACCTCCCTCCTGGGATCAGCATCAGAGTTCAGCCTACAATTCCCAGTCTACACTAGCTGCAGGATGCAATACAGCGCTCCATTAATCAGATAATTTCCAACAGTGACTGATAAAGAAAGATATCCATCCTTCTCTCTGATGTATCTCAGTAGAAATAAGTCAGGGCAACTGGACTCATTTATTTTTCTTGCAGAGGTTTCGTAGTCATCTGACTGGCTTTCTAAGTTAGAATGCCTTGTTCAAGAATTCTCCTGCATTACATACTGGCTGATTAGTGAATGACGCAAGCTATAAGTGTGATTATACTTTTTCAGGAGAGGTGTTAGAGCTTCAGTAATGCAATCCACACTTTATCTCCATGCGTGAAGCATGGAGTGAGCAGCATTTAATGCAGGAGCATTCTTGTACAAGCTTTTCTAAAAGCTGTATTACAAAGCCTGATGTGGCAGACAATTGTTGGAAGGGAAGAGTTCCTGCTATTACATGCAGGGCTCTCCTCTGCAGCATGGAGGACATCAATCGCTATGCCATCCCTCGTCTCCATGCTGTACAGTGGTTTGCTGGCGGCAGATCGTTATAGGACACCATAGTCTGCTGCCTGCAAACAACAATTTAACATGTCAAAAGATTTGGACTGCACAATGATCGAGCGCTTGTTTGCTGATCAGGCAGCGGCAGTTTTACACTGCAAGATGGTCACTAACAAACTTAACTGAGAAAGCCAGTTGGATGACAAGCGAAACGTCTTCCAGAAAAAGAATAAGTCCAGTGGCTGTGATTATTACTACGGATATACCATGGCCTGGATGAAAGAACTTCCATAGACGTGTGTACGATAGCGCGCACACACACATATACACAGTACCGTCCAAAGTTTTAGGCAGGTGTGGACATAAATGCTGCAAATTAAGATTGTTTTCAGAAACAGAAGAGTTTGGTTTTTCTTTATGCGGAATATAGTTCTAAATGTCATTGCCTGCCGCAGGATACATTCGGGGCCAATCAGATGCCTCCCTGTATGTCTCAGTGTTGTGGACACAATTAGTCCTGACCAAATCCCCAAATAACTTTCCTGAAATGCAATCCCCAAACTTGCAAGGACCCTCCACAATGCTTCGCTGTCGCCTGCAGACACTCAGTTTGCAAACAAACTGCATTCTGTTACAGCCAAATATTTCAAATCTTGATTCCTGCAAAAGTATGGGAGCCCAAGGGGATTTGAACGCTCAGATAACTTTGACAGACGTAAAAGGGGTTCTCCAGGAATTAAGATAGAATGAAAATACTTAATTACTTTATAATAAATATATTCCCAAATACTTTTCATTAGTCAGAATCATAATCCCTGACAAGTAGGAGAGGAGGATGAGGCAGCTCTTTGGCTCAGTGTTCTGAAGCAACTTATCCTGTGTGATCCAACTCCTGTGTTATTAGGACAGGTTGTGTGTGTACTAATAGGACGATGGCCATTTTATTTCTCCTAATGATTGCTCCCCAGACAAAACAAGCAATTCTAACTAATGAAAGTAACCCGGGAATATATTTATAATAAAGTAATATTTAAGTATTTTCACAATTCCCACAGAACCTTTTTAAATAGCTTGGTAGGAATAATGCTGGTTCACAATCATCATTAGGGAAGGCCAAGTGATGCAAATTTCAAAGCTTTATAAATATCCAGACTCCTCTAATCTTGTCCCTAAAAACAGCAGCCATGAGTTTCTCTAAGCAGCTGCCCACAAAGCAAGAGGCAGCTATAAGATAGCAAAGAGTTTCCAAGTTGTCATTTTCTCAGATTGAAGTGTAATAAAGAAACGGCACTTAACATCAAGAGTGAAATTCAGACAAATACTAGGATTGCTGGAAAGGCAAACCAGAACCCTCAGGCACAAGACCTACAGAAGATTTTGTACACTTGAGTCGTTTTACATTATTCTACTGTTCAGCAACACCTGCACAAATATGGCCTTCAAAAGCACAGAATATCATGAAAAGAAAGCCTCTCCAAGCATGGGGGGGGGGGGGGGGGAATAAGTCATGCTTTGGGATTGTGTTGCAGTCAATGAAACAGGGAACATTTTATGGGTAGGGAGAAGAATTCCAGCAACTATAACACAAACTGTAAAAAACAAAAAAGAACAAACCAGAAGTTGAAAAGAGGATGGCTTCTACAAATGGTTAATGATCCTAATCACACCTCAAAATCCACAATATACTACTTCAAAAGGCCCAAGCTGAAGGTTCCATCATGACTCCGACAGTCCCCTGAAAATGTGGACAGACCTCAAAAGAGCAGTGCATGCAAGATGGACCAGGAATCTCACAGATCTGGAAGACTTTCGCAAGGAAGAATGGATGAAAATCCACTCAAACAAGAATTTGGCTGGCTACAAAAAGAACTTGCCAAAGTTAGTGCCCAAAGTTTTTCTTCAGGTGCTTTACCTTTTTTTTGTCATTTTGAAATGTAATTTTTATTTATTTATATATATGTAGAATGTGCAATCTTTAACCTAATGCCTTCTGCAGATCATTTGACTTCAACTTGCTTAATTGTCCACAGTAACAGTAATTGACCAGGGATGCCCAAACCTTTACACCAATTACATATGCAAATCAGTGCACTCTCCAATTGAGCTTCTCCATCCCCACTCCTCCGATTCTAAATCCAAGTTGTGATGCATGTAACAAAGTGTTCAGGAAGTTGCCAAGTAACCAGGACAAGGTAGAGCTCAGCATCTGTGCAGAAAAGGTTGCCAAGCAACTAGGAACTTCTCACTGGCACCACAAGGACTGGCACATGTGCACCATGGAGAGCTGGACGTCTGAGTAATTGCCATATTGATAACTTGATTTAAAGGGGTTATGACATGATTGATGTAAAAAAAAATTAAACCAGACACCATATAGTACATGACCATACCTCTCTAACAAAGCTAGAATCAGCCCTGTAGCACAAATGGGTCCAGACATCTCCTAATTCATTGTTCTAATTTCTCTGCTAGATTATCTTCAGCCTGGCAGCTCAGGGGGTGTGTCCTTTCTACCGCAGCTCTCTTGCTGTAACAGCTACAGCTTATAACAGAACACATGGCTGGTGGCAGTTGACGATTTAAACTGAGCATGTTCGACCAACTCCGTGAGGGGGACAAAAAATAAGGAAAAGAACAAATAGCGGGTGGTGCTATGAGGGTGGATTTCATTTAAATCAAGCCGATTTAAATCACTAGTCAGTAAGGCTTGATTTAAATCATAGTTTTCTACATAAAGACTAATTCTTGCTGGTATAACTTATAAAAAGTTGTTGTTCTAAAAATCTTGATCTACTTGCATATTAAATTAGTTTTTTTTTATCCCCAGGTTAATAGGTTTATCATTCATATTTGGACAACTTTTCTGTTGTACTTAGGAAGGAGAAAAAATATTGTTTCTATTCTATTCACTGAACTTCTTTAGACTCAGCACTGAAAGGGCTGCTTCTATATTCACAGGTTTGTAGAAGTTAGGATTAAGGTCTTTTTCTCAACTCTGTTCATGGTATGACATTCTTGCTGTGAAGAAGAGGCATGTGATCTCTGCTGAGTCGCATTCAGCTTTGAGAACTGCAGAAGTAAACCAAGCATCGGTGATAATATCTTGTAGGCAGAGAAACTGCCCAATAATCTAAGAAAACCCTCTGGAAGAGCCTGACATTGTGAATGGATTAATGGAATTTATTTACCCAAAAAATTACACATATACAGCCTTATTCTACATAATTAAAAGACTAATCTTTATTTCATGATGGAATAACCTTTGGATGGTAATATATTTTCCTCAAAAAGCATTTTATATAAATAAAAAAATCCAATTTAAATAAAAAAAAAAATCTGATTTTTTTATTTTTTTTAATCGTTGATTTTTATCCACCCTGGGTGCTATACAGATATATTATATTAAATAGCTCACTGGCTAAAAATTATTTTTTAGTAATATTTAATTACAGCACAAAGAAAATATATCGAATTTATCTTGGTTTCGATATTTTCAGTTACGTTTGGCACTATCTAGTATAAAAGATAAATCCTTTTTTACATAGATACCTCTACATTTTTGCATGATTTAATAGTAAAGACAAGATTTCTCAATGTTATAAATATTTACTTAACCCCTTAAGGACTCAGCCCTATTTCATCTTAAGGACGCGTCCATTTTTTTGCAAATCTGACCAGTGTCACTTTATGTGGCCATTCAGACCAAGTCGAAAAATTTCATTTTTATTTATAAAAAAAAAAAAAATACCAAATTTACCAAAAATTTGGAAAAATTAGCAATTTTCCAAGTTTCAATTTCTCTACTTCTATAATACATAGTAATACTGCCAAAAAAAGTTATTGATTTACATTCCCCATATGTCTACTTCATGTATCGATCATTTTGGGAATGCCATTTCAGTTTTTGGGGACGTTACAAGGCTTAGAAGTTTAGAAGCAAATCTTGAAATTTTTCAAAAACCCACTTTTTAGGGACCAGTTCAGGTCTGAAGTCACTTTGTGAGGCTTACATAATAGAAACCACCCAAAAATGACCCTGTTCTAGAAACTACACCCCTCAAGGTATTCAAAACTGATTTTACAAACTTCATTAACCCTTTAGGTTTTCCACAAGAGTTAATGGTAAATGGAGATACAATTTCAGAATTTCGATTTTTTGAAAAAGTTTCCATTTTAATCAATTTTTTCCAGTAACAAAGCAAGGGTTAACAGCCAAACAAAACTCAACATTTATTGCCCTGATTCTGTAGTTTGCAGAAACACCCCATATGTGGTCGTAAACTGCTGTATAGCCAAACGGCAGGGCACAGAAGGAAGGGAACGCCATATGGTTTTTGGAAGGTGGATTTTGCTGGACTGGATTTTTGACACCATGTCCCATTTGAAGCCCCCAGATGCACGCCTAGAGTAGAAACTCCATTAAAGTGACTCCATCTAAGAAACTACACCCCTGAAGGTATTCAAAACCGATTTTACAAACTTTGTTAACCCTTTGTGTGTTCCACAAGAGTTATTGGCAAATGCAGATGAAATTTCAGAATTTGTATTTTTTGTTACCTTGCCTCAAAGTAATATAGAGCAGCCAAAAATCATATTTACCCTAAAATAATACAAACAAAACTGACACCTTATCCCATAGTTTCCAAAATGGGGTCACTTATTTTGGAGTTTCTACTGTAGGGGTGCATCAGGGGAGCTTCAAATGGGACATAGTGTCAAAAAACCAGTACAGCAAAATCTGCCTTCCAAAAACCATATGGCGTTCCCTTCCTTCTGCGCCCTGCCGTTTGGCAATACAGCAGTTTACAACCACATATGGGGTGTTTGTGCAAACTAGAGAATCAGGGCAATAAATATTGTTGAACTGACAGGTTATATTGTGCGCTATTTCTATAGAGCAGGTTGCTACGGACGCGACAATACAAAATATGGCTACTTTTTGGGGGGTTTTGTTTCAGTTTTACATAATAAAGCATTTTTGAAAAATATGATTTCTTAGTGTCTCCACATTCTGAAAGCCAGTTTTTTTTTTTGGGCGACTGTCTCATATAGGGGTTCATTTTTTGCGGGATGAGATGTTGGTTTGATTGGCACTATCTTCGGGTGCATATGATATTTTGGTCGCTTGCTATTACACTTTTTGTGATGTAAGGTGACAAAAATGGCTTTTGACACCGTATTAATTTTTTTTTTTTTGTGTTCACCTGAGGGGTTTGGCCATGTGTTATTTTTATAAAGCAGGTTGTGACGGACACGGCGATACCTAATGTGTAGTGTATTTTATTTTTTTAATTTTAATTCAGTGATATGTATATTTTTTATTTTTTTACTTTTTTACCCAGACCCACTTGGTAAAATTTATAAATTTGGGGCATTTTTAAGTCTCTGATTCCCACGGTCACAGACCTGCGGGGATCAGAGACTACAGAAAGCGCAGCAAACCGCAGGTCTGAATTGACCTGCGGTTTGCTGCGATCGCCGACATGGAGGGGGGGGGGGGCACAGTACCCCCCTGGGCATTGTGCCAAGGTGCCTGCTGAATGATTTTAGCGGGCACCTTGTTCCGATCAACGCCACGTGCGCAGCGGTGATCGGATATTCGCAGGGTGTACATGTACGCCCTGGGTCCTTAAGTACCAGGACACAAAGGCGTACAAGTACACCCTGCGTCCTGAAGAGGTTAAAAGCACGATTTACTAATGAACTTTCTTCCTGGGCAAAAGGCCTAGAGAAGGGACTGCCCAATGATACTACCCAAAAACTGAAAGTGGTGATCCCATTCACGGTAGCATCTTGGATCTATGAAAACGTCTTATATAAACAAAGAAACTCTGAGGATAAATGGTTTAAGGTATGGGGAAAATGGAATCTTTAATTTTCTCTGACTCAACCTTCTCACTATCTCCGTCCTGTCTTTTTTTTTTTTTTTTTGGTCGAGGGGGATGGGGGACGCATCGCAAAGGGGTGGGGGGGGGGGTTAAGGAAATTATAATTTTAATGTTTTATTTTGTATGGAAATATTATTGTTCAATAAAAAGGAAAAATTTTCTAAAATAAAAAAAAATATATATAAATTACTTATAAATGCAAGTGCTGGTTTGAAAAATGTAGAATATGTTTCTTGACACAATACCTTTAAGAGATTTAACCTGACGGAATTCCTCGATAGACTTAACACATACGAGTTGTGTCATGTTTACTATTTGGAGATGGTCATTTTTAGACTGTAAAATGGAAGGTTTTATGGTGAGGCATAAGGTGTACTCATTTGCATATGTAATTTTTATGAGGACATCACTATGCACATAATGAGCCTTCATAGAATATTTTTATGACAAGTTCCACACGTAATCGAATATGAATTATTTGCTTATAATGGCTATGACAATAAGTGCAATACTGTACGACAGGATTTATAACTCACCTCTCCCATTACTGCAATGGGTGTCTCTCCAGTCGCTTGAGCCACTCTGTGTTCCACCAAGTAGAACATGTATTCATCATAAAGTAATCTGATTAGATGAAAGGACCCAAAACTGGCAGCACTGCGCAAGGTGAGGTCCCGGATTACCATTGAGCTGTGAAGAAAACAGAAATTGAAGACCGACTAGTGTGTCAAGTGATTATATCAACAATATATTAACCCCTTCAGGACCCTGGGATTTTCCATTTTTCATCCCTGCCTTCCCATCGTCCCAACTTTTTTATTTTTCCATTCACATAACTTTAGCAGGGCTTATTTTTTGCCGGACAAGTTGTACTTTCTAATGGCACCATTTACGGTTGCATACTATGTAGTAGGAAGCGGGGAAAAAAATTCTGAATGGGGTAGAGAATTGGTAAAAAACAAGATTCTAATAAAGTTTTTTATTTTATTCTTTTTACATCGTACACTATGTGGTAAAATTAACCTGTTATTTTCATTCTCCAGGTCAGTACAGTTACAACGACACCACACTTGTATCATTTTTCTTGCGTTTTAATACTGAAAAAATAATAATTTAAAAACCTGACCACGGCATCTGAAGGGGAAAAAAAAAAAAATCATACATGTGCAGCAGGTCCCTATTTAAAATAGCAGAAACCCGGCGGCTATGGCGCTCGCTTCAAGTGTGAGAGGGCGCCATGTTTAGGGACCTGACTTCTGACGTACATATACGTCAGAGGCCCTTAAGGTGTTAAAGGCTAGCTACACTTTCAGGGGCCACTTTTCTTATGATTACATTTTACTCATTGGCTAAAAATCATTTTTTCAAATTGGTCTTTATTAAAAATATTGAGCCGTTGTGTCACAAAGGTTTAACTATTTGTCTAGCTGTGTGAATTGTACTTTCGCTTTATGCCGGTTATCTAATAAACCTTACCTCTAAATCACTAAAGGGTCATAAACACTTATTTAAGCCACATTCTTATTAGTAATATAAGAATTGAGCTATAATGAGTGTTTAGGAGGTCAGATATAAGGAGTCAGTCAGCTGTGCTGCCTAAACGAACAGAGTGAAAATTCAGATCCTGCTACTAGATAAACTCAAGGCTGCGCAGACAGTGGTTCAACATTTTTAATAAAGACCAATTAAAAATTATTTTTAACTCAACATGAGTACAATGCAAAAAACAAAACAAAAACAAAAAAAAGTCTAGATAAAAAGGGAATGCAGGTGATAACGACAATATTAAAAATACTAAATCTGTAGGTTTTCCTACATCCTCACATGCATGAACTGACCTGTAGAATGACCACTTCAGAAGGAACTGCCTGGCAGCTTTTGGGAAACTGGGGCTTCCTTCATGTGGCTTCAGGACTTGGGTAACAACATTATCCAACCAACTCGCCCACTGGTCCAAAGAACTCTGTTGCTGAAGAGTTAACTTGAAATCTTGTTCCAGCTTCTGGACTATGCCTTCCTCACACTGACACACCCAAGATGCTTGTTCCTGTCATTAACAACAAAATGCATTTATAAGGCTACTTTCACACTAGTGTTTTTGTTGGATCCGGCAGGGTTAAGCAAAAACACTTGTTACTGATAATACAACCATCTGCATCCGTTATGAACAGATCCGGTTGTATTATCTTTAACATAGCCAAGACGGATCCGTCATCAACTCCACTGAAAGAAAATGGATCCGTCCCCCATTGACTATTGTGTCAGAGAAAACTGATTCGTCCCCATTGACTTGCATTGTGGGTCATCCGTCTTACTCCGCATCCCATGACAGAAAGAAAACTGCAGCATGTTGCGGTTTGCTCTCCGGTATGGGAACGCAATGGAACGCTTTTTGGAGTATTCTGTTCAGTTACGTTTTGTCCCCATTGACAATGAATGGGGACAAAAACGAAGCGTTTTTTTTTTCTGGTATTGAGACCCTGTCGGAGATCAATACCGGAAAATATTAATGCTAGTGTGAAAGTAGCCCAATACATAAGAAATAACCCACGTTCCATGAGTTCTGACTTTTCCTATATTTACCTGAACATTAGCAAAGTCCACACGATTGAGATCACTAAGCATCTGATTAATTTGTGACGTATTCTGCAAGACAGCACGGGCTGCTTGAGCTAGATGATTTAAGGATGTGTATCGACGCAAGGTTTGAGCAAATGCACTAACAACACCAACCTGAAAAATAAAAATTAATCAAGTTAAAAATAAAATAAAAAGTAGCAGTCAAAAGTTTGAACACGCTTTTTCATTCCATGACTTTTTCTTAGTACATTTTCTACATTGTAGATTCCTATTGAAGACATAAAGACAATGAAGGACCACATTTGGAATGAATTTTATGTTTTAGATTCTTCAAAGCTGGGGTCCTGGGCTCGAATCCGGACAACATCCGCATGGAGCTTTTATTCCCTGTGTTTGGATGGACTTCCTCCCACACTCCAAAGACATACTGATAAGCCCCACTGGGGACAGCTTGATGCTAATGTCTGTATAGCGCTGCAGAATATGCCAGCGCAATATAAGTAGAATAATAAAGTAGCCCCCTTTTGACTTCAAGAGGTAGTCGCATGGAATGGTTTGTATGCTTTGTCAAGGGTTGAGTTTTGAAATGTCCTGCCCTTATAATGTGTTTTAGGCCATCAGTTGTGTTGTGAGAAGGTAGGATTGGTATACAGTTCCATACAGTGTTTGTTTAGCTCTATTCTACTACTGTAATCCACATTATGGCAAGAACCATTCAACTAGGTAAAAAAAACCACTGTTCATTACTTTAAAGGGTTATTCCCATCTCAGACATTGGAGGCATATCGCTAGGATATGTCTCCAATGTCTGATAAGTGCGGATCCCACCCCCGAGGGACACCACGCATGCGTAGCCGCCCTCCATTCATTCCAATGGGAGCGCAGGCAAGTGTGCAAACACGACCACAGCTGCTGGATTGCAGGGTGGTCGTAACCATGGAAACGAGCAGTGTATAATGTAATGGAAAAATGAATTCCGCCAGCAAAGGAAGAAATGTGACTAATAATACATTAGTAAGTGGCTTGTATTAACTTTCTCTACATGAAAAGTGTTTGCAGGGTGAAGGAAAAGCAGCCAACAAGGGCTCAGCACATCTAGGAACTCCTTCAACCATTACTGCAACTACCTTATGAAGCCGATTGAAAGAATACAAACTGTCAAAGGGAAGTGGGGCCAGTTTGAAGAATCTAAAATTTAAAACATTCTGTGTTAAAACTCTTTTTTACTACTTTCTACTAATTCAGTTTGTGTAAAAAAAAAAAAATTGTAAGAAAACATGTGTTCAAGCTATTAACTTCTACTGTGGGTGTATGTATATTATCCACAAGACCCCACCCCCTTAACAGTAACCTCTACAGCACCCCGCCCCTTAACACTGACCTTCATAGCGGACCATCCCCTTAACTGTGAACCTTACCGTTTCCTGCCCCTTTAACAGTGACCTCCACAGCATCCCGCCCCTTTAACAGTGACCTACACAGTACCCCATTTCCTTAACAGTGATTTCCACAACATCCCGTCCCCTTAACAGTGGATTCTACAGCAATCTGCCCTTAACACTGACCTCCATAGTGGACAGTCCCCTTAACTGTGATCTCCATAGCAGCCTGCCCATAGGGTGGCCAGAAGTGCAGTTTTAGGCTGGACAGTCCGGCTTTCAGACTCCCTGTCCTCCGTCTGGCGCAGGGCCTGGACAGATACGGGGATGTCCTTTTGACAGCACTGTGCTGTCTGTGTGAGCTGCAGGGAGAAAGTCACCCTCCCTCCTACCCCTGCAGCTGACAGAAGTTGATTTTTACATTTATTTTTTCATTCCCTGTCGGCTGGGGAATGGTATGGGGCGTGGCATAATCATCTCGGGGCGTGGCTTAGCAGGACCTGGGGTAGGGGTTTTTAAGTTCGTCTTTTGAGGGTGGCCAGCCCTGTCCTCTGAACTGTGACCTCCACAGCACTCCGCTCCCTTAACAGTGTCATCTACAACGCCCTGCCCCTTTAAAGCTGACCTACAGCAGTGAAAAAAATAAATAAAAAATGGCTGGGTTGTTATGGAAACCTGGTGTAAAACTGTGCGTATGTGGAGACTAACAGCCTGCAAGATTTTATTGACTGATAAGGGTCCTGTGACCAGGCTTCTATTGGCTAATGCATTTTTTGGGAATATCTCAGGAACAGTACATGCTAGAGAGCCGAGAAATATTCTAAAACCTTAGCGGACACCTGATTTTGTGATTGTAAATGCAACGGTGCAGATTCCTTTAGCGGACATACATACAGACACACACTTAGCTTTATATATTAGAGATAGAGATTATATATCTCATACACACACACACACGTGTGTGTGTGTGTATTAGGGCTGCACGATATATGGAAAAAATAATCGAATTGCGATATGGCGATTTGGCCGACCCGAAAATGCTGCGATTATATATGAAGGGGCCACATAACAGGCTTTGTGTGTAAAGTATTTTACTACTGTCTGAAACAATCTCTCTCCTATTAATAAAATGGCCAGCCTCTGTACTCACTTTCATTGAAAGTTATGAATGCACTGCAGCAAGCGGGCCGGCCAGCGCGTGATTGACGTCACAGTCACGCTCCTGCTTCCTGAATGAAATGGGAGGAGCGTGACTAAGTGATGTCAGTTATGCGCCGGCCGGCCCGCTCGCTGCAGTGCATTCATAGTGAAAGTGAGTACAGAGGCTGGCCATTTTATCAATAGGGGAGAGATTGTTTCAGACAGTAGTAGCACACTTTACACACAAAGCCAGTTATATGCGCAGTTTTGGACACATGAGGGGACACATAGGGCCATGGGGGGGACCAGCATAAGTAGCTATATGTGTGTCATTCATGTGTGTCTTATGTTGGCCCCCCTCATGGCCCTATGTGTCATAGCACACATCCCCCCCCATAACAGTGCCATCCACAGATCTCCCATAACAGCGTCCTCCACAGATCGCCCCACATAACAGCGTCCTCCACAGATCCCCCACATAACAGCGTCCTCCACAGATCGCCCCACATAACAGCGTCCTCCACAGATCGCCCCACATAACAGCGTCCTCCACAGATCGCCCCACATAACAGCGTCCTCCACAGATCGCCCCACATAACAGTGCCATCCACAGATCTCCCATAACAGCGTCCTCCACAGATCGCCCCACATAACAGCGTCCTCCACAGATCCCCCACATAACAGCGTCCTCCACGGATCCCCCCACATAACAGCGTCCTCCACGGATCCCCCACATAACAGCGTCCTCCACAGATCGCCCCACATAACAGCGTCCTCCACAGATCGCCCCCATATAACAGTGTGTCATCCACAGATCCCCCATAACAATGTCATACCCAGCCGCGTCAGCGGCTCATATGGGAAAATCCAAGCAAAAATATACCTCTCGCATAATTCCCTTAAAATATCGCATATCGTTATCGCCCTAATTGCAATCGCACAAATTTCCCATATTGTGCAGCCCTAATATATATACATACTGCTACTCTTAAGGCTACCTGCACACAGTATTTGTATGCAGAAAATCCACATAAAAACATAAATACATCCGCATTTTGTATTGTGGTTTTTGTTGCATATTTTGGTGGAAATTTTCTGTTTATGTTAACAACCCCATTGAAGTCTATGGGGAAAACCATCAGAATCGAACATACAATTGACATTCTACAGATCTTAAAATCCACATGACAGGTCAATTTCTACATGTTAAAATATATGCAAAGTGTACATGAGATTTGGTAAATCTCATTGTTTGTTGGTACTGTATTTATGCTGCAGTTTTTCTGCATGAAAATCCACACAGAAAACGACGTCTAATCCGCAACGTGTACAGGTATGCTAACAGTTACCTTTGCCTGAACAATCTGATGAGGAAAGTCACACATTGCATTTGTCAGCCATCCCTCCAGACTCTTTGCAAAATTCCTGATAGCCTGAGTCAACGTACCTAAAAAAAAAAATACGAAATGAGGAATTAACTCCTTTTAGTCAAATTAACGGCCTACTGGGTGCCGATTACATAATGGTTAGAAAACTATAGGGTACCAAATAATATTTTTGAAGAATCAGTCCTGTCAAACTAATCTAATCAGAGTCTATGAGGAGATAAGTACTAGACTGGACCAGGGCAGGACATTAATGTGATACTGTGCCACATAAAAGGTTGTTACATATAATGAGAATGCTTGGACTAAAGGAAAATGTGTGTAAGTGGACAAGTAACTGGCTTGGTGATAAAAACAATAACAGAGGGTGGGTATTCTGAATACATATCACAGGGGTCACATTGGGCCCTATTCTCTTTAATATGCTTATTAATAATCTTATAGAGGGATAAAGATAGGCAGAGTTTGATGACACCAGATATAATCTACAAGAAAATTTTGACTAGCGCATTCATAATCGCAAATGCATAGCCATAAAGCTAGCATGCAAAAAGCAAACAAAAAAAAAAGCTATGGCAGCACAACATCTTACATACAAACAATAAAACTGAAAAATAAGGATAATTGGAACTGAAAGTGGAATTATACCTACTATAAATAAAAAAAACAATAGAAGCTCTTTGTGCACATTTCTGATCAAACGTGTGTCGGGCCCATCTACCAGGCGTCAAGGTGGTGTCTGCAGATGCGTCCCTAACACTAACAGAACTGCCTCTCTTTGACTTACCTAAGCCTACAACGTTCAGGGCGGTGTGGGAACCAGCTACATTTATACTCTGCTCAGAAGCCCCAGGCAGATATTGTAGGCTTAGTAAAGCCCAGGAGACGAGGCCATTCTGATAGTGTTAGGGAACCATCTGCAGAAGCCACTTTGATGCCTGGTAGATGGGCTGGGCCCGCCACACGTTTGATCAAAAATGTGCGCAAAGAGCTTCTATTTTTTTTCATTTATAGTATGTATAACACCACTTTAAGTTAGAATGACACCAGATATAAGGTAGCAATCCTATAAGTTAATGCTCTATAACAACTTGGATGATAGCTAAGCCAGTACCTTATTTTTAGAGGGGATTTCCCCTCATCAGTGCCGAGCAGAGATCTGCCTTAACTAGGTTAGAGGCCTTCGTCAGAATTCGGGATGTACCATTTCTCCTTATGGAAAGCGTCTAGTAGGTGTGAGGAGTTTTTCATTACTCCTGCAGAAATGTCCTATCCTTGTCCACAAAATGGACAAGAATGTGGCATGTTCTATTTTTTATGGGGCCATGAAATGAGTTTACTGATGTGGACAGCACACAGGTGTGCTGTCCACGCCTGTTGTGGCCCCATTGAGATGAATTAGTCCACATCCGTTCTGCAAAAAAAAATGTGAATGCGGACAAAAACTACGACTGTGTGCATAAGCCCTAAAGCAACCAGTGTCAGGCAGCTACTGCCAAGGCAAAAAAGATAATGGGTTGCATCAAAGGGCATAGATGCCCGTGATGAGAACATAGTCCTACCACTTTACAAAACGCTAGTCAGACCTCACATGGAGTAAAGTGTACAGTTCTGGAAACCAGATGCCCCCCTAAATATATTTATCCCCAGGACTGTGACGAGGGGACATCCTCTGCGTCTGGAGGAAAGAAGGTTTGTACACAAACATAGAAAAGGATTCTTCACTGTAAGAGCAGTGAGACTATGGAACTCTCTGCCTGAGAAGGTGGTGATGGTGAGTACAATAAAGGAATTCAAGAGGGGCCTGGATGTATTTCTGGAGTGTAATAATATTACAGGCTATAGCTACTAGAGATGGGTCGTTGATTCAGGGAGTTATTCTGATTGCCTGATTGGAGTCGGGAAGGAATTTTTTTTGCCATGAAGTGGGAAAAGTTGGCTTCTACCTCACAGGTTTTTTTTTTTTTGCATTCCTCTGGATCAACTTGTAGGAAACAGGCCGAACTGGATGGACAAATGTCTTTTTCAGCCTCATATACTGTTACTATTTATTAGCAGGACCTCAGCTCCACACTGAGGTTAAATGGATTATTCTAAGGATGTGTTTTTAAGAGGCTTTTTTATGGATTTAAGAGGCTTTTTTTTTTTGGAGTGTTTTCCACAGTGAAAACAGTGTAAAAAAGATTAACATATGACTCATTGAAGAAGTGAATTCTTGCAGGGGTTTCCTTACAGAAACCATGGTGAGTGGCCATGCACAGATTAACCCCACTAAATTTGGCCGAATACACATGCAGATGTCTGCCTTGGAGTCCCTGCTGCGAATACCTGCTGGATTTTGCCGAGGTGCATTTCCACCATGTAAACCTAACCCTAAGGAGAAAGGATATATCACCAAGTATTCATTTTAAATATCTTTGTTCCTTTTATATACTCACTGGGTACAGGACGTAGAACATCTGGGATGAGAATTTCTACAAGGGCTTGATACAGGATGTGGTCACAGCTCCTCATCCATCTCATAATGGGTTCATATTTACACATAACCATCAATTTGTCTTTTGGGATAATGGCTTCTGGTTCCTCATCACTGTGTAATAAGAAATCTATTGTTAATTATTGGGGCTGGCATCTCAACACGGTGCTTGAGCCATTTCATGGATCAAGCATCTATGTGTTAAAAGGTTAAAATGCAGATTTTTATACAAGGACTGAAAAGTGAAACAAGTCTAAAATATCCAGCGGCATGAAATTTGATTTAGCACCTTGCCAACGTGGTAGAACCGTCTGGTGAGGTTGGCTTCGAGTTCCAAAATGCCTGCCATAACTTCTCAATGTACTGGAACTGTAGATTCATAACCACATCAATAGTTGCCTGCAGATAAAAGATCATATTTTTCCTTGTCAGACAATTCATCATGAAAAAATAAAGGTCTCATTGTGATCAGTTGTGTTGACAGGCATCTCACCAAATGTAAACTAAGGGTACACAATCAATAATATGCCGCAGGATGGGATTTTTGACAATCTGATTTATTTTTTTGTTTTTAGGAAAAAAACTCTTGTTGTCTGCGTGCAAATAAAACAAGAATCCTAACCTCACAGTGTCGCCGGTACATAAGTTGCAAATTCTTTATATCTGTCATGGAAATGCCATCTGGTAAGAGTATGGTGCCGAGATCTGGTGCAGGAAAATCTGGGAACACATGGGACATATCTAAAAGCAAAATAAAAGCAATTATATAAAATAGGTTATCAAAAGGCACACTGACACATAAAACCTTGAAAAAACAGCGCATTTGCTGCCCTAAAATGTTACATGTGGCAAAAACTGCAGGCCAGGCGTAAAGGCCTTAATGGGCATTACTTTGACTTACCTATGAATTGCTGGTGATGTTGGCTCTGGGCAGCTACAGACTGCTCTGGAGAAGTGTGCTGGCTGCTGTTTGGAGTGTTTTCTAGCATGCCTTCCATCTTTTGTGAAGGTCTATACCTAGTAAAAAGGGTACGATGAATAAAAGACAAAAGAAAAACCTCCGATGTACCAAGGCGGACTTGAAATCTGAATTTGAAACTAAATGCTAAGCCTATGGTGGAGTTCTTCAATGATCTAGATCATAAAGCAACTTGACAATATAATGTTGTTGTTCTACCAAGAGAAGCCATTGTGCCAAGGTATGATTGTATGCAACATAGAAAACTTCTCTTTGGGGCGAAATTACAAATACTGCACAGACCTGTGAAAAGGGCTCACCAACCTTTGCTTCTGATGAATGGGCTGCTGTCTCATTGCCATATACTGGGTGTCCTCTTGTAGTCGGTTCAAAGGAGAATCCGGTTTCAGACGTATGCCATAATAGTGGTATTTAGAGTTTCCCCTATTATATACATAGAAAAAAAATATCTATAAACGTATACAAAATGTACAGCCCACAGTCCATGAATAACATAAAATGTTCTTTTAGAAAGCAATTTCAGCTAGAACGAGCATCGATTGACAATATAACAAGTCTATTAGTGCTCATTCAAAGGACCTTTAAGCCTCATTCACACAGTGCTTCAGTCAGTGACTTCCATCAGTGATTGTGAGCCAAAACCAGGACTGGGGCCTCCACAGACATAAGTTAGAAGGGAAAGATCTGCCCCTGTTCTGTGTTTAGAGCCGCACCTTGTTTAGGGTAAATGCACACAGCAGTGTAATTTAAGTGGATTTCACTGCATTTTCCGCATAAAATCTGCACATGTATATTACTTGTGGATTTTGTTACAGATTTGCCCCAGATTTCACCCTGTGCCATCCGTGTTTCACTGACACTGAACAGCTGAAAAATAATTTTCAAAGCATCTCTTCTTAAGGATCCGTAAAACACAGATGCAACACGGATGGCATCTGTGCTTTTCACTGACCCATAGACTATAATGGGCGTGATGGATCCGTGAACACGGACAAATTAGAGCAATAATCCGTGTTGAAAACATGGACTCACAAACGGATCTAAAACACTGATATCTGAAGACACACATTAAAATGAATGGGGACGGGTATTGTCCGTGGAGAACACGTACAGCCCATGCCCGTGAAACACTGACATGTGAATGAGGCTTAAAGGGGTATTCACATCACAGACAATGGGGGCATATCGTTAGGATATTCCCCCATTGTCTGATAGGTGTGGGTCCCGCACCTACAATGAGAACGGAGCGGGGAAATGAACGTAGAGCGCACTGCGCATGCACAGCCGACCTCCATTAATTTCTATGGGGCCGCCAAATAAAGCAGAGCACTCGGCTATTTCTGTCTGCCCATAGAAATGAATGGAAGCAGGGGCCACGTGTGCGCGGTGTGCTCCCATTCACTTCTATGGGAATAGCGGAGAGACAATGTGGGCATATCCTAGCGATATGCCCCCCATTGTCTGTGATGGGAATACCCCATTTAATAGGCATCATATGCATGTGGCCTAAGACCAACCAATGCAAACTGCAAGGATTAATGATGGTACAATTGTTTGTGCAAAGTACACGTTATATGATGCAGTGAGCACATTCGTTACACCGGGAAATATGCAGCTGGAGGATCTTTTAAAAGATCCAATAATCCGACAAATGAGCAAATGTTGTGCTACACTAGACACTTTTTTGGAAAAGCTCAAGTTGAACAAGTTTGACTACTACACTTTGCTATCTCTCCAGTCATCTTTGGGTCCCGTTTGAATTCCAGTGGGATTCCAAGTGATTTAGACATTCGAGGTGCAACGTTTCTGAAAATGAACAGCTGATGGTGAAAGGTACTGCCAAATGTATTGTGCCAGTCTAACATAAATAAATATCTCATTGTTCTGTCTAACCTGGTGCCAAGACGCCGGGTCCGCAGCCCCATAAACACAGAGCGTATTAATTTGCCAAACGAGGCAGCATTCACTGGATCTAGCTTGTGCTCCTGGCAGTGCCGCAGGTAATGGTTGTACAGGGAGCTCCGGGGCAGGCTCACACCATCTGCTGTTTCATAGTTATCCAACAGCCACTGCAGCTGAAAAAATAATAGAGGTAGAAAATATGGAAATACTGGATATACTTCACGAAAGGTTAATCACAGTCATCTACCCAACAGGTCTTTCTTTTCCTAACATATTAACCCTGGCTGGTCATCTGAAAAGAAGTCGACGGTCTCGGAGAACCCCTTTCAGCGGCATCTGTAAATGAGAGGTATACTTGCTAGGAGGGTTTAGGTGGCAGAAGCATACCGGTCTCTAGGAAAGCCACACAAGTCCAGACATAAGGCAAGACCATTTCTACTTTGTAGTCATTATTATTCTGCATATTACACAACAGAGGACAGAGTCACTGCTGGTCATGCTGTCGTCGCCGGATGCAGGGGCGTAACTATAGGGGAAGCAGGGGAAGCGGCTGCTTTGGGGCCCTGACCCAGAAGGGGCCCCTCCAAGATGAGGAGGAGAAGTACTAAAAGATTTTGTCAGGGCCCTTCAACAGTATTATACAATGAAATTCTATACAGTGGCAGTATAGACAGTGTAGAAAACGGATGGAACAGCTGCCGGGCCTGGTCTGAAAGAGCAATTTTTACTAGCCACAGGAAAGGGGGCGGCATGAAAAGAAGGGGTTGTGAAAAACTTACTGGGGGAGAGGGGCCCCATTAAAAAATTTGCTGCGGGGCCCAGTCATTTCTAGTTAAGCCACTGGCCGGATGCCTTCTCCTTGCCGAGAACTTTTTATCTCACAAAACTTGTCAACCTGCAAATTATGCAAAATGGCAATACAATTTTCATATTTATCTATGGATCCTGACATCACGTGGTGAACTGCAAGATCTTCAGAGAGGACTTAGAGGTATAGGAACAGAATTGCCAACTTGCCATGAAGCTATGAGCTAGAAAACGTCCCAGTGGCCTAAGGGGAATGTACAGAAGGAGCAGAATGATGGTGCCGGTTGGTGCCTGCCAGTATGCTTCTACCGCACTTGTGCCATAGCAGTTCCCTATTGTAGTATACACAAACTGTCTAAAGGCAACCAGTTTGTTTTGGTTTTTTTAATCTAAATGGTCAGATGGGAGGCCAACCCTAAATATTACTGTCAGTTATACCAGGATAATTAAATTATGGAGATGCAGAGTAAATCTGGTTTGCTTTGTAATATATTGCTGTAACCACTGGGTGGCAAGGTCCTGCCTTCAATGAAGACATCTACAGCTAAGTGAATACAAAGCATACATTCACTAGGACATAATATTTCTGCTTTACTCTTCATACCTTAGTGCTTCAACTATTAGAACCTGTTAAGAAATAAATAGTAATAATAGTAGAGGTAACATCCACATGATGTAATCTGTGGCGGAACAATCTGCACATACATGAGTTACATGCAGATTTCGCTACGCGTTTCTCCCTATATATGGCAAAGGGGGAAATCTGCAGCATAAACGGACATGTTTCAGATCTAAAAACCAGCTCTGTAGACTTTTTCAGCAGCAAGTGAGACGATTTGCTCAGATCTGAAGCACTTAGCTGGTACTGTATTATGCTGCAGATATACTGCATTGAAAAATGGTGTGGAAAATATGCATTTACAGTAGCAGAAATGTTTGCAGAGGAATTTGTTCACAATTGGCAGCATGTCAATTTATCCAGAGGGTGAAATTTATGGCAGCATCTAGGTCCACAGCTATAGCCACAATGGCCATTCCGCTACATGCTGCCATAATACAAATACAACGCCAGAGTTTTGTCTCAGAATTTCACAATAAGATGCAATTTGTGGTCTAAATGCTGACCTTCAACTATCAGAATTTTGAAAAGGAGTAGTTAAAATGGATGCAGAATTAGGAGAAGAGATGAAAGGCTGTATGTAACTGCCGCTATGCTTCATCCAGACACCAGCATCATACTCCATGGAGGAAGAACTATTATTCCAAAAGTAGTACTCTATTATTTTAAAGAGGCACCTTTCTGAGATGATTTTAGGTTGGGCAACCAAAAACAGCTAATATTCTGGAGTACAAAAGTATGGAAAAACAAACCAAAAACCACAAACGTGCATTTCTTTCACAACAGTTAATAAACTCCCAAGTACAAGAATCATCTGTGCATATGAGGTAGTATTATGGCCATAGTATTATACGGTGCATAAGTTATAAATAAGCATGCCAGTAAAAGCTCTCAGGACAGGCCGACTGTGAAGTTAGAAGTGAACTTACATGGCTGTTGAGCAAGCTGCTTTTGTGAGAGGTGATGCCTTCATTTTTTTGGAGATTTTCAATCGCCATTTCAAGCTACAGAGAAAGCATGCAAAAACAGAGGAAACGTCAGATGGAGCCCAGATTATGTAGGGGCAGGAATGGGGACACATGGTCTGAAAAAGCTTCTGGATCTGCAACATGCACCGATAGAGAATTACTAGAAGAAGCAGCTAGATGCTTGATAATACATTCACTGTGTTAGGAACCCGACAGTTATGGGTTTGTGTAGAACCCAAGACACATACAAGCAGCAATGCTTGAACACAGCACAGTACAGGCAGCATAGGGATAATACATTTATAGGACGCAGAAAAGTCAAATGTCACCATCAACCACTCCATACTATAAGCGGTTTCCAGACAGGTCTGCCAGCAACGGCAGGGTAACACATTCAACTCTTACACACAACAGAAAATGCTTTAAAGGGCTGTCCAGATTTTTGTAGTTTTGTTTTCTAAAGTTAAACCCCAGCTTGTTGTAAAACTCAAACTCATGCCCCTCCCCGCAACTTCGCTCCCTGGGTCCAGTTCTTCTGGTCCCCATTTCTTAAAGTTTCACACGGATGGGGTCCTGTGTGCCGCTGCAGCCAACAGCTTCGGCGGTCACATGTCCCCAAGCTGCATGTGACACTGCAGTGACATGCCACTTGTCAATGGCTGCAGCAGTGCACGTGAGCCCACCCAGAGGTTTACAGAACAGGGACTAGAAGCCCGCTGAAAGGAGCCAGGGAGCTGGAACTGAGTGGCGTGGAGCAGGCCAGGTAGAACAGGCTGGGGTCTGGAATTTAAAAACGTTATAAAAGCTGGACAACCCCTTTAGAGCTTATTTAAATGGAAATTGTGTAATAAAGACATAACCAGTAACATTTTTTGAAATGGGTCCCAAATACAGCTAGATTTTGTAAAGAAAAGGAAAATTAGCAGTTATTAGTGAGGCTCAGTTAATATATGTAAGGGCACATGTACTGTAAATGGTTAAACGGTACTATAATTTCATTACTGGTTTCCTTCTATAAGAAACTGATCCATCACTCTGAAAATGATCAGGAGGATCTGAATGCAGGATATTTTAGATAAATCCTCACAGACACTTCTTAGTCATTTACGAATACTTTAATAAATTTAAAAAAAATTAAAAATTAAAAAATAAAAACAGCTCTGTGACGTTCAGCTCCATGTCTACAGCCAAATTCAGAGCTCTGCTGGCGTTATAGTACCAGAGAAAAGTGCACGGTGGGAACAGAACAGTTCAACACATTGACATGAGCCCTAAAGTCACATGTCAATGAATAGAGAAAATAAGACATTTCTGCCTTCTGTCATCATAAATGATTGTTTTAACTTTTTTTTTTAAAACATGGCCTAGTGGCAGCTCAGCCCCATTCAAGTCAATCAGGCTGAGCTGCAATACCAAGCACTGCCAGTATATGATGTACAGCGCTGTCCTAGGAAATCTGCCGCAACACTGCATCGAAACAGCTAATCGGTTGGGATGCCGGGACTTCAACCCCCGCTGATGGGATAGGTTATCATCATCTTTTACAGGATAACTCCTTTAACACTAATAAATAAATTGCTATACATATATATATATATATTATACACACACACATCAATGACGTAACTGGTACAAATAGAGGTCACAATAAAAACACATATAACCCTAACAAAAGGTATAACACTGGCATCATACAGGCATCTAACCAACACAAGAACAGAATCAGTAGGTCTATCAGGTATCAATCTGGACATCAATTACAGATCCATACCTCCTCCATTCTTAAGATATGTGCACCAGGAAAAGCAGAGATGCTGCGCTTTAGTAGAAAACTATTTAAGGAGTTCGCTCCACTACACCATTCCAATGCTCATCAGATAGATTCTCAATATGTCTTGCTTGCACTGGGAATTTCTTTAGCTATAAGGGTAGCTATAACAATCACCCTTGTACATGGTCTGGAGGTTCAGGACCAGTGTAAGTGAGGATTTATAATATTTAACTAGAATTACAGTTTCTACGTGGGCATACGATTTCCTGCTTGGGTCCTCTCCTCCATTATTCCTTGTCAGGAAGGGGTAGCCATCGCAAGCATCAGGACATGGACACGTCATTAATCCTGGTGCTACACTTAACTTAAGACTGAAGGACTGGAATGGAAGCCACCCCAAATATATATCAACCATTCTGTACTTATCACACTCATTTGCGGGGGGGAATAAGATGAACTGTAAGCGTTAGATAAAGTCATTGCCCTTTTGACTAGATCGTGACCAACAATCAACCGATATGGAAATGTCTGTGGAAGCCATCATCAGCATTGCAGTGTGATGCATGTATGTCATTCTACTGGTAGCTTGCAAGCTTGGTATGCCAGTTAAACTTGGTGATTTAATTACAGGGGAATGGTTTTCAATAACCGATACACACTTTATAAAATCGAGCAACACACAAGGAACCACAAGGAGACCAAACCTTAACTACGCACCGTTGCAGGTGAGGAACGAGAAGTGTGAGATAGACTATGTCGTGAATTGTCCAGTCCGCCATGGATCAGGTATGCTCCAGAGCTAGAGATGATTTGGCTCCCATCCATGGTGATGCCCACCATACTGTGGGAAGGTACTGCAGTGGGAGAGGAGACCACAGTGGTCACTTGGGCACCTCCGCCCTGAGAGTCGAAATAAGAGGCACCACTACTTGGAGCATATATCTGGGCTTCAGCATTGTAGGAATAAGCTGCTCGGCTGTTGATGAAAATGAAAAAAGGTGGGAATTCAGTAAAATTGAAACACACTAGTTGACCTAAACAAATATAAAAAAAAAATATTTGTAGTTCTGTGCACAGAGAACCTACACATCAGGGGTCAGCAACCTCCAGCATTCCAGTTGTTGGTTCAGCTGTTCGCAGAACTCCTTTACAAGTGAATAGAGGTTGATGGTAGCTGTGGTTTGACAATAGCTGTAGTGCAGAGGTTGCCGACCCTTGGCCTACATCAAAAAGTGTACATGGTAGGAGCAAAAAAATAAATAAAATGCCAATGCTTTCAGAAGACAGAATAAAAGATGCAAATTTAATATTTAGTGTTTGCAATGTTCGTAGCCACTCACCCACCCCTTCCGAACCCCTCATTCTGTGACTACTTTAGTGCATGGGTGTCGGCAAACACTTACATGGCTCCATTGGTGTACACAGTATCTCCTTCCACATACTGCACTTGTGCAGGGTAAACATGTTGCACAGTCTGGACCTGCAATGACATTAGCTTTTACTATTTCTGAATGCATTAGTGTATGTAGCAGTCATAGCAGCTCCTATGGGATCCAAGAACTAAGGGGAGCCATTGTCAGACAGCCAAGGAGCAGTTGGTAATGTGTAAAATTGATGTGGAGCCATCCTTAGTTTTACTATGGTTACCCCTGCTGCACTCATTACCTCTTCTTAGCAGCATGACTTATTCTAGGACACCACTGCATTTCTGTAGTGTAAAAACCATTACATTTTCCTTTTTTAGTTATGTCATTTAGGGTACTTTCAAACTTGCGTTGAAGGATTCCGTCAACGGAACTGCCCAACGGATCAGTTGAAGCGTTTGAAAACGGATTTCATTTGCAAACGGATCCATTTGCAGATTCGTTTGACAGTTGTATTGAAATAACGGATCCGTCTTTCCGTTGTCATCTGTAAAAACGGATACGTTACTTATTATTCTACCATTTTTAAAGGTCTGCGCATACGCAGAGTGGAGGAACAGACCCGTCATTTATTATTCTACCACTGTGCATGCGCAGAGTGGAGGAACGGATCTGTTAATGCGTCAATTTTCAATGACGGATCCGCCCTTAATACATTTCAATGAAAATTAATGGCGGATCCGTCATTCCGTCAACTGTTTCCGTTTTTTTGGATGGAGATAAAAATACAACATGATGCGCTTTTATCTGTGTCCAAAAAACGTGAAAGGACTGAACTGAAGACAAACTGATGCAATCTGAACGGATTGCTTTCCATTCAGAATGCATTCGGATAAAACTGATCAAGTATTTTCCATTATTGAGCTCGAGGACGGAACTCAATGACGGAAAAGAATAACGCTAGTGTGAAAGTACCCCAACATAATGACCTCTTGTGTGCAATACCCTTATAGTGTGACATTACTGTGCAAACGATCTACCTTCATAGTACATTCCCAAGCCCCTGTGACATCATTGTAAGCATTATCCCTGTTCTTAAGGGAGCACAAATAGTCACACTTCTCAGGTCATGAGCTTGGTGTTGAAGGTGGTTATGGTAGTGGGGCCACACGCTTGCTGGTTACACCCCTTTCTGGATGGATGGCTCACACATAGGTCACAGCTTTACAATACCAGGGAACAAGTGTAAATCCTGTGGGGATATCGTCATTCAGGATAATAAAGAACTTTTTACTAGTGTCAGTCGACTATTTTAACAACATGACGTCTATAGAATATACGGTACTCTGGTGGACAAGTTAACAAATATCATTTGTGTATGGCAATTTAATACATACATGTATTTTAGCAACATAATAGATTATAGCTTTAATATTAGCTTGCAGCAGCACCTCCTGCAATTTGCACACAACACCGGAGAAGATAGCTTGTTAATGGCCAGCACCATCAAATGAAGCTTTATTTTTAAATAAGATTAAAAAAAAAAAATTAACATGATATAATGTCTCCCAGCTCTCATCACTGCAAAATTCATCCTGTCCACAACACAAAAGAAACCCTCTAAAAACATTAAGAAAAAGGATCACAAGAACTGCAAAGATTCAGATGGACATAGAGGGCATAGCGAAAAACACCATGAAGAAAACGTTAGCGGTAAAAACACACTGGGAGTCATTTATTATGACCCCCTATGCAAAATGCCACTTTGTCATAAATTAAGAGCATCCCCCAGCTGCACAGGGGATATAAAAGACTAGCTTAAAATACTGGTCTATTTGTGTGGCATACTGATATGGCACTTACATTGTGAGCCCCAATGGGGACAGGGAGGAACGAATGGCTGTAAAGCTCTGCGGAATATGTGTAAAATCAATAACTACATACACAGCAAAGAACACAGGTGCCAAAAATAAATTTGTGTGCTTATTCTGACATTTTTTGTGGTAAAAGAAACCCATCAGAGCCACGTTCATGGGTATAAGAACCCTTATGGTCACGAAGTAAAAGTAAATAAAAAAATAGCACTGTGTTAGGGGAGAAGAAAAAAATTTTTGTTTTCGGATTTGCAGAGAGTTCAGAACCTATAAAAAAAATATTATATATATATATATAGGTTTGATTTATCCAGGCCAGTGTTTTTTATACTGGTCTTTATAACCCCTGTGCTGAAGGAGGCGCTCAATTTGTGAGGACAAACGCACCTAGTCATAAGTTTAGTACATTCTCCGACAGTGTGTGCCTAGAATTAAATCTAGGCCAACTTACAGCACCATTTATGCCAGTGTTTTGATGAATTTGGACGGCTGATGGACCCACCCACTCAAGCCCCGTTTTCACAAAGTGGTGAGGGCAAGGTAAATAAGCCATCTGTGCAAATTAAAATTCACAAATAGCGTTTATAAAGTCGCAAACCCCGAAAAAAGGCACTGGGTTTTTCTCAATGACCTCCATTATATTTGGCACATAGATGTACTAACCACTTTACCACTGTAGACGGACAATGAACTTTATCTGTGAACCGGCTAGGAATATAGTAAAGTCGTGCACATAAATAAAGGTTGTTGAAAATATAATTTTTCTCAAAAACATTCCAAAATCAAAATTGCCCATTTGTGCTCATAAGGAACCTGACAACATTTGAGTTTGTAAAAATGACTTCCAAAACCCAAAATGTAACTACGGTTATAGTCTTCTTTAGTGGTCTTTTAGCTGCCTCTCTAACCAAGCAAACATTTTAAAGATAAGAGATTAGAACAGGCATAGCACTATACAATCCTGTGTTAGAACTGATGCAAGTGTCAGCAGTGCTTTAGGGTTGCAAGGATAGGCAGGCAGCGTGGAATAGGGAGATTAGTAGCAGCCACAATTTGAGCCGAGACCTTGGACCTTTTACCTGCTGATGTATCTGGTGAGCTCTGGGCACAGAGACACCCTGACCATGCGCCCCTTTGAGAGCAGAGCCAGACGACTGAGCCAAACTCCTCTGGAAGGAAAAGGTGATTAACAGAAATTGAAAGACCCCTTAAGAGGAAAGACTTCACATTCTATGCTACAATTTTAAAATCTCAACTTCAGTGGGTTCAGTAGCATCTTCATGCAAGACAAAAGGCTACCCATACATAATATCTAGTTATATGTGTACCCGACTCCAGTTAAGAAGCATTTAAAGGCGTTCTCCAGGAAACGGATATTGATGGCCTATGGATAGTTGAGCAGAGGTGCAACTCCCACCTCCATCAGCTGTTTTAAGAGGCTGCTGTTGAGCGCTGGGGTCTCCTTACAGTTTACCAAGCACTGAGTCATCCACTGGATAGCAGTTTTGCTTGGTATTGCAGCTCAGCGCCATTCACTTGAAGTCACTGGCCTAGGAAGAGGCCTAAGAACTTATGAACAGATGATCGGCAGGGGATGCCACCTATCTGATATTGATAATCTACCCTGACCATCAATATGAAATTCCCAGATAACCTCTCTAATGACCTGCTTGCTGGTCAGATAAAGTAAATAAGGGCTCTTTCACACTTGCGTATTTCTTTTCCGGCATAGAGTTCCGTCGTCGGGGTATGGCGGAAAAATCCTGATCAGGATTATCCCAATGCATTCTGAATGGAGAGAAATCCGTTCAGGATGCATCAGGATGTCTTCAGTTCAGGACCGGAACGTTGTTTGGCCGGAGAAAATACCGCAGCATGCTGCGCTTTTTGCTCCGGCCAAAAATCCTGAACACTTGCCGCTAGGCCGAATCCGGAATTAATGCCCATTGAAAGGCATTAATCCGGATCCGGCCTTAAAGGGAACCTGTCACCAGGAAATTCACTGATAAAGCAGGCATGCTGCCTTGTAGGACTCACCCTGCTGAATATAATTATACCTTTTACTTGGTGATCTGGTGCTTTATTGTGGAGAAATAGTACTTTTAATCCATATGCTAATGAGCTGATTTGAGTCCAGTAGTTGATATGAGTCCAGCGTTTTTTCTATTTAGAGCTGTAGCCACTCCCCTATTCACTTCTTCAGTTGTAAAAGGGGCGTGGTTTATTACATCATTCATTCATTTTAATAACTGGAGGGAAAATGAATAACAGGGAATGCTTAGGTAAAAAAAGGGGGAGGAATATACTATTGAAGTTAGTAATTATAATAAGGGCTAGTTTGTTCATGGGGTGATAAGCACATGATGGCTGATAAGGGACATGTCGCCGAGGTATGGCAGTTAGGCTTTAAAGTGAAAGGCAGCAAGCCTTGTATTGGCTATAATGCAGGTCATTTTTTTAAACCACGCCCCTTTTACAACTGAAGAAGTAAATAGGGGAGGGGCTACAGCTCTGAATAGAAAAAATGCTGGACTCATATCAACTACTGGACTCAAATCAGCTCATTAGCATATGGATTAAAAGTACTATTTCTCCACAATAAAGCAACAGATCACCAAGTAAAAGGTATAATTATATTCAGCAGGGTGAGTCCTACAAGGCAGCATGCCTGCTTTATCAGTGAATTTCCTGGTGACAGGTTCTCTTTAAGCTAAACGTCGTTTCGGCGCATCGCCGGATCCGACATTTAGCTTTTTCTGAATGGTTACCATGGCAGCCAGGACGCTAAAGTCCTGGTTGCCATGGTAAAGTGTAGTGGGGAGCGGGGGAGCAGTATACTTACCGCCCGTGCGGCTCCTGGGGCGCTCCAGAGTGACGTCAGGGTGCCCCACGCGCATGGATCACGTGATCCATGCGCATGGGGCGCTCTGACGTCATTCAGGAGCGCCCCGGGAGCCGCACGGGGGGTAAGTATACCGCTCCCCCACTCCCCACTACTATGGCAACGAGGACTTTAATAGCGTCCTGGCTGCCATAGTAACCTCAAAGCTTTTCGAAGACTGACCAGGATCCTGATCATTCTTCTAATGCTTTCAGGCGACTTGCGTTCTGACGGATCCGGCGGGACGGAAGTGCCTGCCGGATCCTCAGAACGCAATTGTGAAAGAGGCCTAAGCAGCTGAACATATCTGATACCACGTATCTCCAGTGAGGATCAGACAGGTCAGAATACAATTTTGCCAGTTATTTGTTTCCCACCAGAACCATGACCAAATATTTAATGCGTATGGTCAGCTTTACAATATCAGACGACTGTCTAAGGGCAAAATGTTTTCCTCCATGTAAAAGTAAGTAACAAATGCTATTTTCTACAACTGCAGCTTATTAAATGTTAAAGGGGTTCTTCACTTTGTTACAACTGATGATCTATCCTCAGGATAGATCATCAGCATCTGAAGGCCGCGGCGCTCCTGCAGCGCCGCTGCCTTCTCAAACAGCTGATCGGTGGGGGTCCCGGGTGTCGGACCCCGGCCGATCAGATGCTGATGATCTATCCTGAGGATAGATCATCAGTTGTAACAAAGTGAAGAACCCCTTTAATGCCGATTCAGAGAGAAACTGGTAGGACTGAGAATAAAATAAAGTCACTTGTATATAGGACAGTAACGGTCAACAAGCATCTCAAGATCAACTGGATCACATTACCTGTGGAGAAGCTGGAACTGGCTGAACCACTGGTGCTTGAGCAGATGCGGAGGTTCGTAACGCAACCGAGGTCGCAGAATCTGAGCCACTGTCTGAACTTTGCATGTTTCTAGGTAGATAATAGACAAAAGTGACATTAGAAAGGTTATCAGAGTGCATCTTTTCTACAGAACTGACTGGTAAAGCACTCTCCTCCTCTTTTTCTGCCATAAGATCGTAACAGGATTTTATAGCTTAGAGAACCCCATCACACACACCGCAAATGAGAACCCATCATGCTTAATAGCTAGATCTGCTGCAAGCATCATTCACACCCATTTCCATATACATCTCTGGAGTCATTTAGAACTGGAGATACCGAGAATGTAACGGTCATGAGACTAGACTTGTTCAATGCCACTGAAAAGCAGCCACTATGGCCTAGACAGATGAACATACAAAACATCAAAAGAAGAATTCAGTTAGGAAGAGGTTTACTCTGTGTACAATTCCACATGCTAGGCCGTCCCAGGACATTGAAATGCAAACTTAACATGCAATTGCACAATCTGGTTTATTTAGGTAGATAGGCCTTGTTCACGTGACAGCCATCTTTAGAACCAATTAAAGTCTATGGGGCTATTCGCATGGCCATTTGTTAACAGCCAGTGAATAGTGGCCATCAAAAAACTAGTCTTGTTTTTGACATTTTAACAGCCAGACGGACCCCCACTACAATCAATAGGCTGGTTTTTAGATGGGAGTGCACCCCTGCAACAGCCGTTGAAAAGGGGCACACTATGTTATAAAGGGGGTCTTCAGGGGTTGAAATAGAAAAAAAAAAAAAACAACTCTCCTCATACACATGCAGGAACACTCAGTCGGCACTAGAGGCAGCAGGACCTCACGCACCCAGCATGGGGATGTCACATGATCACGCCGGGTGGGGTGTCAGGTCTTTGTGCCTCCACTGCACAGCGATCTGTTGGCACTACCCGGGGTTGGGGGCACATTTCTATATATCGATGATATATAGTATAGGACAATGTATGCAGCTTGTGGTCAGAAGTGCAGCTCCAGGGGGTTGAGCTGGCTGGTGTTACTGTGTGTACTACTACTGATACTATTGGTACTATGGCTGGCACTGTATTCATTTCATACTATCAGTAACTAAGAGATTGCTTCCAACAAAATGGCCACCGTCCCTGTGTAGATTAAGTATGAAGCCTAAACTTCCAGGCTCATGGGCACTAGCATCAGAGGGAGGTAAAACACGGATGCAGCCTGAGAGAACAGTGCAATACTTTTCTGATTTATTTTATATAGTCTGCAATTGTGATATTTATCAGGAGAGGAGCTAGAAAACATAAGGAGATGTTACATTTTGGCTGTTGTAGCCATGCACACAAGCGTATTTCTTTTTGTCCAATCCGTATTTGCGGACAGCACACCCATGTGCTGGCTGCATGCGTATATCTGTTCCGTGGCCCCGTAAAAAATACCATGTGCCCTATTCTTGGATGTCCCATTCTGCAGAATGTGGAACACACGGCCGGTATCCGTGTTTTGCAGATCCAAAAAATGGCAACGGCCGCGTGCCCTTAAACAAACCAGTTTTTCAGACAGGTGGAAAAGGAAAACCGGCTGAAAAATCCAGCCACTGAGCCATAGCAGAGTGGGACGATATTCACAGTACAGCAAATGCTGAAAATGCTAGTATTAGCCAAGAAGCGGAGTGAATAAAATCCTGATACACACAGAGAGAGCATAGCGGGGACTGCGGCTTATTTCCGGAGGGGAGGTTAGACGATGTGTAATCAGCAGGAAAACAGATGCAGATGTTCCATGTGTAAAGCATAGACCTTCATGCTTGGCTCTGTTTGCTTTCCTTCGAATTGTTGCTCTGCAAACAACGGTTGCTAGGAGCAACTGCAGTCCACTCCCGGATCCATGATCTGGTTGCTGGGCAACTCCCAGATTACATCCCAAATTAAACAATACTCCACCCCACCCCCTCACCTTCCCCTACTGTATGCTGCTCTGCTTTCTACCATTAACTAGGCAATGTGTCATCTATTATGCCAGACTCGGGGAAATGTGGAGGGAGAGGGGGGGGGGGATACTGTTTACTTCAGCTCAAAGCTAGGACAGCGCATTACAGAGAATTTCTCATTTCTTCATCAGCTAATATTACCCAGCTAGAAAATCACATTCAGGTTTTCTGATGCAGCTTTTGAAGCCAAACCCAGGAGTGGATTTAAAAAAATAAATAAAATAAAGGTAGTGAGGTAGTATCAGTCTCTTAGGGCCCAGTCACACTACCGTATGACCACCGCGCCCTTGTTCCAAACATGGGCACCCACCATGTGAGCTCCGTTTTGCAGTGCGGACCCACTGACTTAAATGGGTCTATGGTCTGCAAGATACAGCAAAAGATAGGACGTGTCCAGGATCGGAAGCCCACGGAAACACTCAGAAGGCCTTCTGTGGGCTTTTGGATCCACCGCAAAAGACAAGACATGTCCTATCGTTTGTTGTATCTTGCAAGTCAATGGGTCTGCACAGCAACACCGAGTTTATACGGCCATTACCCGTGTTTTGCAGAGCGCAACTCTTTACGATCCGTACATGGATTTGGCTTAAAAAAAAGAGCAAATCTGAACTTGGAAAACCAGCCTATGGGATCATTCTCACAGCATCCTTGGCTGGCAGATTCTGGGGGGGGGGGGGGGATTTGGACAGGAGGATCCATTAGCAGGCCACGGAAGGGAGATGCAGCGGTGGCCGTGCAGGGATGCGGAGCTACACGGGTCCGGGGAGCTAGGTAAGTATACTGTAAACAAGGAGCCCGGGCATTGGGGGGTTAACTGCCGTGGATCGCAGCGCTCTGTCACAGGCAGGTGCCGGCAGTGTGTTACTTCTGCCTGCAAGTTAAAAAAAAAAAAAAAAAAAAGTATAAATCACCCCCTTTCCCAATTTTACATATAAAATATATAAACAATAAATAAACATATTACATATCGCCACGTCTGAAAAGTGCAAACTATTAAAAAATCCTCTTATGCAGTGAACACCGTAAAAGAAAAAAAAATGCACAATTCGCCATTTTCTATTAGTCGCCTTGTCCCCCCCAAAAAATAGGATAGGACTGTTGTATTATGTTTTTAATACTGGGGGGAATGCACCGCGCCACCAATGTTTTTAATACTGGGAGGTGGGGAGGATGCACTGCGCCACTAATGTTTTTAATACTGGGAGGTGGGGAGGATGCACTGCGCCACCAATGTTTTTAATACTGGGAGGTGGGGAGGATGCACTGCGCCACCAATGTTTTTAATACTGGGAGGTGGGGAGGATGCACCGCGCCACCAATGTTTTTAATACTGGGGGGAGGATGCACCGCGCCACCAATGTTTTTAATACTGGGGTTGGTTGGGGGCGCACTGCACCAATGAAGATAACTCGCCCATTAATTCAAATACAGCGGCACCCGACCTATGAAAGGTAGCTGCGCTCATAGCGGGTGCGTCTGTATGATAACTTTGAAAATCCTGAATATCGGCCGATCCCTAGTTTTCAGTCATGGACACATTTTCTGGAAGTAAGAATAATGTAGTCATCATGCCATGCTCAGCAGAACACCGGGCATATGCCATCTTACTCTATCTACATTCACTGTAATGCATAGCCGATATCCTCTCCAGGGGTTGTCCGTGGACCCAATAATGAGGACTTGTATAGCAATAAGGAATTTCAGGAATGTGTTCTCACAGAAGTGAAGAAAGGAAAACGAAGGAGGGAAAAAACCCTCCCCGAGAGGGGCAAGCTCCATCATGCCAGAAAGAGCTGAGGATTACTGCAATTCTGGATTTCCACATTCAGGTTTTCTGCTGTCGTATCTGAAGTCAAAGCCATGAGAGGATCCTAAAGAGTAAAAACAAAGGGCAGATACTACTTCATCTCTTAATTCATTCCTGAAAAACTGCATCAGAAAACCTAGACGTGTAAACCAAGGCTCACTGCTTGAAAAGTTAAGGCTAGGGCTATACGGCAATACAAGTTACACAACAGTACCACTATGGTGGCACAAAAATACAACCTGGATGCTAACAGAGAGGTACGGGACTAGGTGAAGTCTGGGAAGCGAGCAGGAAACCATCAGGCATGGTGCCAAAAATTATTCAAAATAATAAATAAAACTCCTGAACGGTCACGAGTGCTCAGGCTCCACATCACAGCTGCAGGCCTATTACACACAGCCCCCGACCACGCGTTTCTAGTCTGTGAGCACCCGCTTTAGGGTCATTCCACAGGTGACTAAAATGCTTGCCGTAGTGGATTTTTATGGTGCACTATATAAATGTGCAGAATGCCAATTTATGCTGAGGGTTTTCATTGTCAGAGTGAAATGTGTAACAAATCAGTATTTCCGCAATGAAAACAGAAAGGAAAAAGCACCATTTGTGGAGGTTTTCTGCCACGCATTAGCAGCAGAAAATCTGCATCCTCTCATTCAGGTGTGGACATACCCCAAATTACGGACAGGGTCAATGATTACTTTACTATACTGCTCCACCACATTTCTGTCCGTACCTCATCTGCAGGGTTACTTTTGATGCTTATAATCCATACTAGGAATATGAAATTAGGCGATTTCTATAGTGCTTTCCAAAGTGAAATATGAAAAATGAGAACATGAACTTTCCATAACACATCTCCACTAAGGTTAAATAAACCTGTGTAGCAAGTCGCTACAGTTCTCATTGACATCAAGGCTCATATAATACTGGGACATGCAGGTTCCTCCAGGGACCCTCTGGCTAATAGATTAAGTTCCTCCAACTCAGATATTTAAAACTTCGAGCATTTCACATCCCATTCAAAATGACACACAGCAAAGGCCATTAAGCTGCAGTTTACTAAGGCCTCGTTCACATTTCCGTTTTTCACAGACTTTCCACAGACAGCACACATACCCACTGACTTTAATGTGTTTGTTCACATCAGTATTTTTTTTTACTGACTGACTGGCTCCGCATTCAGTATTTGCGGAACGGAAAAGCTGAGCCATAATTAAACAGTCCTATCCTATCCTTATAACAGGACATGTTCTATTTTTTTGTGGCCCCTTTGAAGTGAATGGTTCCACATACGGGCTGCAAAAAAATGGCACCTGTCTTTTACTGACAGGAGATGCTTTGGAAATACATTTTCAGCTGAGCAGTGTCCGTGCAATATGGATGACACCTGGAAAAAAAATGTAACCACTTGAAGGATGAAACGCAGAGTTTTTTCATGGATGCCTAAACGGTCCTATAGTCAGTGTTTAAACTGCATGAGCAGCCACCAGCGAGCACAAAATAACGTGCCAGACAAGCATTGTACGGTCAAACGCCCACAAACTTTTAGCTACAGATCTTGCCATTTATACATGTTAATGTATGTACAGGTGAAAATCTGCAGAAAGAATGGACATGTCGCCGATATAGGCCATTTTCACACTAGCGGCAGGAGAGTCCGTTAGGCTGTTCCGGCGGTTAAACAGCCTGTCGGATCCGTCCTGCCGTTAGTTCACGTGTGCCCCCCGGACTGCCGCTCCGTCCCTATTGACTATAATGCATGTCGTACTTTTAGTTCGGCGGCCTCTCACTGTGCGCTGCTGCCGGACCTCCGCCTCCATTATAGTCAATGGGGATGGAGCGGAAGTCCGGGGGCACACATGAACTAACGGCAGGACGGATCCGAGAGGCCGTTTACCTGCCAGAACAGCCGAATGGACTCTCCTGCCGCTGGTGTGAATATAGCCTTAAAATCACATCAAATTCGCCAACGATTTTTTTTGTTAAAATCTCATCCACTTTGTTGCTACTGAAATACGCTGGATTATACATCCACAAAGCTAGACGAGAAATCCGCAGCATATCCACCACATGTAAACATATCCTATAGGCGCCATGTATACAATATACAATTCTGGAAAGAAAGAAATATTTTATTAATGAGTGAAGCCCGTTGTAGATAATGCGGCAATGAATAGTTAAAGAGAAATCTAGCCTGGGAGACTACCAGGTAGTCCAGTCCCTGTCACACGATCCTGCTCATAAATTATACAACACTCCTGAAGTATTGGGTCTCTATCACTACTTAGTAGATCTAATACATATAGGGCTACACATAAGAGACTGTATATGCATTATACATTGTGCAGGGCGACTTGCATTTATCACGTGTCCTCAGTTGCCATAAAGCCCAGTATTAGCAGTAGTTATTGGGGTAACAGGAACACCGAGTAATGCCTTAAGGCCTCCTGCACACAACTAGACCCATTTAAGCGGTCCACAAAACTCAGATACCGGCCGTGTGCGTTCAACATTTTGCAAATCTGTGTATCCCACCCTCGGTTAGACATGCCTATTCTTGTCCACAATTTGAACTTAATGGGACTACATCCGATCCACATAAAATGCTGATGGGATGTGGACCAAAACTATCCATCAATCAGTGATTGTGAGCCAAAACCTGGAGTGGAGCCTCCACAGACATAAGGTATAAGGGAAAGATCTGCACCCGTTCTGTGTTTAGAGACAGACCTGGTTTTGCCTAAAATCACTGACCGAACACAGACGTGTGAATAAGGTATACAACTAAAGTGGAGGTGCTTCCTGCTCTGTGCTGCCAGAAAATGTGCCTAATTTATGAGGAGGCGCACGTCTCGCTATAAATTTGGTGCACCTTCAGTCCGTGCTCCTAAATAAAAACCTATGGCAACTTAGAGCTGCCATATGATTCAGGCTTCATTTGCAGCAGAAGAGCTGGTGTCAATGAAGATAAATCTGTTGGGGTGGCTGTCCACAGCTCACAGCATGGAATTCACAGCATGCCAATTGTTTGTGGGGTTTTTTGTGTGGATTTTCATGAACAACCAATCAGAAAAATACCAATGGTTGAATATGTATGTTTATACACAATAGCTCTGATATGTAGTCAGCAACTATGTTACATCAGTCATCTGTTCCATGTGTGTCACACAGCTCTTGACGCTCAGTTGCTGGAGATTTGTTATCGGAGTGGGGGCATTTCGGAGTCCTGTGGGAGAAGGGGTTCTGCTTGTCCCAGTATTGTCCTGCACTGCTGCCACTACACGATGTGTGTTCTGCGTATTTGCTACAATACGTTTTTTACACAATAAAGAATGATGTAACATTATGTGTGTAATTGTATATTTGGTGTGCTAGTGGATTTTTATGGCAAAGGAGGAGATTGTGGAAAAACCGGAACATAATCCACAAGTAAAAAGATACAGATTGGGTGAGGAAACAGAAAAATCCATGTGAAAATTCGGTTTGTAAATACACAGGATAGGTTATCAATATCACATTGGCAGGGTCCGACTCCCAGCACCCCTGCAGATCAGCTGTTTGAAGAGAAAGCAGCACTTATACAAACGCTGTTTCCACCGCAATTGCAGTGGTGGGCAGATGCAATTACATGTATGGGTCAGCTCCATATGTTCAAGTGAATACTACAGAGCTGTCCCATAGTAGTGAATGGGGACGCCATAGTTGTAATTACACTGCAATTGCTGGGTTGAGCGGGTAAACAGAGCAGATAAGGCAGCACTCGTACAAGTGATGCCTTCTCTTCAAACAGCAGATCGGCAGGGGCCCCGGGAGTCGGACCCCCAGCTATCTGATATTGATGACCTATCCTGAGGAAGGGAAGCCATAGAGAACCACCCTGCTTATTAAAAGTGCATATCGTGTTTTACCATCAAATTTACCAAAATGTATTTGTCCACACATCTATATTACAACATTATGCAACCTGTTATAGGAGCTCAAGAGAACAAAATTAAAGTGCAACAACGGTGTATAAATCTGTCAAAAGGAACACAGCCCTTTCACTTATTTTATCAGTTTTGGCTGGAATTTTAGAAGGGGGAAGGGCACAGCCAAAGGAGATGGCACTTCTTTTTTTTACTAAATCAGACCGTAGATTAGCAATGAAGGGAATCGGTCTGTTTTAGCTGCACTGATGCAGGCCTAACCCACTCTGTGCGCCTTTTGCCCTACCTCTCCTCCTGTCAGGGCCAGGTGAGATGACTATACAGCCAATCAAGGAGAAGGGGGGTCCGGCAGAGGAAGCAGGAGATTGCCCACTTGCATATGTATTAATAAAATACTTTTCCTGGTAATAGATTGCCTATAAGAGGGGGGATATGGAAGAGCTTAAGGATACCTTGATCATACTAAGGAGACAAACATGGTCTGCAAAGGAGCTGCATGGTTTTCAATGGGAGTAACGTGTCGTCAGACCACTGGTGGGAGGGCCTCATCCACATTATTACGTGGCTAGCATGACATTTAATATCCAGCTTAGTAAACAGCTTTTTGTGGAAACCAAGCAGTTACACGAACGGTATATAAAACTTCCCTTAATAGAAACATACAGAACCCAAAAGTAGGAAAAAACATTTCACTACCTCCAAGTCACAGTGGGTGGTAGGGTTCTGCTTTTGCAGTTTCTATACTGAACAGATTACAAATTCAGAAATTTCTACTGCTAAACTTGCTCAGAAGGTTGGATGAAATTACTGACAAACACAAATGTCAGCTGAAGCCTCAAAATAATGTCTTATCTTCTAATGTAGTGGTGCATAGCTGGGCCATCCTGTAACAAGATAGCAGGGTCTGGTCTCCGGGACCCCCACCAATCAAGAGAAGAGAAGGGACAGAGGACTGTGACATAGGTCTCACACATGACTCCTTCCTGAGTGCAAGATATTGCGATTTTCCACATCAAATCCACGCGTTACTTGCAGACTTTGACGTGAAGTGTATGCACACAGTACGTATTATGTGCAAATTTTCTGCAGCGTAATCCAGTACCAGCTAAATAGATGACAGTGTGAAATATTCTATGTAGAAGCTGCCCAGCCATGTGGATTTGGAAATTTGCAGCAGTTTGTGCAGTTTCCACCCTTTTGGGGTACATATGCACTGGGTACGTACTAGGGATGGATTTTTTTTTTTTTTAAACACACGTGGATTTTTGTGAGGAAACACGAAATCCATGCAAAAATATGTAAAACTACAGTACCGTTTGCAAGGGTTTATGGGTATGGCATTGAAGTTAATGTGGATTCCCAATGCGGATTTTAGTGTGGGAGTTACTTGCAGATTTGGTAGTGCGTTGGCCAAGCAATTGAAAGTGCACCAAGCAAGCATGCCTCAAACTTTTCCTGATCGCACGAGCAATATGGAACTAGTCGTTCTGTCAGTGAAAAGAGGATTTTTTTTTTTTGTCAGTTCTGCTTCAGAGTTTTCTGCACGGAGGTCATAAGTGTTTTGGGTGAAAAACATTCAAATTAACAGCATTTATTAGCAACAAGCAGTGAAAAATGGACTGCATTCAGATTCCAAGCATGTGCAGTCAGTTTTTTTTTTACTGATTAGTTTACTTCAGTGGAACAGTCCTGAATGGACAGTCAGTGACAAACAGTCCTCATGTGCATATACCTATCGGAATGAATGGTGCAGAGTTCAGTGTGGATGCTGCCCCCTGTAAATACGGACCGAATTTGGATGGAAAACTCACTTGTGTGAGATAAGACTTAGGAAATATTGGATTATACTTACCGGTAATCGGTTTTCTTTAAGCCTATGACAGCACCCCTAGAGAGACCGGCTCCACCTCCTTAGGACAGGAAACAGGAACCAGAACCGCCTTTTAAAAGAGGGATCATCCCCTCTACTCCAGTGCCAAGATATATATATACACATACACACACACACACACACACACACACACGAGCATATGACAGCACCCCTGGAGAACAGGCAAGAAGACCTATCTAGGGTGAGACCACAGCCTGAGGCACCTTACGGCCAAAGGTAAGACCTTCATTAGAAGGTATCTGAAGGCTATAGTGCCCAAAAAAAATAAAAAAACACGTATGAGGAGAGCTCCGGGTAGCCGCCTTACAAATCTCCCCTATAGAAGCTTAAGTTCTCTCTGCCCATGAAGTGGAGACGGATCTCGTAGAGTGAGCCCCAAACCCAGAGGGCGGAACAACTCCCTTAGTAAAGTAGGCTAAGGAACTCCTCTCTTCGAAGAGTAGGCCAAGGAAATTGCTTGTCTAATCCACCTAGCAATAGTCTGAAAAGAAGCTGCAGATCCCTTTTTAGCTCCCTGAAATAAAAGCAGCAGACGTGAGGAGGACCTCCAAGGTTGAATGACCTATAGATATTGCAAAATATACCTCCTAACATCTACACAATGGAACTCTGATTCCTTCTTATTTTTAGGGGAAGCACAGATGGAAGTTAACACCGTCTCTTGAGAACAGTGAAAAAGTGAAGAGAATTTTGGCAAAAAAGAAGGATTAGGGGAAATCACCACCCGATCTTCCAAGATTACCAAGAAGGGAGGGTCAACCAGAGATCTCACTAACCCTTCTAGCTGAAGTAATGGCCAGAAGGAACGCAAGTTAGATCTTATTGAAGGCTCGAAGGGGGACCAAGTTGAAATCCCAGGGAGGAACTTTACAGACCGGAGATAACTTGGACACTGCTGTCACAAAACCTCTTAACCAAAGGATGTTCTGCTAACTTAAACTCAAACAAAGCACTTAAAACTGAAATTTGGACCTTCAAAGTGCTAGGCATAAGTTTTTTCTTCCATCCCTCTTGTAGGAAATCCAATACAAGCGGGGTGTCAGGAACTTCTAGCACATCCACAGGTTTTTTGGCAAACTACATCCCCAGAGAGACCTCTTTTCTTTAAAATCTCCCTCTCAGCAACCAGGCAGTCAGGTGCACACTTTTCACTTCTGGGTGAAAGATTGAATCCCGAGACAGAAGCTCCCTGGAGCGCTCTGAAAGCACGCATGGGGTCGCTATTGACATCTTGCGGAGCCAGGAAAGCCACACCCATCTCGACCAAAAAGGAGCTATAATTATCACCGTGGCCCCCTCCTCTCTGATTTTCCTGAATACCCTTGATAACAATTGGGGGGGGGGGGGTGCGCATAAAGAAGGCCCTGCTGCCATGATTGTGCCAATGCATCCACTGCTCACAGATGCTCCCCTGGAGATAGAAAAAGGAAGACCTCTACCTTTCTGTTTAACCTGGTGGCAAAGAGATCTATCTCCGGAATCCCCCACAATGCTGCAACCTGATTGAATATAACCTGATCTAGGGACCACTTTCCTTGGTATAGATGATGACAACTGAGGAAGTCCACTTTCACTGCTTTTGACAAGGAATGGCACAAAGTTTAGCCTTGGAACTAGCATCCCCATTCCACCCTTTTAACCAAATTGCCCTATGGGCAGAGTTAGATAAAGCGGAAGCCCTAATGGAAAATCTTAAGGGGTCCGCAGAAGAGTTGGCTAAGAAATTAAGGCATTATTTATAGTAGGGAAGGAAGAAAGTAACTGTTCCCTAGGGGTACCCCCCTTTATGTGAGCCTCTAACTCCACCATCCCACCAGAGCATCAAGCCTTGGGGCCCTATCCCAAGGAGTGGAGATCTCATCATATAGATACTTCCGCTTCACAGAAGGAACAAAAATTTCCTATCAGGTTTTTTACACTCTGGCAATCACCGCTGGAATGTTTTTATGCACGTCAAACGCCTTTCTTTTCTTGGGACCTAAACCTTCAGAGTCTTGGACTGATTGCTGTGGCTTCTGATCATCCAACCTCATGGTAGCTCTAAGTGCCTTGACTAGGGAGTTAGTGTTCTCAACATGAAACAGTGGTTTCCCTGTGGCCTCGTCCTCAGAAGACTCATCTGAAGACACCCATTCTTCTTCCAATCCAGAAAGTATATCACTGTCACTGAAGGGGGAATCCTTAGCTGCAGCTTTTAATCAAACCGCTAACTGACTCTCTGACCTCTTCACAGATCATCTGCTTAATGCTGCCTATTAAAGACGGAGGTTCCTCCTCCATTAACTTGCTGATACACACTTGACATAGGCGTTTTGCCCAGGCAGAAAGTAGCTTCCTTTTACACACAGCACATCCCCTTTCTTTTGCTCTGGAGGTTTTCCTGGAAGACTCAGACACCTAAGCACCGGGGCTCAGTCTGCCCCGGGTGCCGGCTCTCAGGGGCTGCCAGAAGCCAGAAGCAATGAGCGCTTCCATCAATATAGATGGAAGCAACTCATTGCTGGAGCGCTGGGAGCTGGGTCCTGTCACTCACCGCTCAGCTCCCCGCGCTCCTCCCCTCCCTCAGGCCAGATCGCGCTGCCAGCCTGTGTGGGCGGGTCTGCAGCCCAGAAATCTGCATAAGCTCCACCCACACAGTGCTGCAGACTGATCTGTGCCTGCAGGGGAGAGAGGACTGAGCTTCAGGAATGGTAGAAGGTCGGTGCCTGCAGTCCCAGCCACCAGTTAGTGCCATTTAATATAGACTGTTCCTACTAATGTTTATGCACTAATGTTCTAGCGCCCGTTATTGCATTTTATAAAAATAATAAAAATAATAATAAAAAAAAAAAAAAAAAAAAAAAAAAGGAACATGCAGCAGTAGATTGGCCAAGACCTTTCGCCTCAACACCAAACGAACCAGGAACCAAAGTCTGGAGGTGTCATTATTTTCTTCTGCTCCTTCTGTATTGCCAGAAGTAGCAGGACAACAACGATGCCATGTCACTGGACAGGGTGGCATAAAGAATAGAGGTCCTTGGATGAGAACTAATACATTACCATAAACACCATGCAAAACATCTGCAGGGCAATGACTAAGCACAGGACATTTAGCACTGGGGCTGTGTAGTTGACAGTTCACAGAAAACAAACTTCTTGGCAGCCTCAATTATTGCAGGCATGTCTCTTTAAACAGACGGTGGGAGTCAGATTTAAAAATATGCTCGCCTCTACGCCAGGCAAAAAATTCCAGTCGGATTTAGAGTTAAATGTGCTTAAGGGGGAGTAAAGGGTGCTTAATCCGACTGTGTTCCTCTAACCAGTAGGTGTCTCTGCTCAGCGAGGATCATGGTAAGTCCACTCATGTTTAGTGAGGGAACCAAGGAAACCAGAGTTAAATATGAAAACATTGCAATGCCGGCGTATTTTAAATAGCGCCTGGAGGCATTAGGATACAGGTGGTGAGGGTTAAAAAACAAATATCTGTCTGCATGGACCTTAGAAGAGTTAAGAGAAACTGATAATCTACTGAAAAGGAGAGAAATGATCAGAGACTGAGAAAACAGCATCTAGTAAGAGGTCAGAAATCCATCATGAAACAAACAAAAGATAAGGAGTATTCTGTGGTCCGTATGTCCGAGGAGGACACGAAACCTTGCAACCATGAGACAATGGTATATGTGTGTGCCTGGAATTTCTCCATATGGACCCTTTATCGTGACTTCTATAGCCAAACAGCCATAGATCTGAGGCCAATGTATCAGCGACAAAGAAAACAATGCAACCAGATAGAAATGTCAGATTGCTTCTAGAAGCCGGGACCTGCCACAAGAGGGCATAAAAGTGCTCTCCTATAAAAAAAAAAAAGGCTCTCAGAGGCTACTTTTGGGTAGCATACCACTTGGTGAGAGACTGCTGACTGCTAGACAAGCCACTGACTCACTGGGGCGCATCATTGGGACTGACAGAAACAGGAGTGTTGATTCAAAGAACTGCCCACCATCTAGGCTGTTATGACCTAGCTGTTAGGAGGCATTGGGAGCAGTGGTTACATGAGGACATGCACACACCGTAAACAGGCTCCGGGCAGTTCAGACAGACCAGACCACCAGTACAGAGGACTAGTTGATCAGACAGACCAGACCACCAGTACAGAGGACTAGTTGATCAGACAGACCAGACCACCAGTACAGAGGACTAGTTGATCAGACAGACCAGACCACCAGTACAGAGGACTAGTTGATCAGACAGACCAGACCACCAGTACAGAGGACTAGTTGATCAGACAGACCAGACCACCAGTACAGAGGACTAGTTGATCAGACAGACCAGACCACCAGTACAGAGGACTAGTTGATCAGACAGACCAGACCACCAGTACAGAGGACTAGTTGATCAGACAGACCAGACCACCAGTACAGAGGACTAGTTGATCAGACAGACCAGCAGGACCCAGAGTTTTATTGTCCACCATCCAGACAAAAGTAAGCACCTTTATTAACCAAAACTATCTCTGCCCAGATCATTTCCAGGCACTCCGCAAAAGGAGATTTGGCGTCACGGCGCACATTACATGTTCTGCAACTGATATCCAGCCACTGTCACCTTTATTTGCAGTGGTGCCGTGGAGAAGAAATCTGGACAGCTAAAGACTGGAACAGCATCGTCTTTAGAGATGAATGCAGGTTCTGTTTGGGAGCCCACAATGGTCGCCTGGTGGTAAGTGTTTCAATCCTGCCTTTGCGGTGTCCCAACTGCTGGTGTAAGGATCTGAAGGACCACTGGTGTCTAAATGATCTGTGCAGGACATCCTGCAGCTACATGTGTTACCTCTCAAGGCAGGGCTTCCAACTGGCATTTTTTCAGAAAGGGTGTCCTAGGAATTTCTCCACTTTCTTGGACTGCACAGTAACCAGGTTTATCACCAATTGTGCATTTACGGAACAAGCTAGGATGCCAGCTTCAGCAACCTACAAGTGTGCAGTATTTGCAGGTCTAGCAGCAACATCTGTGGGAAAATGTGCAGCACAATACCATACAGAAGCGGTGTGCCTCAATGTGCAATCCAAGCTAGAGATGGCCGAATAGGGTACTATAGCCTCCTTCCAATTGTACAGTTCACCCTAATATTGTAATACCTTACAAATATCATTGCAACAACTCCTTCTTGGTGCATTATTTTGTTATTATGGCAGGGGTGCACAGCGTTTTTTGGTTGGGGGGCCACATTGTCAGACTGAACCAACGACAAGGGCCGAAAATAACATTTAAAGGGTTATTAACAACATACAGTATATAATTTAAATGTGTGGTTACATTTCTGGTACTCCCATCTAATGGGAGAATACATGAAAAATATATGTGAGCAGCCACAATACATAGACATGCATGTCTGTCACAGAATGGTATTGAGGGCTGCATGTGGCCCCCTGCAAACAACTGTTAAATGTTTTTGTGACCCCATTGAAGTGAATGGTTCTGCACATGGGCTGCAAAAAAAAAAAAAAAAAAACAAAAAAAAACTGTTGAGCGGACTTCTATTTTTAGTTTGGCGTCCAAAGTTCGGGTTATCGTAGCAGCCCGTTATGGATTCCGCTACCGCGGACGATAACGGCATTTGGAATCCATAAGGGGATTCTTCATTGAACCCAAACCTTGGACAACCCTAAGGACCTGGGGTTCTGTCACCGTCATGTGATCAGTGCAGGGGGCGTGGCTCAGTACTGGATCACCTCTTATCCAAACCAGTGCTGAGCCACGCCCCCTGCACTGATCACATGACGGTGACGTCACCCAAGGTCCGTAGGGTTGTCCAAGGTTCGGGTTCAATGAAGCAGCCGTTTATGGATTCCAAATGCCATTATGGACCGCAGTAGCGGAATCCATAACGGGATGCTTGGATAACCCGAACCCGAACTTTGGACGCCGAAATAAAAATAGAAGTTCGCTCAACTCTAATCAGGAAGTCTTCAGTTCAGGACCGGAACATTTTTTGGCCGGCGAAAATACCGCAGCATGCTGCACTTTTTGCTCCGGCCAAAAATCCTAAACACTTGCCGCATGGCCGGATCCGGAATTAATGCCCATTGAAAGGCATTAATCCAACGTTTAGCTTTTTCTGAATGGTTACCATGGCAGTCAGGACTCTGAAGTCCTGGTTGCCATGGTAAAGTGTAGTGTGGAGCGGGTGAGCAGTATACTTATCGCCCGTGCGGCTCCTGGGGCGCTCCACAATGACGTCAGAGCGCCCCACACGCATGGATCACGTGATCCATGCACATGGGGCGCTCTGACGTCATTCTGGAGCGCCCCGGGAGCCGCACGGACGGTAAGTATACTGCTCCCCCGCTCCACACTACTGCTATGGCAACCAGGACTTTAGTAGCGTCCTGGCTGCCATAGTAACACTGAAAGCATTTTAAAGACTGATCAGTCTTTAAATGCTTTCAGTTGTCTTGCGTTGTTACGGATCTGGCAGGCATTTCCGGCGACGGAAGTGCACGCCGGATCCTAACAACGCAAGTGTGAAAGAGGCCTAACCTGATATGACTCCTGTGTCCGGAGAGAAGTTACATTTTCAGAGCGCAGCACCGCCCCGCATCCTCCGAATCCCCTCCTTGCTGGCCAACGTCACAGAGCTGGGGCGCCGAAATCTCGCAATGCGCAGTGTCGGTATCATGTTCCTTCCCTGTGCTGGCATCAGCACAGGGACTGAACTACACATGCGCTAGCTCGCGCATCGCGAGATTTCGGCGTTCCAGCTCTGTGGGTATTGCGGATGTGCTAGCGACCATCTAGCAGCCCATGTCCCCAGCTCTATACACAAAATCCCGGTGACAGGTTCCCTTTAAGTGCAGTGTTATAATGGAGGCGGCTGAGTGATGTGCCTGATCACATGACCCTCCATCAGAAGCCACTTTATGGACAGGACCTCTGTGTGGACGGCACAAAAAACAAAAAAAAATAGCAAACAAGGGGACAAGGCTTATGAAATATAGAAAACGGAGCAGAAATTAACAAAGGCTATATTAGTAAGACCCATATAATCATCTCACAAACACAATGGTCAACAGTAACCTGAAAATGGTTGGGTCACAACCTGTATGAGCTCCCTTACATTCCTCATGAAAGACAAATGGGCGAGGCCTGTGGCTACTAAATTCGGATCATAGATAGCTTTTTTTCCTCCAATATCTGGCAGTCGTAACTATGGAAACAGTCTAGGGACAATAACACCTGATTGATTCCTCACCACCATAGTATACAATGAAGACTACCACTCTCAACAAGAGCTACATGAAGTAACCTTCTCTGGGCCATATGAGCTAGTCACTTCTACTGGCTCCTGCCTGTGTTTGGTTTATTTTCGGTGCCCTTTTATACGGAACCAAACTGCTTTCCGGACAGAGTTGTGCGCGGCGGACGGTGCACAGCTGAGCTGTTTGGTATCCAAAGGCAACAATAATAAACAGCCCTGCCTTCCAGATAGAGAGACGTGGAAGGCACAGAAGAAAGCCAGAAATATACAGCAATATCGCCTGAATATGAAAAACCCGTGAAAGCGATCAGTTCTCAAGGACATAATACATACAAGGAAAAACATGATAGTCATGGACAACAAATGCCACCATCTCTGGGAGTGTGCGCTCCCAGGCGACATCTGTACATCCACCTCACTGAAGGAAGGATTTCCAATAGAGGACACTGATAAGTTCTTTCCTGCCAGGACAGTACAACACAGGAGAGAGAAAGACCCCCATGTGAAAGGCTAAATGTTCTGTACTGCCCCCAGTACTGGGGATGGGGTCACAGGTGTATAACACAGGAGGGAGAAAGACCCCCCATGTGAGAGGCTAAATGTCCTATACTGCCCCCAGTACTGGGGATGGGGTCACAGGTGTAGCCATGGACAGTATAACACAGGTGAGAGAAAGACCCCCCATGTGAGAGGCTAAATGTCCTGTACTGCCCCCAGTACTGGGGATGGGGTCACAGGTGTATCCATGGACAGTATAACACAGGAGGGAGAAAGACCCCCATGTGAAAGGCTAAATGTCCTGTACTGCCCCCAGTACTGGGGATGGGGTCACAGGTGTATAACACAGGAGAGAGAAAGACCCCCCATGTGAAAGGCTAAATGTCCTGAACTGCCCCCAGTACTGGGGATGGGGTCACAGGTGTATCCATGGACAGTATAACACAGGAGGGAGAAAGACCCCCCATGTGAAAGGCTAAATGTCCTGTACTGCCCCCAGTACTGGGGATGGGGTCACAGGTGTATCCATGGACAGTATAACACAGGAGAGAGAAAGACCCCCATGTGAAAGGCTAAATGTCCTGTACTGCCCCCAGTACTGGGGATGGGGTCACAGGTGTATCCATGGACAGTATAACACAGGAGAGAGAAAGACCCCCATGTGAAAGGCTAAATGTCCTGTACTGCCCCCAGTACTGGGGATGGGGTCACAGGTGTATCCATGGACAGTATAACACAGGAGAGAGAAAGACCCCCATGTGAAAGGCTAAATGTCCTGTACTGCCCCCAGTACTGGGGATGGGGTCACAGGTGTATCCATGGACAGTATAACACAGGAGAGAGAAAGACCCCCATGTGAAAGGCTAAATGTCCTGTACTGCCCCCAGTACTGGGGATGGGGTCACAGGTGTATCCATGGACAGTATAACACAGGAGAGAGAAAGACCCCCATGTGAAAGGCTAAATGTCCTGTACTGCCCCCAGTACTGGGGATGGGGTCACAGGTGTATCCATGGACAGTATAACACAGGAGAGAGAAAGACCCCCATGTGAAAGGCTAAATGTCCTGTACTGCCCCCAGTACTGGGGATGGGGTCACAGGTGTATCCATGGACAGTATAACACAGGAGAGAGAAAGACCCCCCCCCATGTGAGAGGCTAAATGTCCTGTACTGCCCCCAGTACTGGGGATGGGGTCACAGGTGTATTCATAGACAGTATAACACAAGAGAGAGAAAGACCCCCCATGTGAAAGGAAAGGCTAAATGTCCTGTACTGCCCCCAGTACTGGGGATGGGGGTCACAGGTGTATCCATAGACAGTATAACACAGGAGAGAGAAAGACCCCCCATGTGAGAGGCTAAATGTCCTGTACTGCCCCCAGTACTGGGGATGGGGTCACAGGTGTATCCATAGACAGTATAACACAGGAGAGAGAAAGACCCCCCATGTGAGAGGCTAAATGTCCTGTACTGCCCCCAGTACTGGGGATGGGGGTCACAGGTGTATGCATGGACAGTATAACACAGGAGAGAGATAGACCCCCCATGTGAAAGGAAAGGCTAAATGTCCTGTACTGCCCCCAGTACTGGAGATGGGGGTCACAGGTGTATGCATGGACAGTATAACACAGGAGAGAGAAAGACCCCCATGTGAGAGGCTAAATGTCCTGTACTGCCCCCAGTACTGGAGATGGGGGTCACAGGTGTAGCCATGGACACTACCTTCCCATACACTCATAGCTGACCGGAAGCTGCCAGCAGCAGCTCACCGCGTGCGGAAATATACATGTAATATATAGCCCAGCATATACAAGGGGTTAATGCCTGCGCAACCCGTACGTGCAGTTCCTGCGAACACTTCCGCGCCCCGACCTCTAGTATCCAGTCCACGGCGCAGTACGGGCTAAGGGGTTCATCACCTGGGTACGGCTCCCTGTGCGGTTGATGAAATGAAACTTGTGGCCCCGCGGTCCCCGGGTTGCTTCTCTGGCCACTGCTGATCGTGTGTCCCTGGTTGGCAAGTAACAGTCTCCACGGCTACAGTCACTATGGCGCCGGGGGTCTCAAGGCAACTGTTGCTATCCTCTCCCTCTGACGTCACCAACGAATATTCCACTCCCCACTCGCTCGCCTATCACATTTCCATTGGCTGTTACTGGCTGACGTCATGGAGCCCGTCACCCAGACTTGCCCAGTAGGGATGCCTTTAGACTACATTCCTGCCCTCCGCTCCAGTCTCTTGTCGTGAAACAGGGCGGGTTTAGAGCTTTGGCGCCGGTAATGGCGGGAGGAGGTGGTTGGTTTATGGTGGGGGAAGGGCAGTTACCCGGACAACCGCCAAACTCCGGGGAAGTTGGAGCGTGGAATTCTTTAACCCCTTAGTGACCAGCCTGTTTTTGGGCCTTCGTGACCAAGCAATTTGTTTTGATATCTTAATCGTCGCTTTCTTTATTTTTCCTTCCTTGTTGCTGTATGAGGGCTTGTATTTAAACAGCAAGTTGAAGTTTTTAATGGTACCATTTTGGGGTGCACAGAACTTACTGATTAACATTTCTTAACTCTTTCTGGGGGGATGGGAAGAAACCGCAATCCTGCCACTGAGTTTTTATGTACAGCGTTTATTTTCTGCCATAAATATCATGGTAGCTGTTAGTCTCTGAATCAGTACGATTACCATCGTGGCCAGCCAGAGGTTTTCTGAACAACTTATCCCAAAATCAAGGACAGCAAACGTATTTTATGGGCAAATTAGAAAACCTAATAAACGATAAAGAATATGAGTATGACGTGTCTATATCCCATGTTACCAGCATTTACTGTGAGCTGTAAATTCATGATAATTGCCACTGTTCTGCCAGATCTCTATAGATTGCCGAAAGTCTATAGCGGAAGTCACGTGGTTCGCTGCGCAAGCGCACAAGCGCGCTTCCACAAATCATCCCTGCAGCCTCCACTGAAGTACTTCGCCCACCGTGCGTGCGCACAAGAGACATCTTAAAGTGACAGTCATCTCCAGTAAAATACAGCATCTACATTTATTTGTACCCTCGCTGCGCTCGGCAGTTAGTCGAACTAACTCTGTGCCGCCATTAATAGTAAAGAAGGAAATGGATGGTAAAGAAATTCTTTACCATCCATTTCCTTCTTTACTATCAATGGCGGCATAGAGCTAGTTTTACTAAATGCCGAGCGCAGCAGGCTAGCCCGATGCGTGGCGAGCCCGCGAGGGTACAAATTAATGTAGATTAATGAGTGCTGGGGGGGGGGGGCGGAGCTGTATTTTAATGGGGATTACTGTCACTTTAAGAAGCCTCTATACCCTTAAGTGTGCGCACGCGCGGTGCGCGGACTACTGCAATGGAGCCAGCAGGAGTGATTCGCGGAAGTACGCTTGTGCAGCGCGCCACGTGACTTCCGCTATAGACTTTCGGCAAACTATAGAGATCTGGCAGAACACCACCATTATAATCTAGTCAAGTACCACCAGCCTCAACAAAAAATCACGGACACATCTATTTTTTTATGGTTCAATAAGAGTTTATTAAACTTTTAAGCATGAACAATGACAGTAACATACACATAATAAATCACATGCATAAAGACACATTTCAAAATGTGTCAGCAAACAACAGTGTAATGTCAACAGAATATAGCAATATAAGGAAAATGGTGCTAGCCTTACACATTAGCACATCAGAAAATGTGGGAAATCTAAGGCGAGAAAAAAGAGCAAAAGAAAACATAAAAGGGGACAAGGGCTATATGATGACACATCTATTTTTTTAACCACTTCAGCCCCCCTAGCTTACACACCCTTACCCTGGGTTCAGACCTGAGCGTTCTAGAAACGCGCGTTTTTGTCGCGCGTATTTCAGTGCGTTTTCGCAAATAGTAGACGCGCGTAAAACGCGCGTTCTTGTGATTGACTACTGTGGTGTCAATCACAAAACGCGCGTCAACCGCCCCAAAAGAAGCTCACCCTGGGTTAAGACCTGAGCGTTCTAGAAACGCGCGTTTTTGTCGCGCGTATTTCAGCGCGTTTTTGCAAATAGTAAACGCGCGTAAAACGCGCGTTCTTGTGATTGACTACTGTGGTGTCAATCACAAAACGCGCGTCAAACGCCCCAAAAGAAGCTCAAGTACTTGTTTATGCGTTGGGCGTTTTACAGCGCGTTCAAACGCGCTGTAAAACGCTCAAGTGTGAACCACTCCCATAGGGATGCATTGGTTTTAATCTGTTGAGCGTTTTACAGCGCGTTTGAACGCGCTGTAAAACGCTCAGGTGTGAACCCAGGGTTAATGACCAGGCCCTTTTTTTACAATTCTGCACTACACTACTTTCACCGTTTATTGCTCCGTCATGCAACTTACCACCCAAATGAATTTTACCTCCTTTTCTTCTCACTAATAGAGCTTTCATTTGGTGGTATTTCATTGCTGCTGACATTTTTACTTTTTTTATATTAATCAAAAATGACCGAAATTTTTGAAAAAAAAATGAAATTTTTCACTTTCTGTTGTAATTTTTTTTTTTAAAAACTATATTTCTATATAAATTTTTCTCTAAATTTATTGTTCTACATGTCTTTGATAAAAAAAAAATCCAATAAGTGTATATTTATTGGTTTGGGTAAAAGTTATAGTTTTTACAAACTATGGTGCAAAAAAGTGAATTTCCGCACTTTGACTTTCTGAGCACCTGTCCTGTTTCCTGAGGTGCTACAATGCCCAGACAGTAGAAACACCCCATAAATGACCCCATTTCCGAAAGTAGACACCCTAAGGTATTCACTGAGGGGCATAGTGAGTTCATGGAAGTTTTTCTTTTTTGTCACAAGTTAGCGGATATGGAATTCATTTTTTTAATTAAATTTCATTTTCCGCTAAGGCCTCTTTCACACTAGCGTTTTAGCTTTCCGTCCTAGAGATCCGTCCTCGGGTCTCTAGGACGGAAAGCTACTGATCAGGATTATCCCCATGCATCCTGAATGGAGGGAAATCCGTTCAGGATGCATCAGGATGTCTTCCGTTCAGTATGTGAATGTTTTTTGGACGTTGACAAAACCACAGCATGCTGCGGATTTGTCTCCGTCCAAAAATCCGGAAGACATGCCGTAACGCCGGATCCAGAATTAATGCCCATTGAAGTGCATTAATCCGGATCCGGCCTTAAGCTAAACGTCGTTTCGGCGCATCGCCGGATCCGACGTTTAGCTTTTTGTCAATGGTTACTATGGCAGCCAGGACGCTAAAGTTGCCATAGTAAAGAGTAGGGGGAGCGGCATACTTACATTCCGTGCGGCTCCCAGGGCGCTCCAGGATGACGTCAGGGCGCCCCAGTGCATAGATCACGTGATCGCATGGATCACGTGATCCATGCGCGCAGGGCGCTCTGACGTCATTCAGGAGCGCCCCGGGAGCCGCACGGAATGTAAGTATGCCGCTCCCCCGCTCCCCACTGCTACTATGGCAACCAGGACGCTAGTAGCGTCCTGGCTTCCATAGTAACACTGAAAGCATTTTGAAGACTGATCAGTCTTCAAATGCTTTCAGTTCACTTGCGTTGTGCCGGATCCGGCGGGCATTCCGGCGACGGAAGTGCACGCCGGATCTTCACAACGCAAGTGTGAAAGAGGCCTAACTTGTGACAAAAAATAAAAGCTTCTATTAACTTACTATGCCCCTCAGTGAATACCTTGGGGTGTCTACTTTCTAAAATGGGGTCACATGTGGGGTATTTATACTGTCCTGGCATTTTAGGGGTCTCTAAAGCGTGAGAAGAAGTCTGGAATCCAAATGTATAAAAATGCCCTGTGAAATCCTAAAGGTACTCATTGGAATTTGGGCCCCTTTGCGCATCTTGGCTGCAAAAAAGTGTCACTCATGTGGTATTGCCGTACTCAGGAGAAGTAGGGAAATGTGTTTTGGGGTGTATTTTTACATATACCCATACTGTGTGTGAGAAATATCTCTGTAAATGACAACTTTTTCCATTTTTTTATACAAAGTGGTCAATTTACAGAGATATTTCTCTCACCCAGCATGGGTATATGTAAAAATACACCCCAAAACACATTGCCCTACTTCTCCTGAGTACGGCGATACCACATGTGTGACACTTTTGCAGCCAAGATGCGAAGGCCCTAATTCCAATGAGTACCTTTTAGGAGGGCATTTTTACGCATTTTTCTTCTCACGCTTTAGGGCCCTAAAATGCCAGGGCAGTATAAATACCCCACATGTGACCCCATTTTAGAAAGAAGACACCCCAAGGTATTCCGTGAGGGGCATGGCGAGTTCATAGAAGATTTTTTTTTTTTTGGCACAAGTTAGCGGATATTGACTTTTTTTTTTTTTCTCACAAAGTCTCTCTTTCTGCTAACTTGTGACAAAAAGTTCGATCTTTCATGGACTCAATATGCCCCTCATGGAATACCTTGGGGTGTCTTCTTTCCAAAATGGGTTCACATGTGAGGTGTTTGTACTGCCCTGGCACTTGAGGGTCTCCGCAATCATTACATGTATGGCCAGCATTAGGAGTTTCTGCTATTCTCCTTATATGGAGCATACGGGTAATGAGATTTTTTTTCCGTTCAGCCTCTGGGCTGAAAGAAAAAATGAACGGCACAGATTTCCTCATTCGCATCGATCGATGTGGATGAAAAAATCTCTGCCAAAAAATATGCAAAAAAAAAAAAAAAAGAGGGGCCTGGCGATTGCCAGGACATAGGGGCTCCGCCCAAACATCCATACCCACTTCAGCTCCTATGTCCTGGCAAACGTGATTTCTCCATTCACATCGATCAATCGATCGTTGTGGACGAAGACATCTTTGCCAGATTTTTGATACAAAGTGTAAAGCATATGAACTCCTACACCTCTCCTCAGCTCATATGCCAGGGCAAACGTACCTGTCCTGCAGAGGAGAAATCTCGTCCTGCAGCGCCGCATACACCGACTTCACGTGTCTTCTGACAGCAGCAATGCTTCTCTCAGAATTCACATCAGTGCTGCGGCGTTTTCATCGGTTGGTCCGTTGGTCTACCTGGAAAATAAAGGGTGGTTAGGGGGGAAAAAAAAAAAAGAAGAAAATACAGGCAGCAGGCTCATAAACTTGAACGTTACAAACTTTATAAAACATGAGTAAAACCTGAACATGAAAAAAAACCGAACTTTTAAAACCTGAACTAACTCAAGATTTCTTTTTCTTGCTACCTGTTTAATTTTTTTTTTGTTTTTTTCTTTTCACTCTTTATTTTCCTTGCAGAAACCTCTCCTCTCCCATAGGACAATGTGTAAAGTGTAAATCACACAGAGATGGTGAGAAGTACACTATACACGTTATCCCAAGTGAAAGGAGACGTTTCTACCGTTTCACATATCTGCAGTAGCACACTAGCACCCCTGTGTGTTAGGGTCTCTCAAAACCTAGTATCCTGAGAGACCCTTGTGTAAAACCTACCTGTGTCCTGCGGTCCCTAAGTGTACCTGAGTGTCGTACTTCCGGAAACACTCCCCTAGGCATAGGGCAGGGTGGTCAGGACAGTCAGGACAGAAATAGCGGACGTCACGCTTTTTTCCACTCCCGCTACAGACACGACATCTTTTTCGGGGTGGCGGTTGGGTTGAGGTACCAGCAACGACACTGGGGAAATGTAGCTCAGGTAGACGGCTCACTACACTGGTGGATGGGGCCACGGAACCTCCTGGATACAGGAGGTTCTCGATGATCTCTTTCTGAAATTTGAGGAAGGATCCTGTTCTCCCAGCCTTACTGTAGAGAACAAAACTATTATATATAGCCAATTGAATTAGATATACAGACACCTTCTTATACCAGCGTCTGGTCCTGCGGGAAAGTAGATAAGGAGCCAACATCTGGTCACTGAAGTCCACCCCTCCCATGAGCAAATTATAGTCGTGGACCGAGAGGGGCTTTTCAACGACACTGGTTGCCCATTCAATTTGGATTGTCGTGTCTGCGTGAATGGAGGAGAGCATGTAAACGTCACGCTTGTCTCTCCATTTCACCGCGAGCAGTTCTTCGTTACACAAGACAGCCCTCTTCCCCCTTGCAAGACAGGTGGTAATGAGCCGTTTGGGGAAGCCCCGGCCATTAGGTCGCGCGGTGCCACAGCAGCCAATTTGTTCTAGGAACAAATGCCTGAAGAGGGCCACACTTGTGTAGAAATTGTCCACATGAAGATGGTACCCCTTGCCGAATAAGGGTGACACCAAGTCCCAGACTGTCTTCCCACTGCTCCCCAGGTAGTCAGGGCAACCGACCAGCTCCAGGGTCTTATCTTTACCCTCATAGATCCGAAATTTGTGCATATAGCCTGTGGCCCTTTCACAGAGCTTATACAATTTGACCCCATACCGAGCGCGCTTGCTTGGGATGTATTGTTTGAAGCCAAGGCGCCCGGTAAAATGTATTAGGGACTCGTCTATGCATATGCTCAGGGGTATACAAATCTGCAAATTTGTGAGGGGCCGAATTTTGTGGAGCCTGTCAAAAGCTGGGTGGCCTCTGGGACGGGAGGTGGTGTTGTCGCTAAAGTGCAGGAAACGCAGGATGGTCTCAAATCGTGTCCTGGACATGGCAGCAGAGTACATGGGCATGTGATGAATTGGGTTTGTGGACCAATATGACCGCAATTCATGCTTTTTTGTTAGGCCCATGTTGAGGAGAAGGCCCAGAAAAGTTTTAATTTCGAAAACTTGGACTGGATTCCACCGGAAAGACTGGGCAAAAAGCTTCGCAGGTCGGGGGTTATAAATTGAGTGGCATACCGGTTTGTTTTTGCCACGACTAGGTCAAAGAGCTCCGCAGTGAAGAACAGCTAAAAAAACCCCAGTGCCGATCTGATCTGAGCTGTCTCAACCCGAACTCCTGACTGGGGGGTGAAAGGGGGAACTACTGGTGCGGCTGAAGATGGGGGCTGCCAATCAGGGTTTGCCAGCACCTCAGGGACTCTCTACGGGCCTGTCTGTGCGGTGGCTGCGACAGGGGAACTACTGCACGTGCCACTGTACCAGCTTCAACTGCCCTTCTGGTGCTCGCCACTTCACCATGTTGTACGGCAGTGCTGGTACTAGGTCCAGGATGGGCTGCGCTGCTGGTGTATGCCTCACCACGTAATCCGACAGCGCCAGCCCCACTCTGCTGCCCTTGAAGCGGATCCTGCGCAACCTGTGGTCTAGCGACACGGGGCCGGGTACGCCTGGTGATATCAGGGACCTCAACCTCATCGTCCGAACTTTGGGTCAGACTGCCACTGCTTTCTACAGGTTCGTATTCTGACCTACTAGATTCGTCAGATGAGGGTTCCCATTCCTCATCCAACTGGGTCAGAATCCTGTAGGCCTCTTCAGAGGAATACCCCTTATTTGACATTTGGACGACTAAATTTAGGGGGTATTCCCTGAGACTACCCAAGAAAAAGAGCAAGCTTGTCTTACAAATGGGAGGCTAGCGAAGTACAGGAAGCCGCTGCGATTGATAACAAATATCAAAGCTGATTTTTTTTATCGCGGCATCGTTTGTGAAGTGATTGTCGCACGTGTGGGCGACCCATCGGGCAAACACTGCGTTTTGGGTGGAGGGTGACTAAGGTGACACTAATACTATTATAGATCTGACTGTGATCAGTTCTGATCACTTACAGATACTATAAAGTACCAATGCTGATTAGCGATACGCTAATCAGCGAATTAGTGACTGCGGTGCGGTGGGCTGGGCGCTAACGGAAGCTAAATACCTACCAAAGGGGCCTAAACTAAGCTAAACCTAAAAGTCAATACTGGTGAAAAAAAAAAAAGTGACAGTTTACACTGATCACTTTTTTCCCCTTTCACTAGTGATTGACAGGGGTGATCAAGGGGTTAATTGGGGTGATGGGGGGGTGATCTGGGGCTAAATGTGTAGTGCTTGGTGTACTTACAGTCACATGTGCTCTCTGCTGGGACCAACCGACGAAAAGGACCCAGGAGAGGGCACAGAAGCCATTTAACACATTACAGTATATTTATAAATATAACGTGTTAGATGGCTTGTGATTCGATTTTTTAAAAGTCATCAGCCTGCCAGCGATGATCATTGGCTGGCAGGCTGATGACTAACTCCTTCCAAATCTTTTACTGCCGCGGAGTGCGCATGCGCGGCGGCATCAGTGTGTCATCTCGCATCTCGCGAGATGATGCGTCCAGGAGGAACATCCCGGCCGCCCGCAGGTCGGGAGGTGGTTAATGGACACAGGAAAAAAGTCACCTATTTTTAAGACTGTCCAGAAATTTCTAAACGGTTGGCAACCCTGACGATTAAAGTGATACCAAACACATTTAGTTTAACAGTTTACTACTTTTACCTAGAATCCCAGCGTGTCAACAAGCTATATCTCAATTCTTCTGCTTCTTAAAATTCCACATGCGGAAAATCCAATTCTTCATATTTCCACCATGTCACTCAGCCCCCCTACCAGACCTATCCATAATAGTTTGGGTTCATGCACACGACCATATGTATTTTGTAGTCCGCAAAATACGGATCCACAAAAAGTATTAATGACATCCGTATTCTATCTTTTTTTTTTTTTGCAGATCATAATAATAGAACATCTATCTTTTTTTTTTTTGAACGGCCATGTGGACATACTGAGTATTGTATTCGCTCTGATGAGCTAAAGTTATTACTTCACGAAGTCTCGCGAACTGAACCCGAGTTCGGGAGATGTTTTTTTACAGTATACATCAATTTCTGAAGTTATTATGCGAAGTCTCGCGAGATTTCGCGAAGTAATAACTTCGGCTTATCGGAGCCTATATATTTGTATACTGTACGGAGCGCACACTCCGTACAGTATTGAAACGAAGTTTTATGCGAATCGACCGTCGCTCATCCCTATTGATGACCTATCCTGATAGGTCATCAATATAGGAAATTAGCTAACCTCTTTAACAGTCAACTAAAATGCTAGGGCATGCCCCCATCATCTCCCGCCTGGACTACTGCAACATTCTCCTCTGTGGCCTCACATTTAGCACCCTCCAATCTATTCTCAACTCTGCTGTCCTGTTAATCCACATCTCTCTTCATTTCTCCTCTACCTCGCTCCTCTGCCAGTGCCTTCACTGGTTCCCCATTGCCCAATTAATTAAATTTAAAATACAACTAAGGCCTCATGCACACAAACATATTTTCCTTCCATGTCTGTTCAGTTTATTTTGCGGATTGTATATGGAACCATTCATTTCAATGGGTCCACCAAAAAAATGGAAGGTACTTCATGTGCATTCTGTTTCCGTATGTCCGTGTTTCCGTTCCGCCAAAAAACAGAACATGTCCTATTGTTGTCCCCATTACGGATAAGGATAGGACTGTTCTATTAGGGGTCAGCGGTTCCGTTCCGCAAAATACGGAATGCACACGGATGTCATCCGTATTTTTTGCGGATCCGTTTTTAGCGGACCGCAAAATACATATAGTCGTGTGCATGGGCCCTAAGTCAGGAGCGGACTGGGACCTTAAAGTGGCCCTAAAAAAAAAACTAAAAGTGTTGTAGGCCAGGCAGGGCAAACAAAAGTAGATGGAGCCAATATAAGTAGGTGGCGTCAGCAATAACATAGTGCCGCACAATATACTGCCGCAGTGCCGCGCGTCTCACAACTTGTACTACAGCCTGCCAGTGATGATCAATCGCTGGCAGGCTGTAGATGCAAAATAAATCGCATCAAACAGGTATATCAGACGCTGTTTTGTGAACAGCGTCTGATATACCTGCTACCTGGTCCTCTGGTGGTCCCATTTGCTGGGATCGACCACCAGAGGACCAGGTAACTATGTAAAGTTTCACCAAGCGCTACACTACACTACACCCCCCCCCCCCCCGTCACTTATTAACCCCTTGTTAACCGCTTGATCACCCCATCTAGATTCCCTGATCACCCCCCTGTCATTGATCACACCCCTTGTAAGGCTCCATTCAGACGTCCATATGTGTTTTGCGGATCCGTGGAGTCACGGATCCGCGGAACTGATCCACGGATCCGCAGATCCGCAGATCCTCAAAACACGGACACCGGCAATGTGCTTTCCGCATTTTGCAGATCCACACATTGCCAGAACTATATAGAAAATGCTTTTTCTTGTCTGCAATTGCGGACAAGAATAGGACATGTTCTATATTTTTGCAGAACGGAAGTGCAGACCCGGAAGCGCGGATCCGTAATTCTGGATCCGAGCAGGACAAAGTCTGTCCCCATAAAAATGAATGGGTCCGCAATTGCGGACGTGTGAATGGGGCCTAAGGGTCCCTTATTACCGCCAGTTAGTTATGCTGGCCATACGTGTAATCATTGCGGAGACCCTCAAATGCCAGGGCAGTGCAAACACCTCACATGTGACCCCATTTTAGAAAGAAGACACCCCAAGGTATTCCGTGAGGGGTATGGTGAGTTCATGTAAAATTTTATTTTTTGTCACAAGTTAGTGGAATATGAGACTGTAAAAAAAAATATATATATATATCAATTTCCACTAACTTGTGCCAAATTTTTTTTTTCTGTGAACTCGCCATGCCCCTCACGGAATACCTAGGGGTGTCTTCTTTCCAAAATGGGGTCACTTGTGGGGTATTTATACTGCCCTGGCATTTTAGGGGTCCTAAAGCGTAAGAATCCAAATGCGTAAAAATGCCATGTGAAATCCTAAAGGTACTCATGGGAATTTGGGCCCCTTTGCGCATCTTGGCTGCAAAAAAGTGTGTTTTGGGGTGTATTTTTATATATGCCCATACTTTGTGTGAGAAATATCGCTGTAAACGACAACTTTTTAAATTTTTTTATACAAAGTTGTCAATTTACAGAGATATTTCTCTCACCCAACATGGGTATATGTAAAAATACACTCAATACATTGCCTACTTCTCCTGAGTACGGCGATACCACATGTGTGCCACTTTTTGCAGCCTGGGTGCGCTAAGGGCTCTAATTCCAATGAGTACCTTTAGCTTTACATGGCTGCTCACAATTTAGCCCCACCAAAATGCCAGAACAGTACAAACACCCACAAATGACCCTATTTTGGAAAGAAGACACCCCAAGGTATTCGCTGAGGGGCATAGTGAGTCCATGAAAAATTTTACTTTTGTCAAAAGTTAGCGGAAAGGGAGACTTTGTGAGAAAAACAATAAAAATCAATTTCCGCTAACTTGTGCCAAAAAAATCTTCTATGAAATTGCCATGCCCCTCACGGAATACCTTAGGGTGTCTTCTTTCCAAAATGGGGTCACATGTGGGGTATTTATACTGCCCTGGCATTTTAGGGGCCCTAAAGCGTGAGAAGAAAAATGCGTAAAAATGCCCTGTGAAATCCTAAAGGTACTCATTGGAATTTGGGCCCCTTTGCGCATCCAGGCTGCAAAAAAGTGTCACTCATGTGGTATCGCCGTACTCAGGAGAAGTAGGGCAATGTGTTTTGGGGTGTATTTTTACATATACCCATGCTGGGTGAGAGAAATATCTCTGTAAATTGACAACTTTGTATAAAAAAATTTAAAAAGTTGTCGTTTACAGCGATATTTCTCACACACAGTATGGGTATATGTAAAAATACACGGCCACTACAGTGCCGGAGCTCTGGCACACAACTGTGCAGAGCACTGCTAATCTAGACAGGCAACAGCGATTTTCATTTGAAGATATCTATTAATATCTGCTCCTGAGGAAATGTGGTGCGATATTAACCACATAGAAACGCGTTGAGCATAGTTAGAAAGATCATTATCAGAAATTAATGAATGAATTGGTGGATGCTTGTAAATGCACACATGAGATGTAAGGTGTGCGTTTATGGAGTGTGGTATCAGTCCAAACAGCTGCTGACTATTAGTCAATAGTGTGTGTGTATGAGGTGTCTGCGGTACAGCTATTGAGAACAGAAATCACAAAGTCTGTTTGAGGTGTCTGTGCAAAAGTGATCAAGACCAGTCATATCTAATAGGGTGCTACACCATTGATTGAGGTAGCAACTTTAGCACCTTAGAACGGTCATCCTGAGGCAGAGTGCATTAAGAGCCTTATTATGCAGAATCCAGCAGACATAAGATAGCTTAAGCTTAGTGCACACTTGCTCAAAAAGGGCAAACCTGCGCAATAAGTCCTACTATTAGGACAGTGCTATTAGACACACACTAATAGTCATCTGATTACAAATACGGCTGTATTTATCCTGTGGAGGGACTCTCACATATAATTACAGGAGCCCCTGTCAGTTACATCTGATACCTTAGTGAAGCTGTGGGAAGTATATGGTATTTGTTCATCCCATCCTTACCCACTGGTCTCTAGAGCCTGATAGAATTCAAAGTGGACTTAACCCCATTTCACTGCATTTTAATATTGTAGAAATAATAAAGTATTTTTTGTTTTGATTTTAAACATCCTTTCAGGCTGCGAAATTCTTAATTAACGTGGACGTTATACTCCATATTAGTCATAGTCATACTAACTTGTGGCAAAAAATAAAATTTTACATGAACTCGCCATACCCCTCACAGAATACCTTGGGGTGTCTTCTTTCCAAAATGGGGTCACATGTGGGGTATTTATACTGTCCTGGCATTTTAGGGGTCCTAAAGCGTGAGAAGAAGTCTGGAATCCAAATGCATAAAAATGGCCTGTGAAATCCTAAAGGTACTCATTGGAATTAGGGCCCCTTTGCGCACCCAGGCTGAAAAAAAGTGTCACACATGTGGTATCGCCGTACTCAGGAGAAGTAGGGCAATGTGTTTTGGGGTGTATTTTTATATATACCCATACTTTGTGTGAGAAATATCGCTGTAAACAACAACTTTTTAAATTTTTTTATACAAAGTTGTCAATTTACAGAGATATTTCTCTCACCCAACATGGGTATATGTAAAAATATACCCCAAAACACATTGCCCTACTTCTCCTGAGTACGGCGATACCGCATGAGTAACACTTTTTTGCAGCCTGGGTGCGCAAAGGGGCCCAAATTCCAACGAGTACCTTTAGCTTTTACATGGCTGCTCACAATTTAGCCCCGCCCAAAATGCCAGAACAGTAAACACACCCCACAAATGAGCCCATTTCGGAAAGTAGACACCCCAAGGTATTCACTGAGGGGCATAGTGAGTCCGTGGGAGATTTTTTTTTTTTTTTTGCCAGAAGTTAGCAGAAATGGAAATTTTATTTATTTATTTATTTTCCTCAGAAAGTGTCATTTTCCGCTAACTTGTGAAAAAAAATGAAATGATACATGAACTCACCATGCCCCTCCGTGAATACTTTGGGGTGTCTTCTTTCTAAAATGGTGTAATTTGGGGGGTATTTATACTTTCCTGACATTCTAGCACCTGAAGAAACATGACAGGTGCTCAGAAAGTCAGAGCTGCTTCAAAATGCCGAAATTCACTTTTTTGCACCATAGTTTGTAAACGCTATAACTTTTACCCAAACCAATAAATATACACTTATTGGACTTTTTTTTTTATCAAAGACATGTAGAACAATAAATTTAGAGAAAAATTTATATAGAAATGTCGTTTTTTAAAAAAAATTTACAACAGAAAGTGAAAAATGTCATTTTTTTTGCAAAAATGTCGTTACATTTTTATTAATAGCAAAAAATGTAAAAATGTCAGCAACAATGAAATACCATCAAATGAAAGCTCTATTAGTGAGAAGAAAAGGAGGTAAAACTCATTTGGGTGGTAAGTTGTATGACGGAGCAATAAACGGTGAAAGTAGTGTAGTGCGGAATTGTAAAAAGTGGCCTGGTCATTAAGGGGGTTTAAAGGGAACCTGTCACCGGGATTTTGTGTATAGAGCTGAGGACATGGGTTGCTAGATGGCCGCTAGCACATCCGCAATATCCAGTCCCCATAGCTCTGTGTGCTTTTATTGTGTAAATAAAACTATTTGATACATATGCAAATGAACCTGAGATGAGTCCTGTACGTGACTCATCTCACGTACAGGACTCATGTCAGGTTCATTTGCATATGTATCAAATCAGTTTTTTTAAAAGCACTGAGAGCTATGGGGACTGGATATTGCGGATGTGCTAGCGGCCATCTAGCAGCCCATGTCCCCAGCTCTATACACAAAATACTGGTGACAGGTTCCCTTTAAGCTAGGGGGGCTGAGGTGGTTAATGCAGCTCCGAAATATGCCTCCATGACAAGGCCCAGTGAATGCACAGCTACAGAGCAAGCTCCCCACAGGAGCAGGGTCTTACCCTTCTTCACTGCCGCTCTGCAGCGCTGGTCCCAGGCGGCTACACACCCGCGGCGTCCCAGGTGTGTAGCGAGCCCAGGTTGTATAGGTGCTACAATTCTATAGGGCCATTTTTTTGTATGGTTTTATGCCCATTTATTTTTAGGGGTTTTATATGTTTATTAAATTGTATACCAGGGTAATTCAAGTTCTCCCATCTGAGTGTGCCTCTTTCTTTTGCTATCTATATTTTTCACTCTGTGCCTGAGGGTGGGCCAATAAGGTGAGCACCTTATCCATCCACGGTGAGAGGTTGAGCCGCCGAGTTTCCCATTCAAGTTACTTTATTTATTTTAAAGTCTGATCTGAGATCCGAGAGGTTTAATGGGTGTCTGGTCTGAGCTCTGATATGGGGGTATGGAGGTATGAGAGCTCGAATGTGGGTTTAAGAGGTCAAATGGGGTCTGGTCTGAGGTCTGATATGGGCATCTGGATGTCTAATACAGGTCTGATCTGAGGGTGGATATGGGGTTCTGTAGGTCTAATGGAAAATTTTTAAAGGGAATCTGTCACCTGCCTATCACCATATTTTTTTTTCTTTAGCCATGTGTAATAAAGTACATTATATCCGGATCTGTTCTTCTTTTTGCTTTGTCTCTTGTCATTTTCCTTAAAAAACGATTTTTCCATTATGCAAATTAGGATCCAAGGAGCCCAGAGAGGCATTTTTTCTCTGCCCAGGAACGCCCCCTGGGGCCAAGCCCAGTGACACTAGTGAGGCTGTTGCTCTCAGTTGGCGTAGCATCGCGCAGGCAATCGCCGGCACTGTGCCTGCGCGAGAATTCCGGCGGCTGGCGAGATGAAGATCGGGGCTTTATTCCTGCCTGAAAACGGAGGTAGCCGGGGGCTGCTGGAGGTGTTCTTGTGGATTCAAATTTAGGCAGGCTGGGCACAACAGGGGGGCGTTCCTTGGCTCCTTGGCTGAGAAAAAACGCCCCTCTGGGCTCTTTGGATCCTAATTTGCATAATGGAAAAATCGTTTTTTAAGGAAAATGACAAGCGACAAAGCAAAAAGCAGAACAGATCCGGATATAAGGTACTTTATTACACATGGCTAAAGGAAAAAAAAATGGTGATAGGCAGGTGACAGATTCCCTTTAACTCACCTCCTCCAATTGATCGCGTCTCCTGTTCTCTCGTCAGATATGGCTAAAGGACCTGTGGTGATGTCACTGAGCTCATCACATGGTCCATCACGATGGTAATGTGATGAGCTCAGTGACATCACCACAGGTCCTTTACCCACAGCTGAAGAGAGAACAGGAGAACGGCACCTACGCGATCAATTGGAGGAGGTGAGTTAATTTTTTTTTTTGAAAGAGGCCTTAGTCTGAGGTCTAAGGGGGTTTTGGTCCAAGGTCTGATATGGGGGTCCAAGAGGTCTAATGGGGTCTGAGGTCTGACATGAGGGTTCTGATCTCAGTTCTGAAACTGGGGTCTAACCTGAGGTCTGAGATCGGGGGGGGGGGTGTCTCATCAGAGCTTTAATATACGTGTCTAATCTGAGGTCTGAGATGGGGGATCTGATCTGAGGATCTGTTATGGGGGTCTGATCTTAAGTGTAAGTGTCACGGACGTTCCCACGACAGGTGGCAGGAGATCGGTGAGACTGGCAACACATGGGTTGATCTGACAGGTTTCCTTGTGGATCAATAGGAGTCTGTGTTGTTTCTGGTAATGGCCACACCCCTTGCCTCAGGTGTTGCTTATGTGGTCATTTAACCTTCCTTATTTATAGTTGCTTCTCCCACTATGCCATGCGGTTTATAGCTTCAGTTTCGGTTTTGGATCGCTGGTGTGTGGATCTTGGCGGAGTTCCTGGTGCTTCCATTGCTCTTTTGAAGTTAAGTCTTTCCTTTCCCTTTTTGTGATTTGTTCGAGTTCTGTGTGTTGCATTTACCTGTCATTTGTATTAAGGCCCGAGGAAAACTCCTGTTTGTCCTTCCTGTTTGTCCTTCCTGTCAGGTTGTCCTGACAGTACCAGGGTCTTATAGGTGAGTTAGGACATTAGGTATTCCTGTGTATGAACTCTTGGGTCTGTTCATACTGGTAGTTCGTCAGGACTTTGATTAGGGTTTTACTAGGAGGTGTCCATCTCCTTTGCCTAGTTTCCAGGCCTTATTTCCTCACATGTTTGGTGCGGTGTTTCCCTCCCATACCCGAAGGTGACAGTAAGGGGGTATTTTTTGAACTGGAGCACACTATAAGAATGTATTTTTTTGTACTGGGGAAGATTATAATGGGGTATTTGCACTGATGCACATTATAATGGGGTAGTTTTTGTACTGTCACACATTAGGTGGTATTATCTATTGGCACACATTGTAAGTAGAAGTATTACTACTGGGGGGCTATGGAGAACATGATTACTACTATGGGCACAATGGGAGCATTATTACTTTTGGGGGCACTGATAATTATTTCTATTGGTGGGACTTTGGGGAGCACCGTGACACAGTATCAGCTTAGCACAATTATTTTTGGGGGACATTATATTTATACTATTAGTGTTGGACACTATTTGCTGGGCGTAGTTTTTTTTTTAGGACACTATCTGTGTGGTACTAGTATTTTAAGGTGGTTTATCTGTTTCTACAGTATAATATTGGGGTGGCAGGAAGGGGCGTTCATAAGGTGGAAGGATAATGAAAAAGTAGGAAACTAAGATGTCTGTTTGACAAACTCTGCAGAGAGAAGAGATGGCTGAAAGAAATCATCATGGTAGTCTGGTCTGAAAGGACAAAATGAGGAAAGGGAACATCGGCATCAGAGGAGACCTCACTGAATGTAAGAGGTAAATATGTGGCGCTGTATTCTCCTGTATGACTTGTAGAGCAATATATAATGTTTTTCAAGTATGTCTTTAAAGGGGTTGTCCGATTTTTACTATTGATGAACAATCCTCAGGATAGGCCTTCGATATCAGATCAGCATGGTTCTGACTCCCGTACACTCGCTGATCAGCTGTTAGAAGAGAAGGCACAATTCAAACGAACGCTGCTTTCTCTGCTCTGTTTACCCGCTCAACCCAGCAATTGCAGTGGTGAGCAGTGTAATTATAAGTATGACGTCCCTATTCACTTCTATGGGACGGTTCTGTAGTATTCACTTGAACAAACGGATCTGTCCGATAGAAGTGAATGGGGATGTCATACTTGTAATTACACTGCTCACCACTGCAATTGCTGCAACAAGCAGGTAAACAGAGCAGAAAAGGCAGCATTCTTTCGAGCGTTCCCTTCTCTTCAAACCAGGGTGCCGGGGATAGGTCATCAACAGCCCCTCTGTTTACCTGCTTGTTGCAGCAATTGCAGTGGTGAACAGTGTAATTACAGGTATGACGTCCCCATTCACTTCTATCGGACAGATCCGTTTGTTCAAGTGAATACTACAGAACCCTTTTTACAGTAGGGCTGGAGGGAAGGGGTTAGGCTGAGAATCTGGCATGGGGAGGGGCATTTAAATTTTTACCTCAGGCAGCAGAAAGGCTAGGTGCTCCCCAGCCCCTTGCCACTAAACACTGGAGAGGGGGTTAAGTTGAACTCTTGAACCAAGGCCTATGAACCTTTAGCTACACCCTGTCCCTAGACCAGCATATCAGACCCCCAACATCCAAACCTTCAAAAGCAACCTAAAAACTCACCTCTTCAGGAAAGCCTACCAGCTGCAATTCGCATGCTGCCACCATATAACCAGATGAGCAGCATTTACCCTCACTTTCTGTGTCTCCCCTTTCCCCATGTAGATTGAAATGTCTTGCGGACAGGGTCCTCACCCCCTCTGTACCAGTCTGTTAATTGCTCATTGTAATATGTATCTAACTCATTCCATGTACAGCACTATGGAATTAATGCTTTCAAATAAGAATAATAATGATAAATTGCACAATAAAAAAAGAAAATGTTCTTGCTTTGCTGCCTCCCCATAAACTTTATTTTTCTTTCTACAGAGTTGTGTGAGGGCTTAGTTTTTGCAGGACAATTTTTCATTGGTATCATTTTGGGGTATGTTCTGTCCCAGCACAGGGAGATTCATTTCAGTATCATTACAGATCACATATGCTGAATTCTGTAGTTATTAGTTAGCTAACAGCTAGTGGTGATAAAAATGCATTACACTTGTGTTTCTTGTTAATAAAGATTATTGTCTTTGTGGGAAGTGCAAAGCATTGTGGGAGTGTAATGCATTCTAGGAAAGAGAAGCCCAGTCTTCAGTCTCCATGTTACAGGACATCAGCAGAGCTATCTCCTGCATTTCTCCTTCTTAAACCCCACCATCTTTGTGCAAGTATATCTGGTTAGTGAGATCTATCTTTATTTCAGGGACATTATGTTATGCAGAGCTGTTAAGCTAGTTATAATTGTCTCAGGGAACATGTTATGACTGTTAGATAGCTAGATATCCCGTCCTATGTATTGACAGCCATTTTGGACATATGCTCAGAGTTAATGTAATGTTGTAGTACATGTGGTTCTATGCTTTCTGCTGTACGTGCTATCTTATATGCTTTATAGTTATAGATGTTATTTGTATTATTATAGTTTTACCAATTCGCAATCCTGTTGACCAATAAACAAGTTAGACTACAGAAAACAGTCCCCTTATTTGGAAGACAGGAATGGTTTATGCTGAATTTCAGACTGCACACTGTGTGAACGTGTGTGAAGACAGAACAGGGTACATAACACTTTGTGATCCTTTTTATTTGGTTTGTTTTTTCAGTGGCAAATGAGCAAAAACAACAATTATGGCAGTGTTTGTTTTTTTATGGCGTTCACCGTACAGATACTACATAATAAATGAAATGATCATCATGTAGTGCAAGTTGTTGCATATATCAATACCAAACATATACAGGGGATTATATTTTTGCAATTTTGTCCATTGAAAAGCTTTTTTTAATGGAAAAAGTGTGTATTTTTTACATGAAAATTATTTTTTACATGGTCAGGCTTGAATGGAGAAGATGAAAAAAAGAGAATGTGTATATATATGGATATATCAGATGTGTATAATTAGAGGCACTGGATATATTCAGTACGTAGTGCTGTACACTCCTGTATGTTTGGTAGTGCGTAATGTCTATCCAAATATATCTTTAGTGCTAGGATATGGGGGGACTCTAATCAAGGTGTAGAAACATCTCAAAGCTGATCAAGATTAATAGAAGGCCTCCAGAGCTAAATTTCAAGTGTCATCGCAAAGGGTCTGAATACTTACGGTATGTCAATGCCAAATTAAAATTTTTCCTTTTAAATAAATTTGCACATATATCTAACATTATATATATATATATATATATATATATATATATAGATATATCACATATATCTAACATTCTATTTTCACCTTTTTGGGGTATTGAATGGAGATTGATGGAGGAAAACACATTTTTTTTTAATTTTAGCACAAGGCAGCAACAAAACAAAATGTGAAAATAGTGAAAGGGTCTGAAGACTTTCCGAATGCATTGTATATGAAGTATTGTGTATATACACCGTATGTTAGTTTGTATCTGAGGTTTAGTGTGTGTCTCTGGCCCTGATTTATAATGCCTTTACTCTAGAATTCTGTCTTCAAAAAGTCGCAAAATTGGGGAAGGCCCCCTTCCATTGCAGCATCAAATTTGCTGGATAAAAAAAACTAAAAATGCCTCATCCACTTGAACACTCTCACAGTTGCTGTGCACTGGAGGGAACTGGAAGGACTTGACGTTCTCAGCATCATGACATGACAGCTTCAGGTCTTTCCAGCTCCCTCCAGTGCAGAGTAAGTGTCAATGCATTTAAGTGGAGAAGGCCTATTTCACACTTCAGTTATATGGTCAGTTATTTCCATCAGTTATTGTGAGCCAAAACCAGGTGGGGGTCAAAAACACAAAACAGGTGCAGATCTTTCCATTATACCTTATCTCTTCTGTGCAGGCTTCACTACTGGTTTTGGCTCACAATAACTGATGGAAATAACAGACCAAAAACCTGATGTGTGAACTGGGCCTAAGGTGAGTATATCATATATATATATATATATATATATATATTCCAATACGATCAGGCAGCACTCCACTTTAACACACGGTGCACGCGTCCGCTCGTGTCCAAGAGCCGCATATAATCATAGAAAAGAACGCAGCACTCTTTCAGACGTAAAAAAAGCGGCGATTTATTCAGCACATGTGACAGCAACGTTTCAGCTCTCTCACAGAGCCATTATCAAGCCAAGCCTCACTTGGCTTGATAATGGCTCTGTGAGAAGCTGAACGCTGTCACATGTGCTGAATAAATCACCGCTTTTTTTACGTCTGAAAGAGTGCTGCGTTCTTTTCTATGATTTTATATATATATATATATATATATATATATATATATAAACAAGAGTTATGAACAGCAGCACTCTTTAGGATGCCAGGTGCAAATCACTGTAGGGTCCCGGACCAAGGGATCAGCAATAGATAACAGGAAAAAGCAGGCAGCACTCCGGACTTTGTGAAAAAAGCGTGGGATTTATTAACACCCAAACAACTGCAACGTTTCAGCTCGCCTCAATGGAGCCTTTGTCAAGCCAACTACACCCCTCAAGGTATACAAAACTGATTTTACAAACTTTGTTAACTCTTTAAGTGTTCCACAAGAATTAATGGAAAATAGAGATAAAATTTTAAAATTTCACTTTTTTGGCAGATCTTCCATTTTCATAATTTTTTTCCAGTTACAAAGCAAGGGTTAACAGCCAAACAAAACTCAATATTTATTGCCCTGATTCTGTAGTTTACAGAAACACACCATATGTGATCGTAAACTACTGTATGGGCACACGGCAGGGCGCAGAAGGAAAGGAATGCCATACGGTTTTTGGAAAGCAGATTTTGCTGGACTGGTTTTTTAACACCATGTCCTATTTGAAGCCCCCCTGATGCACCCCTAGAGTAGAAACTCCAAAAAAGTGACCCCATTTTAGAAACTACGGGATAGGGTGGCAGTTTTGTTGGTACTATTTTAGGGTACATATGATTTTTGGTTGCTCTATATTACACTTTTTGTGAGGCAAGGTAACAAAAAATAGTTGTTTTGGCACAGTTTTTATTTTTTGTTATTTACAAAATTCATCTGACAGGTTAGATCATGTGGTATTTTTATAGAGCAGGTTATTACGGACGCGGTAATGCCTAATATGTATACTTTTTTATTTATGTAAGTCTTACACAATGATTTAATTTTTGAAACAAAAAAAATCATGTTTTAGTGTCTCCATAGTCTGAGAGCCATAGTTTTTTCAGTTTTTGGGCAATTATCTTGGGAAGGGTACGATTTTTGTGGAATGAGATGGCGGTTTGATTGGCACTATTTTGGGGCGCGTATGACTTTTTGATCAATGGGTATTACACTTTTTGTGATGTAAGGTGACAAAAAATGGCTTCTTTTACACCATTTTTATATATTTTTTTAAACAAAAAAAAATGATGTTTTAGTGTTTCCATATTTTGAGCCATAGTTTTTTTATTTTTTGGGCGATTGTCTTTAGTAGGGGCTCATTTTTTGCAGGATGAGGTGACGATTAGATTAGTACTATTTTTGTGGGCACATGTCTTTTTCATCGCTTGCTGTATCACTTTTAGTGATGTAAGGTGACAAAAAAATTGTTTATTTAGCACAGTTTTTATTTTTTACGGTGTTCATTTTAGGGGTTAGGTCATGTGATAAGTTTATAGAGCCGGTCTATACGGACTCGGCGATTTTTCCCCTATTCTTTCCAAAAAAAATGTTTTACTTTATTTGGTATAAATTACGTTTTTTTTTTTTTTTTTTACTTGAAACCTTAAATTTTATTTATTTTTTTCAACTTTTTTTTCACTTTATTTTTTTTCCCACTTTGGGACTTCAACTTTTGGGGGTCTGATTCCCTTTACAATGCATTCCAAAACTTCTGTATTGGAATGCATTGGCTGTATGAGTAATACAGTGTGTATTACTTATACAGCTTCCTGCCTGTGAGATCCAGGGGGCTGGATCTCACAGGCTCTTCACCGGAAGGCAGCCCCGATGCCTAAGGAAGGCATCGGGCTGCCTTCCCTGCTATTGGGTCCCCATTACAGCAGCACGGGGATCCGATAGCCACCGCGCTAGCCGTCTGATCACCGGGAAAAGCCACAAACCGCAGGTCAGCGATCGCCGTTATGGTGGGGGGGGGGTCACAGGACTTAAAAATCCCGCCCCTAGGTCCTGCTAAGCCACGCCCAGATCTGGTTAGGCCACACCCACTCCACAGCCAACAGGGATTAAATAAATGAAGGTAAAAATCAACTTCTGAACATTAAAGTAATCAGTGGCTCACTAGGTGGTAAATACTGGGTTGGTGCACTCCCCTGGAATCACGCAAGACCATAGAAGTAAATTAATTGCAAGATGGGGGGGCGCTCAGATATCCGGGAAAATTGGACCCAATGCAATTGTGATGCAAAAATATTTATTCAATAGAACTTATATCACACTCCTGATATAAGGGCCAATAATACACTAAAAATAGCAAAGATGTACTAGCAGCATGTTAGTAGTAGGTCTTGAATAGATAAAAAAAACACTTTCAAATGTAAGTAACGTCTTATACTTGATAGTATGCGCTCAAACCAATCTTGGTATACAATAAAAGTATGTTGTTATACCGGTATTAATGAAACAGCATATTGTACAGGTTGTTCCAATTTGTCACCTCTTTAAGTAATTACCGCTTCCACAAACAATGTATAAAGTGACTTCCACTTGAGATAGTCCCAGCTTAAGCATAAACAAAGTTCCACTCTTCAGTGTATAGTTCCAGATATTGGGGTTGCAGAGTTTGTCCCACAATGTACTGGAAATGTTAGCCGGTATAGTGACACTATTATCTGGGTTAATATGACAAACTGGTAGGAATATTGATAGATGGTACTTTACCCCTTTCCCTGTAGATCTCTCCGCTCTTGCTGTATGCTGTCCGGACCTGGCACGGCATCCGGTGTGGTCTCTCGGTCAGACGCGGCGTCCCCCGTGACCGGCGGCGCCTCACGTGATCGGGATGTAATCCGCGTGACCGGAGGGGTTGGGTGAATGTTTCGCAGGTCCTGCAGGTTTCATGCACCCGTGTCACCGCTGGAAAATTTTTTAGTCCTTAGTGTCTTTATCGAACTTAGTCCATATAGTTAGTTAGGGCTTTCTGGCACTCCTGACCATACGCGTTTTGGGGTTTACGCCTTTTCTTCAGTGGGTGTGCATCACAATTGCTTTGGGTCCAGTTTTCCCAGATATTTGAGTGCCCCCCATCTTGCAATTATTTTACTTCTATGGTCTTGGGTGATTCCAGGGGAGTGCAACAGCCCATTATTCACCACCTAGTGAGCCACTGATTACTTTCTTGTTCACCTTTTTCTTCACACCCATCCAGTTGTGCTCCTTGGTGGTCAATCATTGATATCTGGGAACACATGGATAATAAGTTGAAGAGAATACACAATTTCTCATTCGACATATCTGAAGAAAATATTGAAAATACAGTCAAAACAAGGGAAGATACTTTTAAACAATTGGAAAACGTAAAATGGCAATGTAAAATTTGCCAAAATCTAGATAATCTAGAAAGAGAAATACAAAAAAAAACAATTTACAAAAAAAGGTTAATAAAAAAGAAGATAGTAATAAAAAAACACATACAAGTAGAAACAGAGAGGAATCATAACTCCAATGTAAAAAAATCTATTAACAGTGAACAATCCAATGTATCCACAGCGAACAGAAAAAAAATCACCTCTTATAATCACCTCTTTTTTTAGATTTCACTCCCCCCCACCACAAAGTAAGAACACTACGGTCACTAACACCGAGTCACATGCCGAATTACAGGAGGGACTCTCCACAGAGGCATCACATTCAACAGCACAATTACAACTTGAGACACCGACATCCAGATCACAACAACAAATGCTGGAACACGGACACAAACAGACACCACTACTACCAGACCAATTAAATCAGTCCACGTCACAGAGGGAATCACATCAGGTCACAAACAAGACAAGAAAGATATGAAGAGGGAGACATTCCCCAAAAAAAGAGACAATTACAATCACAGTCACTACAAGACACAACAAGTATAATTTATATAAGTAAGATTCAACTCACTGAAGGACAGCACACACTTCTAAACAAAGGTCTTAAATTTGCGCCGACTAACAAATTTGATACATTTTCGACGTACATTGGAGTTGAAAAATTCATAAGGAGACTGTTTGAAAACTACTACCACTATATAAAAACAAATAAATAAGTATCCACATACTACACTCAAAGAAAAATCAAGAAAATATCCAAAGCAGGAAATGGGAGAACATATAGCTGCCTTCAAAAAGAATGTAGAAAGAGAAATTAGATCTTTAAAAAAGTCAAGAATAATCTCACTCAAAAAGAACTACAACAGGTGCACAAGATCACAATACGCCCAGCGGACAAGGGAGGAGCCGCTGTAATTCAAGATACTGAATCTTATAGAAAAGAATGTTTGAGACAACTTAATGACAGGACCACATATGAGAAGCTAAAATAAAGACCCCACTGAGGATTATTTTAAAGAACTAACAGCTCTTTGTAATAAAGGCCCAAACGAAGGTTATTTAGTGGAGAACGATGCTAAATTTATCTTAGGAACACAAACGAGTTCCAGCTTTTTATTGTGTTCCAAAAATACACAAAGATTTGAACTGTCCTCCAGGGAGACCAATAGTCTCCGGGATTGATTGTATTTCTTCCAACTTATCCAAATATATTGATCAGTGGTTATAACTGCTGGTCAAAAAGAACCCTTCCTACATTAAGGACACAACGGAAATAATTAAGATATTGGAAACAAAGTGGGAGCCACATTACATTATGGGTACACTAGATGTTAGTTCGTTATATACAGTAATCGAACATAAAGGTTTACAAGCATTGAGAGAATTCTTCACAAACTAGCAATATTTTCAAATAGAACAGAGTGACTTTCTTTTGGAAACTGTCCAATACATATTGTCCCACAATTATTTTGTGTTTGAAGATAATTTTTATTTACAGTTGACCAGGACCGCCATGGGCACCAGATTCGCCCCCAGCTATGCCAACCTTTTCCTGGCCAATTGGGAGGGTGAGTTTATTGACCCTAGGCAGGGGACGAGTATGGTGCTCTGGCGCTGGTTTATCAATGACATTCTCTTCATCTGGAATGATGGGAGAGAATCATTGGACGGGTTTTTTGAAGAACTTAATCAAAATGACAGGAATTTAACACTTACCCGTTACGATCCATAATGAAGAAATAGTATTTTTGGACTTAAATATTAAAATTGAAACATCTAAATTAATCTGTAGCACTCATATAAAACCGGTAGCGAGAAATAGCTATCTACAATACTCAAGCTGTCATTTATCACATTGGCTCACTAATATACCAGTGAGCCAATTTAGAATATTAAAACGCAATTGTTCAAAATCGGAACAATTTGATAAAGAAGCTGTTGCACTTAGTCAACAGTTTACGGAAAGAGAGTACCCCATAAAAATCATCACTTAAGCTCTAGAGAAAGTTCAAAGTATGAATAGGGAAGATTTTTCTCACCCACATATCCCCGGACGACACAATACGCCTTATTCTACCATTTCACCCACAATATCATCAAATAGAACGAATCATAAAAAGATACTGACATTTTCTATTGGATGATAAACTTGTAGGGCCAACTCTTACAGAAGCACCACGTATAACTTACACTAAAGTTGCCAACTTAGCCTCAATAGTAGCGCAAAACAAAGAAAATATCTAACTGGCTAGGTATTAAGGGCTTCTTTAGGTGTGGAAAATGCTCAAATTGTAGAGCAACATCGTTTCCAAGGAAGACAATAAAAGTTGAATCCACACAGAACAATTTTTCTATGGCTATTAGAGAAACTTTAACTTGTGAATTAAAAGACGTTATATATCTTTTGGAGTGTGGGTGTAACAGACAATATGTAGGACGCACACAAAAAACTCTAAAGAAAAGGGTGAGGGAACACATAGCTAATATCCATAAAGGATATGAACTCAATCCCCTTTCAAAGCATTTTAAAGAGATTCACAACTGTGACCCCTCCTCTCTTCAGCGATAGAAAGAGTAAAAAGATCATGGCGAGGAGGAAATCACGTCACAAAGATGTCAAGACAGGAGTCTGACAGGATTTTCGACTTTGATATCCTTATTCCCAAGGGACATAACGCAGAGATGGAGCTGTTTGGGTTCTTGTAATGAGGGCTGGTCTGGCGGTGATGCGGGATCCAATTCCGGCTGTTTTCCAGCACTTGGACCCCTCCTCCCTGCCGAACCACCCCTCCAATCCTACATCTCCATCCAACAGAACTATGCTATTTTATTGTATTGTCGATATTTTATTGTATTCACCATTTGTCATCATATTTTATTTTATTGTATTATTTATTGTATTTTATCTTGTCATTTATTGTTTCTTTGTAGCATATTTCTTTGTAGCATATTTCTATTAACCTACTTATTGGACCATTATCTTTATGCGGGTTTCTATTACAATATACAGTAATCAATTTGAATTCTTTTACAATGATCCAATCCAGGTTGCACTGTTGACCCATATCCCAGCAACCGCAGAACTGAACTACTGAACTTTAGACTATAAATTGACCATACTTTTAGGCTTGCGACACTACCACTGAACAAGGGGCGAAAACCCTGAAACGCATATGGTCAGGAGTGCCAGCAAGCCCTAACTAACTATATGGACCAAGTTTTATAAAGACACTAAGGACTAATATTTTTTGCAGCGGTGACACCGGTGCATGAAACCTGCAGGACCTGAAAAACATTTGCCCAACCCCTCCGGTCACGTGGATTACATCCCGATCACGTGAGACACCGCATCTGACCGCGAGATCGCACGGGACGTCGTGCCAGGTCCGGACGGCATACACCAAGAGCGGAGAGATCTACAGGGAAGGGGTAAAGTACCATCTATTAATATTCCTGCCTGTTTGTCATATTAACCCAGATAATAGTGTCACTATACCGGCTAACATTTCCAGTACATTGTGGGACAAACTCTGCAACCCCAATATCGGGGACTATACACTGAAGAGTGGAACTTTGTTTATGCTTAAACTGGGACTATCTCAAGTGGAATTCACTTTATACATTGTCATTTAAAAGTGTTTTTTTTATCTATTCAAGACCTACTACTAACATGCTGCTATTTTAATGTCGTCATCTTATTATGTGTTTACTCTAGATTATTCTACTCCAGAGTTTGTGTTTTTATCAGCGTATTTTTTTTGTACGTCTTTCTTATTTTTAGAGTGTATTATTGGCCCTTATATCAGGAGTATGATGTAAGTTCTATTAAATAATTATTTTTGCATCACAATTGCATTGGGTCCAGTTTTCCCGGATATTTGAGCGCCCCCCATCTTGCAATTAAAAATCAACTTCTGTCAGCTGCAGGGGTGGTGCTGTCTGAGAGTGAGCTGTTCAAAGGGACATCCCTGTGTCTGTCCAGGCCCTGCACCGGATGGAGGACAGGGAGTCTGAAAGCCGGACTGTCCGGCCTAAAACTGGATCTCTGGCCACTCTAGGGGCAGGCTGCTATGGAGGTTACAATTAAGGGGACGGTCCGCTATGGAGGTTAGTGTTAAGGGGCAGATTTCTGTAGAGGCCACTGTTAAGGAGACCGGGTACTGTGGAGGTCACTAATAAAGGGGCGTCCACTGTGGAGGTCACTGTTTAAGGGGCGGACCACCGTGGAAGTCACTACTATGGGGGCTGGGTGTTATGGAGGTCACATTTTAAGGGAACGGAGCTCTGTGGAGGTCACTGTTAATGGGGTGGGTTATTGTGTAAATCACTAATAAAGGGGCGGCTGCTGTGGAGGTCACTGTTAAAGGGGAGGGCGCTGTGGATGTTACTGTTAAGGGGGCAGGCACTGTGGAGGTCACTGTTAAAAGAGGAGAAGACTGTGGAGGCCACTATTAAAGGGGCAGCGGAGCTCTGTGAGGTCACTGTTAAGGCAGCGGGGTAATGCGATGTCAATGCTAAGGGGGTGGGGTGCTGTGGAGGTCCCATTTTAAAGAGATGCGGCACTGTGGGGGAGGGTCAGTGTTAAGGGGTGCGGGGCTGTGGAGGTCACTGTTAAGGGGGCGGGGTACTGTAAATGTCACTGTTATAGTGGATACTGTCTATCTTTTAACGACAGACACAAACATTAAATAAAAATAGATGAAATATACCTGTGCCAAACCGGGTCCTTCAACTAGTGTGTATGTGTGTATATATATATATATATATATATATATAATTTTATTTTCTTTAACCCCGAAAGGCATTTTAACCCCTTACTTAATAACCATTAGATGGATGCACTCTTGTCTACACAGCCAAAAATAGGACGTCTTATTAAAAAAACTAAATAATGAAAAAAATAGGACATGTCCTATTAAAAAAACTGCCATGTGAGTAGCCCCATAGACTTTTATTGGTTTTAAAAACAGACTTTCTTTATTGTTTGAATGTAGCCTAAGAGGGTGGAGTAGGAAAAATGGAGTAGCTTTTCTAGACTGTATTCTAGTGTATTTTGTGGAACAGGTGCGGACCCATTAATTTCAATTGGGCCGCAAAAGATGCGGACAGCACACCGTATGGTGTCCGCATCCCTTCCTCAGTCCCACGGCCCGCAAAAAATATAGAGCAGGTCCTATTGCGGACAAGAATAGGTTCCAGGTTCATATCGATAGAATCACAAGTACCAAAACTACTTGATAAGGCATCCGGCTTTACATTACCGGACCCAGGATGAAAAGTAACAATAAAGATAAACTGGGTAAAGAACAAGGCCCATCGTGCCTGTCTAGGATTCAAGCAGTATCCGCATAAATCATGTTCTTGTGAATCATATGTACAGTAATCTGGTGCTTCAGCAGAGGAAAATTTTCAGTAGAAAAATACAAATGGTTCAAATTAGTTAGGGAAGACAATGCCTGAGATAGTACAGCACCCGCTTCTACCTAAGAGGCATTCACCTCAACAATGATTGATTAGTGTATCAAAGATGGACAGAGCCTCAGGAGAACAATGGAGAAGATCCGCCCCTTTCCTGGTTAAGTCAGTCAAAGGTTTGGCAATAACTGAACATTTTTTAATGGATTTTCTGTAATAATTTGCTAAGCAGAGAATCGTTGAAGGGCCTTGAGAGAGGTAGGTCTGGCCCAATCAACTACGGCTCACACCTTTCCGGGATCCTTATAAACATGTTGAGGTGACAGGATATAACCCAGAAAGGAGACTTCTTCTACACCGAACTCAAATTTACTTAATTTTGCAAACAATTTATGATCCATCAATTTTTGGAGGACTTTTATCACATGTATAAAATGAGGGCCAATCCAGGGGAAAAAAACTAAATATCGTCAAGGTATACCACAAGAAACTGACCCTGGAACTCTTGGAAAATATCATTAACGAGGTTCTGAAACACAGCTGGGGCAATATACAGCCCAATGGCATCACAAGGTATTTAAAATGCCCTTTGGGGGTAATGAACGACGTTTTCCATTCATCTCCCACCCATATTCTGATCAAATTGTAGGCTACTCTAAGATCAATTTTTGTGAACCACTAAGCTCCAGCAATTTGATTGAATAGACCAAGAATGAGAGGAAGGGGGGACCTTAATTTTATTAAGTTCCCTGTAGTCAATACAGGGGCGCAATCCACCATCTTTTTTACTTACTAAAAAGAACCCAGCACCTACAGGAGATACAGATGCTCGAATGTTCCCTTTTTTCAGACTATTCTGAATATAATCTTTCATAGCCTGTCTTTAAGGCCCATAAAGATTGAACATCTGGCCTTTGGGAAGTTTCGCACCAGGGACGAGTTCAATGGCAAAAGTCCTTGATGAACTCAAATAGTGGTCCTTCCTCTAGAGAGCTGGATAGATAAAAAATTATTTGAGCACTGAGGACCCCATTTATTTAACTCCCCAGAACTCCAATCAAAGACTGGACTATGTGCTCTCAACCAGGGTAATCCCAAAATAAAATACCACAAGACTCAAGGCAGACACAAAATTAAATTAACAAAATTTGCTGCAGCCTCCGAATCAACAAAAGCAAAACCAGAAATAGACCTTCCCAGTGAAGATAAATTAACAGGCAAAATAACTATAAGATTTTGGGTAAAATACCTGTGGCTCTGACTGACCTCCCCAATGATCATTCAGCTACTGAAGTTTTCCGCCTTTGGTCTAGAAGGACAGAATCGCAGTTGATGAGCAAGGCTTCCGCACTACAAGCACACACCATTCTTCAGGCGATGTTCCTTCTGCTGCTGAAAGAACATAATACCCACTTGCATGGGCTGTTTGGATGTTACTGGTGCCATGGACACAGAAGTTTGAGGAAGCAAGCAAAGAGAAGAAGTACGGACAAGAACAGATCTTTCCCGATTACGTTCCCTAAGACGTCTGTCAAGTCGAATAGCTAGAGACATAACCTCATCTAGGGAACCTAGGATGGGATGACTAACTAGATGGTCTTTCAGAGTATCAGAAAGGCCTACACTAACCCTAAGTTCACACTTGCGCGTTTTACAGTGCGTTTGAACGCGCTGTAAAACACTCAACACATGCAAACCAATGCTTCCCTATGGGACTGGTTCACATTTTCGCGTTTTACAGCGCGTTCGAACGCGCTGTAAAACGCCCTACACATAAACAAGTACTTGAGCTTTTTTTGGGGCGTTTGTCGCGCGTATTGTGATTGACACCACAGTAGTCAATCACAAGAACGCGTGTACGGCACGCGTTTCCTATTTGCAAAAACGCGCTGTAATACGCGCGACTAAAATGCGCGTTTCAAGAACGCTCAGGTCTGAACCCAGGGTAAACTGTGACCTAGGATCTGGGTCATTCCAGCCAGAGGCAATACACCACTTATGGAATTTAGAGCAGTAATCTTCCACAGGTCGTTTGGCCTGATATAAAGAAACAGGAGACTTAGCATGGAAAATAAACTGTCAACAGAAAATAATTCATGGGAGGGGGTGATAGCGAAAATGCCCAGTCCTGAGGGTGCCCTTGAAGCAGAGACATACTGATGCCAATCCTCGGAGCTTCTGTACCCAATGTGTCACAAACAGACATCCTTATGGAAGCTGAAAAATATCTGTATAAAATTTTACAATAAAAAGCTGTGAAAATGTATACATTTTTCACTACAAAATAAAGGGGAAAGACTCAAATAGAGCATGGGGGAGCTGTCTAAAATAAAGAAAAAAGAAAAATCCTTACGTTTTAAAGGGACACTAAACCTCTGAACACATAAAATAAATACTATAAGGGATTTAGGTCCCAAGCTTAGGGCAAGGACCTCAAACTAGTGTTTTTGAAATACTACCTGTACCACGAGCCACACAAGAAAGGCAGCGGGAGATTAGGGAGGATAAAAAGTGGCTCAAGAACTGGTGTAGAAGGGGTTTGGTTTCCTAGAGAACTGGGCCGACTTCTCTGTCGGCTACAGGCTCTATCATAAGGATGGGCTGCACCTCAATGGGGAAAGTTCAGCTGTTTTGGGGGAGAAGATGGCTAGAAGGTTGGAGGAGTGTTTTAACTAGGGACTGAGGGGAAAGGGTAATTACATTATAGGAGGGGAAGATAGTGCAGATAGGGACCTGGGGCCAGGTACTGAAACTGGGGGAGGAATGGAAGGAGGGTCTAGAATAGTTCAGAAAGAAAGGTGTAGGGTAAAAAATGTGCATAAACCTCTCAATTGTATGTACACTAATGCCAGAAGCCTGACTTAGGCTACTTTCACACTAGCGTTTTAGTTTTCCGGTATTGAGATCCATCATAGGGGCTCAATACCGGAAAAAAGGCTTCAGTTTTGTCCCCATTCATTGTCAATGGGGACGAAACTGAACTGAATGCTCCTAAATGCATTCCGTTTCGTTTAGTTGTGTTCCCATACCGGAGAGAAAACCGCAACATGTTATAGTTTGCTTTCCGTCTTGGGATGCGGAGCAAGTCAATAGGGACAGATTCCTTTTCTCTGCCACAATAGAAAATGGATCCGTCCCTTATTGACTTTCAATGGAGTTCATGACGGATCCGTCTTGGGTATGTTAAAGATTACACAACCGGATCCGTTCATAATGGATGCAGGCGGTTGTATTATCAGTAACAAAAGCGTTTTTGCTGAACCCTGCCAGAACCAGTAAAAGCGCTAGTGTGAAAGTAGCCTAATAAAACTGGGGAACTGGAATTAGTGATCTGTGAGAACTGGAGGACTATGACATAGTGGGAATTACTGAGACATAAATTTCGTTCCACTTCATAATTGTGTCCCACTTGTTGTTGATTCTTCACAAAAAAATTACAGTTTTATATCTTTGTTTGAAGCCTGAAATGTGGCAAAAGGTTGAAAAGTTCAAGGGGGCCAAATACTTTCACAAGGCACTGTAAGTGAATGTTCCATTTTTAAATACTATATATTGAATATTAATATATGAAAATGAATGTAAAATTTTTTTTTTTTTTAGATTCCTTGCTACCGGTAACTCATTTGCTTCATTGCATTTTGAGTTTCTCCTTGGGATCTCAATAATCTCTGGGATTGTCTGTTATACCTGCAAAGTTATCTGGCAGCATCTCAGAGAAGCGGTGATGCCCACCCCAAAGGCGGAAGATTGTCTTCGTAACACCGAAGGAACTTCACCACTTTGCGCAGTTTCCTAACTGCATTGGGGCACTGGACGGTAAGCACATCCGTGTAAAGAAGCCGCCTCACTCAGGGTCCCGGTAAATCAATTACAAACAATATTTTTCTGTAGTGCTGATGGCCTTGGCTGACAGTAATTACAGGTTTGTAATTGTGGATATCGGGGCCTATGGGAGCACTTCAGACACCCGCATCTTTAGTGCTTCCAGATCAGGTGACTTCAGACAAACCAGCTTGCCCAGCCAGAGCCCAGTAGACTACCCGGATCTGCAGGTCAGCCGGCTCCATTTGTGATCGTGGCAGATGAAGGATTTGCATTGTCACCCCACATGATGAGGCCCTTCCCTAGAGGTGATCTGGATGACCGGAAGTGCATCTTCAACTATCGATTGACTCGCGCCCGTCTGTATGTGCGCTTTCGGAATACTGTCCACTAAGTGGAGAGTGTTCATGTCATCCAGACAATACCACCCTGGTGATACAGGCTTGTGTAGTCATACACAACTTCACCAGGATTCACGATGCCTCCGCAGATGCACATTTGGGCCTAAATATGACTTCTTCGGTTCAGACCTGAGTCGGCCTGGACGCCCTGGAACAGCTGGACTAGCTGTTCAGGAACTCTATGCCGACTACTTCTGCAGTCCTGAGGGGGCATTGTTGTGGCAGTTAGACACCAGCCGTGAAAGTCGTTGATTTCAGCTGGAATCTTGTTTAAACTTTGCTTAAATTTTTAATTTCATAGTTTAGTTAGATCCCCTATTGTTAGTTTAGATTAGGGACTCGCAAGAGAATGAGGACCCTTGATGTCAGTGGCGGATCCAGAGCCTGGTCCCGGGAGGGGCACTTCCAGCGATTGTTACGCTCCTGCTCGCATCACTACAGAAATACAGGGTAATACAGCCCCACATACCTCTTACATCCAGTGACGTCTCCTTTGATGTAGATGTTCTCTTTCCTCATCTTCTCCTTTTTTCGTCTCTGCAGTTTGATAAAAAAATAAAATAAAACTTAGTTTACTACTTTTCCATCATCCTCCCATCTTCTAGACAAATCATCCTACTGCCCCCAATACTGTGTCGCTGTGCTCCCCAAAACTATACTGCAGAAACATAATAAAATAAACACTTATACTTACCTCCATGGCAGCTATGCGATGCAGGTCTCTTCCGGCCTGTGTCCTGCACTGTACGTCTCAGGCGGCGATAGAGATGACTATGGAGATGAGCGATTCTGCAATTGCCCCGCTCCATTACCATCATATCTACCCGTCCTCGAAGATCTAAACCGGAATCGATCCTGACTCTTCGTCTCGTCTGCTGGAAGAACGGCAAACAGGTGCAGCTGCTGCTTGTTGGCTGGATTCCGGATTTTCTTGTACATCTTCTGGAATTATATTAATTTCCTGCTGAGGCTGCTGAAGTTGAGAAACAGAAGATTCCCCCATGGCCTCAGGGTGTTCATTCTCCTCTTGTGTTTCTGTGGACGGTAGTTGTCTGTCATCCACTTCACTGGACAGTGCTTGGGAATCAGCATTTTAAGATCGGTTGTCCACTAAATATTATTACATTATTTTATGTAATAATTTATTAAAAGAACACCTTCCACCAGTTTGTACTCAATAAATGCAGCATCTCACACTGTAGCACATGTCCCCTCAATGTCATATCGCTAATATTTTTCATGATATGCTCCTCCGTAGCGCTGCTGTGGCCCCCATTCTGTTTAGGCGCCCTGCCTGTATGCTAATTACTAGCATCAGAACAGGGAGGAGGAGACATAAGTTTTATTTACTGGGTGTTTCTTCTATCTGGCTGTGGCGCTGTCCAATCACAGCGATGCGCGTCACAGCCAGGGAGAATCCTCTGTGATTGGACTGTGCCACAGCCAGATAGAAGAAATGCCCACTGAGAAAAGCTGGTGTCTCCTCCCTGGTGTTCCAATGCTATTATTTAGCATACAGGGCGCCTAAACAGAACGAGGGGCACAGCGGCACAATGGAGGAGCATATAAAAAAAAAAAAAGCAATATGACATCTAGGTGGCATGGACTACAGTGTGAGGTACTGCTTTTATTAATTATAAACTGGTGAAAACTCCACTATACTAAAAATATAAAAACATTTCTTTTACCTTCTTAATTCCATAATTGGTTTTATAGACTGCAGGTGACAGTTGTACATGTATGGTTTCTTTTTATTTCCTCCATCACTACTCCATTTTCATGTTCAATTCTCTCCAGAATTGGTTCCGGCAAGTATTCCAGCGTTTTTTATTTGTTGTACTGAAAAGAAAAATAATAAAAAAAAGGTTATTTTAATTCATTGTTATTAAAACCGGCCTGCCACGCTGCTGAGTGCAGGAGCGCACAGCGTCATAGCAACCAATGACGCCGTGCACTCCTGCACTCCAGAGCACGGCAGGCTGGGTTTACAAAGACCGTGCTCCATGGATGTGTATATGAAGCAATTTAAAATGCACATACTTTTTAATAAAATTATATACTCACAGATTTTTTCTTTCTTTGACACCGATGCAGAGGTCCATGTGGTGTGAAGCAATTCTTTCCCTATTTCCTCCCACGACCTGTCCTTGGCAATCCGGTCATGGTAAACCTCTGCTCTTGTGTCCCACAAGGCTGGCTGTTCCTGGATGAGAATGATGAGCTTCTCTACATTAAAAGGAACTCTTTCTAAATTACTTTCGATATCAGTTCCTTCAGGCAACTTCTCTACAGCTTTACCTGATGTTGATGGTCACATGGGGCAGGCCAATTTTTTTTCCATTTCCTGCGAATCCGCAATTGCGGATGACATTTGGCACCTTTCCATGTCATCCGCATTTTTGCAGACCTATTGTCTACAATGTGGCCAAGGACCACAATATGCAGCGAAAAGTAGGACATGCTCTACTTTTTTTCCGGATCCGCATAAGGGAACGGAACGAAATTGTGGATGCGGACAGCATACTGAATGCTGTCCACATCTTTTGCGGCCCCATTGAAATTAATGGGTCCACATCTGTTCCGCAATTTTGCGGAACGGATACGGAATGCAAGTTGTGGGCGTGTGAATGGACCCTTAACCAATTGTCACAAGGAAGGGGTGGGGAAGGTGCACAGCTGACTCCACCCACACCTCTGTCCCTGCCTACTGGCACTTACCCGTCCTAGGTAACGGAGCGCAACTAGGCAGCAGTTCCTGACCTGAGTAAGTGCGGAAGAGACAAACGAGGCAGATAACACACAAGGCGGTAGCTGCGGCACAAGCAAGCAGGCGGAAACAATATCACACAAGCCAGAAGTCAAAACCAGGAGATACAATCAGACAAAAGGGAGCAAGAGAGGACAAGTCAAAACTAGCCAAGAGTCAATACCAGGAGATGCAGTCAGGCACAGGGAGCAAGCGAGGACGAGAACAATACACAAGCCGGGATCCAAATACCTGAACCAGGGAGACTCACTAGGAGGATAACCAAGTATAGGACCTTAATCACAGGCAACCTCTGGCCAGCAGGCTGCCTCTTAAATAGTGGGGAGAAGCAGTCATGTGACGAGGCCAGGGTCACATGACCCGTTCCCCTGCATCCAGCTGGACGCAGCGCATGTCCTCGTTCCGAACTCACCACAGGGTGCCGGCGGCGCTGAGGAGGGGGAGTGCAAAGCCGGCGTCCTGTGACACCAATAGACCTAATGTGACGGTAGGTGAGGGAAGGAAAGAACACCAAAAACAACAACAGACTAGGCCCCAAAGCTAGAGAACAGGGAAAGGTCACCACCTGACAATCCCTGAGCCTTTCCCTGACTGCTAACAGCATGAATAGATCCTGAAGGTGGAAGTGTTTATGTGCTGGAACCTAGGCCTAGCTGAAACTGTAACAAACGCTCAGCTAGGGATAAGAAGATGAGCCAACTGGTTCCTTCCACCGTTGAAGGAACCAGAGTCTCCCTGTGGCCCAGTCAGACAGCACACAAACAAAGGAAAGGAAAACTTATCTTTAGACAAACAGGGAGCAGGAGATCCACCAAACACTCGCAGACCACACAAGGAGGAAATATAACCCACACTGGCTGCAGGGAGAGGCGGGAATAAATAGAGCCACAGAATAGCTAATGAGCAGAACCTGAGGAGAGGTGGAATCTGCCCAAATCAAAACACAGAGGGGGAAAATAGAAAGATCTGTTAGATAGATTCCTGTTCAGCAAGTCTGTCAGATCTTCTCGGGCCCCTGCCAGGGCAGGCAGTGACACCTAACAGAACAACATCTGTAAACTTAGGTTTTCTAAGAGATGCTATTTTGGAGTATCTCAATGAACATAAGCAAATAACGCCATATCAGCATGGCTTCATAAGAGATCGGTCATGTCAAACTAATTTAATCAGCTTCTATGAGGAGGTAAGTTCTAGACTTGACCGCGGTAAATCATTGGATGTCGTATATCTTGACTTCTCCAAAGCATTTGATGCTGTACCACATAAAAGGTTAGTATATAAAATGAAGATGCTCGGACTGGGAGAAAATGTCTGTATGTGGGTAAGCAACTGGCTTAGGGATAGAAAACAGAGGGTGGTTATTGATGGTACACACTCAGATTGGGTCACTGTCACTAGTGGGGGCCTATTCTCTTCAATATATTTATTAATGACCCTGTAGAAGGCTTGCACAGTAAAATATCAATTTTTGCAGATGACACTAAACTGTGTAAAGTAATCAACACAGAGGACAGTATACTGCTACAGAAGGATCTGGATAGATGAGAGGCTTGGGCAGCAAAATGGCAGATGAGGTTTAAAGGGGTTGTCTGGGTTCAGAGCTGAACCCGGACATACCCATTTTTTCACCAAGGCAGCCACTCTGATGTTAGTATCGTAGCATGTATTGCTCCAATGCGCTCCATTGCCCTGCGCTGGATCGCGCAGGACAAGGGCTTTTTTATTTTTAATAATACACTGCTGGGTAGAAGCTTCCACCCAGCAGTGTATTCGGTGACGTCACCGGCTCTGATGGGCCAGCTTTAACGCTGCCCTACCCATTTTACAGGCTAAGGCAGCGCTAAAGCACACCCATCAGTGCCAGTGACGTCACCGAATACACTGCTAGGCGGAAGCCTCCACCTGGCAGCACTAAGGAGACCCGGTTTATCACTGGAACTCCTGAAAATGCCTTTGCCCTGCGCAATTCAGCTTGAAGTGCTCCAATACTCTTTTTAGGGGGGCTGCCTGGATAAAATTCTGGGTATGTCCGGGTTCAGATCTGAATTCGGACAACCCTTTTAACACTGACAAATGTAAGGTTATGCACATGGGAAGAAATAATGCAAGTTACCTGTACATACTAAATGGTAAAACACTGGGTAACACTTACAGTTGTGTTTAAAATTATTCAACCCCCAATGCTGTAAAGGGTTTTAGGGAATTTAGTGTACATTTGTAATTGTGTTCAGAATGAAATCTTACAAGGACTTTTTAAAGAACCAAATGCAACTAAAATGACATCAATTGTTTTTGTAATACAGTATTAAATGTTTTTTTTGTGATTTCTTCATTGACACAATTATTCAACCCCTTAACCAGTCCCGGACCGCCGTACGCAGGATTGCGTCCTGCGGGCGGCCGGGATCTTCTGAGTGGACGCATCGCGCGTCCTCTCGCAAGACCCGTGAGTTCCTGTGCGTTCACAGGGGCGCGCGTCTCGAGAGTTGAACTACAGCCTGCCAGCGATGATCAATCGCTGGCAGGCTGTAGAAGTAAAATAAATCGCATCGAACATGTATATCAGACGCTGTTTTGTTAACAGCGTCTGATATAGCTGCTACCTGGTCCTCTGGTGGTCCCATTTGCTAGGATCGACCACCAGAGGACCAGGTAACACAGTAAAGTTGCACCAAACACTACACTAACCCCCCCCACCCCCCCCTCACCTATTAACCCCTTGATCACCCCATCTAGACCCCCTGATCACCCCCCTGTCATTGATCACACCCCTTGTAAGGCTCCATTCAGACCTCCATATGTGTTTTGCGGATCCGTGGATTCACGGATCCGTGGATCCGATCCGCGGATCCGATCTGCGGATCCGATCTGCAGATCCTCAAAACACGGACACCGGCAATGTGCTTTCCGCATTTTGCAGATCCGCACATTGCCAGAACTATACAGAAAATGCTTTTTCTTGTCCGCAATTGCGGACAAGAATAGGACATGTTCTATATTTTTGCGGAACGGAAGTGCAGACCCGGAAGCGCGGATCCGTAATTCCGGATCCGAGCGGGACAAAGTCTGTCCCCATAGAAATGAATGGGTCCGCAATTCCGTTCCGCAAACAGAATTTCGGATGTGTGAATGGGGCATAAGGGTCCCTTATCACCGCCAGTTAGTTAGCTACTTGTTAGGTAGCTAGCGCCCAGCCCACCGCACCGCAGTCACTGATTTTGGCAGAGATTTTTTCATCCACATTGATCGATGCGAATGAAAAAATCTGTGCCGTTCATTTTTTTTTTTTTTCAGCGCAGAGGCTGAACGGAAAAAAAAAATCTCATTACTCGTATGCTCAATATACGGAGAATAGCAGAAACTCCTAATGCTGGCCATACGTGTAATGATTGCGGAGACCCTCAAATGCCAGAGCAGTACAAGCACCTCACATGGGACCCCATTTTAGAAAGAAGACACCCCAAGGTATTCCGTGAGGGGTATGGTGAGTTCATGCAAAATTTTATTTTTTGTCACAAGTTAGTGGAATATGAGACTGTAAAAAAAAAATAAAAAATTTCCGCTAACTTGTGCCAAATTTTTTTTTTTCTGTGAACTCGCCATGCCCCTCACAGAATACCTTGGGGTGTCTTCTTTCCATAATGGGGTCACATGTGGGTATTTATACTGCCCTGGCATTTTAGGGTCCTAAAGCGTGAGAATCCAAATGCGTAAAATGGCCTGTGAAATCCTAAAGGTACTCATTGGTTTTAGAGCCCTTTGCGCATCTTGGCTGCAAAAGTGTCACTCATGTGGTATCGCCGTACTCAGGAGAAGTAGGGCAATGTGTTTTGGGTGTATTTTACATATTCCCATGTTGGGTGTGAGAAATATCGCTGTAAACGACAACTTTTTAAATTTTTTATTCAAAGTTGTCAATTTACAGAGATATTTCTCTCACCCAGCATGGGTATATGTAAAAATACACCTCAAAACACACGCCCTACTTCTCCTGAGTACGGCGATGCCACATGTGTGACACTTGTTTGCAGCCAAGATGCGCAAAGGGCCCAAATTCCAACGAGTACCTTTTAGGAGGGCATTTTTACGCATTTTTCTTCTCACGCTTTAGGGCCCCTAAAATGCCAGGGCAGTATAAATACCCACATGTGACCCCATTTTGGAAAGAAGACACCGCAAGGTATTCGCTGAGGGGCATAATGAGTCCATGAAAAATTAAACTTTTGTCAAAAGTTAGCGGAAAGGGAGACTTTGTGAGAAAAAACAATAAAAATCAATTTCCACTAACTTGTGCCAAAAAAATCTTCTATGAACTCGCCATGCCCTCATGGAATACCTGGGGTGTCTTCTTCCAAAATGGGGTCACATGTGGGGTATTTCTACTGCCCTGGCATTTTAGGGGCCCTAAAGCGTGAGAAGAAAAATGCGTAAAAATGCCCTCCTAAAGGTACTCATTGAATTTGGGCTTTGCATCTTGGCTGCAAAAGTGTCACACATGGTATCGCCGTACTCAGGAGAAGTAGGGCAATGTGTTTAGCGTGTATTTTACATATACCCATACTGGGTGAGAGAAATATCTCTGTAAATTGACAACTTTGAATAAAAAAATGTAAAAAGTTGTCGTTTACAGCGATATTTCTCACACGCAGCATGGGTATATGTAAAAATACACCCCAAAACACATTGCCCTACTTCTCCTGAGTACGGCAATACCACATGAGTGACACTTTTTTGCAGCCAAGATGCGCAAAGGGGCCCTAAAACCAATGAGTACCTTTAGGATTTCACAGGCCATTTTTATGCATTTGGATTCTCACACTTTAGGGGCCCCTAAAATGTCAAGTGAATATAAATACCCCACATGTGACCCCATTTTGGAAAGAAGAAACCCCAAGGTATTCCGTGAGGGGCATGGTGAGTCTACAGAATTTTTATTTTTTGGCACAAGTCAGCGGAAATTGTTTTTTTTTTTTTTTTTATTTTGTTTTTTACAAAGTCTCATATTCCACTAACTTGTGACAAAAAATAAAATTTTACATGAACTCACCATACCCCTCACAGAATACCTTGGGGTGTCTTCTTTCCAAAATGGGGTCACATGTGGGGTATTTATACTGTCCTGGCATTTTAGGGGCCCCTAAAGCGTGAGAAGAAGTCTGGAATCCAAATGCGTAAATGCCCTGTGAAATCCTAAAGGTACTCATTGGTTTTAGGGCCCCTTTGCACACCCAGGCTGCAAAAAAGTGGCACACATGTGGTATCGCCGTACTCAGGAGAAGTAGGGCAATGTGTTTTGGGGTGTATTTTTATATATACCCATACTTTGTGTAAAAAATATCTCTGTAAACGACAACTTTTAAAATTTTTAAAACAAAGTTGACAATTTACAGAGATATTTCTCTCACCCAACATGGGTATATGTAAAAATACACCCCAAAACACATTGCCCTACTTCTCCTGAGTACGGCGATACCACATGAGTGACACTTTTTCGCAGCCTGGGTGCACAAAGGGGCCCAAATTCCAACGAGTACCTTTAGGTTTTACATGGCGGCTCACAATTTAGCCCCGCCCAAAATGCCAGAACAGTAAACACACCCCACAAATGACCCCATTTCGGAAAGTAGACACCCCAAGGTATTCACTGAGGGGCATAGTGAGTCCGTCTGAGATTTATTTTTTTTTGCCAGAAGTTATCAGAAATTGAAACTTTTTTTTCTCAGAAAGTGTCATTTTCCGCTAACTTGTGAAAAAAATGAAATGATACATGAACTTACCATGCCCCTCCGCGAATACTTTGGGGTGTCTTCTTTCTAAAATGGTGTGATTTGGGGGTATTTATACTATCCTGACATTCTAGCACCTGAAGAAACATGACAGGTGCTCAGAAAGTCAGAGCTGCTTCAAAATGCCGAAATTCACTTTTTGCACCATAGTTTGTAAACGCTATAACTTTTACCCAAACCAATAAATATACACTTATTGGACTTTTTTTATCAAAGACATGTAGAACAATAAATTTAGAGAAAAATTTATATAGAAATGTATATTTTTTTGAAAAATTTTACAACAGAAAGTGAAAAATGTCATTTTTTTGCAAAAGTGTCGTTAAATTTGTATTAATGGCAAAAAAAGTAAAAATGTCAGCAACAATGAAATACCACCAAATGAAAGCTCTATTAGTGAGAAGAAAAGGAGGTAAAATTCATTTGGGTGGTAAGTTGCATGACGGAGCAATAAACGGTGAAAGTAGTGTAGTGCGGAATTGTAAAAAGTGGCCTGGTCATTAAGGGTGTTTAAGCTAGGGGGGCTGAAGCGGTTAAAGACGACCCACTCCAGAGATTCATTCAAGTGTTTTCGATCAGGTATTGAAAACACCTGTGGATGTCAAGGAGCAGCAATCAAGCATAATAAGCACCGATAAGGCAGATGTAAAATGACTGTGATACTCAGCTCCTTCTAGACATTTACTGGTGTGTTTACAAACATGGTGAAGTCAAGAGAATGGTCCAGGAAGACAAGAGAAGAGGTGATTTCTCTTCACAGGAAGGGCAATGGCTATAAGAAGATTGCAAAGATGTTAAACATACCAAAAGACACCATAGGAAGCATCATTCGCAAATTCAAGGCAAAGGGCACTGTTAAAACGCTACCTGGTCGTGGCAGAAAGAAGATGCTGACTTCGACTGCTGTGCGCTACCTGAAGCACAAAGTGGAGAAAAGTCCCCGTGTGACTGCTGAGCAACTGAAAAAAGATTTGTTAGATGCGGGTACTGAAGTTTCAGCTCAGACAATAAGGTGCACACTGTGTAATGAAGGCCTCCATGACAGACATCCCAGTGTCATCTGTGTCAAGAAAGAATAAGAAGAGTCGACTGCAGTATGCCAAAAGTAATGTGGACAAACCACAAAAGTTACAAGCTGTTATAACTGGAAAAGGATGTTGTACTAAGTACTAAGATTGAATGTCACTTGGGGGTTGAATAAAACTGATAATGATGTGAGCACAGAAAAGACATTTGTGGTTATTTCATTATAAATGGTATGTTATATTTGTCTGACTTACAAGTGCCTCTTTGATTTAATTGTAAACAAGTTGACTGAAATGATGAAAATCAATGTCAAACTGGCCAAAACACTCAATTTCAGTGGGGGTTGAATAATTTTGAACACAACTGTACATGGAAAAGGACTTAGGAATTTTAGTGAACAGCAAACTAAGCTGTAGAAACCAGTGTCAGGCAGCTGCTGCCAAGGCAAATAAGATGATGTGTTCCATCAAAAGTGGCATAGATGCCCGTGATGAGAACATAGTCCTACCACTTTACAAATCACTGGTTAGACCACACATGGAGTACTGTGTACAGTTCTGGTCTCCTGTGAACAAGGCAGGCATAGCAGAGCTGGAGAGGGTTTAGAGGAGGGCAACTAAAGTAATAACTGGAATGAGGGATCTACAATACCCTGAAAGATTATCAAAATTAGGGTTATTTATTAGTCATGAGCAAGCATACTCGACCAAATACCGGTTCAGCTCGAGCATTGGTATGCTCGGCACATGGCGGTACTCGGCCGAATACCACATATGCTCGAGTGCCATGCTCGAGTCTCCGCCCCGCATGTTTTGCGGGTTGTAAGCAGCCAATGAAGGTGCAGGTAAGTACTGCCCTCACTGTAATGCCAGTAGCCATGTTGGCTGCTGGCATTACAGTGATTGGCTGGCCGCAATGCGTCATATAGCACCCGATGACGCATGTTCTGCTCAGACTTAGACAGGGAGAGAAGAGCGTAGGCAGTGAAAGACAGAGTAGGGAGCGAAATTTAACAGATTTTATCAGAAAAGACCCAAATGTCCTTTAAGGGACAACAGCGTGTGTGTTTGCGTTTTACAGCAGCAATCAATTTAACTCTTGTCTCAGGGACAGTGCTTCTGAAGGGACAGATAGTGCAGGGAGAGAAATTAGCAGTTTTTTCTACCAGACCCCAAAGTCCTTTTTAGGACTACTGAGTGTGTTTGACAGCAGCAAGATATTTTTTATTGTGTACCTATTAGTGACATATAGGGCCAGATATATCATTAGCTAAAGTCACTTTATTGGAGTGAAAAAGTTGCAAAAAATGCACATAAAATTGATATCGATAAAATTGCGCACTTTTTTGCGACTTTTTCAAGCTCTGCACTAAGCTCTTCAGTTTTGTGAAAGTGGGCGTGTTTCCTTATGTAAATGAATCTCTAGACAGATCTACAATTGCGACCATTGAAAAAGTCGCATAATAGTGTACATCATTTCCAGACTGTGTCTGTAAAAATCTGGCCCACATCTAGTGACCATAGTGTGTGGCTTTGTGTAAAAATACTGTACTACATCAGCTACTACATGTGTCTGTAGCACAAATTCCATTAATCTGGGTCTAATAGTGTCCATATTTTGTGGATTTATGTGACATATACTGTCCGGCATCCCCAAACAGTTTCTGTATTTCAAATTACATTAATCTGGGCATAATATAGTGTCTATTCTGTTGGTTTATGTGACATATACCGTCTGGCATACGAAAAAAATTTCTGTATTTCAAATTGCAATAATTTAATATAGTGTCCATATTCTGTGGTTTTATGGGACATATACTGTCCATCATGCGAAAAGAGTGCCTGGTGCGTAAATCTAAATAATCTGGGCCTAATCTAGTGTCCACAGTGTGTGCCTCTCTGTGTCAAATACTGTACCACATGTGAAAACAGTGTATTTTGGGGAAATGTAAATTATTTGTGCAACATTTAGTGTCCATAGCATGTGCCTCTCTGCCTCTCTCTCTGTCAAATACTGTACCACAGGTGAAAACAGTGTATTTTGGGGAAATGTACATTATTTGTGCAACATTTAGTGTCCACAGCGTGTGCCTCTCTGTGTCAAATTCTGTACCACAGCTGAAAACAATATATTTTAGGGAAATGTACATTATTTGTGCAACATTTAGTGTCTACAGCATATGCCTCTCTGTGTCAAATACTGTACCACAGGTGAAAACAGTGTATTTTGGGGAAATGTACATTATTTGTGCAACATTTAATGTCCACAGCGTGTGCCTCTCTGTGTCAAATACTGTACCACAGGTGAAAACAGAGTATTTTGGGGAAATGTACATTATTTGTGCAACATTTAGTGTCCACAGCGTGTACCTCTCTGTATCAAATACTGTACCACAGGTGAAAACTGTGTATTTTGGGAAAATGTACATTATTTGTGCAACATTTAGTGTCCACAGCGTGTACCTCTCTGTATCAAATACTGTACCACAGGTGAAAACAGTGTATTTTGGGAAAATGTACATTATTTGTGCAACATTTAGTGTCCACAGCGTGTGCCTCTCTGTGTCAAATACTGTACCACAGGTAAAAACAGGGTATTTTGGGGAAATGTACATTATTTGTGCAACATCTAGTTTGTGTGCATTTCATATATATCACTGACATATACCGTACTTTATCCAAAGTCTGTGTATACTACTCTGTGACATTATCAGGGCTACATCTCCTGTGTAAAGTGTGCACATCCCAGATTCCTGTTTTAATTTATTGGTGCATACACTTACAAATCCTACGCTACTGTATGTGTGACATTCTTTTAGGCATATATAACATTTTACTCAATGAAACTGAGTAAAAGCATGTAGCTGAGGGCCTACAGGTATGTTAACCCTCTAAAACAGTGATGTCAATGGCGAACCTTTTAGAGACTGAGTGCTGAAACTGCAACCCAGAACCCACTTATTTATCGCAAAGTGCCCACATGGTCATTTACACTGAATACTACAGTCCAGTCCAATATAGTATATTTTCCATGTTCCTTATCATTTAGCTATAACTGTAGAGTGCCAGTTCGTCCCACGTGTCCTGTTTGGACACCCAGTATTTGCAAGGCACAGAGGGATCACTGAGGATGCTGACACTGTCTGCTATGTACTCCTGCACTATCTTCCACATTTTTTTCCATCCTTGTGACACTAGGCCACGCATCAAGGTAAGGGTGCTGGCGGGGTGTCATGAAACTGTCCCAGGCCTTGGAGAGTGTTGTCCTGCCTCTGTTGGAACTGGTCTGTGTTCCCCTCAGCTTCCCTCCTGGGTTGCCCAAGAAACTATGTACTTTGCCACCAGCGTTTTCAGATGGAAATTTATTGAGCAGTTTTTTAAGAAAGACCTTCTGTTATTACACCATTTTGCTAGTCCTCTCCACCACAGGAACTAGAGATGAGAAGTTCTCTTTGTAGCGGGGGTCAAAAAGGGTGAACTGAACAACCAGTAATCGCTATTGTGCAAAATGCGTAGAAGGCGAGGGTCACAGGAAAGGCAGTATAACATAAAGTCAGTCCCAACAGACAAGACTTTGCTGTCCTCATTAGGAGGATGACTCTCAATCTCCTTATCCTCTTCCTCCTCTCCTGGCCATCTATGCTGAACAGATGGAATAAGCCTGTTATGGTTACTACCCTCTGTAGTGGAGGCAACCATCTCTTGCTTCTCCTTCTCATCATCATCATCATCCAATTCACACTGACAAGACGAACTGAGGTTGGTCTGGCTATCACCCTGTGTAATGTCTTGCCCCTAGTTCCACCTCTTCCACATGTAAAGTGTCCGCCTTCATTGTTAGGAGCCAGCATTTCAGTAGACACAGAAGTCGGATGGTTAGGCTGATAATAACGGCATCGCCACTCACCATCTGTCTTTATCCGTCTTTATTGCGTAAAACCTCACAGAGATGTGGCTCTTTGCTTCTTCAAGTGCGGCTCTTGCTGTGGAGCTGGGAAGCAGTCAGGATGGCTCACTCTACACCCCATGCTCAGATATTATTTTCCTGATCGGGCACCGTTGCTACTTTGCAGCTCTAGCTCACTCTCCACTACGTCCTGATGCACACAGTGTGAGAACGTAGTATGTGAAGACATGCACTTTTTTTAAATTATAGAACTGAGCATGGGGGTCTGGTCTGATCTAAGCAAGGGAGGTTCTGATCTGAGCATGGGGGAGGGGTCCTGATCTGGGCAATGGAGGTCTGAACTGAGCATGGGGGGGTCCTGATCTGAGCAATGGGGGTCTGATCTGAGCATGGGGGCCACATCTGAGCATGGGGGAGTCTTGTGTGAGCATGGGTTGGTCAGGTCTGAGCATGGGGAGGCAGATCTGAGAATGGGGGGGATCTGAGCACTGAGGGTCTGACACTAGGAGTCTGATTTGTGTTGTCTGATACGAGCATTGGGGGTCTGATTTGGAGGTCTGATGAGGTTTGGGGATCTTATTTTAGGTCAGATGAGAATTGAGGATCCGATTGAGTCTGATCTGAGGTCTGGTGAAAAATATATTTTTTCTTTTTTTTTTCTGCTAATGAAAAATAAGATTTTTTTTTTTATCAGACCACAGATCAGATGAAAAATCTTTTTTTTTTCTCTTATTTTTCTTTGTTACAACCAAGGTGCATCTTGTAGGGCGAAAAATACGGTGACTGTGTAAATGTATAGCTTGTGGCTCCTGGTAATCATCCTTTTTTAGGGCTCACTGTGTCTGTAAGGTTGGCCACCCCTGTACTAGACCATGTTGCAGCTGGTATTCCACTACTGCCTTCTGCTGCTCACAAAGCATGGCCATCATGTGTAATGTGGAATTCCAGCGTGTGCTCACGTCGCACAACAGTCGGTTAGCTGGCAAATACAAACGCTGCAGCAGCGTTGCCAGACCGTCGGCAGCTATAGATAACTTTCTGGAATGGGCATACACACGGCGCACCTTCACCAGTAGCTTAAGCAAATTGGGGTAGGTTTGGAGAAAGTTGAGAACATGTGGGCTACATATGGTATGGCCAGATCCCAGACATTAAGGAGGGATCCACATGGCCATATCAGCATTTGTCCCATTTAAAAGTTTGCTTTCTTCACTGGGTAGAGGTTGTTTTCTGCCCATTCATTAAGATTCTATTATTAGGAAAGTTTTTTGAGGGACAATTTACCGACTTTTTTCTGTGGTCACTGGGCAGAGTTATCTGCCCGGTGAGGGCCGTGCTTGCCTGAGGGCTGGCCCTGTTATGTTCCAGTGTTTGAGTTGTTATTGTTATGGTTTAAGTTTATGACTGTAAAATATGTTATGGTTACTTGGTTATTTATGAGTTCTTAAACAGGCCATGTCATTAGTTTACCTCCACTCTCGTGTGTTATGTTTTTATATACATTAATGTATAAGTTTGGGATGTTTGTTGTGCAAGGTACATATATGCTGTATGATTGCCATGTGTGTGAGCTTGCCGAGCTACAAAGCTGCCAACAAGTTATGGCCATTATCAGACACAACCAACCCGGTCCCTTATACCCTGCCACAGCTCTGCTTGTCACCCAAGCAAATGAGTTTCAGCACAGCTTGTTGTCGCTTCCCCACTGCCGTGCTACACTGCTTCCAGCTACTGACTGATGGTTAACTGCTGCTGCAAGATGAGAAAAGGAGGAGAAGGGGGGGGGGGGGGGGTTTGCAGTCACTAATATGTAGGTAATCCTGATGGAAGTAGCGTCTGCAATCCTTGGCGTCAGTAGCACCTGTGCCATCCCAGGGTACGACTCGCTATCGGCCTCACGTTCAAAGGCCTGGGGTAAAGACATCTGTACGCTGTGCTTGGACACAGAAGTGGGTGTGCTAGCTGATGGTGCTTGCGAAGGCCCAGCTGCAGGGCAGGAGTCATCCAGGCCTGTGTCTAGGACAGAGGATTGGCCAGCACGTAACACAGGGGAGGAAGAGAAGGCAGTGGTGTGACCAACAGACACTGATTGTGGACCCAGGGGTTCAGGCCACCTGTTAGGGTGCTTTGATGCCATGTGGCGGATCATACCAGTAGTTGAGGTTGCTAGTGTTCACAACCCCTACTCATTTTGCCTCCAGTGTACTGTCTTCCCCCATTATGTTCCCGGGTTTGAGTTTTTATTGTTATGGTTTGAGTTAGAGTTAATGAATAGGATGTAAGATATGTTATGATTTTTTGTTTACTTTTTTTAGTTCTTATTTTGGTATAGCACAGTTACATTTAGCAAATTAAAATTCTTTTATCGCCCCCACTTTCTCCAAAAAAGCGCTAGACTGCGGAACCTATATGGTGTGGCCCGCCTTCTCTCTTTTGACACCCCACAGCCTCTTCCAGCCTGTTGCGGTGCTATGGATCTCTCTGTCCTGCTGTCCTTACTTGGCTTGCCACCTTTCCAGGTTGGGTCGGTGATGTCATCGTCCCCCATCTCCTCTTCCACTTCCTCACTCTGGTCATCCTCCTGACTTGTGTTGACATAACAAGACCTGCCTCTACTTAAACCCTTCAACCTCTCTTGACCTCTACCATTACATAATTAAAATTAAAACTTAACTTTTATTAGCTGTATTTAATTATTCCTGAACTCAAGATCATTAAAATCTATCTGCCAGACACCTATGCTATTGCTGTCATTGATTTCAATATGAGTATTGATACACCACTAGTCAGGGGCGTAGGAAGTGGGGGGACGGGGGGACGACGAATCCCCTCCAGGAAATAATGCGGGGGGGACAGGTATGCAAAAATCCCCCCCAGCGGCAGCAGGGCAATGTGTGCGGCGTAGGCGGGGCACAGGGAGATGAACGCTTCCATTGTGGAAACGTTCATCTCCATAGTCATCTATATCGCCATCCTCAGGACAGCGATACAGATGGCTGTGCTGCGGAGCAGGAGAGGGAGAGGATGGAAGAAGAGATTTTGGCACTTGATACTGGTGGGGGGTAGAGGAAGAGATTTTGGAACTTGATACCGGGGGAGGGAAGGGAAGTGGAGAAAGGGATTTTGGCACTTGATACTGGGGGGTTTGGGGTGGAGAAAGAGATTTTGGCACTTGATACTGGGGGGTGGTGGAGAAAGTGATTTTGGCAGTTAAGATGGGGGGTGATGGAGGAAGAGATTTTGGCACTTGATAGTGGGGGGTGGTGGAGGAAGAGATTTTGGCAGTTGATACTGGGGGTGGGTGGAGGAAGAGATCTTGGCACTTGATACTGGGGGGGGGTGGAGGAAGAGATTTTGGCACTTGATACTGGGGGGGGGGTGGAGGAAGAGATTTTGGCACTTGATACTGGGGGGGGTGGAGGAAGAGTTTTTGGCACTTGATACTGGCGGGTGGGGGGGGGTGGAGGAAGAGATTTTGGCACTTGATACTGGGGGGGTGGAGGAAGAGATTTTGGCACTTGATAGTGGGGGTTGGTGGAGGAAGAGATTTTGTCAGTTGACACTGGGGGGGGGGGTAGAGGAAGAGATTTTGGCATGTAATAGGGGGGGGGGGTGGAAGAGATTGTGGCACTTGATACTTGGGGGGAAGAGATTTTGCCACTTGATACTGGCACATGGGGGGTGGTTGGCACTTGATACTGGCAAATGAGGGGGGGGGGTTGGTTGATGGGGGGAGAGGCACTTATTATTGGGGGCACTATTGGGAACCACAGCGACACAGTATTTTAGGTAGTGGGATGTTTTGTCCGGAAGATGGGAGGATGATGGTAAAGTAGTAAACTAAGATTTTTTTTTTTGTTAAACTGCAGAGACGAAAAACGGCGGAAAAATTGTGGTGTGGTCTGAAAGGAGAAGATGAGGAAAGAGAAGATCTACATCAAAGGAGACGTCACTGAATTTAAGGTATGGGTGCAATATATGGGTGGAGCTGTGGGTGTGGCTTGAGGTTAGGCAGGGACACAGGGGCCCCATAAGTGCTGTCCCCCCCCAGATTTTTGGGGCTTCCTACGCCCATGCCACTAGTGGTTGCGCGCTACCACTATCGTGGACTTGTGTATATATTTCGTAATCAAGGTGTTCTGGTTGATTATTTAAAATCGCTTTCTAGCACTGCCCCCTTACATGTTTCGCTAGCGAACTAGCGTCATCAGAGGTACGGGCAGTAAATGCTGTTCTGCCGCCCGGGAAGATCTTTTAAAGGCTCTGGTTCCGCCTTCAATATCGTCATCACAGTTTCCGCCAGTCAGTGCGATCATGACATATTTACTTTGGGTTGTCTCCATACTAACAATCTCTCTTATTGGACACATATTTCGCCCGCCCTCTGTTGTCATCATGACTTTTATTCCCCGCATCTGCGCTAGAACTTAGAATTTTTCTACCCGGTTCATTGCGCATTGCGCATGACATTGGAGATAGACCCCGAAGTTATTCATTTTCATTCCTGCGCATGTCTGCGAACTTAGACTATCATTGTTCATTTGAATCACTGCGCATGTCTACGGACTTAGACTGCAGCCCGTTCTGGTTGCCATAATGCGCATGTTTTTGAACTTTAAGTCTAGACTAGATGGAAAGAGCTAGTGTATCGCGCATGACTCGGAATTTATTATTCTGCGCTTTATTTCACAGCTAGTCTCTATGGGATTATTTCGACTGACATGAATAGAGGTAATCGCTTCTTTGTGAGTGCGCTATTATATGATATGGTCCACTCATATGAATGATCTATCCACCTTACTTGAGGTATTCATCTATCTGACACTTTATTTACTCTTTTGTTCATACAGAGGGAATAACCTCCATTTACTGCATGTCATTATCTGCTTTTTCAGGGGGCCTCTTACATTTTAAATACTTTGTTGTTATATTATTGCACTGTTTCTCTCACAGTGCACATGTTAGAATTAAGTGCAGATGCATTATAAACTATATAGCACATTGGTGGATATTATTCTATTTACTAGAAGCAATTCACCTTAGTTATGCTGTTCCATTATGTGCTGATTTTCTCACTCATATTGTTTTGGATGTGCTTCTAGTACTGTGCATCACTTCTTTCTTATTGCAGTGTCTACTTGTATTGTTTTTATTAATTCATCAGAGAGATTGCTGTATCTAGTACACTCTCAATAGTATAACTGGCTGTTAATTAATTTTTGTTATCATTCCTGACTATTCACTTATTTATACTTGTACCAAGCTTCTTTTTCAAAAGTTCAGACTGTTGCTTAAGTACTCAATAGTATCTTGTTTATTTATTTATTCCACGCTTTATAAAGGGTGCAAATGTAAAGCCTTCATTCAGGCCATTCGGTTTTAGGCTTTTCAACCTATATATCCACTTAGCCTTACATTCCATTAATTTCCCATCTATATTGCCTTGTCTTGGGCCATCTTTCCATGGCTGGATCCCCCAGAATCTTAGGTTGGATGTGTCTCCTCTATGAGCTTCATGAATATGTCTTGACAATACTGTATCACTTTTTTTTATGTATATCACTTAGATGTTTCGAGATACGTCTACGAAATTCTTGTATTGTTTTGCCTACATAGAGTTTCAGACAAGTGCAACTAGCGACATACACAATGCCCATTGTTTAACAGTTTATGTAGCTTTTAATTTCGTACTCTTTGTTGTCTACAGGGTTCCTGAAGCTATGTCTTGGTGTCACGAGGGTGTCAGGAGCCACGTCTGACTTCGTTATACCCGGGGTCAGGAAGTCGCAGCGGATGGCTGTGTGCTCTATGTATAAAGATCGCACTGTTACTTAATGGTAGCTTTCTGTGTTTACCTTGCAATCCTTTTTGTCTCACTCAGGGATCTGTAGCTTCTTCTCCTCAGCTGTTTCTTGTCTGTCACTCCCAACCTCCTTATATTCCCCCTTCCCACTTCTCTGGTTGCCAGATATAGAGCTTCCTGCCTGGACTTCTATACTGACCCACTGGAGCTGTGTTGCTGTTGTTCCTGGTTGTCGTACCAGAGCGTTACCCTCCGGATCCCTGTTGGGCTTTTGTTGTCTGCTGTTGTCGCCCACCTGGGCTTATATGTTTTGTCTGTATTGTCTGTCCTCTCCCTGGTGTTTTCCTTTAGTGTTAGTGGTGAGGACTAGTGCTCCCACCACCCTATTCACTACTTAGGGCTCATCTTAAGGAAAGCCAGGGTTTAGGCACGTGATCGGCGTACGGGTGAAGAACCCGTCTAGGGACGTCAGGCCAGTCAGGTGCCAGCTTCAAGGTGAGTTAGGGGTCACCACCTTTCCCTCTCCCTTGGACAGGGCTTTCCCTTTTCCCTCCCTTTGCGTCACACGTCTGTGATCGGTACGCCGGTCGTGATATTTGGATACATTTTTTCACAGAAGGTACAGCTTCCACATGGATATGATCCCTTCATTGGAAGCCAGGTAGATATAGATGCTTTTTCCCTCTGCTTTTTAAAATGAATATGCACTAGGAATTGTTTCAAATTTTTTCCTATTCTATATGTTATAGCTGGATGCGGTGGTACAGCAGCTTTTAGATCCTCATCTGCTAGAAGTATGTTCCAATGTCTCTTCATTATTTCCTTACTTTCCAACTTTGTGCATCATACGTTCCCACACATCTTATTATTTTAGTATTCTGATCTATTCGCTTATTGATTAGTAAATGTTCCCTGTCTGTTCTTTTCGCTCTGTTATAGGCTCTGAGTAATACTTTAGGGTGATATCCCCTTTCTATAAACCTCTTGTAGAGCACTTTACTTTCTTGCTCAAAGGCTTGTTCTGTTGAGCAATTTCTCCTTGCACGGATATATTGGCCTACCGGAATTCCTGCTTTGAGAGACTTAGGATGGTAGCTCTGCCATGTAAGTAGGTTATTAGTTGACGTAGGTTTCCTATATGTCTCCGTCTGTACCTTGCCATTAGATTCCAAGTTGTTGGTCAAGTCCAAGAAACATGCTTGATTTTTATCTATTTCTGCCGTGAATTTTAAACCGATACTATTTTCGTTAAGTGCTGCCACAAATGTGTGAAAGTGTTCCTTAGTACCTTGCCAGAAAATCAGAATATCTTCGATAAATCGTCCCCAAAATAATATGTGCTTAGTGAATTGTGAATTCGTGTCCATAAATACTATTCTCTCCTCCCACCACCCTAAGAATAAATTAGCGTAATTTGGTGCACAAATCGTACCCAACGCGGTCCCAGTAATTTGAAGATAAAATTTAGTGTTAAAAATAAAATAATTATGTGTTAACAGAAATTGCAATAATGTGATGACTAACTTATTGTGCTGTTGGAATTGTGTGCCTTTTGTAATTAAATAATATTTCACCGCCTGAGTGCCCAAAGAGTGTTCGATACCTGTGTAAAGTGCCTCAACATCTAGTGTTGCAATGTACGTATTTTCTTTAAACTCCAATTCTTGTAACTTCAGTAGGACATCTTTCGTGTCTTTGATATATGAAGTTAGGCTTGGCACAAATGGGGATATGATTTAATTGACGTAGTGGCTTATCCCTTCACAGAGATTGTCATTTCCCGAAACTATGGGTCTTCCTGGTATCGGGTATCGTTTTTCGTGGACCTTTGGGATAGCATAAAAAGTAGAAATATTTGGTTTTGAATTGAGTATTAGTTTAAATTCATCTTTAGTTAGTAGTTTATCTACCATCGCTGTCTGTAATATATCCTTCAATTCTTTGACAAAGCTCTGTGTGGGATTGCCTGGTAGTTCTTTATATGTTTTTTTATCTCTCAACAGAGTATGAACCATCTCTCTATAGTCCTCCTTTTCCATTATTACGACATTTCCCCCTTTGTTGGATGGTTTTATCTCTAGATTCTTTTTGGAGGTAAGTTGTTCTAACGCTTTTACTTCTGATGTTAAATTACTGTTCATATCTGATTTTTTTTATTTTTATTTTTTGTAAATCCGCTGTGACTAAATCAACAAAGGTTTGTACCGGTATATTGCTGTATTTTTTAAAAGGTGGTGTAAATGTTGATTTTAATTCTAATTTAGTAAAGGGAGCCTCTACTTGTGTTTCCTCTCCTTCATTACCTTCGAAAAGTTCTTCTAGGATTTGTATTGCTTTTTGTTCTCTTTCTTTGCATATGTTTGGATTATTTTCATTATTTTTGAATTCCTTATGTAGGGCCAATTTCCTAGCGAATAGATTTATGTCCTTAATCCAAGTAAAACAATTATATTGCGGTACTGGGACAAAGGAGAGGCCTTTTTTAATTAGTCTTTCATGTTCCGAATTGAGAATAGTTTTAGATAGATATGTAATTTGTAGATTTTTTTCTCCTTCCTTCCTTTCTACATTTTCGATGGTAGATATGGCCATTTCTCCTTGTTCAATAAGAGAGATGGATGCGAATGAAGAAATCTGTGCCGTTTATTTTTTCTTCAGCCCAGAGGCTGAACGGAAAAAAAAAAATCTCATTACCCGTATGCTCAATATAAGGAGAATAGCAGAAACTCCTAATGCTGGCCATACATGTAATGATTGCGGAGACCCTCAAATGCCAGGGCAGTACAAACACCTCACATGGGACCCCATTTTGGAAAGAAGACACCCCAAGTTATTCGCTGAGGGGCATATTGAGTCCATGAAAGATGGAACTTTTTGTCACAAGTTAGCGGAAAGAGAGACTTTGTGAGAAAAAAAAAATGTCAATTTCCGCTAACTTGTGCAAAAAAAAAAATCTTTGATGAACTCGCCACGCCCCTCACGGAATACCTTGGGGTGTCTTCTTTCCAAAATGGGATCACTTGTGGGTATTTATACTGCCCTGGCATTTTAGGGGCCATAAAGTCTGGAATCCAAATGCCTAAAAATGCCCTCCTAAAAAGGTGCTCATTGGAATTAGGACCCCTTTGCGCATCTTGGCTACAAAAAAGTGTCACACATGTGGTATCGCCGTACTCAGAATAAGTAGGGCAATGTGTTTTGGGGTGTATTTTTACATATACCCATGCTGGATGAGAGAAATATCTCTGTAAATTGACAACTTTGTATAAAAAAGTTGAAAAAGTTGTCATTTACAGAGATATTTTTCACACACAGTATGGGTATATGTAAAAATACACCCCAAAACACATTGCCCTACTTCTCCTGAGTACGTCGATACCACATGTGTGACACTTTTTTGAAGCCAAGATGCGCAAAGGGGCCCTAATTCCATTGAGTACCTTTAGGATTTCACAGGGCATTTTTACACATTTGGATTCAAAACTACTTCTCACGCTTTAGGGGCCCCTAAAATGCCAGGGCAGTATAAATACCCCACAAGTGACCCCATTTTAGAAAGAAGACACCCCAAGGTATTCACTGAGGGGCATAGTGAGTTCATGGAACTCACTATGCCCATCAGTGAATACCTTACGGTGTCTACTTTCCGAAATGGGGTCATTTGTGGGGTGTTTCTACTGTCTGGGCATTGTAGTACCTCAGGAAACATGACAGGTGCTCAGAAAGTCAAAATGCGGAAATTCACTTTTTTGCACCATAGTTTGTAAACACTATAACTTTTACCCAAACCAATAAATATACACTTATTGGATTTTTTTTTTTATCAAAGACATGTAGAACAATAAATTTAGAAAAAAAATTATATAGAAATGTAGTTTTTTATTAATATAAAAAAAGTAAAAATGTCAGCAGCAATGAAATACCACCAAATTAAAGCTCTATTAGTGAGAAGAAAAGGAGGTAAAATTAATTTGGGTGGTAAGTTGTATGACCGAGCAATAAACCGTGTAGTGCAGAATTGTAAAAAGTGGTCTGGTCATTAAGGGTGTTTAAGCTAGGGGGGCTGAGGTGGTTAACAGCGTGTGTGGATTGGGCACCTGTGGTGTATTTATGACAGTTAAAGCATTTACTGCCCTTAAATCATGTACCATACGATAGACTGGAGGATGACCCTTCACAGTCTGTCTCTTCACAGGAAATAGGGGAGTGTTAAAGGGGCTTTTTATAGGAATTATTAACCCTTTCCCCAACAGATCTTTTAGATCATTTGCAATAGCATCTTCCTGTGAAGAATTTAGTGGGTACTGATGTACACATGGTGGCTTAGTGCCAGGTTTTAGTTGCACGACTACCGGAGTTACTGGCAGTCTACACATGTCTGTCTTAGAAATTGCCCACAAATGTGATGGGATTTCTGACAGCCAATCTGGGGGTGTAAATTTAGAAGTAGAGGCAAGGCCGACGCTACCGTTAGGCGAACTAGGTGTTCGCCTAGGGCTCCGGCCTGCCGGGGGAGTCCCCTGTGGGCTCCCCCTGTCTGGGGCTGCAGCGCTAGGCAAGCGGCTCTTGAGCCACCCCCAGCGCCATTACAGGGGGGCCAGGAGGTGGAGGTCCTTCTTAAATATGGCAGAGCAGGCACCTGCTTACCCTGATGGCAGGTGCCTGCTCTGCCAGTAAATTACCGGTGCAGAGGAGGCAGGTGGCAAGGGAGGCTGTTCTAGCAGCTCCCCACTCCTCCCTCGCGCGCCCTTTGTGATGCTGGGAGCCGGAATATGACGTCATTCCGGCCCCAGCACACTAAACGACGCGCTGGAGGACTGAGGAGCTGCACCACACTGGACCCCAGGGAGGTGAGTGTCTGCCTGTGTGTGTCTGTCAGTGAGTGTATGTGTGTCTGTCATTGAGTGAGTGTGTATGCCTGTCTGTCAGTGAGTATCTGAGTGATTGTATGTCTGTCAGTGTGTGTCGTCCAGTGAGTGTGTGTTTCTGTCTGTCAGTGTGTGCGTGTCTGTCTGTGTGTGTCTGTCTGTCAGTGTGTGTGTGTGTGTCTGTCTGTCAGTGTGCGCGTGTCTGTCTGTCTGTCAGTGAGTGAGTGACATGGCGGGGGCAAATGGATCTTTGCCTAGGGCGGCAAAAATCCTTGCACCGGCCCTGAGTAGAGGAGGCACTAAATGTCATAAGTGCACACAAAGTCTCTTCAGGCACATGGGTTGTGATTTGGGGTTTTCCTAAAGAGAAATCCTCAGATGCTTTCATGGCACTAAGCACTTCAGTCCCCAGTAAATTGTATGGACTATCTAAGCTTACCAACACATGCTATGGCCACTAGGTCATGGAACCGGCAGGTCCGCCAATCAGGGCGAGCCTTTTTTTTTTACAGAATCCTGTATGGGTGCTTTTAATCCAGACATTAATGTATGTTTTAGTAGTCTCATGTCCTTACTGTCTGCTGTCTCATACCCATAGTCAAGCCAGAGCTTTTCTAAAGCTGTGGCGTAATCAGCTACAGTCTGCATAGCATCTTGTGTTTGTGTCATAAAGGTATCAGTCTGATTGTCCTGTTGCTCTTTCACCCAAGCTTTAAGGGCCATGATGAACTCTTGGCCCGACTAGTCTGTGGCCTTATCTATAGGGACAGCACCAGGGGCCGTTGCCAACATTTGATTCTTAAGTACCTCCCCTCCTTTTGTCTCTAAAAGACTCTACAGATCTGCCCAAGTGGCTTTATATGCGGTCTGGATACTTTCCAATTTATAAAGTACTGGGGACAGTACGGGGGTCTGGCAAAGTGTTACACATGGGCAGCAGCTCACTAAGAGTCCATGGCCGATAAACATTATAATCACGTGTTTCCACTCTCCCAGCTCCGATTGTGGGGAGGGTCTTATTGACCAGTGGGTATAAGCCCACACGGGGGGGTGGCTTGGGCCCCCCCACAGGCTAAGCATCTCTCTCTGAATCTGGGTTTTGTTCTTCACACTTAGGACATGTCCACCCCTCCGGACCATTATATGGAGGTGGTACTGTGGGAGAGAGAGATTTTTGTGGGTTATGGGGGCTAATAGACCGTACTTCATGAGGGATGATTAATTCTTTTGTTGCCAATTTAATCACATCCCATATTTTATACACGGTCCCTTTGTCAATGTCTTTTGACTTATGGGCAGTCATAGTCATTCCCTGGGCTACATCATACCACATTGTGGCCTAGTCATATATGTTATGGTCCTCCTCCAACCACCCCTTAAAATTAGTAAGAAATTTCTGCCATGCTGATTCATCCAAAGTTCCATTCACACCTGCTCCCAGTTTCTTTAACATTTGTTTACAGTCTTTGGTTGCTTCAGTGCCCTTTGCGCATTCTACAATATCAATTGAGACCCATTTCTCTGCTCCTTTCTCAGAGGAATGCTTACTCTGTGTAGCCCCCATCCCGTGGGTGGCTCCTTGTAATTCACTATCCAGGTACTCACACACCTGGTGAATTACAACAGTGCTGTTGGACACACTTCCGTGGCACACTATTAGTGGTGCGATGGGCACACTTCCGAGATGGCATCACTTTTCTCTACTACCAGTGGTGCTGAGGGCACGCTTCCGTGGCAGCACTATCCACTGGTCGGCAACACTACAGTATAGTCTTGCCCATATACAGAGTAACTCACACGTCCTCTCTGGGGTTACGCGTTGGAAACCCCTTAAACCCCTCTACGTTCTTTCTATGGCATAGGAAGCACACAAACACTGCTATCCAAATGATTATAGCTGCAACCATCCAATCAAAACTAGTATCATAATACCCACGCATGTATACACTATACAGCACAGGAGTTGGCAACAACGCAGTAATTCTTGCTCATACAATATCAGCAGGCACTCACTACATGTGAAATCACATAGCATGACATAACATTGGAACAACCCCTGACCTTTGGCGCCTTTGTCAGGTACCAAAGAGGAACTGCAGGGCCCCTATCCAATCTTACTGGACTGCTTTATACACTGCCAGTTCTCACAGCCTCCTCTAAGATCAGTCCGTCAACCTGTTTCTCCACCAGAACCAGAGACACGGATCAGACAAGCCAGTCAGTGGGCTCTGGACTTTTAGCTTGGCTCAGGGGAAGCAAGTTCAGACCCTTCCTAGATTCAGCTTATCTCAGCCACTTACACATTCATGCATTCATACGCCTAGAGACAGTTTGCACATATAGGGGAAATTAGGCAAACATTCACCAAGAACACGGTATAGGCACCACATTCACACACCACACTGCAGAACAGCTAACAGAGCTCAGGAGACAGGCAGTAACACAATGGGTTACTTACCGCAGTCTTTCTGGGTCCTGGTCTCCATATCAGGGGTCTGCAGCTAGTAGCGTTGTTGTGGTGCCTGCATCCTCCACCAGAAAACGTTGTGGCAGACCAAGGGTCAGTCACGTGAGGATGGATACCACATGTTCAGGTGAATGATGTCGACGGAGGAAAATGACAGAAGTCAGCGCACAGTTCAAAACTCTGCCAGGATCCCAAAAAGGGAGTGCTCTGGGCCCTTTATTTATACCCCATTCCAAGCGTGAAACCCCTTAAAGTATTGATATGATTGGTTTACAAATATTCCGACAATAACTTCTAATTTGTACACATATAGTACTTCTAATTGGTCAGAAATGAATCTATTTATTGATTGGTAAATACTCTATAAGCTTTCTCCTTTCCACTAATGGGTTAACTGCTAAGACAATTTTTTAGCAAGAAATGCATTTTGGTTATTAGCACGTACACAGGGCTTACACACAGATGCTTACATTGTTTTTCAGCTACTAGCCATCACCATTTTCTTGTTGCGCACATATAAATTAAAAACGCAAAAATCTTTTTATAATATCCAGTTTCATGAAAGCTGGATGATTTATTCAACAATGCAAAGAAAGGAGCTGACTCTTTGCGTAAGCTGCTCTGTCAGGCTCATCGTATAAAAGACAGAGAGCTTAAAAAAAAACGGCTTCATCTAAACGTTCTTCAGCAGCATTATAAGGCAGTAAGGGCAGCTAGAAGGCACTGTCTGTTTCGGGCACACCCAGTCTCAGCTCCTCACTCCCTGGCTGAAAGCTTTCCCTGCCCTAATCCCTATTCTATACAATCCTTCTTCTTTCTAGTCTTTCCCTTCACTGCTCCTGACACTAAAAGAGAAGCTTAATTGTTACTGTAGAATCAGTGGCGTTGCTAGGGCTGGTGTCACCCGGTGCGGTAGAAAATTGTGTCACCCCCCCCCCCCCCCCCAGGCACAACACCCCACGTCGGCGGCGATCTGTCAGCTTAGCCCCCCCCCCACGTCAGCTGTCTGTTTACTATCTAAACCCCCATCCATGTTATCGCTTGGGTTCAAATTCTAGCACCCCCAACAGGCCCCCAACCCCCGGCGATCTGTCTTCTGTCTCTTAGCACCCCCCCACACACATATTTGCATACATATTATAGTCTGTGATATCCAGAATACAGCACCACATACCTTACATACAGTAACTTCTCTGATGCAGACCTTCTTTCCTCATCTTCTCCTTTCAGACCAGACCGCCATAATGATTTTTCACCCATCTCTCATCTCTGTAGTTTGACAAAAGACATCTTAGGTTCCTACTTTTCCATCATCCTCCTACCTTAACAACTCACCTGCCACCTTCAATAATAAAAATAATAATGTGCACTAATTAAAAAGTGCTCCCGTTCTGTGTGCCAGTGCAAAAACACTCCCGCCAGTTGAGCTAATGTCCCCATAATGTGTGCAAGTATAAAATACCCCTATATAATGCCCCTAGTAAATGCCCACATAGTGCTCCTCTCCTCTTCCCCATAGTGCCCCCAGAATGTGGTAGTATAAGATTCCCCCATAGTGTCCCCCAGAATGTGCCAGTATTAAATGCCCCTTCTTAGTGCCCCCATAATGTGCCTATATAATATACCCCCATAGTATTCTTCTCCCCTCCAACACCATAGTGTCCCCATAATGTGCCAGCAATGCCCCCAGTAGATGCCGCCATGTGCCAGTAGATGCCCCCATAGTGTCCCTCATGTGCCAGCAATGCCCCCATAGTGTCCCCCATGTGCCAGCAATGCCCCCATAGTGTCCCCCATGTGTCAGCAATGCCCCCATAGTGTCCCCATGTGCCAGCAATGTCCCCATAGTGTCCCCCATGTGCCAGCAATGCCCCCATATTGCTCCCCATGTGCCAGCAATGTCCCCATAGTGTCCCCCATGTGCCGGCAATGCCCCTATATTGTCCCCCATATGCCAGCAATGCCCCCATAGTGTTCCCCATGTGCCAGCCATTGCCCCAAAGTGTCCCCTTTATGCCAGCAATGACCCCCAGCGCAGCCCAGCGCCTCACAGAAAAAGAAAACAAAACACATACTTACCTCCATGGCAGCGATGTGATGCAGGCCTCTTCTGGCCTGTGTCCCGAGCAGTACAGCTCAGGCGGAGCGATGACGTAATCGCGCCGCCTGCACCGGCCTCTGATAGGCTGCTGGCCTTGTGCCGGCAGCCTATCAGAGGAACAGGGAAGGGAGACGCCTCTCCCTCCCCTGCTGCAGTGTTCATCTGTATCGCGATACAGATGAATGTAGGAAGATGAGTGCTTCCATAATGCAAGTGCTCATCTCCTGCAGGTGCCACCCAGGGGCGTAGCTAGAAATGACCGGGCCCCACAGCAAAAAATGTTATGAAAAACCTGAAAAATTTAGGAGCCAAATTAATTTTTTAGTCGCCAAATGTAAAATACATATAATTATAATAAAAAATAAAAGACTTCTCTTACCTTGTGCAGTTGCCCATATGTTCTTTTAGATTTGTTCTTCTTACAGCCAACAAAAACGTTAAAACTATTTACAGTCCTTAATAGACAATTTATTGCTCCGATTCTGAGTCAGTGTCACTGACTACCAATAAGTCAGTGTCACTTGGCCATCCAGAATAATGAGGCCTCCTCTTCCTCTTGGCTCCAAACCAGCGTCTTACACAGGGCTCGGGATCAAACAGCTCAAGTGAAGGGCCTTCTGAGCTAATTCGGATTAAATCCTCCAGTGTAGAAGTATGAAGTGAATTGCGTAATTGAGATTTTATTCTGTTTTGCGCAGAAAAGCCTCGTTCACACTGTGCAGCTGATATAGGAAGTATAAGCATAATGTTCACCAAATGTAAACTAATTTTGTAGTCGGTGGAGTAAGGCTCTTTAGTCAGGACTAACTCCCACAAATTGCTGTAAGACATATCTGCAAACTGGCCTTTGATTAATAATTTTAGCAATCTCCACTCACTGTGGATTGCCTCCAAATCACAATGATTCTTCAACAAGATGGGCTTATACCACTGTATTAGCATGTCAATTTCCTCTTCTCCATACGTGATGAAGTCTTCAGGCCAAGAATCGTGACAAAATATAGAGAAACATGGGATGATTTCTGACCCTCCTATGTTATCTTCCTGGTCTTTCCCTATCATCACTCCAAATCTTTTTTCCAGTTCTGTAATTGTTACCTCTACTGTTTTTTTTTTATATGTTCTTTAAAGATATCCATAAAACTGGAATGGCTTTCTTTCAGTTGAATATTTTGAAACTGAATGCATGTAACACTTGCGCCTTTTAGCAACCGTTGTTTGGGTATGCATTTCTTTACCAGCTATTTGCAGGAAAAAATTCTGTAGTTTCCCATTTCTTAGTGGGTTTCCTTTAATGCTTTCTATTGTCATAATACAACTTTTAATAGCAGCAACAGCTTGTGGTAATATTAGAGAATTTTTCTAAAGACTAAGGCTTAAAGAGAACCTTTCACCTATTTAAAAACTAACTATATCTGTGGGCAGAGCGGCGCCCGGTATAGGCTCCGGTGTCCATGCTCCCTCTGTTGTATGGGGCGGGGACTTTGTATCAGGCGTGTCCCTTGCTGCAGCGCTGGCCAATCACAGCGCACAGCTCATAGCCAGCAGCGGGCTTTCCTGTCCAGCAGACGAGCACTGGCGGGCTTTCCTGTCTGACTTTGCTGTTGAGCGCTGGCGGGCTTTCCTTTCTGCGTAGGTCTGCAGCGGTAGGCTTTCCTGCTGCCTCCTATGTACAAGAATGTGACTACTATAATACTGCCCACTATGGATAAAAATGTCACCACTACCAAAATAATCCATACGTTCTCTTTGCCACAGGCTGTAATAGCCAGGGCTTTACAATACACAAGAATCAGTATCTACTGGTAATGCGGCTTACCAGATTCTCCCTTGCTGCAACTCACAATGGAGGGAGCACTGGCGGGCTTTCCTGTCTGTGCGGGTGAGCACTGGCGGGCTTTCCTGTCTGTGCGGGTGAGCACTGGCGGGTTTTCCTGTCTGCGCGGGTGAGCACTGGCGGGTTTTCCTGTCTGCGCGGGTGAGCACTGGCGGGTTTTCCTGTCTGCGCAGGTGAGCACTGGCGGGCTTTCCTGTCTGACTTTGCTGTTGAGCACTGGCGGGCTTTCCTTTCTGCGTAGGTCTGCAGCGGTAGGCTTTCCTGCTGCCTCCTATGTATAACAATGTGACTACTATAATACTGCCCACTATGGATAAAAATGTCACCACTACCAAAATAAGCCATACGTTCTCTTTGCCACAGGCTGTAATAGCCAGGGCTTTACAATACACAAGAATCAGTATCTACTGGTAATGCGGCTTACCAGATTCTCCCTTGCTGCAACTCACAATGGAGGGAGCACTGGCGGGTTTTCCTGTCTGCACGGGTGAGCACTGGCGGGTTTTCCTGTCTGCGCAGGTGAGCACTGGCGGGTTTTCCTGTCTGCGCAGGTGAGCACTGGCGGGCTTTCCTGCTGTGTGTCAGAGATGGGTCTAGATAAGCTACTTAAAGATACTATGGATAAAGGATATACTATAATATACAAAAGTTCCTCCTTCACACTCCAGCACCCTCCTATCAGACAATGGGGGCATATCCTAGCCTGCCTGCAGTCCAATTATGCCCTATTGTCTGAGGGAAAACCCTTTAAGGAAATGATTTACATTTGCTTCGCTTTTGAGTGAGCCTTGAAAAATGTACTTACAGCTGTTTTTAGCAGACTCTGGCACTTGGCGGGACTGTGCCAGACCGGAGACTGCAAAGATTAAGGAGCGGAGCGATGCAATCTGCTGGGGGGGTGATGTAACTCAGGATCAGTAATGTTAACGTACACAGTGACTGAACCAGCACAATAGTGAGTGCAGCTCTGACTGGAGTAAATACAGGGTGTAACTCAGGATCAGTGCAGGATAAGTAATGTATGTACACAGTGACTGCACCAGCAGAATAGTGAGTGCAGCTCTGGAGTATAATACAGGATATAACTCAGGATCAGTATAGGATAAGTAATGTATGTAAACAGTGACTGCACCAGCAGAATAGTGAGTGCAGCTCTGGAGTATAATGCAGGATGTAACTCAAGATCAGTACAGGATCAGTAATATATGTACACAGTGACTCCACCAGCAGAATAGTAAGTGCAGCACTGGAGTATAATTGTCACTACCAGAGCTTTGAGACGTTCTCACAGCTCTGTTTCTCCACCCCTGTGATGATGTCACTACTAGAGCTTGGAGGAGTTCTCTCTGCTCTGTTTCTCCGCCCCTGTGATGAGGTCTTTACTTTCTGTTTCCTTCCTCCTAGCTAACCCTCCTCTGTTTGATTTCTCTGCCTTTAAATCACCCCTCCTCCTTTGTAGGGTGCAGATTATACTTTTCATTTTAGCTGTATCTCTCGCTTGAGTATCTTCACTTGTGTGATATCTTTTCACTGGACCTGTGTTCTGCTGAAGCAAGTACTTCGGATATTGTCTGCTGACTTTGGATCGGTTTTCACTGCTGCTGCAGCTCCTTCAGTTAAGTGTGCAGACATTGTGTGTTTCTGTTTGTTTGCTGACTGGATCCGAGGCGACCCCGGTTCCGTCCATATACTGAGCAGGGCACCGGTGGCCGTGCCGCTTCCACTATTGTAGGGGTTACAGTGGTCATCAGCCTACAGTGGTACGCGGGCATGTCTCGATCCACCATCTGGATCTGGACATGTGCTTAGCAGCATAGATAGAGCTTTTAGGGTCTGACAGGGGTCACCCTTTATGCTCCCTAGTTTGGGTCCGGTCAGTAGCTAATTCACTGTGTATGCTCTTGTTGCTCACATACAGTCGTGACATTATAATCCACCGAAACCGTCCTTTTTGACATGGATCCGCTTTCTGACCTGGTTGACCGCATGCAGGGTCTTTCTTTGGAGGTAGCGGATCTCCGTCAATCTATTACTCAGCTTCAAGCGTTGGGCTCTGCTCCGGCCCATGGAGTCTGTTGCGAGCCAAAGGTCTCACTTCCGGAAACGTTCTCCGGGGGCAGTGAGAATTTTGTTCGCTTCAGAGAGGCATGCAAACTCCATTTTTGCTTGTGTCCCCATTCCTCTGGTAATGAGGAGCAGAGGGTGAGGATTGTCATCTCCCTGCTCAGGGGTAATGCTCAGACTTGGGCTTTTTCGCTGCCATCGGGGATCCCTCCCTTCGATCCGTGGAAAGATTTTTGTGGCCCTGGGGCAGATATATGATGACCCGGATCGTGTTGCTCTGGCTGAATCTAACTTACGTTTTTATGCCAGAACAAACTGTCTGCGGAGCTTTATTGTTCTGAATTTCGGAGATGGGCAGCTGATTCAGGTTGGAATGATGCTGCACTCCGGAGTCAGTTCTGTCATGGTCTCTCAGAGAGATTGAAAGATGCGTTTGCTTTCCATGAGAGACCAACGTCCTTAGAGTCTGCCATGTCATTGGCGGTACGCCTTGACAGGCGTCTAAGAAGAAAGAAACGAGACCTCTCTGTCCAGCCATTGTCAGTCTAGGGGCAGTGGTGCGGACTCATTCAGTGTGCAGGGGCCTCATCCTGTCTCGGTCCCCTCTGAGGAGGAGCCCATGCAGCTAGGTCGACTTGCCCCTGATAAAGGAGGATTTAGTCCTCAGAGAATGGTGTGTTTTTGTTGTGGGGCATTAGTCATTTGGCAAATGTTTGTCCGTCTAGGAAATTCATGAACTGTACTAAGAGTGATAATAAGAGAAAAACCTCAAAGGTAAATCATCAAACTCTGCTTCATCTGCTACCTTGGGCAAAGTTGATGTAGGAATTGATGCTTTTCCTCTGACCTGCAGTTCCCGTTTTCTCCTTTCTGCCAGGGTGGCGCTAGAGAGCAAAGTCATTTCTTGTGAAATTTTTGTCGATAGTGGAGCGGCCGTCAATCTTATTGACACTCAATTTGTAGCCATGCATGGTTTTCAGGTTTGCACATTAGAAAAGGATATACCTGTTTTTGCTATTGACTCTGCTCCACTCTCACAGAGATCCCTGAAGGGCATTGTTCACAATATCCGGTTAGCTGTAGGTGACACTCATGTGGAGGATATATCTTGTTTTGTCCTTAACGGATTGCCTTCTCCTCTAGTTTTGGGGTTACCCTGGCTCACTAGACATAACCCCACTATTGATTGGCAAGGAAGGCAAATAAATGAGTGGAGTGAGTTTTGTAGAGAGAATTTTCTCACAGCGACTTTTGCAGAGGTGTCTACTAAAACTGTGCCATCATTTCTCTCTGATTTCTCGGACGTGTTTTCCGAGAGCGGTGTTCAGGAGCTACCTCCTCACCGGGAGTTTGACTGTCCCATTAACCTCATTCCCGATGCCAAGCTGCCAAAAGCACGCCTGTACAATCTCTCACAACCGGAAAGAATCGCAATGCGAACCTATATCTCTGAGAGTCTCGATAAGGGGCATATTCGTCCCTCAAAATCACCTGTTGCCGCTGGGTTTTTTTTTGTTAAAAAAAAAGATGGCTCTCTGAGACCTTGCCTAGATTTTAGGGAGCTGAACCGTATCACAATTCGCGATCCCTATCCCCTTCCTCTGATCCCGGACCTCTTCAACCAAATTGTTGGGGCCAAGGTTTTTTCCAAATTGGATTTGAGAGGCGCTTACAACCTGGTCAGGGTCAGAGAGGGGGATGAATGGAAAACGGCCTTTAATATCCCTAACGGGCATTTCGAGAATCTCTTTATGCCTTTCGGCCTGATGAATGCTCCGGCCGTCTTTCAGCATTTTGTTAACGGTATTTTCTACCATTTAATGGGGAAATTTGTATTGGTGTATCTTGATGATATTTAGATTTTTTCCCCTGATGTTCAGACCCATCAGGATCATCTTTTTCAGGTTCTGCGGATTCTGCGGGAAAATAAATTGTACGCCAAGCTGGAGAAATGTGTTTTTATGGTATCGGAGATTTAATTTCTGGGTTTTCTCCTCTCTGCTTCTGGTTTTCGCATGGATCCGGAGAAGGTCCGTGCTGTGCTTGAGTGGGAGCTTCCTGAGAATCAGAAGGCATTGATGCGCTTTCTGGGTTTTGCGAACTATTACAGAAAGTTCATTTTGAATTATTCTTCTGTTGTTAAACCCCTCACTGACATGACAAAAAAGGGGGCGGATTTTTCCTCTTGGTCGGAGGAGGCGCTTGCAGCTTTTTCTAAGATTAAAGAGAGTTTTGCGTCTGCTCCCATCTTAGTGCATCCCGATGTTTCCTTACCTTTTATTGTTGAGGTGGATGCTTCCGAGGTGGGTGTGGGTGCGGTTTTGTCCCAGGGCCCTTCTCCTGCCAAATGGCGACCCTGTTCCTTTTTCTCTAAAAAAACTCTCCCCGGCAGAGAAAAACTATGATGTGGGAGATAGGGAGTTGTTGGCCATCAAGTTGGCTTTCGAGGAATGGCGCCATTGGTTGGAGGGGGCCAGGCACCCTATCACCGTTTTTACCGACCATAAGAATCTGGCGTACTTGGAGTTGGCCAAGCGTATGAATCCGAGACAGGCCAGATGGTCTCTGTTCTTCTCCAGATTCAATTTTGTCGTTACATTCCGCCCTGGGATCAAAAATGTGAAGGCTGATGCTCTCTCTCGCTGTTTTCCGGGAGGAGGAAGCTCCGAGGACCAGGGTCCCATTTTGGCAGAGGGGGTAGTTGTTTCTGCTCTGTATTCTGATTTGGGGGCCGGGGTCCAGGCTGCCCAGACTGAGGCACCTGCCCGTTGTCCTTCTGGGAAGTTGTTTGTGCCTCCTGAGTTACGTCACAAACTCTTCAAGGAGCATCATGATACTGTTCTTGCTGGTCACCCCGGGAGTAGAGCCACGGTAGATCTCATTGCTCGGAGATTTTGGTGGCCGGCTCTTCGTAAGTCGGTGGAGGGTTTTGTGGCTGCTTGTGAGACGTGCGCTCGCGCTAAGGTCCCTCGTTCACGGCCTTCAGGACCCTTCTCCCATTACCCATACCTTCCTCTCCTTGGACACACCTGTCCATGGACTTTATCACGGATCTTCCTCGTTCCTCAGGAAAGTCGGTGATCCTGGTGGTGGTGGACCGTTTTAGCAAGATGGCTCATTTCATACCCTTCCCTGGTTTACCCAATGCTAAAACGTTGGCGCAACTTTTGTCGACCATATTGTTAAATTGCATGGCATTCCCTCTGATATTGTTTCCGATAGAGGCACGCAGTTTGTGTCCAGATTCTGGAAGGCTTTCTGTTCTCGCCTGGGGGTTCGGCTGTCCTTCTCTTCTGCTTTTCACCCGCAGTCGAATGGTCAGACTGAACGCGTCAATCAGAATCTGGAGACATATTTGCGCTGTTTTGTGGCAGAGAACCAGGAGGATTGGTGTTCGTTCTCCCTCTTGCTGAGTTTGCTCTGAACAACCGTCGTCAGGAATCTTCTGATAAGTCACCATTCTTTGGTGCATATGGGTTCCATCCGCAGTTTGGGACATTCTCGGGAGGGGCTCCTTCTGGTTTGCCTGAGGAGGAGAGATTTTTCTCGTCTTTGTCTACCATTTTGCAAAAGATTCCGAGTAATCTAAGAAAGATGAGTGAGAAATATAAGCGTGTGGCTGATAAGAGACGTGTGCCTGGTCCGGACCTGAATGTGGGTGATCTGGTGTGGTTGTCTACAAGAAATATTAAACTGAAGGTTCCCTCCTGGAAATTGGGTCCCAAGTTTATTGGGCCTTATAAAATCTTGTCAGTCGTCAATCCTGTTGCCTTCCGTCTTGATCTTCCACGGGTTTGGAAGATACATAATGTATTTCACAGATCTCTCTTAAAACCATATGTCCAGCCCACGTTACCCTCCTCTTTTCCTCCCCCTCCGATTTTGGTTGATGGCAATCTGGAGTTTGAGGTTTCCAGAATTGTGGACTCTCGCATTGTCCGCGGTTCTCTTCAGTACCTCGATCATTGGAAGGGTTATGGTCCTGAGGAGAGGATGTGGGTTCCAGTGTCGGACATTAAAGCCACTCGCCTCATCAGGGCTTTTCATAGGGCTCATCCTGAGAAGGTGGGTCCTGGGTGTCCGGAGTCCACCCGTAGAGGGGGGGGGTACTGTCACTACCAGAGCTTTGAGACGTTCTCACAGCTCTGTTTCTCCACCCCTGTGATGATGTCACTACTAGAGCTTGGAGGAGTTCTCTCTGCTCTGTTTCTCCGCCCCTGTGATGAGGTCTTTACTTTCTGTTTCCTTCCTCCCAGCTATCCCTCCTCTGTTTGATTTCTCTGCCTTTAAATCACCCCTCCTCCTTTGTAGGGTGCGGATTATACTTTTCATTTGAGCTGTATCTCTCGCTTGAGTATCTTCACTTGTGTGATATCTTTTCACTGGACCTGTGTCCTGCTGAAGCAAGTACTTCGGATATTGTCTGCTGACTTTGGATCTGTTTTCACTGCTGCTGCAGCTCTTTCAGTTAAGTGTGCAGACATTGTGTGTTTCTGTTTGTTTGCTGACTGGATCCGAGGCGACCCCGGTTCCGTCCATATACTGAGCAGGGCACCGGTGGCCGTGCCCCTTCCACTATTGTAGGGGTTACAGTGGTCATCAGCCTTAGGTACGCGGGCATGTCTCGATCCACCATCTGGATCTGGTCATGTGCTTAGCAGCATAGAGAGAGCTTTTAGGGTCTGACAGGGGTCACCCTTTATGCTCCCTAGTTTGGGTCCGGTCAGTAGCTAATTCACTGTGTATGCTCTTGTTGCTCACATACAGTCGTGACAATAATACAGGATGTAACCCAGGATCAGTACAGAATCAGTAATGTAACGTACACAGTGACTCCCCAGAAGAATAGTCAGAGTGCAGCTCTGGAGTATAATACAGGATGTAACTCAGGATTAGTACAGGATAAGTAATGTATGTACACAGTGACTGCACCAGCAGAATAGTGAGTACAGCTCTGGAGTATAATACAGGATGTAACTCAGGATCAGTACAGGATAAGTAATGTATGTACACAGTGACTGCACCAGCAGAATAGTGAGAGCAGCTCTGGAGTATAATACAGGGTGTAACTCAGGATCAGTACAGGATAAGTAATGTAAGTACACAGTGACTGCACCAGCAGAATAGTGAGTGCATGTAACTCAGGATCAGTAATGTTAACGTACACAGTGACTGAACCAGCACAACAGTGAGTGCAGCTCTGACTGGAGTAAATACAGGGTGTAACTCAGGATCAGTACAGGATAAGTAATGTATGTACACAGTGACAGCACCAGCAGAATAGTGAGTGCAGCTCTGGGGTATAATACAGGATGTAACTCAGGATCAGTACAGGGCCGGCGCTACCATAGGGGCAAGGGGGGCAATTGCCCCCGGGCCCCCGAGTCCTTAGGGGCCCCTGGCACCGGCCCGCCCCGGCCGCCGCAAACTAACACTAATGCAGCGTTAGTAACGCTTGCTATTATTTACACATAATGTCTGTGAGTCAGAGTCAGTGTCAGTCACAACACATTACACTTAGCTGTCGGCACTCGGCAGGCTTTGCGCAGCGGCGGCGCAGGCAGCAGCAGTCTGCAGCAGTCTGCAGACTCAGAGACTGTGAAGGCCGGGCCCGCCTCCCGGCCTGAACGAGCGAGAAGGGGGCGGGGCCTGCGGCTGCTCTGAGCTCCGCTGCGTGCGCAGTCCGTCTCCCTCGCAGTCCCAGTCTCCCAGAACTTCAGAAGACTAGAGAAGTACCGCCGGTATTTATGCCATGAGGGCCATGGGGGGGGGTGCTGCTGCCATGTGTCACTGGCCCATGCCATGGAGGGGAGAAATGTGCCATTGGGGGTGGGGGCCACAGAAGGAGAGATGGGGAGGGGATGGAGGGAGGGGAGAAATGTGCCATGAGGGCCATGGGGGAGATGTGTTGCTGCCATGTGGCCATGGCACATGGAGGGAGAAATGTGCCATGGGAGCTGGGGGAGAGATGTGCCATGGGGGAGAGATGTGCCATGGGAGGGGAGGGAGGAGAGATGTGCTGCTGCCAGCCCAATGGTGCAAGGATTGGAGTGGGAGAAATGTTCCATGGGGGGGTGATGTGCTGCTGCCACTGACCCATACAGGGGAGAAATGTGCCATTCGAGGGGGGAGTATGCTGCTATGGAGGGGTGGGAAGAAATAATGTGACATGAAGGGGTGATGTAAAAGGAGAAGGTGATGAGGTGACATGGATGGAGCTGGGGGGTGACATTGAGGAGGTTAAATGTGACATTGAGGGGGAGAAATGTGACATGGAGGCTGGGGGCATCATTGGAAGCAGCACTTTTTACTGGCACATTATTGGGGTCATTTCTTACTGGCACATGATTGAGGGGCATATATGGAGGCACTTCTTACTGGCACATTATTGGGCACTTTTACTGGCACATTATTGGGGGCACTATGGGGGCTTCTACTGAGGCCACAAAGAAGGGGTATTTTATATGGGGGGCTCTGTGTGGTACTAGTATTATCAGGGGTATTATCTGTTTCTGCAGTATAGTATTGGGGAGCACAGCGGCACAGTATTGGGGGTAGTAGGATGATGGAAAAGTACTAAACTAAGATTTTTTTTTTTGTTGTCAAACTGCAGAGATGGAAAATGGCGGTCTGGTCTGAAAGGAGAAGACGGGGTCAAAGAACATCTACATTAAAGGAGATGTCACTGGATGTAAGAGGTATGGGGCGCTGTATTTCTGTATGCTGCCATAGAGAGGGGGAGAAATAATGTGACGCGAAGGGGATGATTGATGACGTGACATGGAGGGGGGCCCCTTATTGTTTTTCGCCCCCGGGCCCCATTTCACCTAGAACCGGCCCTGGATCAGTACAGGATAAGTAATGTATGTACACAGTGACTCCACCAACAGAATAGTTAGTGAAGCTCTGGAGCATAATACAGGATGTAACTCAGGATCAGTACAGGATAAGTAATGTATGTACACAGTGACTGCACCAGCAGAATAGTGAGTGCATCTCTGGAGTATAATACAGGATTAGTGCAGATTATACGTACTTCTAGGACAGGTCTGATGTAGCAGTTGTGGATGCAGGGTTGAGCACTAGGGGCACTCTACCACCAGTTCTTAAGGGAGTGCTCACGTCCTGTGTATTGGGACAGGTGATGACCAGTAACTTCAGAGCAATTACTAAGCAGAGATACAAGTTTTTTTAGGGTACCCTTTACATACACCGTCCCCCATTGTGAAATTCCTGTCCTTTGCTGGCGGTCTCACCTGGATTGTGGGTCTCTTGGTCCCTGTATTGGTCTCCCAGGCTTCCTCTGGGCAGGGGGCAATGTAAACAGTCTCCGGTCTGACAGTCTGGAGTACAGGGTTACGGTGCGGGGAAAGCGGACTGGGTGACAATAGGCAGTCCGGCATGCTGCCCAGGTGTGGCGCTTTATATCAGCCTGTTAACCACCGGCAGCCCTGACTCCAGCCATAGTGCATGATCAGACAGAGACCTGCAAGAAGCAGGTGGGCTGTGCAGCTGCCCCTTATATCAGCTTGTTATAGCAGGCACGTTACTTTAACCACCAGCAGCCCTGCGGCCTTAACCCCTTCACTGGCAGCCACACGCATCTCCGCACCGTAGACTGTACAAACGGTACCCCTGACAGTCTGGAGTACAGGGCTATGGTGCGGGGAAAGCGGACTGGGTGACAATAGGCAGTCCGGCATGCTGCCCAGGTGTGGCACATAACAGTAGGGCATCTCCGCACTGTGACTGTACAATACCCCTAACGGAGTGCATGCCTCATAACGCCGCACGTGCGGCAGCATAAAATTTATGTCAAGCAAGAGATAGGTGGGGGAATACTGTGCAGCGGCAGCCATTAGCAAGTAAAACTTCTCACGCTAACCTGTTCTATGGAGCTAGTGAGCACAGAGCAGTCTCCCCGTCTTCAGAGCTGAAGAGCAAGCTGCTGGTGTGTTCAGCGCGGGAACATGGGGGTGTGGTATGAGAGGAGAGGCCAATGGTACGGCAGCGCATGATACTTAGGACCCTCCTCAGCAGCCTCCTCACTAATAACAGAGCTCTGTACTGTGCGGATCTCTGTTATTGGTGTCTGCTGTATGAAATCCAGTTCTTCTTAAAGCGGCAGAGCAGCGGAGGGCCTAGGCGCAAATGGCGACAAGACTACAAATTCTTGTCGCCATTTTGCAGTAGTAAGTCGCATTGGCAAGCATTATGGTCGCCATCTGGAGCCGATTCCCCCCATCAGTGTCCTCCACACATACCCCCATCAGTGTCCTCCACACATACCCCCATCAGTGTCATCCACACATACCCCCCATCAGTGTCCTCCACACATACCCCCCATCAGTGTCCTCCACATACCCCCATCAGTGTCTCCCATACCCCATCAGTGTCATCCACATACCCCATCAGTGTCATCCACACATACCCCCATCAGTGTCATCCACACATACCCCCATCAGTGTCATCCACACATCCCCCATCAGTGTCCTCCACACATCCCCCATCATTGTCCTCCACACACATCCCCCATCAGTGTCCTCCACACATCCCCCATCAGTGTCCTCCACACATCCCCCATCAGTGTCCTCCACACATCCCCCATCAGTGTCCTCCACACATCCCCCCATCAGTGTCCTGCACATCCCCCATCAGTGTCCTCCACACATACCCCCACCAGTGTCCTCCACATATACCCCCATCAGTGTCCTCCACACATCCCCCCCATCAGTGGCATCCACACATCCCCCCATCAGAGCTTCATATTAACCTGCTAAATATATATTATCATACTTCTGATATACATGAATGCATAATTTAGCCTCTATTTCTAAAAGGTTTCTACCAGGACTCGAACTCACAACCTTTCACATCAGAGGCAAAAACCCTAACCACTGAGCTATGAAGCTCAATGCTAAATTGTGTTGGAAAAACCTCATAGTAATGTATCATGTATTAGGTATTCCTATATAGCAGAAGTATAATTAAATAAAAAAATAAATGTGTAATTACTATATATATATATATATATATATATATGTATTTATTTCATGTGAGCAGTTCCCAAAATAGAGGAATTTCATCCGGACATGCTGCCTCCGACATCTCTCTTTGCACTATATACTCAGGAGCTTCTGTGGATCTAGGGCTCCAGGCTGGCTGTTGCATTCCGGAAGACCGCAAGATCTGGCGAGTGCTATTCCACATCTATATACTACATATATATATATATATGTAGTAATTACAGATTTATTTTGTGTCATACATTTTTTTTTACTATTACTGAAAAAAAAAAAAATGTAAATTATACTTCTGCTGTATAGGAATACCTAATACTTGATAACTACTATGAGGTTTTTCTAACACAGTTTACTATTGAGCTCCATAGCTCAGTGGTTAGTCTTCTTGCCTTTGATATGAAAGGTTGTGAGTTGTGGTGGCAACCTTTCAGAAATAGAAGCTAAATTAGATTAAAATACATTGGGTGTCCCCAAGCATACTGACAATGCTTGGGGATACCCCCTTCATGTTGATAGCACTGACTCCATATATGGACACAACCATATATGGAGTCAGAGCTCAGACCAGGACTCGGCACTGGTGTCACCCCATCAGTGGTGTCACCCGGTGCGGCCCGCACCCCCCTTGCAACACCACTGTGTAGAATGTACCTAAGATCGTTTTCTGTCAAAGACTGCAACATCCATCCACCCTCCTTCATAACCAAACAGAGGATGACATTCTAGTCGTTCTGCAAGGGTACTTCCCTGCCTGCAGCTCCACTGATTGGCTCATGAGACATCATTTCCGGATTATGTGGGAAAATAGAAGTGGCTAGTATTACTAATCACAAGTGTGTCCTCCTTCTCCTGGTCTTTGTGGCAGCCAGCCTGCATCCCCAAGTAGTACAGTGTCCTTGTCCTCATCATCAGCTTCTCTCACCTGCTCAGACTCCTCCTCCTCCTTGTCTTCCGCTCCATTGTGAGACATCCATAACAATGTGTGACCCTGAGAAAACTATTCGCCACCAGCAATTAGCTTATCTGCAAGCTGAACTATCAAAGGGTCATGTTGCTGGCAGTTCAATTGATGCCATACTAGTTATGGTAAATGTGGTGGTTTTCCGACTTTGCCCAAATTAATTTTTTTGGCCTGTGCGGGGACTACTGCCCAGGCAAGCTAGATTACCACAAATTTTATTTATAAATAATTTTCTGACTCTCATTGGTCCGCAAATGTGGAGCACCTTCGCCTCAAAACTTAATTTGGCTATATGATATTTGTACATCAGACCAACTGTCCAGTTTTAAAATAAAAATGTTCAAAACTGTCTCATTCTCTGAATTACTGTGGTCTTTCACCCTGCACATACCATGTTCTCTGGTCAGGAAGACTGGAACAGTGGCTTGAACTGGCCCAGTATGCTCTCTCTGTTCTCTAGTGTAGATCATGCGGTAGTGTTACCTGTAGTCCTATGTAAAACCACAAATAACACTAGTGTAGATCATGTGGTAGTGTTACCTGCAGTCCTATGTAAAACCACAGATAACACTAGTGCTAATAATGTGGCAGTGTTACCTGCAGCCCTATGTAAAACCACAGATAACACTAGTGTAGATCATGTGGTAGTGTTACCTGCAGTCCTATGTAAAACCACAGATAACACTAGTGTAGATCATGCAGTAGTGTTACCCGCAGTCCTATGTAAAACCACAGATAACACTAGTGTAAATCATGCGGTAGTGTTACCTGCAGTCCTATGTAAAACCACAGATAACACTAATGCTGATAATGTGCCAGTGTTACCTGCAGTCCTATGTAAAACCACAGATAACACTAGTATAGAGCATGTGGTAGTGTTATCTACGTTCTCAGTGTGCCTCTCTGTGTCTCTCCCACGGACTCCATGCTGGCGGCGCTGCATCCTCTTTCTTCTTCTTCTTGCCCCGCACAGAACGTCCTGACGCAGCTGCTTCAAGAAATAGAAACACTGTGGGCATGGTGATGGTGACAGACACATACATACAATAAATATGATCAACATATTTCTACCAAAAAATGTTTATATTTATATATATATATATATATATAATGTATAAACAAAACAGAAAAATGAGGCAGCACTCCATATATAAAAAGATATGTCTCCTTTATTCACCCATGTGGGCAGTGCGACGTTTCGGCTCCAAACAGATGAGCCTTTCTCAAGCAATGTGTAGGACCATGTGTAACAAATTTATAGGTACATCAATTAAAACATCAATGCAAAACAATTAAATAAAAGCCGTGTACAAAAATATAAAAAGACAAAATATTGCAAAAAATTCATGTGATAATGATGTGCATAGGTATGTATAATTAAATCTAATAGATAAACATGTATAAAAAGAACATGATTGGTTAAAAAGTGACTATTCATCAGTTACATAATTAGTTACAGTGATAAAGACCTGACCATAAAGTGCTCTTGTGCATGATAAGATTCATTGCAGATGATGTACTCAGCTGTGGGGGGTGAAGCCTCATTGGGCAAGTAAGCAGCTCGTTGAAGTGGAGGATTGGCTTCCAGTTCAACAGGTTCGCGTCCTGTGCTCCATTCTGCGCATGTCAGGAGCACCGGTCACGTCATAAGCCACGGTTGCTTAGTGCGCATGTCCAGACAAGCCTCCATCTTGCTTAAGGGCATGTTGCCAACTCTTTTTTCTTTTCACTAACTGCTCTTAAAGAGGATAAGTGACAAAGACTACAAGCGGCTACTGCTGTAACGGGTCCCGGAATCCACTGCTATGCCCCAAATGGAGCTGCAAGCACGGAACCGGAGGGAGTAGGGTCACAAATGGTTACCATGTTACTGGAGACCAGATGTTACACCCCATTTACTGTTTAAATTTTAATTAAAAAAAAAATAAAAAATTCTTTTTTTATTTTTCTTATCTCATTGAATACCTTCTTTTTCTGCTTCGGTTGGAGTGTTAAATTAGTTAAAACTTTGGATCCAACCCACTTGTCTCTTTGCAGTACGATCAGCTGTTTTCAGACGCTAGAGGCTCTGTTCACACTAAGCATTTTTTCATATAATCATCTTAAATGGATGATTTTTTAGACGCTGGAGGTCTGTTCACACTAAGCGTTACTTTGAGCCCTGTTAATCATTCCATGATTATGATAATATTAGAGCAAGATGTTATACTGGCCTTTCAGGGATGCGATCATGTGACTGTTGATAGCACATGACCGCTCGATACCGCTGTGCTCTCGTATTAATTACACTACTGTGAAACCATATTGCCATTATATTCATAGCAGCGCTGTGTAACCTTGGGGGTGAGCGATCTGCTTGTTATCCCCACTGTCAATGTAAATACTTTGTCTGATGGACACATACTGATAGCAGAGATCAGTTTAGCTTCCGGCTTCTGTGGTAACTTAGCAACACAGGATCATGTGACCGGACTATTGTACACTGCCCAGTGTGCTCCTAGAGATGCCAATGCACATGTTATACTCTCATGCTGGACTCTGTTGTTCCTCCAACTTTCCCCCATCATTTAGGTAATTTTAATGAATTATGTATTCAGCACATGTTCAGCCAATTGAACAATTATCACAGATGATGAAATATGCACAAAATGCACTTTGAATTGAGCACAGTTTCTATTATATGTAATACACATGGATGTTACATTGATGCACTTTATTTTCTTTTACATGTTTTATGTATGTATATCACCATTATTTGGCTTTATTACACTTGATTATGTAATTGATGAGACCCCAATGAGGGGACCTTTATATACTAGCACTATTGCATTGTTTTGTATTACTGCTGGAAAAGGGTTCCATTGTGCGGACTGAAACGCCGCGTTGGTGTAAATAAAAGACACTTGTCACTGGAGGTGCCGTGGACCCTTCCTTTTTTGTATGAGTATTGGGACATTGGATCGACCCTATAGCCGCTGGCACTCCGTTGCTGTTTTCTGTGGTGCTGCAAAATTGTTTTCTAGATAGATAGAAAGAGAGAGAAAAATACATGCATAGGCATAGAGAATAGGTACCTATACATGTAAAGGCACACATTTGTGTATATATAATATATATATATATATATATATATATATATATAGTAAGGGATCCCTGTACTTTTGGAGGTCATTCTCACAATATTCTCGCTGACCACGGTTTTAATGTCCCAATTGTGCATTTATTAGTGGCACATCACACAAAGAAAAAGAACTAAATATTTTACAAAATAAACACCTGCTCGGCTGGGCTCTCACTAAACAGAGGTATTCCCTATCTCACCTCTATAGCACCGTTCACACCTGGAACTGGATGCGGCTTTCTCAGCCACTCGCCCAGCAACCTCTTGACTGTAACAATGTCCAACCAAATGTTGTGGCTAGCACCTAGCCCCGTGGCCCCTCAGCCCTTCTCAGCGGAGACCACCATCAGAGGCTCCCTGACTCTCCTTCACGCACTTTCCCCCTGACACACACAGAGAGGGTTGATTTATCCCTCCCTGATTAACCCTGCTGGACTCACCTGAGGCCAGGGAACCGTAATGGATTAGGGGTGTGGACTGAGAGACTCCCACTACCAATCTGACTCCCAGTCCAAAGAAATCCAGCCCATACACTTTAACCAAACTATCTCCAGCAAGCTATGCCTTACTGAAGCGGCACTTTTCTGGATATCAGCTATCTTACCCAGTGAAACTGAACCACCAGGTGAGATACACACCCCCACCATATGACTACCGCACACTTTACTGTTCACATCATCACAATGTATATATATATATATATATATATATATATATATATATATATATATATTCATATAGATACATAGATGCACACGTGTATATATATATATATATATATATATATATATACACACACACACAACCATACATAGATATATATAGACACACATACATTCATACAGATACATAGACACACACGTATATATATATATATATATATATCCATATGCACACACACACTATATATATAAATATATATATATATATATATATATATTTATATACACACACACACCCATGCATAGATAAATATGGACACACATACAAACATGCATACATAAAGACACATATAGACACATAATGACATACATAAATACACTCATTAATATATATACTGTATATACACACACACATAATAAACACAGATTGGTCACTTACCTTTCTACTTGAAGGCTGCAGGAGAGGAGCATTCAGAAGGCACGGAGGAGGAGGGGGAGCATCACTGATAGCATGCAGAGAGGTTTTTTCTCCCTGACCGCTGCATGCTTCCTTCTGAGCGCGCGGACCTGGCAGCATCAATCAATGTCAGCGTGCCTGCTGACGTATAATGCTGCTACTCTGCAGTCCTCCTGAGCCTGTTCTCCTGACACAAGTAAATAAATAGTAGAGTGGAGGGAAGCGCCCGGGCCACCTCAATGCCGGCCCATATTAACTAAAGTCTGGTGAGTAAGGGGTGGTGCCTTTCATGCGCTGCGGGGCCTTTCATGCGCACCAGGCCCCTCTGTGCCGCGGGCCCCATAGTAACGGCGTGATCTGCCTATATTGGCGGTACGCCACTGCTTGCATGCACTTGTTGATATAGGTGTCCACTGTGATACAGGCTTAATGTTAGTCTGTCCTAGTGATTGATCTAGGTTATGGGTGTCTGAGCTATAGTCTCTCACTTGCAGCTTTGTTTGTAAAGCTGTAATTTTACTGATCACTCTGCTGTCTTGGCACACTGAAGCTTCTGGAAGCAGTGTTCTTGATACTAATGATCTGTCTGGAGTGTTAGTCTGACAGGGTCCTAGGAGTAGGAGCTCTGGTATGTGAATCCTCTAACTTTTGCTGTTTACTCAGGAATTCCCCTCCTGGCAGGAATTAGGATCAGCCCATTCTTCCCATGAGCAGAGGAATAGGTTGGTTAGCCCTGTTGCTGCCAACGATTGCCAACCATTACCTCCTGTGCCTTTAGGCCTCTTTCACACGGGCGCCACGTTTGACGCCTGGATAAGAGGCGGGTGCGTTGCGGGAAAATGCTTTAATGCGTTTTGCACGCGCGTGGGAAAAATCGGCATGTTTGGTACCCAGACTTGAACCCGGACTTCATCACTGAAGTTCGGTATTGGGTTGAGTATTCTGTAGATTTTATTATTTTCCCTTATAACATGGTTATAAGGGAAAATAATAGCATTCTTAATACAGAATGCTTTGTAAAATGTAGATTAAAGGGTTAACAATAAAAAAAATTAACTCACCTTAGCCACTTGATCGCGTAGTTGCCGATCTCTTCTGTCTTCTTCAAGCATTAGCTGCCGGGTAAAGGACCTGTGATGACGTCACCGAGCTCATCACATGGTCCAATCACATGGTCCATCACCATGGTGATGGACCATGTGATTGGACCATGTGATGTGACGTCACCACAGGTCCTTTAGATGTTAGATCTTAGCCAAGTTTAATAGTGTCTGGCAAAGGATATATTTTGTTCTAGGGTGAAATTTAATTGCCAAAATAGCAATACCGTAAATCTGGTGTTCCAGCTGTGACTGGACAAGTTTCATAGTGTCCGTCATAGGATATATTATTTTCTGCGGCGAAATTCAGTTGCAAAAATAGAAATACCGTAAATCTGGTGTTCCGGCTGTGACTGGACAAGTTTAATAGTGTACGGCAAAGGATATATTTTTTCTGGGGTGAAATTCAATTGCCAAAATAGCAATACCATAAATGAGTGGTTTCAGCTGTGGCTGGCCAAGTTTAATAGTGTTCGGCAAAGGATATATTTTTTTCTGGGGTGAAATTCAATTGCCAAAATAGCAATACCGTAAATCTGGTGTCCCAGCAGTGGCTGGCCAAGTTTAATAGTGTCCAGCAAAGGATATATTTATTTCTTGGCTGAAATTCAATTGCCAAAATAGCAATACCGTAAATCTGGTGTCCAGCAGTGGCTGGCCAAGTTTTTTAGTGTCCGGCAAAGGATTTATTATTTTCTGGGGTGAAATTCAGTTGCCAAAATAGAAATACCTTAAATCTGGTGTTCCAGCTGTGACTGGACAAGTTTCATAGTGTCCGTCATAGGATATATTATTTTATGTGGGGAAATTCAGTTTCAAATATATAAATACCGTAAATCTAGTGTTCTAGCTGTGGCTGGACAAGTTTAATAGTGTCCGGCAAAGGATATATTGTTTTCTGGGGTGAAATTCAATTGCCAAAATACGAATACCATAAAACAGTGGTTTCAGCTGTGGCTGGCCAAGTTTAATAGTGTCCGTCAAAGGATATATTATTTTCTGGGGTGAAATTCAGTTGCAAAAATATAAATACTGTAAATCTGGTGTTCCAGCTGTGACTGGACAAGTTTAACCACTTCAGCCCCCCTAGCTTAAACACCCTTAATGACCAGGCCACTTTTTACAATTCTGCACTACGCTATTTTCACCGTTTATTGCTCCGTCATACAATTTACCACCCAAATGAATTTTACCTCCTTTTCTTCTCACTAATAGAGCTTTCATTTGGTGGTATTTCATTGCTGCTGACATTTTTACTTTTTTTGATATTTTACTTTTTTTGACGAAATTTTTGCAAAAAAATGACATTTTTCACTTTCTGTTCTAAATTTTTTTTTTTAAAACTACATTTCTATATAAATTTTTCTCTAAATTTATTGTTCTACATGTCTTTGATAAAAAAAAATCCAATAAGTGTATATTTATTGGTTTGGGTAAAAGTTATAGCGTTTACAAACTATGGTGCAAAAAAGTGAATTTCCGCATTTTGAAGCAGCTCTGACTTTCTGAGCACCTGTCATGTTTCTTCAGGTGCTAGAATGCCAGGATAGTATAAATACCCCCCCAAATGACACCATTTTAGTAAGAAGACACCCAAAAGTATTCGCGGAGGGGCATGATGAGTTCATGGATCATTTCATTTTTTTTCACAAGTTAGCGGAAAATGACACTTTCTGAGGAAAAAAAAATAATAATAAAGTTTCCATTTCTGCTAACTTCTGGCAAAAAAAAAAAAATCTCCCACAGACTCACTATGCCCCTCAGTGAATACCTTGGGGTGTCTTCTTTCCAAAATGGGGTCATTTGTGGGGTGTTTGTACTGTTCTGGCATTTTGGGCGGGGCTAACTTGTGAACAGCCCTGTAAAACCTAAAGGTACTCATTGGAATTTGGGCCCCTTTGCGCACCCAGGCTGTAAAAAAGTGTCACTTATGTGGTATCGCCGTACTCAGGAGAAGTAGGGCAATGTGTTTTGGGGTGTATTTTTACATATACCCATGTTGGGTGAGAGAAATATCTCTGTATGCTGACAACTTTGTATAAAAAAATTTAAAAAGTTGTCATTTACAGTGATATTTCTCCCGTGCTGAGCCGCGCCCCCTGCACTGATCACATGACAGTGACGTCACCCCAGGTCCTTCGGCTGTGCAAAAGTTCGGGTTGGTGGCAGCCGCCCCTTATGGATTCCATATGCCGCTATAGTGGAATCCATAACGGGATGCGCGACTTACCACCACCCAAATGCCGAACAACGGACTTTTTTTTTATGTTCGCTCATCTCTATTTAGGACCCCTGAAATGCCAGGGCAGTATAAATACCCCACAAGTGACCCCATTTTGGAAAGAAGACACCCCAAGGTATTCCGTGAGGGGCATGGCGAGTTCACAGAAAAAAATTTTTGGGCACAAGTTAGCGGAAATTGATTTTTAATTTTTTTTTTACAAAGTCTCAAATTCCACTAACTTGTGACAAAAAATAAAATTTTACATGAACTCACCATATCCCTCACGGAATACCTTGGGGTGTCTTCTTTCTAAAATGGGGTCACATGTGAGGTTTTTGTACTGCTCTGGCATTTGAGGGTCTCCGCAATCATTACACGTATGGCCAGCATTAGGAGTTTCTGCTATTCTCCTTATATTGAGCATACGGGTAATGAGATTTTTTTTTTCCGTTCAGCCTCTGGGCTGAAAAAAACATAAAAAATGAACGGCACAGATTTTTTCATTCGCATCGATCAATGTGGATGAAAAAATCTCTGCCATAATCAGTGACTGCGGTGCGGTGGGCTGGGTGCCAACTACCTAACAAGTAGTTTACTAACTGGCGGTGATAAGGGACCCTTATGCCCCATTCACACGTCCGCAATTCTGTTTGCAGAACGGAATTGAGGACCCATTCATTTCTATGGGGATAGACTTTGTCCCGCTCGGATCCGGAATTGCGGATCCGCACTTCCAGGTCTGCACTTCCGTTCCGCAAAAATATAGAACATGTCCTATTCTTGTCCGCGTTCAAAGCAGATCTCGCCTCTCGCGAGATCACGCGCCGCCGCGTCAGAGAGGAACAGACCTGCCGCCGCCTGGACGCATCCCTGCGTTAGACGGTCAGCAGGCGGTTAATAGTGTCCGTCATAGGATATATTATTTTCTGCGGTGAAATTCAGTTTCAAAAATAGAAATACCGTAAATCTGGTGTTCCAGCTGTTGCAGGCCTTGTTTAAATCTGTCCGTAAAAGGGTATATTTTTTTCTGGGGTGAAATTTAATTGCCAAAATAGCAATACCCTGAATCTGGTGTTCCAGTTGTGACTGGACAATTTCCCTAGTGTCCGTCTAAGGATAGATTTTGTTCTGGGGTGAAATTCAATTGCCAAAATAGAAATACAGTAAATCTAGTGTTCCAGCTGTGGCTGGACAAGTTTCATAGTGTCCGTCAAAGGAAAGATTATTTTCTGGGGTGAAATTCATCAGCAAAAATAGAAATACAGTAAATCTGGTGTTCCAGCTGTGACTGAACAAGTTTAATAGTATCCGTCAAAGGAAAGTTTTTGTTGTGCGGTGAAACTCAATTGCAAAAATAGCAATACCCTGAATCTTGTGTGCCAGCTGTGACTGGACAATTTCCCTAGTGTCCGTCAAAGGATAGATTTTGTTCTGTGGTGAAATACAGTTGCAAAAATAGAAATACAGTAAATCTAGTGTTCCAGCTGTGGCTGGACAAGTTTCATAGTGTCCGTCAAAGGAAAGATTATTTTCTGGGGTGAAATTCAATTGCCAAAATAGCAATACCGTAAATCATTGGTTTCAGCTGTGGCTGGACAAGTTTAATACTGTCCGGCAAAGGATAGATTTTAAATTGTTGGGTGAAATATTACCATTTTTGCAAGGTACAATCCCCTGCACTGCATAACTGACAGGGAACTTACAATTGGCGGTTACATTCTTGCGTGAAATGAAGCCTTTTTGGGCTGTGAAGCCAAAGATAGTCTCCAATAACTGTTTTTTTATTTTTTATTTTACAACAATGGTTGGGTGAGGCCGGTATACATGTCTATTCTGCATACGGTTCAAACAAGTCCTGTGGGATCCATGTGTCTGGTTCTTTTTAATAAATGAAAGCTTAGTTGCCAACATTGTCTGCGGACAGGCGGCTGCAATTGTCTGTGATAATGCCCCCAGCCATGCTAAACACACGTTCAGACAATACAGTGGCTGCAGGGTAGGCCAGCACCTCCAAGGCGTAAAGGGCAACCTCAGGACATGTGCCCAATTTGAAGACCCAGAAGTTGAATGGGCCAGACCCAGTGGCGTAGCTAGAAATGATTGGGCACCACATCAAACTTTTGAATGGGGCCCCCCTCCCCCAGTAATTTTTGCGCAACCCCTTCCTTTCATGCCGCCATGCCTGTGGCTACTAAAGATCGCTCTCTCAGACCAGGCCCAGCAGCTGTTCCATTCGCTTTCTACACTGTCTATACTGCCACTGTATATAATTTTATTGTATAATACTGTTAGTCCTTCTCCTCCTCCTGGATGGGTTCTTTCTAGGTCACAGCCCCAAAGCAGTTGCTTCCCCTGCTTCCCCTGTAGCTATTCCCCTAGGCAGACCCATCAGTCAGTACGTGTACTGTTCCACCATGTTGCTAAAATGCTGCCTCCTGCTAAGATGTTCCAGATCTGCTGGTGGTGCAGGTTGTTGTGGCGTGATGACAAAGCTTTTCCACATTTTGCCCATGCTAACCCTGCCTTCTGAGGTGTTGCTGGTGACCCAGCTGCATTGGTAAATTCTTCCCCCTCCTCGACTGCCTTCACCTTGTGCTTCCACTGAGTCCCCGGTGTCAGGTGTAAATGCCATCAGCAGCGTGTCTACTAGCGGTCTCATCTTCCTATCACACTCCAGTGAGGGAATTAAGGACGGCACGTTGTTCTTGTAACGGGGATGCAGCAGGGTGGCCACCCAGTAAGCAGCACAAGTTAGAATGTGGCATTAACTGGGCGGTCATTGCGCAGGCACTGCAGCATGTTGTCGCTCATGTCTGCCAGGCTGCCCAGAGGCAAGGACAAGCTATCCTCTTTGAGGGAGGTATTTTGTCTGTGTCCTCTGTATCCCCCAGCGTTCCTCCTACTCCTCCTCATGGAGGACAGAAAACAGAGGATTGTAGTCAATAGAGTATATTCAGACCATGGTATTGTTACCAGTGGGGTACCTCAGGGATCTGTTCTGGGACCCATATTGTTTAATATCTTTATCGGTGAAATTGCAGAAGGCCTTAATGGTAAGGTGTGTCTTTTTGCTGATGACACAAAGATTTGTAACAGGGTTGATGTTCCCGGAGGGATACACCAAATGGAGAAGGATTTAGGAAAACTAGAGGAATGGTCAAAAATCTAGCAACTAAAATTTAATGTCGATAAGTGCAAGATAATGCACCGGGGCGTAAAAACCCAAGAGCAGAATATAAAATCAGTGATACAGTACTAACCTCAGTATCTGAGGAAAGGGATTTAGGGGTCATTATATCAGACGACCTAAAGGTGGGCAGACAATGTCATAGAGCAGCCGGTAATGCCAGCAGAATGCTTGGGTGTATAGGGAGAGGCATTAACAGTAGAAAGAGGGAGGTGCTCGTGCCGCTCTACAGAGCACTAGGGAGACCTCATTTGGAGTATTGTGTGCAGTACTGGAGACCATATCTGCAGAAGGATATTCAGAGAAGAGCTACTAAACTAGTACATGGATTGCAGGACAAAACTTACCAGGAAAGGTTAAAGGACCTTAACATGTATAGCTTGGAAGTAAGAAGAGACAGAGGGGATATGATAGAAACTTTTAAATACATAAAGGGAATCATCACGGTAAAAGAGGAGAGAATATTTAAAAGAAGAAAAACTGCTACAAGAGGAAGTAGTTTTAAATTAGAGGGGCAAAGGTTTAAAAGTAATATCAGGAAGAATTACTTTACTGAGAGAGTAGTGGACGCATGGAATAGCCTTCCTGCAGAAGTGGTAGCTGCAAATACAGTGAAGGAGTTTAAGCATGCATGGGATAGGCATAAGGCTATCCTTCATATAAGATAGGGCCTGGGGCTATTCATTGTATTCAGCATATTGGGCAGACTAGATGGGCCAAATGGTTCTTATCTGCCGACACATTCTATCTTTCTATGTTTCATCCTCCAGAACTGTGCCCTGGCTGGACAATTGTGTTCCAGGCCAGGGCCTATGTTGGTACAGAAACCCACCCTCCGAGCCACTTGTAATTGGCTGGCCTTAAGTTAAGAATAAGGCGTGTATATAGTTTTGTTTGTTTGTATGGTTAGTTTAGCTGCATTATAGTTTTTTTTAATATGTTTTTAAGTAAATTTGTAAATATTTTTTTTAATGGTTTGAGTGAAAGGGGGGGGGGGGTGGGGATGTTGTGTGTGTTCGATTAACTGAATTGATTTTCACTGTCTGGTGTTTAGGAATTTCTGCACCCCAAATTCAGCACATGTGGCAGACAGGGGATGTGTGTCAAACCGACTAGGCCCAGACCTGCTATTACATTTTGCCCCTTTAGCGCGTAACACCAGGCCGGGCTGAAGGCTCAATGGCACCAACCAATCATCCGTCTGTTGTTCCATGCCTGTCCACAGCTCCTGCGCGTTGTGGGGTTTTTCCCACAAACATACAAGTTTTAAAACAGACTACTGTCATTTCCCCTGGCTGTGCTGCTGTGGGTGGTGAAGGTGTTACGCTGAGTGGATGAGGGGGTGGTAGAGGACGTAGAGAAGGAGGAGGAGGAGGAAACAGGATACAAATCGAAATGCCCAGCAATCCTCGGGGGCGGAAGGACATTCGCAAAAATGCTATCTGCCTTTGGGCCAGCCGCTACATTTACCCACTGTGTTGTTGGTTATGTGGACGTTGCCACAGATAGCTTTGCACAGTGCACACCTGATTTTGTCCGCCACTTGGTTGTGCAGGGAAGGGATGGCTCGCCTGCAAAAGTAGCGGCAGCTGGGATACACGTACTGTGGGACAGCCACCGCCATAAGGTTTTTAAAACTGTTCACCAGACAGAATGACAGCACTTCAAAGGACCAGGAAGTTTGAAATAAGGCATTCAGAGTCATGGGTAGGGGGGTACTTCCTCTTTCTATTCCTTTTTCTCTCCAGTGTTTGGGAGATAGACAGCTGATAGCTGAACACTTCCATGGGATTTGGTTGAGATGCTTGGTGACGATGACAGATGTGGTGGCGTTGCTGCCACATCCTCTGTTTGCTGGGTGACAGGTGCCACTTGGGCTCAAGTTTAGAATGTTTATTTATTATTTTTCTCTATTTTATGTTATTTTAAGTCATTTCCCTATCCACATTTGTTTGCAGGGGATTTACTTACATTTTACTGCCTTTTGCAGCCCTCTAGCCCTTTCCTGGGCTATTTTACAGCATTTTTAGTGCCCAAAAGTTCGGGTTATTTTGTGGAAAGGGGGGTGATTTGAATTTTTCCTTTTTTTTTTCTCAAAACTTATTTTTCCTTTTTTTTTTTTTTGGGTCCCCTTTTGGGTCCCCAAGTGGACCACAACTTGGAACCATCAAGTTGCTCCATTATTCTGTATAGAAATCACTATATCACAGTTCAGTGCTGCCACCTAGTGGCCTGACCTGGGATATACTAATAATGAGCCTGGAAGCCTAGTACAGCCCCCACCTGGGAAAAGCACGCCTGAACAGCAACAATGCACTTCCCGTTTTTAACACTCTCAAATGCCGTGGTGACATTTGACCATGGCATCTGAGTGGTTAAATGCCCATGGTCAGCATTTCCGCCGATCATGGACATTGGCTGTGGGTGTCTGTTGTATGAAACAACAGGCACTCGGTTTCTATGGTGCCCCCTCCTCTCCGGACTGGGTGCCATCTTTAAAGACCCGACATGCTCTGTTCATTTACGGTGGATGTCAAGAAGGTGTTAACCCCTTTGGGACACATGACGTACCGGTACGGCATGTTTCCCGAGTCCTTAAGGACACATGACGTACCGGTACGTCATGAGTTGTTCCGATCACTGCTGCTCAGCTGGCAGTGATCGGAACAAGGTACCTGCTGAAATCTTTCAGCAGGTACCTTGTTACAATGCCCAGGGGGGTCCTGTGACCCCCCCATATGGGCGATCGCTGCAAACCGCAGGTCAATTCAGACCTGCGGTTTGCAGCGCTCTATGCGATCTCTGATCCCGCGGTCTATGACCGCTGGGATCAGAGAGTTAATGCCCCCAAACTGGTATTTTTAACCCCCTGCAGCCCCCAATTATATTGTGGCTGCGGGGAGTGGTTGCGGGCGGCGCGAGGCGGACGGGAGGCGGGCGGTGCGGCGGGCGGGATCGCGATTGCGATCCCCCGCCCGCCTCCCCTGTAATCTATCCCTGGTGTCTAGTGGTTCTATCAGAGTGTCAGCACATTGCTGACACTCTGATAGAAACGGCTGGCATCTGTGCTGCAGATGCCAGCCGTTTAACCCTTCCGCACCGCGGTCCGTACGGACCGTGGTATGGAAGGGTTAACAGGAGGAGCGCTCCCTCCCTCTCCCATCGGGGGCTGCTGTGCCTTTGCAGCCCCCAACAGGATGGGATCGCAGAGGAGGGTGCTCCACTCCTCCCCATCCATCACCCCCTGCCCAGTTATGGCAAGGGTGATGGTTGCCATGGAGACAGAACGCTTTCAGAAGCGTCCTGCTCTCCATGGTGCTGAAAGTCTGAATAGACCTGCTAAAGGTCTATTCAGACTTTCTAAAGTACAAAATACAGTACAGTGCACTATATAGTGTACTGTACTGTATTATACAGACACCAGATCCACTGGATCTTTCAGAACCAAGTGGGTCTGGGTCAAAAAATGTAAAAAGTGAAAAAAGTAAAAATGAAAAAAACACATAACACTGAATAAAAATTAAAAAAAATAAAATACACTACACATATTAGGTATCGCCGCGTCCGTAAAAACCTGCTCTATAAAAATATCACATGACTGAACTCCTCAGGTGAACACCATAAAAAAAACCCCAAAAATGGTGTAAATAAGCCATTTTTGGCACATTACATCACTAAAAGTGTAATACAAAGCGATCAAAAGGCGTTTGCCTCCCAAAATAGTACCAATCAAACCGCCATCTCATCCCGCAAAAAACGAGCCCCTACCTAAAACAATTGGCCAAAAATAAAAACACTATGCCTCTCAGACTAAAACATGATTTTTTTGTTTCAAAAATGCTTTTTAGTGTTAAATGTAAAAAAAAATTAAAAAGTAGACATATTTGGTATCTACACGTCCGTAAGAATCTGCTCTATAAAAATATCACATGACCTAACCCCTCAAGTAAACACTGTAAAAAAAATAATAAAAACTTTGTCAAAAGCCATTTTTTGCCACCTTACATCACAAAAAGTGTAATAGCAAGCGATCAAAAAGTCATATGACCCCCAAATAGTGCCAATATAACCGTCACCTCATCCCATAAAAATGATACCCAACCTGAGACAATTGCCTAAAAACTGAAAAATATATGGCTCTCAGACTATGGAGATACTAAAACATGTTTTTTTTTCATTCAAAAAGGATATTATTGTGTAAAACCAAAATAAATAAAAAAAAGGTATACATATTTTGTATCGCCGCGTCCGTAGGGACCTGCTCTATAAAAATATAACATGACCTAACCCCTCAGATGAACGCCATAAACATAAAAAATAAAAACGTTGTCAAACAAGCCATTTTTTTGTCACCTTACATCACAAAAAGTGTAATAGTAAGCGATCAAAAAGTCATATGCACCCCAAGATGGTGCCAATCAAACCGCCATCTCATCCCGCAAAAAATGAGCCCCTACATAGGACAATCGCCCAAAAAAAAAAATATATATGGCTCTCAAACTATGGAGACACTAAAACATGATTTTTTTTTGTTTTAAAAAATTATATTATTGTGTAAAACTTATATAAATAAATAAAAAGTATACATATTATGTATCGCCGCGTCCGTCACAACCTGATCTATATAAATAACACATGACCTAACCCCTCAGCTGAACATAGCAAAAAAAAAAAAAAAAAATACGGTGTCAAGAGCCATTTTTGTTACCTTATATCACAAAAAGTGTCATAGCAAGCGACCAAAATGTCATATGCACCCCAAGATGGTGCCAATCAAACCGCCATCTCATCCCGCAAAAAATGAGCCCCTACATAACACAGTCGCCCAAAAAAATAAAATAAAACTATGGCTTTCAGAATGTGGAGACACTAAAAAAAAATTATTTTCAAAAAGGCTTTATTATGTAAAACTGAAACAAAAAACCCCAAAAAGTAGTCATATTTGGTATTGTTGCGTCCGTAACAACCTGCTCTATAGAAATAGCACACAATCTAACCTGTCAGTTCAACTATGTAAATAACAAAAAATAAAAACAGTCCCAAAACAGCTATTTTTTTGCAAATTTTCCATTTTAATCCATTTTTGCAGTAACAAAGCAAGGGTTAACAGCCAAGCAAAACTCAATATTTATTGCCCTGATTCTCTTGTTTGCACAAACACCCCATATGTGGTCGTAAACTGCTGTATGGCCAAACGGCAGGGCACAGAAGGAAGGGAACGCCATATGGTTTTTGGAAGGCAGATTTTGCTGGACTGGTTTTTGACACTATGTCCCATTTGAAGCCCCCTGATGCACCCCTACAGTAGAAACTCCAAAAAGTGACCCCATTTTGGAAACTACGGGATAAGGTGTCAGTTTTGTTGGTATTATTTTAGGGTAAATATGATTTTTGGTTGCCCTATATTACACTTTTTTGAGACAAGGTAACAAAAATAGAAATTCGGAAATTTCATCTCCATTTGCCAATAACTCTTGTGGAACACCTAAAGGGTTAACAAAGTTTGTAAAACTGGTTTTGAATACCTTGAGGGGTGTAGTTTCTTAGATGGAGTCACTTTTATGGAGTTTCTACTCTAGGGGTGCATCGGGGGCTTCAAATGGGACATGGTGTCAAAAATCCAGTCCAGCAAAATCTGCCTTCCAAAACCATATGGCGCTCCTTTCCTTCTGCGCCCTGCAGTTTGGCCATACAGCAGTTTACGACCACATATAGGGTGTTTCTGAAAACTACAGAATCGGGGCAATAAAATTGAGTTTTGTTTGGCTGTTAACCCTTGCTTTGTTACTGGAAAAATGGATTGAAACGGAAAATTTTTCAAAAAATCGAAATTCTGAAATTTTATCTCCATTTGCCAATAACTCTTGTGGAAAACCTAAAGGGTTAATGACGTTTGTAAAATCAGTTTTGAATACCTTGAGGGGTGTAGTTTCTAGAATGGGGTAATTTTTGGGTGGTTTCTATTATGTAAGCCTCACAAAGTGACTTCAGACCTGAACTGGTCCCTAAAAAGTGGGTTTTTGAAAATTTCTGAAAAATTTCAAGATTTGCTTCTAAACTTCTAAGCCTTGTAACGTCCCCAAAAATGAAATAGCATTCCCAAAATGATCGATACATGAAGTAGACATATGGGGAATGTAAATCAATAACTTTTTTTGGCAGTATTACTATGTATTATAGAAGTAGAGTAATTGAAACTTGGAAAATTGCAAATTTTTCAAAATTTTTGGTAAATTTGGTATTTTTTTATAAATAAAAATGAAATTTTTCGACTTCATTTTACCACTGTCATGAAGTACAATATGTGACGAAAAAACAATCTCAGAATGGACTGGATAAGAAAAAGCGTTTTAAAGTTATCACCACATAAAGTGACAATGGTCAGATTTTGAAAAAAAGGCCTGGTCCTTAAGGTGAAATAGGGCCGTGTCCTTAAGGGGTTAATGGTCACATGACCAAATGTTTCTAAAACAGAGCTTTCTTTATACACGGACACTGGAGCTTGTGCAGGTACTTTGATAGAGAGAATTTGTGTATACCTGCAAGCGGCCGGGTGAGGGAGGGTCTAGTGGTGTGCAGTGCAATCCTGGGGTACATGCTGGATGACCACCCGCTCCGTTGTAACAGTTTTTTTTAGGGAAGGGAGCTCATTGCTGGGGAGGGGTCATGTGGTGTATTCTGGGGCCATGAGATGCAGATCTGTGTGTAGGGCTTCATGGGGTGTAAATTTGTGAGGGAGGGGGGACATTTGGTGTATTCTGGGGCCATGAGGGTACAGATCTGTGTGAGGGGCTTTATGGGGTGTAAATATGTGAGGGAGAATGCCAGAATTAACAGAATGCAACTGTGTTGTTAGTACATTATTACAAGATTTGGGGCTCCACTTTTGATTTTGCCCAGGGCCACATTTTGTCTAAAACCGTGCCTGATTCTGAGGCTACGTCATAAAAATCTGTAGCCCAGAGAACCTCTAAAAAAGTTTTAATGTTTATGATCACCTTTAATGGGTTGTGCCTAGTTTTTAAGTTATGCTCTATCCACAGGAGAGCGCTCTACTCAACTATCTCTGGCATTGCCATAGAGCAGGGATTGGCAAACTGCGGCTCTCCAGCAGTTGCAAAACTACAACTCCTAGCATGCAAAGACTGCTTACAGCTATCAGCCTACAGCAGGACATGGTGGGAATTGTAGTTTTATAACAGCTGGAGAGCCGCAGTTTGCCCATCCCTGCCACAGAGAATAAATTGAGCGACTGCGCACATGCATGACCTGCCACTTTAACAGAACTGGGGAACAGGACCCCTGTTCTCGTGATTGATGGGGTCCTAGCAGTCAGGCCCCCCAGTGATCCGCTAGTTATCCCCTATCCTGTGGATTATCAAACAAGACAATAGCTGATCTTAGGGAGACCAGCTACAGAAAACACTGTGGAGCCTCATTTAAGAGTCTCAATACAGCAATCCAAAGTGCAAAGCTCTCTGGGAAAAAGTAACATGCAAAATAACTGTGGAGCTCCAGTAATGGGTCTACAACACAGTGAAAGCCAGTGTTGAAGAAATATCCTTGTGTCCGACGCACATATCCAAGCTTCGCTAAAAGTGCACCAAAGTACGCCATCCACAAAGAATTTCTCCCGTGCTTACAAGCACGTGTATCAAGCTCCTTTTGTGTAAGAAAAGGCAACACTCCTCCAGAGTCAGACAAGATGTTCTATGCTTAGAGATCTGGTGCGCACTGTCCCGCCCAGACAAAAAAGGGTTACAATAGGAAGGGTCAGGCCCATCACCTGACCACTTCCTTCATGTACAGTACAATCATACAGGAAGTGATGACACACAGGAAGTAACCACCCCATGACTCCAATTACCACTGGAGTGGACCTTAGTTCACTAGGATTCTCATGTGTGCTTATGTACAGGAATTGCGCCATTATCTCCAGTGGTTGATCAGGCACACTGAAAACAATAAACGCACATTCCTTTTTTGTATATTGTTCTCTTAATAAATGCTTCCACGCCAAGCCAATAAATCCGCTCTTTGGGCGGGGGCCCTAGGTGCACATACATTTCCCAAGAAAACACTGCTCTGCAGCGCATCAGTCTCCCCCGGCCAACAGCCCAGTGCATAACACATAGACAGTTTGCCAGCGGAGACCTCTGCGCCCGGCAGCTGATTGTTCTCTACATCCACAGTAAGATATCCACTCCAATGGTTTACACACTGAGAGACATGATGACCATACATGACATATTGAAAACACATTCTGAGAAAATTTCCACAACACCAGATATCCCTCAAAAGAAGTAAAACCGAGCAGGGGGTGACTCCATTACAGAGATCACCAAATCCACCATATTAAGTGGCCCCTATGTCAAGATCCCGCTTTTTTACAAGCTTTAAGGATGTGACAGGGAAAACCTAAGCTAGGTATCCATCCACAGACAGCTGTTTCGGGGTGTTGCCCCTCATCAGTGTGGAGTAGGATTCTGGCTAATCGGGAGCAGTGCCTTGGAGGCTACTCAAACAAGACAATAGCTGTGATCTCAGGGAGATCAGCTACAGAAAACACCGCGGAGCCTCATTTAAGAGTCTCAACACAGCAATCCAAAGTGCAAAGCTCCCTGGGAAACAGTAATATGCAAAATAAATGTGGAGCCCCAGTATTGGGTCTACAACACAATAAAAGCCAGATATCCCTCAAAGGAAGGAAAACCGAGCAAAGGGGTGACTCCATTACAGAGATCACCAAATCCACCATATTAAGTGGCCCCTATGTCAAGATCCCGCTTTTTTACAAGCTTTAAGGATGTGACGGGGAAGACCTAAGCCAGTTATCCATCCACAGACAGCTGTTTCGGGGTGTTGCCCCTCATCAGTGTGGAGTAGGATTCTGGCCAATCGGGAGCAGTGCCTTGGAGGCTACTCAAACAAGACAATAGCTGTGATCTCAGGGAGATCAGCTACAGAAAACACTGCGGAGCCTCATTTAAGAGTCTCAACACAGCAATCCAAAGTGCAAAGCTCCCTGGGAAACAGTAATATGCAAAATAAATGTGGAGCCCCAGTATTGGGTCTACAACACAATGAAAGCCAGATATCCCTCAAAGGAAGAAAAAACGAGCAAAGGGGTGTCTCCATTACAGAGATCACCAAATCCACCATATTAAGTGGCCTCTATGTCAAGATCCTGCTCTTTTACAAGCCTTAAAGCTGGGATGCCCAACCTGCGTCCCTCCAGCTGTTACAAAACTACAATTCCCAGCATGCCCAGACAGCCTACAGATATCAGCCTACAGCAGGGCATGGTGGGAGTTGTAGTTTTACAACACCTGGAGGGCCGCAGGTTGGGCATCCCTGCCTTAAAGGATAACTGTCACATTTAGACCCAAATTTTAACCCCTTAAGGACTCAGGTTTTTTTTTTTTTAAACACTTTTTTATTAGATGTTATAAAAAAGAATGACAAAATATACAGACTGATTAAGGTCCAAACAAGTACTGAGAAAAATGAGTAACATACATCACATCAGTTTTACAATTTTTTCATCCCCTCCCGACCCCCCCCCCCCTCTCCCGCATCCAATCCTTCTCCCCAACAGAGAAATAATAAGTGGTTACACACATCGACTAGACCATATCCTGCAGGCGCTACCCTCGAACCTAGCTCTCCCGATACTTAAGAGGGCCTAAACCCTGTCTTAGGTCTTCTTTAAGGTACCATGCAGAGTATCTAAAAGGAGCCATTATTGTACCATACTCCGCCTCCGGAATATACTGCAGAATAAAGCTCCTCCAAGTGTAATAGAGACGTTGTCCCAATGTTTCTGTTCTCTGGAGTGCATCCAACCATTCTAATCGGAACACATGCTTCATCTGATTTAGTATCATGGTCATAGTAGGTATCCCAGGCTCCAACCAACTGCGTAGTAAACTCAGCTTGGCCACCATCAACAGTCGATGACCTAGCTGCGAAAGTCCCTGATTCTCCACCTGGTCACCCTCATTACCCTTGGTGTTACCATCTGCGTGTAGTATGACCCGCGAAGGAGTCAACGCCCCCCTAAATTTACTGATCCGATTCAATAGTTCGGAGATACGGGTCCAGAAATCAACCAACTTAGGGCAACTCCATAGACCATGAAAGAGATCAGTACCCCTGGTTTCACATCTAGGACAGGCCACCAAGTGATACCCATCATCCTGCGATCTCGGAATGTTAAAACCATATATAGCATGGTGCAGTATTTTGAGATGAGTCTCTCTCCATTTCTCATTAACAATTGATGAGTAAAGAACCGACAAACCCGAATAAACAGATTGGGAGACATCCGAAATACCTAGAATCTTGCCCCATCTATTAAAGATGGCTCGCCTGTCTCTCTTACCTCAGGTTTTTTTCATTTTTGCATTCTCGTTTTGCGCTCCCTGCCTTCCAAGAGCCATAACTTTTTTATTTTTCCGTTTACATGGCCATATGAGGGCTTTTTTTTTGCGGGACAAGTTGTACTTTCCAACGCCACTATTTAGTATTGCATACGATGTAGTGGGAAGCGGGAGAAAAATTCCAAATGGGGTGAAATTGCAAAAAAAAAGCCATTCCACCACAGTTTTACGGGTTTTTAAATTACGACGTTTGATGTCTGATAAAACTGACTATTTCGTTTTATTCTACAGGTCAGTACGAATCCGGCGATACCCAATATGTATAGTTTTTCTTGCGTTTTGATAGTGAAAAAAAATTAAAAATTGGGAATTTTTTATTTTTTTTTGTCACCATATTTTGACCCCTATAACTTTTTTGTAATTAAGTGTATGGCATTGCATGAGGGCTTATTTTTTGCGGGGTGATCTGAACTTTTAGTTGATACCATTATGGGGTGTGTAGGACTTTTTGATCACTTTTTATTAAAAAATTTTGAGGAAATAAAGCGTCCAAAAACGGCGAATCGGCCATATTTTTATACTACAGGCGTTTTCGCACATTGTGACACCCATGACGTGTATTTTTTTAAATTATTTTATTTTAATTTTGGGGAAAAAGGGGTGATTTGAATTTTTAGGTTTTTTTCTTTATTTATTTTTAATTTTTTTCACTTTTATATAGGTCCCATAGGGACCTATATAAATCAGCCATCTGATTGCTTCTATTATAAACTCCAATACACTTGTATTGGAGTTTATGAGGATTTTACTACTTTCTTATGAAGCCCTATTGCTAACAAGGGCTGCATAGGAAATAGTAAGTAGTAGCCTCAAATCATTCATTGAGTTCGAGGCTATTACATCCAGCGCTGCGATTCCCCCGATCACCCCTAGGTGGAGCCAGAGCGCTGCCGAAAGTTTTACTTTCTGTTTTAGCGCACCCAGATGCCGTAGTCAAGCTTGACCATGGCATCTGCGGGCTTAAATGATTGCGATCGGCATCGCTGCAGACCACGATCATTAGCCGCGGGGGTCAGCTACAGGAAACAGCCGGACCCCTGCAGCGATTGTGCCCGCAGCGGGCAGGAGCGGGCGCCGTCCTTAGGGACCGGACCCATGACGTACCCATACGTCACTGGTCCTTAAGGGGTTAATGTTCATATATATAGTTACTAATGACATGATATTCCAGAATCAATAACTATTAGACTTACTCACCCCATATTTCATAAGATCCAGCCCTTAGCAACCAGTCTGCACAAAACTGCAATTTCCTTATTCAGTTAAGATGGCCACTGATGACTCATCCTGAAGCTAATCCAGCCTGCCCTCACTACCCGCAATGCATTGAGCTTCTCTCATGCACTGTCTTCTGCACCTCAACAAATAGGTGTTCTCCACACTTAAACAGGCCCCCTTATGCTATTACATACACTTTAGGAAGTGGTAGACCTGTGTGAAGATTCTCTGTTGTGTGGACAAAGAAAACTAATGGTAAGCTAGTCTTTATAATATAATAGCACTGCCTTACACTATATATTTTCTTTATTATTCATGTTATATGTTTGTGGTGGTCAGGCATGGTTGTATCCCCTAGATGCTCCAGCACCACACTCAGCCTTTGCTGCACACGCTCTGCTTTTACAGTGATTCTATGTAAAAAGCACTACATGCAGTGTGAGTTCATTTCCAGTACAGCATGGGCAGCAGAGATGTGATCTGCTTGTAACTAACCACCTTAGATCTACTGTGATAGTGGCACATATATATGTGCTGAATGACTGGTGTGATAGGGGGACATACATGGGCTGCAGAATTAGTGTCATGGGGACACATATGTGCTGAATGACTGGTGTGATAGGGGCAAAAAATAAATCAGTGTGAGACAGCACCATCGGCGGCCGGATGGCCGGTAGTCCAGGATGTGGCGGTGCCCGCGATGTCAGGTCCTGACCTGAAGAACCCCTCCAATGGTAACAGATGAAAGAAGATCGCAGCACTCCAAGGTCTTCTAATTTTCAAAGTTTATTCCACCACGTGAAACGCATTTCACGTGGTGGAATAAACTTTGAAAATTAGAAGACCTTGGAGTGCTGCGATCTTCTTTCATCTGTTACCATTGGTGTGATAGGGGGACATACATGGGCTGCAGAATTAGTGTCATGGGGACACATATGTGCTGAATGACTGGTGTGATAGGGGGACATACATGAGCTGCAGAATTAGTGCCATGGGGACACATATGTGCTGAATGACTGGTGTCATAGGGGGACATACATGAGCTGCAGAATTAGTGCCATGGGGACACATATGTGCTGAATGACTGGTGTCATAGGGGGACATACATGAGCTGCAGAATTAGTGCCATGGGGACACATATGTGCTGAATGACTGGTGTCATAGGGGGACATACATGGCCTTCAGAATTACTGTCATGGGGACACATATGTGCTGTATCACTGCTGTGATAGGGGGACATACATGGGCTGCAGAATTACTGTCATGGGGACACATATGTGCTGAATGACTGGTGTCATAGGGGGACATACTTGGCCTTCAGAATTACTGTCATGGGGACACATATGTGCTGTATCACTGCTGTGATAGGGGGACATACATGGCCTGAGGAATTACTGTCATGGGGACACATATGTGCTGAATGACTGGTGTGATAGGGGGACATACATGGGCTGCAGAATTACTGTCATGGGGACACATCGAGGGTTAACAGCCAAACAAAACTGAATATTTATTGCCCTGATTCTGCGGTTTACAGGAACACCCCATATGTGGTCGTAAACTGATGTAAGGACAGACGGCAAGGCACAGAAGGAAAGGAGCGCCATCTGGTTTTTGGAAGGCAGATTTTGCTGGACTGATTTTTAGATGCCGTGTCCCATTTGAAGCCCCCTGATGCACTTTTACAGTAGAAAATTGACCCCATTTTGGAAACTAGGGGATAAGGTGCCAGTTTTTTTGGTACTCATTTGGGGTAAATATGATTTTTAATTGCTCTATATTATGTTTTTTGTGAGGCAAGGTAACCAAAAAAGGGCTGTTTTGGCACTGTTTTTATTTTTTATTTTTAACAAGATTCATCTGACAGGGTAGATTGTTACGGACGTGGCAATACCCAATATGTATACTTTTTCTTATTTATTTAACTTTTACACAATAATAGCATTTTTTAAACAAAAAAATGATGTTTTAGTGTCTCCATATTCTGAGAGCTATAGCTTTTTTATTTTTTGACTGATTTAGTTATGGTCCTCCAGCACAGCCAACAGATAGACGGACCTCTCCTAGCAACACAGTTTTAGTGTAAGGTGAGAATAGGCGCTATGGGGGACAAATTGAATGATTTTAAGGGTTTAGGAAGAATAAATATAAAATTTGAAGATAGCCACTAAGGTGATACTAATGACCTTTATCAAAATATGGAAAAAAAAATATATGACAGTTATCCTTTAAGGATGTGACGGGGAAGACCTACAGACAGCTGTTTCAGGGTATTGTCCCTCATCAGTGTGGAGCAGGATTCTGGCTAACCAGGAGCAGTGCCTTGGAGACTACTCAAACAAAACAATAGCTGATCTCAGGGAGACCAGCTACAGAAAACACTGCGGAGCCTCATTTAAGAGTCTATGGGGCTGTGCGGTGATTTTCACGCATCACTTCTGCGTTGCGTTAAAATCGCAGCATGCTCTATATTGTGAGTTTTTCACGCAACGCAGGCCCCATAGAAGTGAATGGGGCTGTGGGAAAATCGCAAGCATCTGCAAGCAAGTGCGGATGCAGTGCGATTTTCCAAAATGGTTGCTTAGCAACCGGTCCAGATCTTTATTATTTTCCCTTATAACATGGTTATAAGGGAAAATAATAGCATTCTTAATAAAGAATGCTGTGTAAAATGAGGATGAAGGGGTTAAAACTAATAAAACTTTACTTACCTTAGCCACTTGATCGCGTAGTTGCGATCTGTCTTCTCTCTTCAAGCTTCAGCTACCAGCTAAAGGACCTGTGATGACGTCACATCACATGGTCCAATCACATGGTCCATCTTACCATGGTGATGGACCATGTGATTGGACCATATGATGTGACGTCATCACAGGTCCTTTAGCTGGTAGCTGAAGCTTGAAGAGAGAAGACAGATCGCAACTACGCGATCAAGTGGCTAAGGTAAGTTAAGTTTTATTAGTTTTAACCCCTTCATCCTCATTTTACACAGCATTCTTTATTAAGAATGCTATTATTTTCCCTTATAACCATGTTATAAGGGAAAATAATAAATTCTCCAGAATACTCTACCCGAAACCGTACTTCAGTGATGGAGTCCGGCCTCGGGTCTGGGTACCAAACATGGCGATTTTTCACAAGTGCGTGCAAAACGCATTACAAATGTTTGCACCCGCCTGGAAAAATCGCGCATATTCCCGCAACGCACTCGCCTCTTATCCGGGCATTAAACATTAGGTCCGGATGCTTTCAGTGAAAACTGTGCGATTGCGTTGAACTGTTCAGTTTTTTTCGCGTGGGTGCAATGCGTTTTGATGCGTTTTTCACGTGTGTGATAAAAAACTGAAGGCTTACAATCATCTCCTAGCAACCATCAGTGAAAAACGCATCGCACCCGCACTTGCTTGCGGATGCAATGCGTTTTTCACGCAGCCCCATTCACTTCTATGGGGCCAGTGTTGCGTGAAAAAGGCAGAATATAGTACATGCTGCGATTTTCACGCAACGCAGAAATGATGCGTGAAAAACAATGCTCATGTACACAGACCCATTGAAATGAATGGGTCAGGATTCAGTGCGGGTGCTATGCGTTCACGTCACGCATTGCACCCACGTGGAAAACTCACTCGTGTGAAAGGGGCCTAAGAGTACTTTACCATTTGCGGCATAGCTATCCAGCAGGCTGTTCTGGCGGGTGAACAGCTCCGCCCCCCGCCCCATTATAGTCAATGGGGACGGAGCGGCAGCACAGCAGTGCACGGGTACTTGCGGCATAGCGGATCCGGCAGGCTGTCCACCCGCCGGAACAGCCTGCCAGATAGCAATGCCGCAAATGTAAAAGTACCCTTAGATCAGCTATTGTCTTGTTTGAGTAGTCTCCAAGGCATTGCTCCCGGTTAGCCAGAATCCTACTCCTACTCCTACTCCCTACTACTGGGAGCTGCAGTCCTGTCACTCACCGACCACTCAGCTACCCGCGCTCCTCCCCTCCTTTAGGCCGGCCGCGCACAGACTTCTCCCTGCTCCACCATTAGGCCTGCAGGCACAGATCGTGCTGCCACTCTGTGTGGGAGGAGCCTGCAGCCTGGGAATCCGCCTAAGCTCCTCCCACACAGGACTGCAGAGCGATCTGTGTCTGCAGGGGAGAGAGGACTGTAAGCTTCAGGAACGGGGCAAGGTGAGTAGGTACTGTTTTTTTTGTTTTTTTTTAACACAGAGAGGGCATCACTACTACAAAGGGGGCACAGAGGAGAGGGCATTTCTACTACAAAGGGGGCACAGTGGGCATTACTACCATAAAGGGGCACAAAGGGTATTACTACTATAAAGGGGGCACAGAGGGCATTATTACTATAAAGGGGGCACAGAGGGCATTACTACTATAAAGGGGCACAGAGGGCATTACTACAATAAAGCTGGCACAGAGGGCATTGCTACTGTAAAGGGGGCAAAGAGGGCTTTACTACTATGAAGGGAGCACAGTAGGCATTATTACTATGAAGAAGGCACAATGGGCATTACTACCGTGAAGGGCCACAATGGGCATTACTACTGTGAAGTGGCACAGAGGGAATTACTACTGTGAAGGGAGGACAGTGGTCATTACTACTATGAAGGGGGCACGATGGGCATTAACCACTTCAGCCCTCCTAGCTTAAACACCCTTAATGACCAGGCCACTTTTTACAATTCTGCACTACGCTACTTTCACCGTTTATTGCTCCGTCATGCAACTTACCACCCAAATGAATTTTACCCTTCTTTTCTTCTCACTAATAGAGCTTTCATTTGGTGGTATTTCATTGCTGCTGACATTTTTACTTTTTTTGCTATTAATCAAAAATTACCAAAATTTTTGCAAAAAAATGACATTTTTCACTTTCTGTTGTAATTTTTTTTTTTTTAAACTACATTTCTATATAAATTTTTCGCAAAATTTATTGTTCTACATGTCTTTGATAAAAAAAAAAAATCCAATAAGTGTATATTTATTGGTTTGGGTAAAAGTTATAGCGTTTACAAACTATGGTGCAAACGACAACTTTTAAAATAAATTTATACAAAGTTGTCAATTTACAGAGATATTTCTCTCACCCAGCATGGGTATATGTAAAAATACACCCCAAAACACATTGCCCTACTTCTCCTGAGTACGGCGATACCACATGTGTGACACTTTTTTGCAGCCAAGATGCGCAAAAGAGCCCTTAAACCAATGAGTACCTTTTAGGAGGGCATTTTTACGCATTTTTCTTCTCACGCTTTAGGGGTCCTAAATTGCCAGGGCAGTATAAATACCCCACATGTGACCCCATTTTGGAAAGAAGACACCCCAAAGTATTCCGTGAGGGGCATGCCGAGTTCATAGAAGATTTTTTTTTTGGCACAAGTTAGCGGAAATAGATTTTTTATTGTTTTTTCTCATAAAGTCTCCCTTTCTGCTAACTTTTGACAAAAAGTTAAATTTTTCATGGACTCACTATGCCCCTCAGCAAATACCTTGGGGTGTCTTCTTTCCAACATGGGGTCATTTGTGGGGTGTTTGTACTGTTCTGGCATTTTGGGCGGGGCTAAATTGTGAGCAGCCATGTAAAAGCTAAAGGTACTCATTGGAATTTGGGCCCCTTTGCGCATCCAGGCTGCAAAAGTGTCACTCATGTGGTATCGCCGTACTCAGGAGAAGTAGGAAATGTGTTTGGGGTGTATTTTTACATATACCCATACTTTGTGTGAGAAATATCGCTGTAAATTGACAACTTTGTATAAAATTTTTTAAAAAGTTGTCGTTTACAGCGATATTTCTCACACAAAGTATGGGTATATATAAAAATACACCCCAATACACATTGCCCTACTTCTCCTGAGTACGGCGATACCACATGTGTGACACTTTTTTGCAGCCAAGATGCGCAAAGGGGCCCTAAAACCAATGAGTACCTTTAGGATTTCACAGGGCATTTTTACGCATTTGGATTCTCACGCTTTAGGACCTCTAAAATGCCAGGGCAGTATAAATACCCCACTTGTGACCCTATTTTGGAAAGAGACACCCCAAGGTATTCCGTGAGGGGCATGGCAAGTTCACAGAAAAAAACATTTTGGCACAAGTTAGCGGAAATTGATATTTTTTTTTTTTACAAAGTCTCATATTCCATTAACTTGTGACAAAAAATAAAATTTTACATGAACTCACCATACCCCTCACGAAATACCTTGGGGTGTCTTCTTTCTAAAATGGGGTCACATGTGGGGTGTTTGTACTGCCCTGGCATTTGAGGGTCTCCGCAATCATTACACGTATGGCCAGCATTAGGAGTTTCTGCTATTCTCCTTATATTGAGCATACGGGTAATGAGATTTTTTTTTTCCGTTCAGCCTCTGGGCTGAAAAAAAAAAAAAAATGAACGGCACAGATTTTATCATTCGCATCGATCAATTTGGATGAAAAAATCTCTGCCAAAATCAGTGACTGCGGTGCGGTGGGCTGGGCGCTAGCTACCTAACAAGTAGCTAACTAACTGGCAGTGATAAGGGACCCTTATGCCCCATTCACACGTCCGAAATTCTGTTTGCGGAACGGAATTGCGGACCCATTCATTTCTATTTGCGGGCAATTGCGGACAAGAAAAAGCATTTTCTATATAGTTCTGGCAATGTGCGGATCTGCAAAATGCGGAAAGCACATTGACGGTGTCCGTGTTTTGCGGATCCGCGGTGCGGATCCGTGGATCCGCGAAATACATATGGACATGTGAATGGAGCCTTACAGGGGGGTGATCAGTGACAGGGGGGTGATCAGGGAGTCTATATGGGGTGATCAGGAGTTAACAAGGGGTTAATAGTGGTTATAAAGTGAGAGGGGGTGGGGGGGTGTAGTGTGGTGCTTGGTGCTACTTTACATAGCTACTTGGTCCTTTGGTGGTCGATCCCAGTAAATGGGACCACCAGAGGACCAGGTAGCAGGTATATCAGACGCTGTTAACAAAACAGCGTCTGATATACCTGTTTGATCTAATTTATTTTACATTTACAGCCTGCCAGCGATTGATCATCGCTGGCAGGCTGTAGAATCACTGCAGAGCGGCTACTACTGTAAAAGGGGCACAATGGGCATTACTACTGTGAAGGTGGTACAATGGGCATTACTACTGTGAAGGGGACACAGAGTGCATTACTACTGTAAAGGGGGCACAGAGAGGGCATAACTACTGAGGGGGCACAAAGAGAGTATTACCATTGTGAAGGGGGCACAGATGTGACTGGCCCTCTGTGTGTCTGTCCCTGTGTGTGACTGTCCCTATATGTGTCTGTCACCATCACCATGCCCACAGTGTTCCTATGTCTTGACTCAGCTGCATCAGGACATCTGTGCGTGGCAAGAAGGAAGAGGAGCATGGAGTCCGATGGAAAGGCACGGGGAGGCTCACTAAGGACGTAGGTAACACTACCACATTATCAGCACTAGTGTTATCTGTGGTTTTACATAGGACTGCAGGTAACACTACCACATGATCTGCCCTAGTGTTATCTGTGGTTTTACATAGGACTGCAGGTAACACTACCACATGATCTGCACTAGTGTTATCTGTGGTTTTACATAGGTCTTCAGGTAACACTACCACATTATCAGCACTAGTGTTATCTAGTGTCAGTAGGTGACTCTATAGAGATAGATTTCAGTGAATAACTCAGCACCTATAATAATTTTTTTATTACATGCAATTAAAAAAGTATTAAGATCCAGGTGCTGGTTTGAAAAATGTAGAATATTTTTCCATGGGATACCCCCTTTAAAGGGTTCTTAAATAACAGAAATAGGGGTCTGTCTATTACGCCACTTAATTCTCTTCCAGGGGTATATGCCATCTGCAGCCGGTGATATCTCTATTTTAATCTTTTTAAGATGCTGCTGAACTTTTTCATGGTCAGACAGCCCACATTTAATGGGGAGTTTACTTTGACACTGCCATTCATCTGACATTGCACTGCACTACTGGGATGTAAACAATGTGGTGCCCAGAAGATGGAGACAGCGGCAGGGAGCAAGTAGTATGAATCTTCTGTTTCTGTGTTTCAGGAGGCAGGCTGCGAGCATTAGATAAAATGTCATTATTACCGGAGAACCCCCTTGACATTTCCAGCCATTTTGTACTGTGTTGGGATGTAAGCAGAAAGTGGAGTGCAGTGGATACTCAGGCACCCTAAAAACAGCAGTGGTGTGAGATAGGCGATATAAACTTGTGGGTTTTTTAACCATTTGATGATCATGGGACTGTTTTTTCTTTTCTTTTGGTATACCCATTTAATACAGTTTAGTCGACCTCTTGGCAATTTTTTGTGCTTTTGTTCCCTGTGTGCACGCTTGTTTTGATTTTAACTGCTGTCTGAGCAGAATCCCTATGGGTTAGTCCAGTTGTCATGGGCACAGTTGTCATAGCCATTTTAAACTAACATCTGAATAGATTATGTTACAGGTAATAAGCAGGCTGTTGTCAGGTTGTGGTAAGCATTGCCTTTTTTAAGTTCTCAAATTTCTTTCCGCATTCTTTTGTGTTTTATTCTAAAAACTATAAAATGTGTCAGATTTTTTACATCATTGCTTCCGTCTATGATCAGCCGTATGACTTAGGCCTATTTTTCCCTCTTACCTCCAAAACGGCACTTAGGCTAAGATGCCCCTCTCTTATCAAGTAGGGACAGGACAAATAAACTAGATCTTCCCAGTGACTATGTAGGGGTTGGCAGGGTCAGCATGGAACACGCTACCACAGAAGTTACCTGCGGTGGTAGCTGCATGGTGCCAGCCAGATGTTGGTGTCCAGAGGAGCTATAACTTTCATCCCACTGTTGTGCCAGGCAGACGGTTCGCCGAATTTAAAAAAAAAATTGGTTTGATCCAAAATTTATTAGCGGCGAATTTTGTGAAAAAAACCACATCTATTTCCTGGCTTTATAGAGAGCGTTTATAGTGGTGTAGAACACTGTGCCTTGCACTGACACGCATAGGGAGTCTGCTTTGGTAGTAAAATAATACTGTGAGTCCATATGACATGCAGATGACAGGGGTCGTCCTTAGAATCACTGCACACTTCACTTATTTGGGAAGTCACGGGGCCAAAACTGACCAAAAAACTCAAGTATGAACTCAGCCTTACAGGTCAATGTTAGCGCCAAGAAGAAGCGCACTCCTTTAACACCGTTGTCAGCTGATTCCACATACATGTCTATAGAACCTATTCTATTAAACGCTTATAAAAGTAGAGTCCCCCCCACCTGATTATTTTGCCCTTCCTCTGATCCATCAGAACACTAACCCCCCAAAAAATGGATCCTGTCTGCTGAGCATCCGCCTTCACTCGGTCAGCATTTGGTCAGTAATTCATCAGTATTGCTAATGCCATAAAAACAGGAGTGGGTCCAAAACAGAGATGACACGTGAATGAGGAGACCACAAAGTGGCCAAACGACAGAGTCTGAAGGTGGCAGCAGCATCAGGGAAGGCCACAGAGTGGCACAATGACAGTGTAGAGGTGGCGGCAGAATCAGGAGGCCACAGAGCAGCACAATGACAGAGTGTGGAGGTGGCTGCAGCATCAGGAGGCCACAGAGTGGCACAATGACACAGTGTGGAGGTGGCAGTAGCATGAGGAGGCCACAGAGTGGCAAGGTGACAGTATTGAGGTGGCAGCAGCATCAGGAGACCACAGAGTGGCAAGATGACATAGTGTGGAGGTGGCAGCAGCATCATGATGCCACAGAGTGGCAAGGTGACATTATGTGAAGGTAGCAGCAGCATCAGGAGGCCACAGAGTGGCAAGGTGACATAGTGTGGAGGTGGCAGCAGCATCAGGAGGCTACAGAGTGACAAAGTGACAGAGTGGGGAGGTGGGTGGCAATAACAGTACCCGCTGACGATGGTGGGTGTAAGAAGGAGCACTTGGCATCAGATGTGTGGCATCAGGCGGGTGGCAGCATCAGAATAGTAGCTGAAGCAGGTAGCCAGAAGAAACTTGTCTCTTTTGTCAAAGTGTTGGTGTGGCACCATGGATGATCTAGTCTGATGCTTTAGGCATTGGTGGGTGGAAATCCTGTCTGATCCACGCCTAATTCATCTTGACAAAGGTCACTCTCTCCACATTTTGGGTGGACAGGCGTGCCCCAATAAACACTCGCTCTGATGCCACACTACTGGACGGGCAGGACAGCTTTTACCAATTTTCCAAGTTTCAATTTCTCTATTTCTATGATACATAGTAATATTGCCAAAAAAGTTATTAATTAACATTCCCTATATGTCTACTTTATGTATGGATCATTTTGGGAATGCCATTTTATTTTGGGGGACGTTACAAGGCTAAGAAGTTTAGAAGCAAATCTTGAAAATTTTCATACATTTTCAAAAACCAACTTTTTAGAGATCAGTTCAGGTATAATGTCACTTTGTTTGGCTTACATAATAGAAACCATCCAAAAATGACCCCATTCTAGAAACTACACCCCTCAAGGTATACAAAACTGATTTTACAAACGTTGTTAACCCTTTAGGTGTTCCACAAGAGTTTATGGAAAATAGAGAGATCGCAGCAGGAACCATTTTCCTAGCGCGATTTTTTTTTTTTATATACGCGATTTTTTTTCTGGACGTATGGGTACGCCCTGTGTCCTTAAGGACTCGGACATCAGGGCGTACCCATACGTCCTATGTCCTTAAGGGGTTTAATGACCACATTAGCAACACCTGAGGCAAGGGGTGTGGCCATTACCAGAAACAACACAGAAGCCTATTGATCCACAAGAAAAACCTGTCAGATCAAACCACATTTTGCCAGTCTCACCGATCTCCTGCCACCTGTCGCGGAAACATCCGTGACAGTACCAGCCCTTCTACGGGTGACCTCCGGGCACCCAATACTGACATTATGTGGGTGAGACCTGTGAAAAGCTTTCGCCAAACGACTGGCATTTACGTCAGATGCTGGTACCCATATCCTCTCCTCTGGTCCATAACCCTTCCAGTGAACAAGATACTGAAGAGATCTACGGAGAACTCGAGAATCAATTATCTTGGCGATCTGAAATTCCAAACTTCCGTCCACCGTGACAGGAGCGGGTGGCGAGGAAGACGGCTCCAAAGGTTCAACATCTCTTCAACAAAAATTTATGAAACACATTATGAATTTTCAGAGTCTGAGGAAGTTCAAGACAAAAACTACAGGATTAATAATGGCAGTGATCGTATATGGACCAATAAACCTTTGACCTAACTTCCAAGAAGGTACCTTCAACTTAATGTTTCTTGGGACAGCCACACAGAATCACCCACTTTTAGGTCTGAACCATTCACACGTTTCCTGTCAGCCACACGTTTATACTTTTTTCCCATATTCATCAAGTTATTTTGAATTTTCCGCCATATAGATGACAATGATGATAAAAAACGTTCCTTCTCAGGGATACCAGAAGTATCAGAACCAGAAAATGTGCCAAACTGCGGGTGAAACCCATATTCCCCAAAAAACGTTGACTTACCAGTGGACTCCTGTCTACGATTGTTTATGGCAAACTCTGCCAAAGACAAAAACGAAGACCACTCCTCCTGGTTCTCAGAGACAAAACATCTCAAGTAAGTCTCCAGACTTTGATTAGTATGTTCCGTCTGTCCGTTTAACTGAAGATGAAAAGCCGAAGAAAAGGACAGTTGTACCCCCAGTCGAGTAAAGAACACCTTCCAGAATCTGGTAATAAACTTCCACGATCCGAGACCACATCAGAGGGAATTGCATGGAGTTTCACAATGTTGTCAACAAACACTTGTGCAAGTGTTTTAGCATTAGGTAGGCCCGGCAAAGCTTTAAAGTGCACCATTTTACTTAAGTAATCAACTACCCCCAGAATAACTGTCTTTCCTGAATAATTAGATAGATCAGTGATAAAATCCATGGATAAGTGAGTCCATGGTCTGGACGGGATGGACAACGGAAGTAGAGATCCGGAAGGCCGAGTATGTGTCACCTTAGCACGTGCACAGGCTGACACAAAGTCCCCAACACACTTACGCCAACCCCACCCACCAGAATCTACGAGAGATAAGGTTGGCAGTGGATGTACTCCCAGGGTGTCCCGTAAGAACCGTACAGTGATGTTCCTCAAACACCTTGTGACGCAATTCCAATGGCACAAACAGTTTCCCAGAGGGACAAGAATCTGGTGTGTCTCCCTGGGCCTCTAACACCTTTACCTCTAGGTCAGGGTAAAGAGCGGATATCACCACCCCTTTGGACAGTATAGGACTCGGATTTTCGCAACCCCCAGGAAAACTAAGTGACAAGGCATCTGCCTTGACGTTCTTAACCCCAGTACGATAGGTGACAATGAATTTGAATCTGGTGAAAAACAAAGACCATCTGGCTTGTCTCTAGTTCAGTCGTTTAGCCGACTCCAGGTAAGCCAGGTTTTTGTGATCTGTGAACACTGTGATCGGATGAATCGCCCCTTCCAAACAATGAAGCCATTCCTCAAAAGCCAACTTAATGGCTAGTAGCTCTCTGTTACCCACATCATAATTTCTCTCTGCGGAAGAGAGTTTTTTTTTTTGAGAAAAAGGCACATGGACGCCATTTACCAGGTGACGGGCCCTGCGATAAAACTGCTCCTTCCCCCACCTCGGACGTGTCCACTTCCACACTGAAAGGTTGTGATACATCCGGCTGCACTAATATAGGGGCAGAAGAGAAGCATTCCATAATTGCAGAAAAGGCTTGCACCGCCGAATCAGAACACACTGAGAAATTTGTCCCTTTCTTAGTCATGTCAGTTTAGGGTTTTACTATTGTTGAATAATTCTGAATACATTTTCGGTAATAGTTGGTGAATAGTTGCGCGTTGTTGGCGGCAGGAGGTCCTGGAAGCTGGGGGTAGGGCTCTGTATTTGAGGATGGCAGGGCCTCAATAGTGGGGCTGAACTCCCATGGTGGGTTTTGCTTGGTCGGTTCGGTGAGGCGTCCATCACTTGGTGTCTTCAAGCTGGTGTTTCTGCACCTGGAGGCAAGGTGGATTAGCCAGGTTGTTTTTCGGAGTTGATAAAGTTTGGGGCTTCCAGTACCTCCTTCGTCTGGTTAATTTATTATGGTATGTATGTATGTATTTAATAAACGGCTGCTGTGGCCGATTGAACCCCAAAAACCGCATAATAGCCTTCAGATTTTCAGGTCGATCCCAGTCCAATACAGCACGGACTTTCTCTGGATCCATTTGAAAACCTGAAGATGACAGCAGGTAGCCCAAAAACTGTACCTCGTGTACAGCAAAAACAAACCTCTTGTCTTTTAGGATCTGTAACACCTGTCTAACGTGATCCTGATGTGTTACCACATCTGGAGAATAAATTAGAATGACATCCAAATACAAGACTACAAACCTCCCCACAAGGTGATGAAAAATGTCATTCACAAACACTAGACCGAGCATAAGAGGGAAGGGGGGAGGGAGAGACAGGGAATCAGGCCTTAGAACTAGGGAAGGAAGATGGAAACCTCCTAGTAGAACCCTAACCAAAATCCTGACTGACTATCAGTATGAACAGACCCCAGAGGTAGTTGTGTTCATACAGAGAAATACCTAGAGTCCTATCTAGCCCTATAGGACCCTGGTACTAATGGCAGGGATGAGACTACCTGTTCCTCCAAAAGGAAGGATGAACAGGAGTCTCCTTCAGGCCTAATACAAACAATAGGGAAATACAACACACAGAACCCAAACAAAATCCAAAAAGGAAAGACTTAACCCCTCCAGGACCCTGGAGGAGAATGCTCGGCCTAACTGAGCGGTACTTAGCACATTTGGATGAGCATTCTCGTCCTACAGTTAAACTGTCATCATGTTTGCAGACAGATATCGCTCTGATTGGCTAGTGTGTAGAGACTAGCCAATCAGGGGATTCTAATGCCAGGTCAAAGGTTCTGATCCCCGCAGTCCGTGACTGCGGGGATTAGAACCTTACAAAGTGTATTATTAATATCACCAACCCCCCCCACGTGTGTCGCCCGGATAAGATGTGGGTGCGTTGCGGGAAAACGCGCTATTTCTCTGCGCAAGTGCAAACTGTTTTAATGCGTTTTGCACGCGCATGAGAAAAATCGACTTCATCACTGACGTTCGGGTTTGGGTTAGGTGTTATGTTGATTTTATTATTTTCCCTTATAACATGGTTATAAGGGAAAATAATAGCATTCTTTAATACAGAATGCTTAGTAAAAGGACAATTGAGGGTTAAAAAAAATAATAAATTAACTTACCTCCTCCAATTGATCGCGTAGGTGCCGGTCTCCTGTTCTCTCTTCAGCTGTGGGTAAAGGACCTTTGGTGATGTCACTGAGCTCATCACATGGTCCATCACCATAGTGAGGGATCATGTGATAGACAATGTGATGAGCTCCGTGACATCACAACAGGTCCTTTACCTACAGCTGAAGAGAGAACAAGAGACCGACACCTACGCGATATATTAGAGGTGAATTCATTTATTTTATTTTTTTAACCCTCAATTGTCCTTATACTAAGCATTCTGTATTAAAGAATGCTATTATTTTCCCATATAACCATGTTATAAGGGAAAATAATAAAGATTGCAGAAAATCGCACCGCATCCGCACTTGCTTGCGATTTTCCCGCAGCCCCATTCACTTCTATGGGGCCTGCATTGCGTGAAAAATGCAAAATATAGAGCATGCTGCGATTTTCACGCAACGCAAAAGTGATGCGGGAAAATCACTGCTCGTCTGCACAGCCCCATAGAAATGAATGGGTCCGGATTCAGTGGGGGTGCAATGCGTTCACCTCACACATTGCACCCACATGGAAAACTCACCCGTGTGAACGGGGCCTTAAATTTAATGCGTAGAAATACACATGAGACTATTCAAAGCATAAAATTGCCTGTACAGGCGTTATTACATTCTGTCTATGAGGCTCTAATATGCTTCCCTAAAATGGGCTTTTCCTGACATGTCTGTTGTAGTAACTACTTGAATTTCCCATGTACAGTTGCAAGAAAAAGTATGTGAACCCTTTGGAATGATATGGATTTCTGTATAAATTGGTCATAAAATGGGTTCTGATCTTCATCTTAGTCACAACAATAGACAATCACAGTCTGCTTAAACTAATAACACACAAAGAATTAAATGTTACCATGTTTTTATTGAACACACCATGTAAACATTCACAGTGGAGGTGGAAAAAAGTATGTGAACCCCTAGACTAATGACATCTCCAAGAGCTAATTGGAGTGAGGTGTAAGCCAACTGGAGTCCAATCAATGAGATGAGATTGGAGGTGTTGGTTAAAGCTGCCCTGCTATATAAAAAACACACACCAGATCTGGGTTTGCTTTTCCCAAGAAGCATTGCCTGATGTGAATGATGCCTCACACAAAAGAGCTCTTAGAAGACCTACGATTAAGAATTGTTGACTTGCATAAAGCTGGAAAGGGTTATAAAAGTATCTCCAAAAGCCTTGCTGTTCATCAGTCCACGGTAAGACAAATTGTCTATAAATGAAGAAAGTTAATCACTGCTGCTACTCTCCCTAGGAGTGGCAGTCCTGTAAAGATGACTGTAAGAGCACAGCGCAGACTGCTCAATGAGGTGAAGAAGAAACTAGAGTGTCAGCTAAAGACTTACAAGTCTCTGGCATATGCTAACATCCCTGTTAGCGAATCTACAATATGTAAAACACTAAACAGGAATGGATTTCATGGGAGGATACCACAGTGGAAGCCACTGCTGTCCAAAAAAACATTGCTGCACGTTAACAATGTGCACAAGAACACCTGGATGTTCCACAGCAGTACTGGCAAAATATTCTGTGGACAGATGAAACCAAAGTTGAGTTGTTTGGAAGAAACACACAACATTATGTGTGGGTAAAAAGAGGCACAGCACACCAACATCAAAACCTCATCCCAACTGTGAAGTATGGTGGTGGGGGCATCATGGTTTGGGGCTGCTTTGCTGCATCAGGGCCTGGACGGATTGCTATCATCGAAGGAAAAATTAATTCCCAAGTTTATCAAGACATTTTGCAGGACATTTTGTCCACCAGCTGAATGGCTTAAACAGAAGAAAATATGCCTTCTGGAGTGACCCAGTCAGAGTCCTGACCTCAACCCGATTGAGATGCTGTGGCATTACCTCAGGAAAACAATTCACACCAGACAAGAATATTGCTAGAATGGTCAAGAATTACTCCTGACTGTTGTGCACGTCTGATCTGCATCTACAGGAAACATTTGGTTGAAGTTATTGCTGCCAAAGGAGGTTCAACCAGTTATTAAATCCAAGGGTTCACATACTTTTTCCACCTTCACTGTGAATGTTTACATGGTGTGTTCAATAAAAACATGGTAACATTTTACTCTGTGTGTTATTAGTTTAAGCAGACTGTGATTGTCTATTGTTGTGACTTAGATAAAGATCAGATCACATTTTATGATCAATTTGTGCAGAAATCCATATCATTCCAAAGGGTTCACATACTTTTTCTTGCAATTGTAATAACAATTCTGGAGCATCTAATACTCTATGTTGTGCCATTCCTCTGTTATTTCTACAAGAAGGTTACGAATGAATTGTCAGCAGCGTTTAGTAAAGGTACAGCTGGGTGTTACCAATTAGGGTTGTGTCCCTGCACAATCTGACACCAGCAGCATTAAATGGACAGAGTCAGACACACCCACTACTGGTAACACCCAGCAGTACCTTTACTGCAGACTGTAAAATTATACCTGAGTTGTTACTGCATGAGGAATGGAAGTAGTTACTAAGAAAGACATGAAAGGAGAGGTGACAGGTCCCCTTTAATCCTTTCAACCCTAGACCAGTTTTTACCTTTTTTAAGCACTAAATTCAGTTATAATGTAAAGGGGCGCCAAAGGCTCAGTCTCCCATCAGCTACAGACCTGCTGCTTAGCTTCGGGAACAAGGACCTGTGTTTGGCCTTGTTCCCAGGGCAGCTTTGCTAGCTAGGAGGTTCCCTGCTCCTAGGTCTGCCTTGAGCGCCGAGCTGATCACTCGGTGCTTTACTTGTTGGTCTGTCAGTCATGTGACGCTGGCCACATGACATGACCCTCACTCCCCACTATAAATACAGACTGCCTGCGGGCTACAGGTTGCCTGTGATTTTCGTCCTATAGGCTGTATACTTTATTGTGATTTAGCTACCTCTGGAATTGAACCTCGATCCGCCTCTTGACATCTCTTCTGCCTGCTCCCTGCACCTTGACGCTACCTCTCGGATTTTGACCTCGGTTTGTTTATGGATTTGTCTTTGCCTCTTCCCTTCCCTCTACCTTGTAGATCGTGAAGAAGTTTATTCCAAACTATGTAGATCATACACCGATGAACAAATGGATAGGGAAAAAAATCATGCTGTGAGCAGCTAACAGAATACATGTGGCTGAGATGAAGGGTGAAGCCAGAATGCATGAAAGGAGGGGAGGAGACAATAGAGGGAGGAGGAACTAGGGGAAGAGAGAAGGTACACACAGGATAAAAAGGCAAAGCATGCATGTGTAACATGACACTCCCCGTCGTAATCTATGATTTCCAATAACAATAATAAACTTTAGTTCAAGTCCATGTTTAATAGAGGTTTCCACTTCTGGAACGTCTGTAGCATCAGGTCAGCATAAGGGATTCATCCCTCTGTGTAGGCAGAAGCAGTACCAGCTTGTTTATGGGTCTGAAGTAGTGTCTTGCAGAACCTTCTTCCATTACTTTAACTTCTGCCTTCCGCACCTTGCCGTCGTTACTTTGTGATAAGACCCATAGGCCAATTGTTATGATGACCATCCCTTTCCTTCAGGAGAACAATGTCCCCGACTTGAAGGTCAGGTTTGCTGACTTGCCATTTCCTACGACTTTGAAGGTTGCAAAGGTACTCCATCTTCCAACGGCTCCAAAACACAGTAGCAAGATGTTGATCCCGTTTCCATTGGTGTTTGTAAACATTTGTACAATCAAAGTCCTAAGGAGGAATAGTAGCTATCCCAATCTTTTGAGTTAGAAGGGTGGCTGGAGTTAGCAATACTGGAGACTCTGGAAAAAAGGAAACAGGAACAAGTGGTCTCCCACTGATTATGGCGGACACCTTGACAAGGAAGGTGACCAAGACTTCATGTGTGAGCTTTGGAGTTAGCTTGGTTTTGCCCATGACAAATCCTACACCTATTTCACCATTGGAGTGTACAACTCGAAGATAAGCTACCACAGCTATGGCTTCCATGGATGCATCAGAAAAGACATGGATCTCGAGTGTCTTGTTTAACATGCCACAGCAATCCAAGGCTGTGTTGTGTGAGGGAAAGGTCAGACCCTAGTTGGAATTCCTTAGCACTGATAGCATGATTATCAAACGGAAATGCTCTCATTACCTCATTGCTGTTGGAGATGATTTTGTGCAGTCTGAGGTTGGCAGTAGCTAGCATGTTCTGGGTTCTGGTGAGAAGGTAAATGGCCTCTTCTTCTGTAGGTAGGGACTTAAGACCGTCATCTATGTAGAAGTTCCATTCAACAAACTGACGTGCATCAGTCCTGAACTCTTGTTTGCCTACTTGGGCGGTTTTCCTCAGTTCGTAAGCTGCAGGGGAAGGACTATTACCAAAAATTGTGAACTTTCATCCAGTAGTCTATAACCTCGTCGTTGACATCGTTATTGCGATACCACCGGAACCTGAGGAAGTTCCTGTTGTCTTCACGGACGATGAAACAATGAAAAATTTGTTGAATGTTGGTCATAATGGCAATTGGCTCTTGTCCAAAGCGGAGTAGGACTCCTAGAAGATTGTTCAGGTTAGGTCCAGAGAGAAGATTGTAATTAGGAGAAATGCCTTCACGACGAGCACTTGAGTCAAAAACCACTCTAATCTGGTCAGGCTTGCAAGGATGATAAACACCAAAACATGGGAGGTACCAGCATTCACCTTGTGTAAGAGGGGGTGCAGGTTCACAATGATCTCTCTCAAACACCTTCTGCATAAAGTCGACCAAATGTTTCTTCATCTCCGGTTTCCGGTTCAGGTTGCGCTCTAAAGAGATGAACCACGAATCTGCATGTTGTCTATTATTTGGAATTCTCTTCCTTGAGTGTGGAATGGTAGCGGTGCCACCCAGCTGTTAGAATCATCTTGGTAAAACTCATGGTTCACAAGAATTCCTTGTCTTCCATCGTGGCCGCTAACTCATTGTCTTTTGTGGTTACCTCAAACACTGTGTTACCAATGTTGTCATCCCGAAAGATAAATGCTTTGCTATCATCTAGTATGATGCGCTCTTGCGTACCTTTGCCACCCAGCCTTTCTTTCACACTATAGTGATATTGTCGTCATGACAAACAATCAGTGCATCCATTTGGCAGATTGTGTGTTTTAAAGAAAGAAACTGACAAAGATTTCCTGGCGTTACTAAGGCAGACGTTGCCTATAATGACCCAGACTAGATCTAGACGCTGGGCGTCAGGTCCATTATGTGTGCCATTGATTTGATAGCGAACCTTTTGCACCCTTAGAATATCTCCCCTGAGTAGCAGCAGGATATCAGCATTTTCATCAAAGGCTGGTATTTGATCAGCTATGTCCCTCAAGTGAGTATGGTGCAAGGCAGCTTCAGGAGTGGGGATCTCATCCTTGTTAGTTGGGCTCTGATTACACTAGATGATAGTAGGCAAGGGTATTTCCAAGTTGCTATTGAGAGGAGTAACTACAAGGCCACTGGCTCTTCTGCCCAAGACTTCTGTAATGCCTGCACAAGTATCTAGGGTATAAGGTAGAGCATCTCCTGCTATGCTTAAGAGATCAAAGAACCTTGTACTTGCGAGAGATTGGTTACTCTGGTCGTCAAGAATGGTGTACAGTCTTATGGCCCTTTCAGGTTGTCCCTTTGTGTATACACAAACCAAGCATATCTTAGCGCAGGATTTCCCACAAAGTCCTTCCCCACAGACTTCAGTGCATGTTGAGAAAACTGGGGTGGAGGCAGCTGCTTGTTCAGTGTGCTCCCCGCCAAGCTTTGCCCTGGGGGGAATGTCTGTGGATGGAGTAGCACTGTGTTGGTACATATGAAAGGCTTGTATGTGGTTGTCACTAGAGCATTCTATGCATTTAATGATGGCCTTACAGTTTTTTGCAAGGTGTTCTGTGGAGGCACAGCATCTGAAACAAACTCAAAATTCCTTTAAAAGTTCCTTAGGTTCTTGTAGAGGTTTCTTTCTGAAGCCGATGCATTTCTTAAGTGGATGTGGCTTGTTATGTATGGGACATTGGCGATTTGGATCCTCAAGTTTTGCCTAGTCCTTTGAAGAACCATAGCAGGTGCAGGTTGAACATCAGTCCTTTTTACTGAGATTGGGGCCCCTGCGGTCTTTGTGTGTTATACGTGTGTTTGCAAGTCCTGGAGAAGGTGGACTGAAAGGGTTACAGTCACCGTAGAAGAAACTTGGGTCATTCTTAGAGTCCGCAATTTCCTTTATGAAGTCACAGAAGTAGGAAAAGGGAGGAATGGCAACTCCGTACCTTTTCTTGTAAGTAGATCCCTGACTAACCCATTTTTCTTAGATGCCATATGGTAGCTTAAGGACAATAGGGTTGATGCCACGAGGGGTGTCAAGGTAACTAAGCCTGGGTAAGCGGGTGTCAGCTTTAGCTAGTTGAAGCTCTAGTAGCAGATCACTGAGTTCTTAAAGCTTTAGATTGTCTTTAGCTGTAATCCTTGGGAAGCCTTGCAACCTTTTGAGGAGGTCATCTTCAATGGCCTCAGAGCTGCCAAAGCTACGTTCAAGTCTGTCCCAAGCAGTTTCGAGACCTGCAGCAGGTTTGGAAGTGTAAACTGTTTTAAGTCTCTTTATACATTCAGCAGAATGGGAACTAGCCACCTGATAAGTGGCTTCTGCAGCAGTGATGTCTAGCTCGCTGATTGTGGCTTTAAAGGTGAATTTCCAGCCTCTGTAATTTTCAGGTTTTTCATCAAACATGGTGAGGCCCGTCCTAGTGAGTTCTCTGTGAAGGATGTACTTAGCAAACTGCGACATGTCTGTGTTTTCAGACTTTGGGTATACAATTGCAGGTGGGACAGAGTTAGTTGTAGTGGCTGGTACACTGACGTTCAGTGACTTTTGAACAGAAGATGGTGCTAAGGCATTTAACACCGGATCTGGTGTACAGTTCAAGGGTGTGTTGGTTTGTAGATATATCATAGTGGGTTTGTTAGGAGGTGGCAGATTAGTGCGATGGGGAGGTAGAAAGTCTTTTCTATCCGTACCAGTTTTTGCCCCTTGAGAAGGTACAGTAGATATAGAGAAAACACCTTGGGTGAGTGCTTTGGCAGCTATGACAGAGTGATGGAGTTTTAATGAGGTCCGCAATGAAACTGATGCATACGATGTAACAGAGCTTTGCTACTGCCACCTCTTTAATTGTCACTTACAGCCTGCTCTAAGACTCTTGCCATGTCTTTGGTGTGCTCACATTGTTTTTTTAAAACTTCCATCTGTGTCTTCTTCCGTGCAGCTTCAGCTTCCATCTCTGCTTTCTTCCGCGCAGCTTCAGCTTCCATCCGTGCACCTTCAGCTTCCATCTGTGCGTTCTTCCGTGCAGCTTCAGCTTCCAGCTCTGCTTTCTTCCGTGCACCTTCAGCTTCCATCCGTGCACCCTCAGCTTCCATCTCTGCTTTCTCTTGAGCAAAGGCTGCCTGGATTTTAGAAGCTTCTGCATCAGCGTGGGCTTTCATAAGTTGTTGGCTGAGATTTGAAGATGTTGATCATAAGGATTTGGAAGATCTTGTGGAGCACCTAGAGACTGTGGAGAGATGAGATCTGGATTCATGGAAATGTATGATTTTAACATCTGTTTTTGTCCTTGTTTGTATTACTAAATTGTCTCTTGCAAGATTGAGCTCATTCAATTCCTTTAATTGTTGTAAGGGATTTTCTTGTTCTGCCTCTCCAGTCTAAGCATTACAGTGTTATCTCTGTAACTTACAGTTGTGATGAGATGGTAATAACCATAATCTTAGTTGAATTGGCTGACAGTGACTTGATCCAAACACCACCTTGTAGATCGTGAAGTTTATTCCAAACTGTGCAGATCATACACCGATGAACAAATGGAAAGGTCAAAAAATCATGCTGTGAGCAGCTAATAGAATATATGTGGCTGAGATGAAGGGTGAAGCCAGAATGCATGAAAGGAGAGGAGGAGACAACAGAGAGAGGAGGAACTAGGGGAAGAGAGAAGGTACACACAGGATAAAAAGGCAAAGCATGCATGTGTAACATGACATACCTCACCTATTTTGTTTTTTAAACCAATTCAGAGATTTTCTAACTTTTTGGCCTGTTTTCCAACTTACTTATGTGCGCCTTTTTAGTGCTTGTTTTAGTCTCAAAAGCCTAGGCTACTTTCGCATCTACGTTTTGCCTAGGCTACTTTCGCATCTACGTTTTCCTTTCTGGTTTTGAGATCCGGCAGATCTCAAAATCGGAGGAAAACGCTTCAGTTTTGTCCCCATTCATTGTCAATGGGGACAAAACTGAACAAACCAGAACGGAGTGCACCAGAATGTATTCCATTCCAGTTTGTTCAGTTCCTATACTGGACACAAAATTACTGTAAGAAAAGCTGCAAGAAAGCAAAAACCATGTAAGTCAATGTTGTCGGATCCGTTTTTTTCGGGCACGAATAAAAAACCGGATCCAGCGCCCATTGACATACAATGGTTTTAGTGCCAGGTCTGGTTTCTTCATTTTCAATATAATACAACCGGGTCCATTCAGAATGGTTGCAGCCGATTTTGAGATCCCATGCTGGATCAGCAAAAAGGTATATGTCAAAGTAGCCTTAGGCCCCTTGCAGACGAGTGTGAGCGGATTAGGTCCAGATGCGTTAAGTGAAAACAGCGCGATTTGACAAGCAAGTACATTCAGTTTTGTTTGCGATTGCGTTCAGTTGTTAACTTTTTATCGTGCAATGCGATTTAATACGTTTTGTACACGCATGATAAAAAACTGAATGTTTACAAACAACATCTCTTAGCAACCATTCGTGAAAAACGCATCACATTTGCACTTGCTTGCGGATGCGATTTTCACGCAGCCCCATTGCATGAAAATGGCTGAGATTTTCACGCAACAAACAAGTGATGCGTGAAAAACCAATGCTCATGTACACTGACCCATTGAAATGATTGGGTCTGGATTCCGTGCTGGCTCAATGCAATCGCATCACGCATTGCACCAGCACGGAATACTTGCTCATTTTAAAGAGGCCTTAGAAGTCGTACTTTCATGGAGACGTGCCCCTACTTTCAGCTCACTTGAGCCATGTTTTCATGTGCATACCAATTAGAGCAGTCTTAGTGAATATGAACCTGTTGTACTGATAAAGAACCACTAGAGGTCAGACTAATGCCAATACACGAGTCTAATTTATAAATTGCTGTGAGACTTTAAAAAAATAGTCAGCAAAAGACCAATAAACAAAGCAAATATACCTCTCTAACTGAAAGTCTCAAAACAGGCAAGCATGATAAATGTGCACCACTGTGTCTGATATTACAGTCTTCATGGGATTGAACCAGGGGCGTAGCTAAAGGCTCATGGGCCCTGGTGCAAGAGTTCAGCTTGGGCCCCCCCCTCCCCTCAGTGCTTTATGTGTCTTCTTATGTGGCACAAGGGTCTTTGGGCCCCCTCAGACTCTGGGGCCCGGTAGCGACTGCTACCTCTGCACCCCCTATAGCTACGCCCATGGATTGAACTATTATACCAGGAACAGCCACTACTAAAAGTGTGGGGTGCACCTTGAAAACAATGGTGGGGGTGAGTGATGTGGCCTTTTCACATGGTTGATTGGCGGCACCAAACTAATTTTGATTATTTAGTCCCAGAAGCCCCCTTAAATAGAGCTATGTATCATGACGATACTGTAAATTGGTTTGTACGGATTGATCATGGAAAGAATGTTGGGTCATTTACTAATAAGGCTAAAAAAGTTGCAAGACACAGTTTTGCGGCTTTTTAAAAGAAGGTGCGACACTTATGGGTATTTTTCTAACATCCTCGCCCCTGGAGAGTGATGGGGGCCAGGATGGGCTATCGGCCCCAGCGAATTTACTAACATTTACACCTAGAGACAGCCATAAATGACGCTTGAAATCTGCTCCAGTCAGGGGCTAGAGTAGATTTCACTCCAGTCGCACAGACTGGTGGAGGATGTGCGTAATTTATGATGAGGCACATGCTCTGGCTGCTTACACATGATCATATTTGCAATATGTAATCCATATAAGGCCTGAATATTATGTACCGGAATCTGATGCTAATGTTAATGAATAGGGCTATTTACATGTGTGTAAATTTTCTGGCATTTTTTTAAAACTCCAGCATGTCTGAGTTATGTGCATATTAGCTTACAAATACGCCCATTATAGTCTATGGGAGCATGAAAAATGCAGGAGGGAAAAAATATGCAAGTAAATGCAGATGAAATACTGAGGCAATACTGATTACAATACTAATGGTAAATCATCTGGAATTTGAGCATATTCCATAGTTGCCAACTGCCCTGAATCTGGCATTGATTTTCAGACAGTCCTGGCAAATTTGCTCTGTCCCGGGCCAGAAATGGGCAGGGCTAATACAAACCCATAAGGGTTTGACGGGTGGGTTGCGGGAGAATGCGTGATTTTTCCTCGCGAGTGCAAAAGCGCTTTAATGCGTTTTGCACGCGCGTGGGAAAATCGGCATGTTTGGTACCCAGACCCGAACCCGGACTTCATCACTGAAGTTCGGGTTGAGTATTCTGTATATTTTATTATTTTCCCTTATAACATGGTTATAAGGGAAAATAATAGCATTCTCAATACAGAATGCTTAGTAAAATGTGCATTAAGGGGTTAAAAATAAAAAAACTCCCCATATCCACTTGATCGCGTACTTGTGATCTCTTCTCTCTTTTTCATTCATTAGCTGTCGCTAAAGGACCTGTGATGACGTCACTGAGCTCATCACATGGTCCATCACCATGGTGATGGACCATGTGATGTGACGTCACCACAGGTCCTTTAGCTGGCAACTAATGAATGAAGAGATCGCAACTACACGATCAAGTGGATAAGGTGAGTTTATTTTTAACCCCTTAATGCACATTTTACTAAGCATTCTGTAGTGAGAATGCTATTATTTTCCCTTATAACCATGTTATAAGGGAAAATAATAAAGATTGGGTCCCGTCTCTTAGGAACCTTGCAAGAAAATCACACTGCATACGGACTTCTATGGGGCCTGCGTTGCGTGAAAAACGCAGACTATAGAACATGCTGCGTTTTTTACGCCGGTGAGGCATAAATTGGGCTGACTCGGCGAGGCAATGGCATTATGGAGGCTGAGAATCCTGAGAGGCATAATGGGGTCTGAGAGGCATAAGGGCTGATAATGGGAGTCTGAGAGGCATAAGGGCTGATAATGGGAGCTGAGAGGCATAAGGGCTGATAATGGGGGCTGAGAGGCATAAGGGCTGATTTTGGGGGGACATGGGGCTCTTATCTGAGGTATGATTGGGGGTCATTTACATTGGGGTCTGATCTGAGGTCTGATTGGGGTCTTATTAAGATTGGGGGTCTGATTGGGGCTGTCAGCTGAGGTCTGATTAACATTGGGGGTCTGATCGGTGGTCTGGCCTGAGGTCTGATTGGTGGTCTGACCTGAGGTGTAATGAAATATATATTTTTTTCTTATTGTCCCCCTCTAAAACCTAGTCTTATGGGCCGGTGCGTCTTATAGGTTTCCTTCCTGAACTGAAGAGCGGTGCCCAGTTCCAGCCCTGAGTCCAGCTGCCCAGAGCACTAATCCTGAGCCTGCTGGAGTCTTCAGAACTGTAAGTATTTACAGTCATTCACTGTAAGCGATATTATATATATATTACTTGTTTTATGTGAGTAAGGGTGCTGGGTGGTTATAAGTTGTATAACGCAATATAAAAAAGTATGTACCCTGTCCCTGCTACAGTGCTAACCCTCCTCAGTTGTCCCCTATATAATGTACCCTGATACCTCTCAGTTATATATTATAACTGAGGGGTATCAGGGTAAATTAGACAGGGGGTAATATAACTCTTATTTTTGTTTATAATGATAATTATGAGTGCGAGTCTGTATGTATGTATGCAGAGTGTATTTGTGTATATATATGTGTGTATATAATATATATATACATACATACGCACACGGCGTGTGTGTTTGTGCTTTAGGGTGCACACCCTAATGCAATAGGCTGCGCACGCCTATGTCTAAGTATGTTATTCCAGAACTGTCATACAAGCGGATTACAATATGCTTGTGTGAAAGCAGCCTTTGGCAGTGCAGGGGCTATCAAGGGCCAGCATAAAACGCCGGTCTTTGATAAATGACCCCCAGTGTGTTTTCACTTGTATGAAGTTGTAATTAATCTAATCTTTTAAACAAAGGTGTTTTTAATAATATCTTTCATTAGCTGCCAGTTTGTTCTATGCACTTGTGCAACTCTTGGCTAGGCATTTTAACGTTTCTTTATTTGACCGAGGGTAACCTCAGAGCAGTGTACTAATAGAAGTCAGAGGAAATAAGCAGCATTTCCTGTGGGAAGCTTGTGATGCAGCACTGTGTCATAGAGATGGGGGAGGGTCCCTTATGTGCAGATGGTGTTGTGGGCTGATGGTTGCCTTCCAATTACAGAGAGGCAGCAGGGTGATGTCACTCCACTACTAGACATTGTGATGTGGGCTGCTCTTACCAGTCAGTCCTACTGGTGTGGATGAAAGCTGATGCACTCTTCACCGGCACACATAGCTGCAGGGAACATATGACTGGCAATATGCAATGTGAGTATTGTGAACCCACCCAGACTCATAATCACATCCAGTAATTTCCATTTTTATAGCCTTGGAGAGTTCATGTCACTCACTGTTTACATATTTTTATAGGATGATGTGCTATATATGCATTTAAAAATTGTTTCCTTCTGTACATATACATCTTGTATATATGGTTACATGTATATGGCTTTCTCACAACAAAACTGTCACAGATTCACAGGTTCATACACCCAGGAAATGAAGCATGCCTTATTATGCATTGTATCCTAAATAGAATTGCCAGTTTTGTGCTACCTTGAGCCTCATTCACATGTTAGTGTTTTGGTCAGTGATTTCCATGAGCCAAAACTAGGACTGGAGCCTCCACAGACACAAGGTATAAGGAAAAGATCTTCACCTGTTCTGTATTTAGAGCCACATCAATGGAAATCACTGACGTGTGAATGAGGCATAAGGGTAAGTCCACAAATTCTGCTGTCGATTCCCCACAGATCTCTCCCCTGCTACACAGAAATTAATGAAATCTGTGATGAAAAAAACATTTTTTGCACCAAAAATTTTCATGGCATGTGCATGAGATTTGTTAAATATCATCCACCAGCCATGTACTGTAGTCCGCTGTGGATTTTACCTGTGCAAATCTAAGGGGGAAATCTGGAGCAAATATACCTATTATGAATTTTGACTTGCAATAATAAGCAGTAGCAAACACAGGACATCTACAGGTGAAACCTGAAAAATTAAAATATTGTGTAAAAGTCCATTTATTTCAGTGTTGCAAATTAAAAGGAGTTGCATTAATGCAGCTTAAAATTAGAATTTTGTAAAACGGTTTAATATTCTAGGCTCAAAGTGTCACACTCTAGTCAGCTAATTAATCCATACCCCCTGAGCAAAGGCTACCTGAGATTGTGACTTTGGGGTTTCATAAGCTGTAAGCCATAATCATCCAAATAAAGGCTTGACATATCTCACTTTGCATGTAATGAGTCTATCTCGTGTATTTCACCTTTTAAGTTGCATTACTGAAATAAATGAACTTTGCATGATATTCTAATTTTTCGAGTTTCACCTGAATAAACAGGCTAGTCTGGTGATTCTAAATTGGTGGAAGGGGAGCAGAAACTATTTAAAAATAATAAAAGTTGCAATTAGGATTGAGCAAATCGAAGTATCCGAAGTGGACTTCGATCCGAATTTCAAGAAAAATTTGATTTGCCACAAAGCCGAATTTCCTCATGTTTCGGGTTACGAATCAATTTTCCAGTAAATGGCAATAAAAAAATAAATAAAAAATACTCACCTCATCCATTTGAGCGCAAAGAGGCTGCCATGGCCATCTTGATTGAAGATCCTGCATAAAATCGATTGCGTGGTGATGTATGACGGCACCATGCGAGATTTCGCACATTGTCTTCAATCAAGATGGCTGCTATGCACTGAAATAGATAAGGTGAGTATTAATTTATTATTCTCAGATGCCGTGATCAGTGATGAACGCGGCATCTGAGGGGTCAGTGACGGCGGGCGGCGCAATCGCCATTTCCCATCATTGCGCCAGCTACTTACAAAGAAATGCGCTTCACGACGAAGCATGAAATTCAGTGTAGCAGCTGTACCGAATTTTTCAAAACTGTGCTCAACACTACTTGCAACACTCAATTTTTCCCACAATGCTCCATAGAAAGGGAGTGCTGGGGGATTGCTAAAATAGGTATTACTACAGAACCCTCTGGTGGTTACTTACCTCCTAAAGGAAACAAGGTATTGGACATTTTGACAATTCTGCTTGCTGCACCTTCCTTTCCTCCTGACCGCAGGCATTTGAGCAGTGGAACTTCCTTTTTGCACATTACTGATGACTAGAGATGAGTGAATTTATTGAAATTCATTGTGTTCGATTTGTGAAATGTTTCAAAAATTTAGATTCGCATCAGAATCGATTCTACATAAATCAAATATGCTCCAATTAGTCCCAATTTTTTTTTTTATGTTTTGCTCCTTATGTAATCGCTTTCCCATTGTAGACAATGGGGGCATATCGCTGGCGGCGGGACCCGCACCGACACTTAAAATGTAGACCCGAAAGTTGTGGAGGACGCACAGCACATGCGCAGCCTCCCCCATTAATTTCTATAGGGCTGCCAAAAATAGCCGAGCTCTGGCTTGGCTATTTTCGTCCGCCCCGTGGAAATGAATGGGAGTGATGGCTACGCAAGTGCAGTCCAGTCCATCCAGTACTATGGAGAGAGCCCCTATTTTCTCAGATGGGAAAACCCCTTTAAACTCCTAAACGCAAATAATGTCAGTGTTAGCGAACAGTGGGGGAGATTTATCAAAGGAAAACTGGTTTAGCTGCCAATAGCAACGAATCCCATTCCACCTTTGATTTTCCAAAGGACCTCATAAAAATGAAATGTTGTGTGTTGCTTGCGTGTGTGTGTAGGGGGGTACTATCTCTTCTTAGAGAGAGAGCGCCTTAATCAGTGTGAGGAGACTTATAGGCCATACATGCTTCTCTGGAATTCTGGGAGGAAAGGGATGCAAATGAGCTCTTGACAAGCTTTGCCTCTAATGCCACCAGATGTAAGGCAGCTATCCTATAAGTCAATGTTCAGCTCTTTAAATAAGCCTTGAGACATGACTTGGATATTAAATAAGCCAGCACCTCATCTGCAGACAGCTGTTTCGGGAGCATGTATGGCCTATAAGTCTCCTCACGCTGATTAAGGCGCTCTTTCCCTAAGGAGAGATAGTACCCCTAACCCTGACAGGCCTCTCACCCTGTTAAGCCAGTACTCTCTGCTCTGCACTATTGAGGGGCAATCGCCCCAAAACAGCTGTCTGCAGATGAGGTGCTGGCTTATTTAATATCCAAGTCATGTCTCATTTAAAGAGCTGAACATTGACTTATAGGATAGCTGCCTTAAAGAGGACCTTTCACTGGTCCACAGTTTATCAGTTAAAGATATCTACATTGAGAGCGGCACCCAGGGATGTCCCTGCACTTACTTGTATCCCTGGGTGCCGCTCCGTTCGTCCTCTGTAGCCCCCGGTACCGGCGCTCCTGCTGCTGTAATTTTGCCTAGGGCGGAGACTTCTTCTTCTGCCCTGGGCGTCTCCTTCTCACAGGGCTGGAGCGCTGGCCAATCGCAGCGCTCAGCTCATATCCTGAATATGAGCTGAGCGCTGCGATGGCCAGCACTCCAGCCCTGAGAGAAGGAGACGCCCAGGGCAGAAGAAGAAGTCTCCGCCCCAGGCAAATTACAGCAGCAGGAGCGCCGGTACCGGGGCTACAGAGGACGAACGGAGCGGCACCCAGGGATACAAGTAAGTGCAGGGACATCCCTGGGTGCCGCTCTCAATGTAGATATCTTTAACTGATAAACTGTGGACCAGTGAAAGGTCCTCTTTAACTCTGGTGGCATTAGAGGCAGATCTTGTTAAGAGCTTATTTGCATCCCCTTCCTCTATATGTGTGTGTATGTATATATATATATATATATATATATATATATATATATATATATACAATTATATTATATTTATATTTTAGGCTACTTTTACACTTGCGTTTTAGTTTTCCGGTATTGAGATCCATCATAGGGGCTCAATAGTGGGGGCAGAAAAAAGGTTCAGTTTTGTCCCCTTTCATTGTCAATGGGGACAAAGCTGAACTGAACGGAATGCTCCAAAATGCATTCCGTTCTGTTTAGTTGCGTTCCCATACCGGAGAGCAAACCGTAACATGTTGTAGTTTACTTTCCGTCCTGGGATGCCGTGCATGACCCCCAATGCAAGTCAATGGGGACGGATCAGTTTTCTCCGATGAAATCTGCCACAATAGAAAACGGATCCGTCCTCCATTGACTTTCAGTGGAGTTCATGACGGATCTGTCTTGGCTATGTTAAAGATAATACAACCAGATTTGTTCATAACGGATGCAGGCCGTTGTAATGGAAGCGTTTTTGCTGAACCCTGCCGGATCCAGTAAAAAACGCTAGTGTGAAAGTAGCCTTAAAATAAAATAAAAAAGGCCCTTATTGGGGGCAGATGGTGTTTTATGAACTCGCACAATGTTATGGACAAAAACAGTGGCTTGTTGGGACCAAGCGTCTAAACATTATGCCTTAATGGGGCAGAATGCTTACCGATATTTATACACACAAGTATTAATTGTCAGAAGAAATAGTGGCTTGTTATAAACAAGCCTGGAAAAATTCTCCCTTTTAATTGGGAGCAGCAAAAGTAGGGTGTGGATGTGGAAAGGGTAGGGTAATAGTGCCACGTGGCCACAATAGTAGCAGCAGCACAGAATAGAACAGTAAGAGGATTAGCAGCAGGGAGTAACTGCTGCAGTGGTGGCAGCACTCATATGGTATGGAACATGATGGTAGGCAGGCTGTAACCATACATAGTTTGGAAGGCTGAAAAAAGACATCCATCTATCCATCTAGTTCAGCCTGTTATCTTGCGAGTTCATCCATACAGTACGGAATATGATGGAAGTTAGGGAGACAATGGCAGCAGCATGATGGTGACAGTATGAACCATGATTGTAGGCAAGAAGCCAGTGTCATTATTGTGGCAACACCAGCCATACAGTATGGAACATGATAGTAGGCAGGAAGAGAATGTCAGTGGAATGATAGCAGCAGTAGCAAGGGCAGATCTATTAATGGGCCTCAGCCAGAGGTGTAAATTCGCCATGCCTCGTTCACTTTGACAAAAAGGATGTTTTGTACACTGTCGAAGGACAACTTTGTCTATCAGTATGCCATCTCCCATGCTGAAAAACTTCTCCGAGATGACACTGGAAGCTAAGCAAGACAGTACAGGGAGAATATACTGGGCCAGTATTATGCCACTGTTCCAATCTGCCTGCCCAGAAGTCCATGAGGTCATGGAACACAGTTTGCACCAGAGAAAGGCCAGAGTCCAGTGAGGGCTGGACTTGGTTGTTCAGACAGTATGTCTCTGTTTGCTGATTTATGCCAGCCTGGCGTGGTGGATGGAAAAATTTCTAAATCATGTTGAATAATGCCAGTTAGCGCACATCATCAGCTCCCTAAAGGCAGAAGAATCCACTAAATGGTATGGCAGCAACTGCACCTCCAGCAACTTGGCCGGGTGAAAGTTAATCTTGCGCAGCGGCGGATTGCTGGACATGTAGATTTTTATGGTCACACATTCTGTATCAATGGCTGACGATGGAGCGGAGGAGCTGGAGTAAGCTAAGTAGGAGAAGCAGTAACTGAGGATGGCGATCATGACAAGGACACTGTACTGCATGTGAATGCAGCCTAGCTGCTGCTAAGGAAACCAGGGGAAGGAGGACACTCTATTGTCCCACTGGTAAGGGTGATGCCATTTCATGTGCTGCAAAATAGACCTGGTGCCTAGGTTATTTAACCACATCAGCCCCCCTAGCTTAAACACCCTTAATAACCAGGCCACTTTTTACAATTCTGCACTACGCTACTTTCACCGTTTATTGCTCCGTCATACAATTTACCACCCAAATGAATTTTACCTCCTCTTATTCTCACTAATAAAGCTTTCATATGGTGGTATTTCATTGCTGCTGACATTTTTACTTTTTTTGATATTAATCAAAAATGACCGAAATTTTTGAAAAAAAAAATGACATTTTTTTTACTTTCTGTTGTAATTTTTTTTTTTAAAACTACATTTCTATATAAATTTTTCTATAAATTTATTGTTCTACATGTCTTTGATAAAAAAAAAATCCAATAAGTGTATATTTATTGGTTTGGGTAAAAGTTATAGCGTTTACAACCTATGGTGCAAAAAAGTGAATTTCCGCATTTTGAAGCAGCTCTGACTTTCTGAGCACCTGTCATGTTTCTTCAGGTGCTAGAATGCCAGGATAGTATAAATACCCCCCAAATGACACCATTTTAGAAAGAAGACACCCCAAAGTATTCGCGGAGGGGCATGGTGAGTTCATGTATCATTTCATTTTTTTTCACAAGTTAGAGGAAAATGACACCTTCTGAGGAAAAAAAAAATAATAATAAAGTTTCCATTTCTGCTAACTTCTGGCAAAAAAAAATAAAAAATCTCCCACGGACTCACTATGCCCCTCAGTGAATACCTTGGGGTGTCTACTTTCTGAAATGGGGTCCCTTATTTGTGGGGTGTGTTTACTGTTCTGCAGTGGGGTAACTAGAGTTCTATGGGCCCCAGGGCAAACTTTAAATTGGGGCCCCCATGCCAAGACTCCACCCACGCCAAGACTCCACCCACTCCCGGTTTGAAAGTGTTGTAGTCGAATATTAAATAGAAGGAGATAGGAGTTTTAATTTTTTTTTTTGTGGACGGTAATGATGTCTGAAATCAGGGTGTGGGTGGGGCAGATGGATAGATGGATGATCAGTGGGCGGTAATAATAATGTCTGAAATCAGGATACGGGTGGGGCGGCTCATGGATGGATCATGAGTGAACAGCAATAATTTATTACCATCCACTGAGGATCCATCCATCCGTCGGCACCACCCCAGCCCTGATTTCAGACATTACTACCGTCCGTCTACTGAGACAATAATAATGTCTGAATTCAGGGGGTGTGGCGGAGGGATGGATGATCAGGGGACAAAATGGATGAATCATTGCATTACTTATACTACCTACCAGTCTATAGACCAGTCCAGCAGGCAGTGAGGCAGGAGAAGATGGTCCTGGAGTGCAGTACTTCTGCTGCAATGCCCAGCGCTCGTGCTCGCCCTTGGTTGGTGTCTGTCTAGTGACTTGGTTGGTTGGTCGGTCCTCTTCTTTCTTCCTCGCAGAATTGCGCCCTAAGCCCTCTAATCTGTGCTGGCACAGGCACTGCTGGGGGCGGGGTTCTTTTTAAATCTGCTCTGGCGGCGGGCTTTTGCTGCGCCTGCGCGCCTAGAGTCTACTCTCTTGATGTCAGAGAGACTCTCATCTCGCGGGAGCGGAGGGACGGGTCACGCGGCCGTGGTCATGTGGGTGTATTGTGGGCGTGTGTAGCTTGAGGGAGGGCCTGGCGGAGGAGCGGCAGCAGCTGCGTGAGGGAGGACGGTGCACACAGGCAGCGCAGGTGAATCAAGCACAGATCAGTTTCGCAGGGCCCGCCCGCCGTCGCAAGCACTTGCTGGCCTGCAGCGGGCCCCCCCCCTGCCGGGCCCGGTCGCAGTCGCACTCTCTGCGACCGCGATCGTTACGCCCCTGCTGTTCTGGCGTTTTGGGCGGGGCTAAATTGTGAGCATCCCTGTAAAACCTAAAGGTACTCGTTGGAATTTGGGCCCCTTTGCGCACCCAGGCTGCAAAAAAGTGTCACTCATGTGGTATCTCCGTACTGAGGAGAAGTAGGGCAATGTGTTTTGGGGTGTATTTTTACATATACCCATGTTGGGTGAGAGAAATATCTCTGTAAATTGACAACTTTGTATAAAAAAATTAAAAAGTTGTCAGTTTACAGAGAGATTTCTCACACCCAGCATAAGTATATGTAAAAATACACCCCAAAACACATTGCCCTACTTCTCCTGAGTACGGCGATACCACATGTGTGACACTTTTTTGCAGCCTGGGTGCGCAAAGGGGCCCAAATTCCAATGAGTACCTTTAGGATTTCACAGGGCATTTTTACGCATTTAGATTCCAGACTTCTTCTCACGCTTTAGAGGGCAGTATAAATATCCCACATGTGACTCCATTTTGAAAAGAAGACGACCCAAAGTATTCCGTGAGGGGCATGGCGATTTCATAGAATATTTTTTTTTGGCACAAGTTAGCGGAAATTGATTTTTTTTTTTTGTTATAGTTTTTTTTCTCACAAAGTCTCCCTTTCCGCTAACTTGTGACAAAAAGTTCAATTTTTCATGGACTCGCTATGCCACTCAGCAAATACCTTGGGGTGTCTTCTTTCCAAAATGGGGTCATTTGTGGGGTATTTGTACTGTTCTGGCATTTTGAGTGGGGCTAAATTGTGAGCAGCCCTGTAAAACCTAAAGGTAGTTACTCGTTTGAATTTGGGCCCCTTTGCGCACCCAGGCTGCAAAAAAGTGTCACTCATGTGGTATCGCCGTACTCAGGAGAAGTAGGGCAATGTGTTTTGGGTGTATTTTTACATATACCCATGTTGGGTGAGAGAAATATATCTGTAAATTGACAACTTTGTATAAAAAAATTAAAAAGCGATATTTCTCACACAAACTATGGGTATATATAAAAATACACCCCAAAACTCATTGCCCTACTTCTCCTGAGTACGGCGATACCACATGTGTGACACCTTTTTTCAGCCAAGATGCGCAAAGGGGTCCAAATTCCCATGAGTACCTTTAGGATTTCACATGGCATTTTTACGCATTTGGATTCTCACGCTTTAGGACCCCTAAAAGGCCAGGGCAGTATAAATACCCCACATGTGACCCCATTTTGGAAAGAAGACACCCCAAGGTATTCCGTGAGGGGCATGGCGAGTTCAGAGAAAAAAAAAAATTTTGGCACAAGTTAGCGGAAATTATTTTTTTTTTTATAAAGTCTCATTCCACTTACTTGTGACAAAAAATAAAATTTTACATGAACTCACCATACCCCTCACGGAATACCTTGGTGTGTCTTCTTTCTAAAATGGGGTCACTTGTGAGGTGTTTGTACTGCCCTGGCATTTGAGGGTCTCCGCAATCATTACATATATGGCCAGCATTAGGAGTTTGTGCTATTCTTATATCCGTTCAGCTTCTGGGCTGAAAAAAATAAAAATAAATGAACGGCACAGATTTTTTCATTCGCATGGATCAATGTGGATGAAAAAATCTCTGCCAAAATCAGTGACTGCGGTAGGCTGGGCGCTAGCTACCTAACAAGTAGCTAACTAACTGGCGGTGATAAGGGACCCTTATGCCCCATTCACACGTCCGCAATTCTGTTTGCGGAATAGAATTGCGGACCCGTTCATTTCTATGGGGACAGACTTTGTCCCGCTCGGATCCGGAATTGCGGGTCTGCACTTCCGTTCCACAAAAATATAGAACATGTCCTATTATTGTCCGCAATTACAGACAAGAAAAGGCATTTTCTATATAGTTCTGGCAATATGCGGATCTGCAAAATGCGGAAAGCACATTGCCGGTGTCCGTTTTTTGCGGATCCGCAAAACACATATTGACATGTGAATGGAGCCTTACAGGGGGGTGATCAGGGAGTCTATATGGGGTGATCAGGGGTTAACAAGGGGTTAATAAATGACGGGGGGGGGGGGTGTAGTGTGGTGCTTGGTGCTACTTTATATCTACCTGGTCCTCTGGTGGTCGATCCCAGCAAATGGGACCACCAGAGGACCAGGTAGCAGGTATATCAGACGCTGTTATATATCAGACGCTGTTAACAAAACAGCGTCTGATATACCTGTTTGATTTAATTTATTTAACTTCTACAGCCTGCCAGCGATTGATCATCGCTGGCAGGCTGTAGCATAACTTCCGAGCTGCAAACTGCTGTGAACGCGCGCGAGACGCGAGAGGACGCGCTGATGTGCCCGCAAATGCGCAGTGCGCACCATCGGGGCACTCGCATGTAGTTGTAGTACAGCCTGCCAGCGCTGATCGCGCGCTGGCAGGCTGTATAAGTTAGAAAAAAACACATATCAGACGCTGTTTTATGAACAGCGTCTGATATGCCTGCTTTCTTCTCCTCTGGTGGTCCCTTTGCTTGGGACCACCATAGGGAAAAAAAAAAAGTGTGCACCAATCACCACACACTACCCACCCCGTCACTGATTAACCCCTGATCACCCATGTCACCCCCCCCCCGGTCACTGATCACCCACTATAAGGCTCATTCAGACGTCCTCATTAAAACACGGACACCGGCAATCTGATTTTCCCATTTTGCAGATCCGCACATTGTCAGAGCTATATAAAAAATGCCTTTTCTTGTCCGCAATTGCGGACAAGAATAGGACATGTTCTATATTTTTGCGGATCCGGAAGTGCGGATCCGCAATTCCGGATCCGAGCAGGACAAAGTCTGTCCCCATAGAATTGAATGTATCCACAATTCCGTTCCACAAAATTTGGCGGAACAGAATTGCGGATGTGTGAATGAGGCCTAAGGGTCCCTTAGCGATCGCAGCTTTACAGCTTTCCCCTCTTTTTTTTTTTTTTTTTTTGCACATTTTTTTGAGATTTTTTAATCCACATTGATCAAAGTGAATGAAGAAATCTGTGACGTTCATTTTTTTTCTTTCAGCCCAGCGGCTGAACGGAAAAAAAAATTCTCATTACCCGTATGCTCAATATAAGGAGAATAGCAAAAACTCCTAATTCTGGCCATACGGGTAATGATTGCGGAGACCCTCAAACGCCAGAGTAGTGGAAAAACCTCACGAGTGACCCCATTCTAGAAGGTAGACACCCCAAGGTATTCGCTGAGGGGCATAGTGAGTTTCTGGAAGTTTTTATTTTTTGACACAAGTTAGCGGAAAATGAAATTTTTTGGAAAAAAAATAAAAATTCCATTTCCGCTAACTTGTGACAAAAAATAAAAAATTCCATGAACTCACTATGCCCCTTAGTGAATACCTTAGGGTGTCTACTTTCCGAAATGGGGTCATTTATGGGGTGTTTCTACTGTCTGGGCATTGTAGTACGTCAGGAAACAGGACAGGTGCTCAGAAAGTCAAAGTGCGGAAACTCACTTTTTTGCACCATAGTTTGTAAACCCTATAACTTTTACCCAAACCAATAAATATACACTTATTGCATTTTTTTTAATCAAAGGCATGTAGAACAATAAATTTAGAGAAAAATTTAAATTGAAATATATTTTTACAACAGAAAGCGAAAAATGTTGTTTTTTTGCAAAAATTTCATCAAAAAAAGTTAAATATCAAAAAAAGTGAAAATGTCAGCAAGAATGAAATACTACCAAATGAAAGCTCTATTAGTGAGAAGAAAAGGAGGTAAAATTCATTTGGGTGATAAGTTGTATGACCGAGCAATAAACGGTGAAAGTAGTGTAGTGCAGAATTGTAAAAAGTGGCCTGGCCATTAAGGGGGTTTAAGCTAGGGGGGCTGAGGTGGTTAAACACAGATGCGCAATTACTGTATATGTCACTTTCCTTCTACAAGCACACTAGTATTGACAATTTACTTTGGTAATAATTCAAATTAGTAGTAAATGTGTTTGAACTACATGGTCTGCATCTGTGGGGAGGGGTGAACAAAGATGTATTTGTGGCAGTCCTGCAGCCTGTGTAAACTCTGCAGGCAGGTAGCACCTGTCAGGTCCATGTGCCACTAAGCGGGCACCTCCTCAGGCACCTATAACAGTCTCAGTGCTGACTTCTTTTCACCCCTCTTCCTTGATGTGCGTGTATGGAGGAGGTGAAGCCCTTAACTGCGCAGGAATTATTTACCTTGGAAGCAGAACACTGCAACATCTCTAGTGATTTATGACTGTGACTCAGATCTGTAAATTTCATTCTTAACTCTTACATGCTGGGGTTGCTTCTGAGGCTGCTGCTATTGTTCTGTACAGGGGGCAGCTTCAGTTGTGTGACTTGTATCAGCCACCTTGCCCACACCCACACAAGATGGGAAGGGGGGCACACAATCTGCAAGAAGTCCTGTGGAGGAGGGGGACCTGTCTCCTCCCTGCCCCCAACATCGCCCTGCTACATCCTATCTCCTCCCTGCCCCCAACATCGCCCCTGCCACCTCCTGTTTTCCTTCCTGCCCCCAACATCGCCCCTGCCACCTTGTGTCTCCATTATGCCCACGGCGAGAACAGCCAGTTCTTGGGATTCGGCATAAGCCAGAAAGCGGACGAATCCCATTACAGACTATGGGGTACGGCGGTATGCAACTGTGCCGGATCAAGGATGCTGCAGATGGGAACAAGGTTGCACAAGTACAGTGGGATTCTGAATTCCAAGCAATTTCCCGAGCTAGGAAAAAGAGAAGTGGTATCACATGAACGGAGCGCTCTGTGATTGGCTGCTGTGCCACATGACAGCAGAAAGTGGAAGTTACCGGAGAGGAGCAGCAGGTACAGGTGAGGTGACTTTATACACAGCATATATAATACTGTATGCCGTGATATGAGGGATGGTGCATTATCAGCCTCTCTTAGGCTCTTCACACTACCGTTTCTCTTTTTCGGTATTGAGATCCGTCATAGGGTCTCAATAGCGGAGAAAAACACTTCTGTTTTGTCCCCATTCATTGCTAATGGAGACAAAACGTAACTGAACAGAAAAGAATGCTCCAAAATGCGTTCCACTCTCATACTGAAGAGCAAACTTCAGCATGCTGCTGTTGTCTTTCTATTATGGGATGCGGAGCAAGACGGATCCCACATTGCAAGTCGATGGGGATGGATCCATTTAAAGAGGACTTTCATCAGGGTAAAAAATGTGTACTAAGTATGCTGACATGTAGAGCGGCGCCCAGGGATCTCCCTGCACTCACTATTATCCCTGGGCGCCGCTCCATTCGCCCGGTATAGGCTCCAGTATCTTCTGGGACTTGGTTCTACTAGGGGGAGCCTAGTACACTTGGTTATAGTAGGCGTAGTTTTTTTTTTCTCCCAGGTTGTGAGCTGAGCGCTGCGATTGGCCAGCGCTACAGCCTGGGATACGCCTACTATAACCAAGTGTACTAGGCTCCGCCTAGTATAACCAAGTCCCAGAAGATACTGGAGCCTATACCGGGCGAATGGAGCGGCGCCCAGGGATAATAGTAAGTGCAGGGAGATCCCTGGGCGCCGCTCTACATGTCAGCATACTTGGTACACGTTTTTTACCCTGATGAAAGGTCCTCTTTAACTCTGACACAATAGAAAATGGATCCGTCCCCTATTGACTTGCAGTGGAGTTCATGACGGATCTGTCTTGGGTATGTTAAAGATAATACAGCAAGATCCGTTTATAAGGGATGCAGATGGTTGTATTATCAGTAACGAAGGCGTTTTTGCTGAGCCCTGCCAGATCTAGCAAAAACGCTAGTGTGAAAGTCGCCCTATAACTTTGCCACATTTAAAAGGAAAGCTCCCCATTCTGTATATTGCTAGGTTCCACTCTCTTAATGGGACCCTATACATTAACAAACGCTAAGGCCCTATTCACACATCCGCAATGTAGTCCGCATGTATTCCGCAATTTTGCGGAATACATGCGGACCCATTGACTGTGAATGGGGCCGGGAAAGATGCGGAGAGCACACACTGTGCTCTCCGCATCCGATTTTGCGGAGCGCGCCGCCGATTTTCCGGTCCGCGGCTCTGCAAAAAAAATAGAGCATGTCCTATTCTTGTCCGCAATTGCGGACAAGAAGAGGCATTTTCTATGGAGTCCGGGCAATGTGCGGTCCGCAAAAATGCGGAATGCACATTGCCGGTGTGTCCGTGTTTTGCGGATCCGCGGCTCCGTGGATCCGCAAAACACTTGCGGATGTGTGAATAAGGCCTAAGGACTTGTAGAGCTGGTCACCCCCTATGTATTTTTAATGCAGGACTGTCCCCTGTCATTATACAAAGTCAGAGTGGAGAGCTGCTGCAAAGAGTGACTACCACTGGAGGGTATCACGTGATCACTCTGATGCCTATGGGTTTCAGGTGTATTCCTGGGAAATTGGTGATTTTTATCATATGCAAATAAGCTGTTTGGTGCAATTAGGGCGTCCCTGTGTTACCAAAGCCTCTGCTCCTTATTGTGTCGAGTGCTGCCCCCCAGCTCTCAATGACTGGTTCCGCCAGGGCAAGCATCATGGCTGTACTGTGCATGCGCCAATTCCATAACACATCTCCCCTGCCTACTGAAGGGTGGGTGTTTTGGTGTAATGCTGACACCCTTATTTCACCAAACCGCTGATTTGCATGTCAGAAACCAGCACCGATCAGGATAGGGGAAAAAGCGTTAGAATCAGGGGACTAGAGCACATGTGACACTTGATTTGGATTACCATGGAGGTATGTGGTGACAGATTTTACATGAGCCTGACCACTGGCATCCTTACCCATCTTGAGATTGCGGCATTATCCGTACACTTATTCTCAAACCTACAGGTCATACAGTTATGGCATATCCAACCAATTTAAAGGGGTTGTCTTGTCACCCATTTAATGCGGGAACCTGAGCAGAAATCAGCTGATCCCTCAAAGTCAGACTCCTAGGTGAGGCTGAAAATATACAAGTAATATTTTTGTTTATGCTAGTGGTAGAGTGGGCCCCCAAAATAAATTCCACTGGTGGGCCCTAGGCACCCCAGTCCAACACTGGTAGGACTAGTCACAGATCGTCAGCCAGGCTATCAGGTATGGAACTTCTAGGACTGCAGTTCCTGTGCCTCATAATTCATTGTCCCTACTTGCTGTGCCTTTCCCAGCAGGCAGGAGTGATGCAGTGATATCCTGCAGCTCCTGGGCTGAGTAGAGGAGTGAATTAATCATTCCCCTTGCCTGTTAGTGTGGAAATGAGGTGATAATTATAACTGACAAATTAAATTTTATTTAACTCACAGGGGCTTCTCTAATACTAACAGGCTCGGACTGGCCCACAGGCGTACAGATGAATCCCCCGGTGGGCCCTAATCTCCCACCCCCTGCACAAGTGGCATATAAGGGTCCTTTCACACTTGCGTTCTGAGGATCCGGCAGGCACTTCCGTCCCGCCTGATCCGTCAGAACGCAAGTCGCCTGAAGCATTAGAAGACTGATCAGGATCCTGATCAGTCTTCGAATTGCTTTCAGTTTACTATGGCAGCCAGGACGCTACTAGCGTCCTGGTTGCCATAATAGGAGCGGGGGAGCGGCATACTTACATTCCGTGCGGCTCCCGGGGCGCTCCAGAATGACATCAGAGCGCCCCATGCGCATGGATCACGTGATCCATGCGATCACGTGATCTATGCACTGGGGCGCCCTGCCGTCATCCTGAGCGTCCCGAAGCCGCACGGAATGTAAGTATGCTGCTCGCCCGCTCCCTCTACATTTTACCATGGTAACCAGGACTTTAGCGTCCTGGCTGCCATGGTAACCGGTCAGAAAAGCTAAATGTCGGATCCGGCAATGCGCCGAACGACGTTTAGCTAAGGTCGGATCCGGATTAATGCCTTTCAATGGGCATTAATTCGGATCCGGCCTTGCGGCAAGTGTTCGGATTTTTGGACGGAACAAAAAGCGCAGCATGCTGCGGTATTTGCTGCGTCCAAAAAACGTTCCGGTCCTGAACTGAAGTCATCCTGATGCATCCTGAACGGATTTCTCTCCATTCAGAATGCATGGGGATGATCCTGATCAGGATTTTTCCGGCATAGAGACCCGACGACAGATCTCTATGCCGTAAAACAAAAACGCCAGTGTGAAAGGGCCCTAACACAGTAGACTTACTGCACTACATAAATATATTCGGTGTACAGCACCTCACCCGGCCTATGTTCATATAAAAAAAACTTGAGCTGCCAGTGTGCTCTTCTCTTCAGGACCTACCTTCTCAAACTTGCTGCAGGGACCCTCATATTCAATCATCTGGTAGCATCTTGCTGCTGTGTGAGCTGGTAATATTTAAATGTATCTGCACGGTGGGCCCCCAAAATAAATTTTACTGGGGAGTGTGGCCCAGCAGTCCTCCCGACTCTGGCCTTGTGACCCGTCGACCCAGGGGTTACGGCGTCCCCCAATGTCTCGGCTAGCACCTAGCCCATGGCCCCTCAGCCAACACGGTCAATTCAGTCAAAAAATAAAAAAGCTATGGCTCTCAGAATATGGAGACACTAAGGCTGCATTCACACGGGCGAGTTTTCTGCGCGGGTGCAATGCGTGATGTGAACGCATTGCACCCGCACTGAATCCGGACTCATTCATTTCTATGGTGCTGTACACATGAGCATTGATTTTCACGCATTACTTCTGCGTTGCGTGAAAATCGCAGCATGCTCTATATTCTGCGTTTTTCACGCAACGCCACAGCCGGATTCAGTGCGGGTGCAGTTTCTACAATGGGGTAATTTATTAGGAGTTTCCACTATGTAAGCCCCCGCAAAGTGACTTCCGACCTGAACTAATCTTTAAAAAGTGGGTTTTGGAAATTTTCTTAAAAATTTTAAGAATTGCTTCTAAAATTCTAAGCCTTCTAACGTCCTAAAAGAAATAAAATGACATTTACAAAATTATGCCAACATAAAGAAGACATATGGGGAATGTTAAGTAATAAATATTTTATGAGGTATCACTTTCTGTTTTAAAAGCAGAAAAATTGAAATTTAGAAACTTGCGAATTTTTCTAAATTTTTGGTAAATTTAATTGGGTGCTGTGGATAGCAATACTTCTTTGGCCTTCTATAAGACGTGGGATCCTTGGATTCAGTTTCGTGCGTCAGCGGCCCTCTCGGCCTGGGTGTCCTCGGGGGTTCTTCTCTCGGGAACTTCATGAGCTACGTGCCTTGTATTGTACTTTAGAATACCTGCCTGGTTTCTTTCCCCCTTCCTTCCCTTCCCCTGTTCCTTGTGTGTCATCCCGTCCTGTGGTGTTCTTTCTTTTTGTTGTTATATATATATATATATATATATATATATATACATATATACCTGGGATTCTTCTAGGCCTACCTGTTCATTTTTTTGCTCTTCTTGCAGCAGACTATCATAGACGTTTCCACAAGGAGAGCACTTATATGTTAGTTATTTTCTACTATGAGTCACCATTGTATGTGCTTTGGTGTTTATTACTGTGACCATATGATGCATCCGATATATTTACTTGAATATGTATCTTTGTTTGGCGAATCTATTGAAACCCTTGCCTTAATAAAATCTTTTTGAACCATACATTTTTGGTAAATTTGGGATTTTTTTCATAAATAAAGGTGAAATATATTGACTCAAATTTATGACCGTCATGAAGTACAATGTGTCACGAGAAAACAATCTCAGAATGGTTTGGATAAGTTAAAAGCGTTCCAAAGTTATTACCACATAAAGTGACACATGTCAGATTTGCAAAATTAGACGTAGTCACGAGGGCATCAATGACCCTTGGTCATGAAAGGGTTAATAGTACAGAATTTTTCTAAATGTATATACCACAATGTGCTATTATTACTTGTTGTAGACCACAAGCTAGGAAAACTGTTGGATCCTTGGTTAACTTTGATGCCATTTTATTATATATTCTAGTTAACATTTTGAATACCTGTGTGTATGATGATTATGTACAAGGCACCGAGCCTTCCAATGCTGGATTCCAAGGTTTGAATATGACCAAGGACATTTGCATGGTGTTTGTATGTTCTCCATGTGTTTGCGTTGGTTTCCTCCAGGTACTTCTGTTTCCTTCCACACTTCAAAGACATACTGATAGGAATCTTATATTGTGAGCTTTATTGGGGACAACGAGTGATGATAATGTCTGTAAAGCTCTGCGGAATATGTCAGCACTAATATAAGTGAGTAAAATAAATGTTTTTATTTTTTTATTTTAGTGACACAGCAGTGTTATTCTGACATGTCTACTATGGATGTACATGTAAAGCCATGTGAGACCACAGAACAAGATGTATGCTTGAATGATATAATTGTAACTTCCTCACAAAAGTAAGCTCTTTATAAATCTTAGACTTATATATTTTATTTAATTGCAAATCTCTGATGTTTAAAGATCTCTCAATTTAAATAGTAGGACTTTAGCAGCAAATGTATTCTCAATAAGGGAAAAAAATGCACCAAGAAGGCGCTGTTGGAATCAAATTAAACTTTGTGTGAATGCAATGAGGATATATGTAAGTGATTAATTACAACATTGGCGTGAAAGGATAAGTCCATAGGGAAAAACTGTAAATTTGACAGGAGTCTCTAGTATCCTATTAGGCTACCTGGATACACGTTGAGAAACAACTGGGCATGGAGGCATAGAGGTTCTGTATGGAAGCTAGGCCTGTAGATCTGGCACACTTATAGGTTGCTGAAGCTGGTGAACCAGTTGGTCCCATAAATGCTCAATAAGCGATAAATCTGGTGACCAGACAGGCCAAGGGCAATCTAGAGGAGACATTCCTGGGAAAGGTCTTTGTGTGTGTGTGTGGGGGCAACCATTATCCTGCTGAAAAATGCCAGTTGGAAGTCCTGACATGAGAGGCAACACATGTGGCCCTAGGATGTCCTTCACATATCACTGGGCTGTTAGCCTTCCTCATATCTCTACTAGGGGTGACTGATAAATGCAATGGCTCCACAGATCTTCACACCAGCAGTTGGGCAGTGTGTCTCTTCAAAGCCAAGGAGGATTGAAGCGGCCACCACAAGACCTCCATACTTGAAACTGAACGTCGTCTGATCCAAAACTGAACTAAGATTTGTCGTTAAAGACTATACGGTTCCAGGTTTAGGTTTCTCATTCACAACGCCACTTAAAATAAAGGTAATGGTGCCTGGCTATTAATGGCAAGACATGTAATGGTGCCATGACACAAAATTTCCTTTTGCTATAAGTATGTAATGAAGAAGGTGTCGCCCATGTCAGGATGGTTGACAATTAAACTGTGGGAACTGCTCATGCTTGTTGGCAGCTCAAATGATCCACTCTACTGGAGGTCGGTCTGGAGCCCGTTGCTATATGTCTGTACCCTAATGCTTCCAACCCCTCCTAACAGTTAGGTCAGAATGGCTTAGATGGTGGGCAGTTCGTCAAAAATACACCCTGCTTCTTTCAGTCCAATGATCTGCCAAGTGCATCATAGAGGCTTGTCTTCCAGTCAACAGTTTCTCACCAAGAATTACACTGCCCAAAAGTAGCCTCTGAGAACCTTTTTATAAGGCAGTGGGAGAAGCACTCACTTTTACACCCTCTTGTGATAGGATACAAGTCAGAACACACTTGTAAACATTTACATATCTGAGATATATATGCATGCAGAGTTTTGCAGCAATTGTAAATTTTTATCTAGTTTTTTTTTATTTATTATCAGTGTGTATAAATTTAATTTTATGATCAATTGTTTTTTTTTTCTTTAACACACTTGTCTCAGTGTTTTTTTTTTTTGTACCAGATAATTGTATGTGCCTTCAGATTATATTGTCATTTTATTATACATATACCAGAAGTGTAGAACTCAGTGTATAGTTGGCCCACTTGCCCAACTATACAACTATAGTTGAGTTACTACTAGCTTGATTGTTCTATTTTATTTCCTACTGTACAATATTTAATTGTTTTTATTTGAAATATTACAGCAAAGAAGATATGGTGCATGAGCAGTCAACAACAAATCCTGCACCGTCTGACGCTGAAAATGAAGGTCCACGTGGGGATAAAAAGAAGGTTGAGGCGGACATTGCTCATTGTGATGGTATGACCGCAGCACCCTCCTGCTGCCACATATCTAGACACTCTGCTTTACGGTTTCCTGAAATGCGCTTGTTGTATGGGGAGGGGATATTTAGCTGTCTGTTATCTCCGGCAGTGTATGTATCTTCTAGGCTACCTTCACATCAGCGTTTTACTTCATGTTTTGAGATCCAGCAGAGGATCTCAAAACCTGAATTAAAAGGATCTGTTCCACTTAATACATTCTGATGATTCTGTTTCGGCCGGATCCGGTTGTATTAAATCAAAACTGAACAAACCTGATCAGGCATGAAAATCATTGTAAGTCAATTGACGTCTCTGTAACAAAAAAAAAACAAAAAAACAACCAGGCACCATTGACTTACATTGATTTTCATGGTTTGTTCAGTTTTGCAAACCGGACACAAAAACGCTGCTGCTTGCAGTGGTTTTGTGTGCGGCCCCAAAAGACAACTGAACTGAATTGATGCATCCAGATTAGTGTTGAGCAAACTTGCGCTTTGCAAGTTTGGTGTTCGGATTATCTAAGAATTCCGTAATGGATTCCGTTACCATGGACCATAACGGAATTCTATGACGGCATGCACCACGGAAGCCTATAAGAGGCATTCCATATTGCATTCCATCATAATAGAAATGTGGTAAAACGTAAAAAAATAAAAATAAAAAATTGGTATCTTTGTAATGGTGCTGACCAGCAGAATAAAGGGAACATGTCATTTTTTGCCTATGGCATATGCTGCAATGAAAAAAAAAAAAAAAGCAGTTGCTGCCTTTTCTTTATAGTGCTTCCCGGAAAATAATATAAAAAGTGATCAAAAGGTCATTTATACCCCAAAACAGAACCAATGAAACGAATGATAATGGCAACTCATCCTGCAAAAAAAATAAACGCTCATACATTTATCGAGAGATAAATAAAAAAAATGAATGGTCATCAGAAAACAGCTGTACCCCAGAGGATGTTTAACCACTACCCGACCACCTAACGCAGGGATGCGTCCTGTGGGCGGCCGGGTTATTCCTCCTTGATGCATCGGCGGCAGTGAAGTTATATTACAGCCTGCCAGCGATGATCATTCGCTTGCAGGCTGTAGATGTAAAATAAAAAGCATCAAATAGGTATATCAGACGCTGTTTTGTTAACAGCGTCTGATATACCTGCTACCTGGTCCTCTGGTGGTCCCATTTACTTGGATCGACCACGAGAGGACACAGGCAGCTCTGTAAGTAGCACTACACTACACTACCCCCCCCCCCCCTTCCTGTCACTTATTAACCCCTGATCACCCTATATAGACTCCCTGATCACCCCCCTGTAAGGCTCCATTCAGACGTCCATTTGTGTTTTGTGGATCAATGGATTCACGGATCCGCAAAACACGGACACCAGCAATGTGCTTTCCGCGGATCCGCACATTGCCAAAACTATATAGAAAATCCCTATTCTTGTCCGCAATTGCGGCCAAAAATTGGACATGTTCTATATTTTTGCGGAACGGAAGTGCGGATCCGCAATTCCGGATCCCAGCGGGACAAAGTCTGTCCCCATAGAAATGAATGGGTCCGCAATTCCGTTATGCAAAATAAGGAACAGAATTGCGGACGTGTGAATGGGGCCGAAGGGTCCCTTATCACCGCCAGTTAGTTAGCTACTTGTTAGGTAGTTAGCGCCCACTGCACCGCAGTCACTGATTAGTCGCTGATTAGCATCATCGCTGTCGCTAATCAGCACTAGTACTATATAGTATCTGTAAGTGATCAAGACTGATCGCAATCAGATCTATATCAGTACATTACGGTCACCTCTCTCTACAAAAAACGCAGTGTTCGCCCGATCAGGCCTGATCTTGTGCGCACAATTGCGTTCAGTCCGCCCCACCGCAGTGTCAGAATTTTTTTTTTTCTGATCACTGCAAAAACACTGTAAAATCGCTGCGGCGCTATAAAGATCACTTTTAAAATTTTGGGATCTTTATTAGTGATCGCAGCTTTGCTTCGCAAGCACTCCTATGTCCTTTCCCCTATTTATTTTTTTTTGCACATTTTTGACAGAGATTTTTTCATCCACATTGATCGATGCGAATGAAAAAATCTGTGCCGTTCATTTTTTTTTTTTTCAGCCCAGAGGCTGAACGGAAAAAAAAATCTCATTACCCGTATGCTCAATATAAGGAGAATGGCAGAAACTCCTAATGCTGGCCATACATGTAATGATTGCGGAGACCCTCAAATACCAGGGCAGTATAAATACCTCACAAGTAACCCCATTTTAGAAAGAAGACCCCCCCCCCCCCCCAAGGTATTCCGTGAGGGGCATGGCGAGTTCATAGAAGATTTTTTTTTTGGCACAAGTTAGCGGAAATTTTTTTATTTTTTTTTTTCTTGCAAAGTCTCATATTCCGCTAACTTGTGACAAAAAATAAAATTTTACATGAACTCGCCATACCCCTCACGGAATACCTTGGGGTGTCTTCTTTCTAAAATGGGGTCACTTGTGGGGTATTTATACTGCCCTGGCATTTTAGGGGCCCCTAAAGCGTGAGAAGTAGTTTGGAATCCAAATGCATAAAAATGCCCTGTGAAATCCTAAAGGTATTCATTGGAATTCGGGCCCCTTTGCGCATCTTGGCTGCAAAAAAGTGTCACTTATGTGGTATTGCCGTACTCAGGAGAAGTAGGGCAATGTGTTTTGGGGTGTATTTTTACATATACCCATGCTGGGTGTGAGAAATATCTCTGTAAATGACAACTTTTAAAAAAAATTTATACAAAGTTGTCAATTTACAGAGATATTTCTCTCACCCAGCATGGGTATATGTAAAAATACACCCCAAAACACATTGCCCTACTTCTCCTGAGTACGGCGATACCACATGTGTGACACTTTTTTGCACCCTAGGTGCATAAAGGGGCCAAAAGTCCAACGAGTACCTTTAGGCTTTACAGGGTTGCTCACAATTTAGCCCCACCCAAAATGCCAGAACAGTAAACACACCCCACAAATGACCCCATTTTGGAAAGAAGACACCCCAAGGTATTTGCTGAGGGGCATATTGACTCCATGAAAGGTTAAACTTTTTGTCACAAGTTAGCGGAAAGAGAGACTTTGTGAGAAAAAAGTCAATTTCCGCTAACTTGTGCCAAAAAAAAATTCTTTTATGAACTCACCATGCCCCTCACGCCCCTTGGGGTGTCTTCTTTCCAAAATGGGGTCACATGTGGGGTATTTATACTGCCCTGGCATTTTAGGGGCCCTAAAGTGTGAGAAGTCTGGAATCCAAATGCCTAAAAATGCCCTCCTAAAAGGTACTCATTGGAATTTGGGCCCCTTTGCGCACCTAGACTGTAAAAAAGTGTCACACATGTGGTATTGCCATACTCAGGAGAAGTAGGGCAATGTGTTTTGGGGTGTATTTTTACATATACCCATACTGTGTGTGAAAAATATCTCTGTAAATAACAACTTTAAAAAAAAATATTATACAAAGTTGTCTATTTACAGAGATATTTCTCTCACCCAGCATGGGTATATGTAAAAATACACCCCGAAACACATTGCCCTACTTCTTCTGAGTACGGCGATACCACATGTGTGACACTTTTTTTTGCAGCCTAGGTGCGTAAAGGGGCCGAAAGTCCAATGAGTACCTTTAGGCTTTACAAGGTTGCTCACAATTTAGCCCCGTCCAAAATGCCAGAACAGTAAACACACCCCACAAATGACCCCATTTCGGAAAGTAGACACTCAAAGGTATTCACTGAGGGGCATAGTGAGTCCGTGGGAGATTTTTATTTTTTTTGCCAGAAGTTAGCAGAAGTGGAAACTTTATTATTTTTTTCCTCAAAGTGTCATTTTCCGTTAACTTGTGGCATTTTAGAGTCAAGTTTTAGCAAGTTTTTAAGTTCAACACTGAGGGATTTAAGTTCACCTAATGTAGCATCTCTGGTTCATCTCATAGCCATTCTCTGAAGTTGTTTAATATGGGTTAATTAATCAAATACTTGTTTAGCTTTCTCTTTCTTAAAGGAGTTTTCCGAGAATGTGATACTGATGGCCTATCCTTCTGTGAGCACCGCTGCCTTCTTACAGCTTACAAAGCACAGCGCCGTACATTGTATCACTTGAATGGGTCTAGGATGCTCCTAGGCCATGTGACAGATGAATATGTCGTCACTCGGCTAGGAAAAGCAGAGAGAAGGCTGCAGGGCTCACAGGAGCACCGCTTTCTCAAGTAGCTGATCAGCGGGGGGCCCCGGGTGTCATATCCCCACCGATCAGATACTGTTGACCTACCCTGAGCATAGGTCATCAGCATCAAAATCCCAGAAAACCCCTTTAAGGAAAGAGCATAGGGAAATCAACTCTCCTCTAATAAAAGCTTTGTGAGTTTCCCTTAGGTTCTGCAAGTTGGTCTGACCATTATCACAGAGAGAGATAATTCAACTAGTTTATGTGTTAGACGTTTGCACTAGCAGGTGACCTGAGAGCAAGTTCATTTAATCTCCAACAGAGATCCCTATGTAGTAAATCTTTTAAGTGAAGAAGAAGGCTAATAGGGGAGTAATCAGAAATTACACGTGTGCCGATAAAGAGGTTAGAGCAGAGATGCCTGTAACAGTGGTTGCTGATCATCAATGTTTCCTTACTTACCGCCCTGCCTCGGGCTCTGTTAATCAGTTGCTGGTATTTCCCCATTCACCGCCACAGGCCTGGGCTCTGTCCTTGCAGGCAACCTCCTTTCTGGAATCAGCTCCACGGTTTCCTTCCAGCCCTGGGTACAGCATGCTTTCCACCCTGTTCTCTGTAGCACTTCCTTAAGTGCCAGCACGTGTTACTTCCTGCAATTAGTGGGTTTAGCACATGTGTTTTTTTTACTTACTAATACTAGCCCTCTTGCACCCATATAAGTGTTCCAGTCCCCTTCCCAGGTGCCTGAGCGTCAAAGTTCATTGTGTCCTGCAAAGGTTTCTGTTGTCTGTGCTGGTGGTCCTAAATACCTGATCATTGCTTGTGTTTCTGGACTCTGCTACCACCGGTTTGATCCTTACCTGCTCTGTCTCTACTGTTGCTGACCTGGATTGCCGACCCTGTGCTGACCCACTGCTTGTTTGACTTCACCTCTGCCTCATCCTTCAGCCCTACACTATCGCTCCTGGTTACGACTCGGCCTGCTGAGTATGACTGTACTTCTGGTTCCTTGCACTTGTACCCCCTGGTCCGCCTGGACCAGCTGCCTCGTGTGCCAATCCTTCTCAAGAGGTAGTGACCTGGTGTTGCCCTTTTAAAGTCTATCCCCACTATCAGGGGTACTATGATAAACGAGGGGTTTACTTAGACAACGCCCTTAGAGGAGGTTGGTCACGTTGTGGGTTCTCAACCACTTGTTCATGACGGTATTCTCAGGCCATGGACCCCGCTGGTCACCCCAAGCCTGCTGTACAAGAATTGTTTTATGAGATGAGATGTCAGAGCAAACGACAAGATGTCCTGATGCAGTTCATGCATAATATCACTGCTCGCCTGGATACCATCTCCCCTCCAGCTACTGCAGGGTCTCCAGTCACTGCTGCCTCTGCAGTTCCTGTACTTGAGAGTCTAGATTTGAGTGCCACACTTCAGCTCTGTTGTGTCTACGTAAGGGTTCCCTGTCTGTGAGTCAGTACGCCATGCAGTTTCGTACCCTGGCTGCAGAACTTGCATGGAACAATGAGGCTTAACTGGCTGTGTTCGTGAAGGGCATTTCTGACCGGATTAAGGATTAATTAGCTGGTTGCGACCGTCTGTCCACTCTGAATGACCTGATCACCTTGGCCACAAGAAATGATATGCGATTCAGGGAATGTTCTAAGGAGGTTGTACACACCAGAAGACCACCTTGGCTTCCTCCATCCTTCCAGAGGCTGGTCCTTCCTCTAGTGTCCACCACATCTGAACAGCCCATGTAGAGCGCCTCTGATTGTCTGACCATGAACATCTACCCCGCAAAGCAGAGAACCTTTGTCTGTATTGTGAAGGCAAGGGCCACTTACTGGTCAGATCCTTTGTTGTGGATCCTCCTGTTGGTCCACCTTTTTTTATTGGATGTCCGACCTCCTTCCTCACCTGCAGTATCTAAAGACCTGCCAGATCTTCTTCTGCAGTATGCCAGTTTTGCGGACGTCTTTAGCAAGAAAGAGGCTGAGACCCTGTCTCCTCGCTGTTCTTATGATTGACCCTTCTGCCTGGTGTCACTCTACCTCGTGGTCGAGTCTACCCACTCTTGCTCCCTGAGACCCAAGCAATATCTGACTACACCAAGTAGAATCTCGAAAGTGGGTTTATCTTAAAAACTTCTTTGCCAGCCGGTGTCGGGTTCTTCTTTGTACTTAAAAAAGATGGATCTTACGGCCCTGTATCGGCTATTGAGGCTTGAATAAGGTTACTGTCAAGAATCAATACCCGTAACTGCTAATCTCCAAACTCTTTGACAGGATCCAGGGAGCTAAGGTCTTCACAAAATTAGACCTGCATGGTGCATACAATTTTATCTGCATTCGAGATAGGGCGACAAGTGGAAGAGCTCTCTTAACACCTGTGATGGTCACTAAGAGTATCTTGTAATGCCTTTCGGTCTGTGTAACACTCCCGTGGTCAGAGTGATAGGGGCCATATTTTGATAGATGGTGATAGTACTATCTGCCATATAGTATGGGCTATGACTTCAAGCTTTTAGTAGCAGGTCATCTTTGACTTTACGTTTTAAGAAAGAACAAATTACATCTCTAGATGGCTCAGTCTGTTTCAGTTTTGTTCTCCATGACCTGTGGAATCGTTCAATCACAGTAGATTTGGAGTAAGTGTCGCCCAGAAGAACTATAGTTATTTGTTTAACATTAGTGGTTAGAGACTCTGGAGCAATATCTTCTAGAATACCCTTCAGGCCAAGATTGTTACACCTCCCTATATTATCTTGATCTTCAAGGTGGTCCATAATGGAATTGGGATCAGATTGACAAGTTTGGAGATTTGAGGCTGTAACTTTAGCATGCTCACACAGAAAACTTTGTACACTCTCAACCCTCTCAGGTCTATAGCCCATTTGTTTACTCTCTCGCTTAATATCAGGTCACTGATTATGGGAACAAGAGCTTTAGCCAGAGTTTAATGTAAAGATTTGCGAGAAATGGGAAGGTTTGTTCTGGAGCAGGAATCTTCTTTATCTCATTTTGAATCATCCTTGTGAGTGGGTAGCGGAGACTGGGTCTTTTGGGATGACTTGAGCATTGTAACCAAATGAGAAGATCGAGGTTTAATGACAAATGTATCTATCTAGATCTTTGGTCAGTTGATTTAGCAGAGTGAGTGGAGATTTTGGAAGCACTATCACCATGAACCCATAAAACCAAGATATTAAGGTGGAGAGAAAATAACACTATATATATATATATATATATATATATATATATATATATATATATATAGAGAGAGAGAGAGAAGCGTAGCAATTACCGTACATCATAGAACATGGTAGGAAAAGGAAGACGCAATAGCTAGCTTGCATCACTAGATGGCGCTCCAAGAACAGAAATGCTATCTAGCAAAGTCCAATGAGAAGAACTGATAATCGTTATCCTTCCGCCCCTTGAACATTGAGTCCTGCTGAAGTTTGGTGCCTCCTTTATTTCCCCTGCTACTGTGATTGTATTAAGCAGAACCTCCTAATAGTATAATTGATAGTAATGAGTTAAACAGAAAATGGCTGCTCTCCAGAAGAACGAGTGAAACGTTTTCAAGAAATCTACAGCAAGTCCAGTCGCCTTGATTTATTCTTCACAGATATACCATGACCTGGATAAATGAGAACCTTCACATCATTCTCCAGAGTCCTGCTCACCCCGTTACTACAGCTCTCCTCACCTGAAACTCCTTAACGAAATGGCCTCAAGGCGTAAGGTATAGATGTTCATTTGCCAGAGCTGAGTGCGGGATATTGGGTGAATACCACATAGCAGAGCTGAGTATAGCCGGCACTCAGCTCTGCTATGTGGTGACCTCAATATTCTGCACTCAGCTCTGCGGTAAGGATGAGCTGCTCCTGATTTGTGCACGCGTGCGCACTCAGGGGTAAGGAGATCTGATGAAACATTTTGCGCTGGTAAAATCTACCTACCCCTAAGTGCGCATGCACTGTGTGCGGTTTCGCGCATAAAGTCCTTCATTATTTTTTTGCTAATCCTGTGGATGTGTGCTTGCGCAGCGCCTCACACACCCTCCTCCAGCTGATTCCTGTGTGGCATGCGTCACTTCCGGCGCGGTTGCGTAACTACCGGTATAGAAATCTGGCAGAACACCGGCCATCCTGGGGCCATGGTTCTGGTGGAGATGAAGAAGCATGGTGATAACTGCTTCTGGCTACGGAATCCTGCACCTAAACGGAGGGCACTGGAAGGTTAGGCAAGAAGATCTTGCACTCTGAGACTGTGATGCCCTCCAAATGGTGGCTTCAAATTGAAGTCCCAGCATGAGGCCTATTGTAAGCTGCTGTAAAAAAAAAAAAGAGCACCAGAGGGTTCAGATGGCACACAAACCCTTTGTATCAGACCAGGGATGGTCTGGGAGCAGGTGTGAGGCTCAGAGACTGGGTATATGCACAGCTTATCGACATGCATCTGCTATGCTAGTGTACAGGCCCTGCCCTTCAAATTGTCTTAAAATCAGATAAATAAATGTAGAAAATTGTGAATTTTTTCACATATTTTTTTTGTAAATTTTTGGATTTAAATAAATAAAAACAAATGTAAAGCATATCAACTCAAATTTACCGCTATCATGGAGCAGGGACATAGCTAAAGGCTCATGGGCCCTGGTGAAAGAGTTCAACTTGTGCCCGTCTACCATCAATGTCCCTTCACACCTCAACACAACTTGTAGGTTCCAGCTCCACTCACACTGCAGGCCACCCCCACACGGCTCTGCTGGCAGCTTACCAGCATCTCTGAAATCACTTAGTCTGGGCTGCCTTCCACACTCTGCATGTGTATTTTAGGGATGGCGATGGCTGGGAGCAAGAATTCAATAATGCGGTCATGGTCAGTCTGCCAGTGATTTGGTGCAGGATTGCACCGAGCAATTCTTCTGCCTGATGCAAAAATTGAAACAAGTCCCTCCCCCATGCCAAATGATCAATCTAACCACTTCCCTCCAGCCGTACTTTTAAAGGCATACTTGGAAAACATTACATACAACACTACAAAACATGGGTAATACAGAACCACATACCTATTGCATCCAGTGATGTCGCCATTGATGTACCGTATTTTTCGCCCTATAAGACGCACATGCCCATAAGACGCACCTAGATTTTTGAGGAGGAAAATAAGTAAAAGAATATTTTTAAAGAAAATGTATGCTTATGGTTTGTCTTGAACTAATGGTGGTCTGTGCATGACATTATTATGAGGAATCTGTGAATGACGCACTGTTATGGAGGGGATCTGTGGATGGCACTGTTATGGGGGGCATCTGTGGATGGCACTGTTATGGGGGGGGATCTGTGGATGGCATTGTTATGGGGGGTGGATCTGTGGATGGCACTGTTATGGGGGGTGGATCTGTGGATGGCACTGTTATGGGGGGTGGATCTGTGGATGGCACTATTATGGGGGGATCTGTGGATGGCACTATTATGGGGGATCTGTGGATGGCACTGTTATGGGGGATCTATGGATGGCACTGTTATGGGGGGTGGGGTGAGATCTGTGGATGGCACTGTTATGGGGGGTGGATCTGTGGATGGCACTGTTATGGTGGGTGGATCTGTGGATGGCACTCTTATAGGAGGGATGGATCTGTGGATGGCACTGTTATGGGGGTGGATCTGTGGATGGCACTGTTATGGGGGGGATCTGTGGATGGCACTGTTATGGGGGGGATCTGTGGATGGCACGGTTATGGGGGGGATCTGTGGATGGCACTGTTATGGAGGGGATCTGTGGATGGCACTGTTATGGGGGGTGGATCTGTGGATGGCACTGTCATGGTGGGTGGATCTGTGGATGGCACTCTTATAGGAAGGATGGATCTGTGGATGGCACTGTCATGGTGGGTGGATCTGTGGATGGCACTCTTATAGGAAGGATGGATCTGTGGATGGCACTGTTATGGGGGGGTGGATCTGTGGATGGCACTGTTATGGGAGGTGGATCTGTGGATGGCACTGTTATGGGGGATCTGTGGATGGCACTGTTATGGGGGGATCTGTGGATGGCACTGTTATGGGGGATCTGTGGATGGCACTGTTATGGGGGATCTGTGGATGGCACTGTTATGGAGGGAATCTGTGGATGGCACTGTTATGGGGGGCATCTGTGGATGGCACTGTTATGGGGGTGGATCTGTGGATGGCACTGTTATGGGGGGGATCTGTGGATGGCACTGTTATAGGAGGATGAGATCTGTGGATGGCACTGTTATGGGGGTGGATCTGTGGATGGCACTGTTATGGAAGGATGGATCTGTGGATGGCACTGTTATGGGGGGATCTGTGGATGGCACTGTTATGGGGGGATCTGTGGATGGCACTGTTATGGGGGGATCTGTGGATGGCACTGTTATGGGGGATCTGTGGATGGCACTGTTATGGGGGGATCTGTGGATGGCACTGTTATGGAGGGATCTGTGGATGGCACTGTTATGGGAGTGGATCTGTGGATGGCACTGTTATGGGGTGGATCTGTGGATGGCACTGTTATGGGGGATCTGTGGATGGCACTGTTATGGGGGATCTGTGGATGGCACTGTTATGGGGGGATCTGTGGATGGCACTGTTATGGGGGATCTGTGGATGGCACTGTTATGGGGGGATCTGTGGATGGCACTGTTATGGGGGATCTGTGGATGGCACTGTTATGGAGGGATCTGTGGATGGCACTGTTATGGAGGGATCTGTGGATGGCACTGTTATGGGGGGGATCTGTGGATGGCACTGTTATGGGGGATCTGTGGATGGCACTGTTATGGAGGGATCTGTGGATGGCACTGTTATGGGGGGGATCTGTGGATGGCACTGTTATGGGGGTGGATCTGTGGATGGCACTGTTATGGTGGGTGGATCTGTGGATGGCACTGTTATGGTGGGTGGATCTGTGGATGGCACTGTTATGGTGGGTGGATCTGTGGATGGCACTGTTATAGGAGGGTGGATCTGTGGATGGCACTGTTATGAGGGGTGGATCTGTGGATGGCACTGTTATAGGGGTGGATCTGTGGATGGCACTGTTATGGAGGGGATCTGTGGATGGCACTGTTATGGGGGATCTGTGGATGGCACTGTTATGGGGGGATCTGTGGATGGCACTGTTATGGGGGATCTGTGGATGGCACTGTTATGGGGGATCTGTGGATGGCACTGTTATAGGGGGATCTATGGATGGCACTGTTATGGGGGGGATCTATGGATGGCACTGTTATGGGGGGGATCTGTGGATGGCACTGTTATGGGGGGGTGGGGTGAGATCTGTGGATGGCACTGTTATGGGGGGGATCTGTGGATGGCACTATTATGGGGGGGATCTATGGATGGCACTGTTATGGGGGGGATCTGTGGATGGCATTGTTATGGGGGGGTGGGGTGAGATCTGTGGATGGCACTCTTATAGGATGGATGGATCTGTGGATGGCACTGTTATGGGGGGGTGGATCTGTGGATGGCACTGTTATGGGGGGAATCTGTGGATGGCACGGTTATGGGGGCATCTGTGGATGACTCTATGTGTCATCCACAGATTCCCCCCATAACAGTATCCCCCAATACACTGGGCCGCTGCTCACAGCAGTATTCATATCTAAACAGTAATCCTTAACCTCTTAATAACTTTTGTTAAAGTTGCGCTCTCCCGTCTATCACTACTTACTAACAAGCTCCTGTAGCAGGCAGAGCAGTCGGCAGCGTAACGTCACTCACTCACGTCACGCGCCTGCTCCCCCTGCTTCATTCATAAAGTGGGAGGAGCAGGCGCGTGATGTCAGTGAGTGACGTTACGCTGCCGGCCGCTCTGCCTGCTACGGGAGCTTGTTAGTAAGTAGTGATACATGGGAGAGCGCAACATTAGTTAGCGTTATTAGGAGGTTAAGGATTACTGTTTAGATATAAATACTGCTGTGAGCGGCGGGGTCCGGTGTAAGAGTACAGTGACGGCCCCGCCGCGAGTTACCAGACTCCAGCCTCTCCTCCCTCCCCGCTGATACATCACAGGCTGTGCTATGCAGCTTGGCAGCCTGCGATTTATAAGTGTTACCGAAAAATTGCAGCATTCGCCCCATAAGACGCACTGCCATTTCGCCCCACTTTTAGGGGGTAAAAAAGTGTCTTATGGGGCGAAACGTTGCATGCTGGGTAAAGAATAAACACATAACTACTTTGAAGTTGGAAGTGCTGCCGTTCATTTTGATTTTTGCAGATGTTTTTTGCTTATTGAGACATTTCTTGTCTCTGCAGAGTCTGACAGACATCTTAGTTTCCTACTTTTCCATTGTCTTCCCACCAGGAAACACCCTATCCTGCCACCCCTCACACTGTGCCCACTGTGCTCCTCAATACTATACAGCAGAAACAGGCTCCCTGAAAATACTAGTACCACATAGTTAATGCCCCCTTCAACAATTATTGGCACACAGTCCCCTAAAAAATTACCATGCCCAGCAAAAAAACATGATATGCCCCAAAAATAATGAGCTAAACTGATAATGTGCCAGGGTGCCCCTCACAGTAATAGTGCTCCCCAAAGTGCCACCAATAGTAATCATTCTCTGCCAGAGTGCACTTAATGTTAACAGTACTCCCAATAGTAATGATGCCACCATTGTGCCCATACTAGTAATCATGTTCCCCATAGTCCCCAGTGATAATACTTCTCCTTATAATGTGTTCCAGTAGAAGAATGCCCCCCTAATGTCGCTCCAGTACAAAAATGCACTCTTATAATGTGTGTCAGTACAATAATACCCTTATAATATGCACCAGTACAAAAAATGCCCCCTTATCATGCATGCCAGTGCAACAAAAAAAACTGTATATTGTGCTCTAGTACAAAAATGCCCCCTTATAATTCATGCCAGTGCAAAAAATGCCCCCTTATAATGCATGCCAGTCCAAAAAATGCCCCCTTATAATGCATGCCAGTCCAAAAAATGCCCCTTAAAATGTGTGCCAGCATCCTAAGGACGGCCAAACAGTTGGTTATAGAGAGATGAACGCTTCCACATGGCCCTGCTCTGCTAATCTGTGATGTGGGCCTGGATGCAATTGCTACTACTGTGACCCATATAGTTACATCACTATCTTGAGTACAATGTAAGTAAGTAAAAGCCATCATTCATAAAGCAGGCCGGGCAGGCACGTGACATCAGTCTGTCAGCAGTGAGCACACCGGCCCCGCCACAAATGCCCGCCCCCAGCTCCTCCTCCCACTCCACTCTCCTTTTACGTGTATGACTCGAGTATAAGCCGAGTTCGTGTTTTTCGGCACAAATTTTGTGCTGAAAAACTCGGCTTATACTCGAGTATATACGGTGTGTTGTGTGTGTGTGTATATATATTATACCACCTGGATAGGCCCATGTACTGGGATATAAAAGGGTTAATATATATGTGCATATTTTAGTAGGCACATGTACATATAGATTCAAATCTAATACTTCCCTCTACAGTCATCCCTCCAAAATCACCACATCTCCCCTCCCCGTATATCCCCTCAGCTTCACTCATTTAACTCAACCAAACACAAATATAGCCTCCAATCTGATAATATAGCATCTGATCATTATTCGTGCTTCCTATGACACACTTGGTTCTATATACATACAAAAATCTATCCTTTTTGCCTCCATTCTTCTTAACTATAATATCGGTAATAATGTGAAAGACAAACTAATGCTATTAATCTAATATTGCAATAAACTTCCTCCATTTTCCTAGCATCAGTGATCCAACACTTCTTCCAGGAGTGCTCAGGATCCCCCTGCTCATAACCCCAGCCTTCACTCTCCCCCACCCAGCCGTATCTTCCAGGCTGTCTGTCCCAGTCCACTCCTCCCCCTTTTTCCCTCACACTAGCTGAAAAAAACGCGCCATATGCACGTGGACATACAGCCTCAGGTAATCACATCAACCTCCCTAGTTCTTTTTTACTTTCAAAACAGGAACATATTACAGTAACATAGTTGCCATAAACTCAGGGTCGGTGCAAGGATTTTTGCTGCCCTAGGCAAAAGAAAAGTTTGCCCCCCCCCCCCCAATGTGAGATCACAATGCCCCACGCATATGATCTGCCATATTAACACTACCTGCTGTTTTTCCTACCCCCATCACCTCCGTAACGTCACTGAGGTGGACTCTCATGCCCAATTCCATCCTTCAATTGCAACCAATCCTATCGTGTTAGGCTACAAACCATTGCAGCCTATGGGTCTATTCACAGTGACCGTTACAGGGAAAGAGCTTCAGCAGAAAGGACACACCCGTGAAATAAGACATGCCTCCGAACTGCCAGCTTCAAATACAGTAAAAATTGCCAGACACTACCAGTATCCAAAGGGGAAACAGAAGGCTCCGAACACTAAGTAGTTTCCATCACCGGCGTACTGAAACTGACCTAGTGCTGTTACAGCCAGAAACAGCTGATTGGCTGGGGTGTCAGCTGACAGACACCCATTGTTCTAGAGGATAGTTTGTCAATACCTGTAACTCAAAGTAACCCTTTGTTTACTACCAGCCACCTTCACCCACATATGTAAAAGGAAACCAGCCCTTCACCCCCTTACCTGAGTCCGTTCCGCCATATACAGTATTATGCATATTGGCTATCTCCTTCAGGGGACCTGCAGCGGCCTGGATATGGGCCAGCGATCCCTTAGAGTGGAAGAGTTTTTGTTGTGACGCCAGTTGCATTTCAGCAACGAGGGACAGGGTCCCCCTAAGTAGATGGTGTTGGTGGTACCCAGTGTAGGAATGCCAGAGTGGTGTAAGGGGTAGCCTAAAATGTCCCTTTTGGTGTTGTGGCTGTGCAAGTGTCACGGTGCTCCTACCTGGATATCCTAAACCCCAGGTGTCATCGTCCACAGCAAAATGAAAAGAGGTTGTTGAAGGGGATGATGAAATAAAATGGAGTCCAGACTTGTGTTGTAGTTGTTAACAGCTTTACTTGAATCAACTTTCATCAGGGAATAATCTTCCAATTTGTCTTGGTTACCAGCAGTCTTTGGCATAAATTCTGGCAGGCAAACACATTCGGCTCTGCTACATCTGTACTCTCTCTAGCTTTGCTGTGCTAACAGGATTAAATAGAAACTTTTCCTTTGCTGCTATACTTAGCTTGCTGTAGTCTGACTCTGTCTTTAAAAATCACAGAAATAAACGTGGCCTAAATGGGTGGAACTGCTCAAACCCCAAACACTGTTGCGTGTTTCTAACTAGGGGAGCAGCTCCTCCGCTTATGGTTCGCCGCGAGCAGCTATCCCCAGCAAAAGTTGCATACAATGGAGGATGCCGGCGTGAACCACATGCACCACACAAACATCCTACACAAAATGAAACAATGTGCGGATGAAAATATATAAAACACATAAATCACAGAAAAAAAAGTCTGTGATTTATGACTCTGTCTTTATCCTTATTTCTGTCTTTGTATCTTTAGCTTTATCTTTGTCCAGGGAACCTTTCCTCCTGGCTTCTGATGCTTGTAGCATGGGCCTCTATGCTCATCAGAGCCCACAGGCGCTCTGCTGGCTAGGACACACCCTTCCCCTTGCAGGGGGTACTCTCAACTCACTTCTATCTAACACCTCCCTCTCTAGAGAGGACTCGAATGGATAGAAAGTTCCACTCTAGGGAAACCAGCTCTGCCATAGGTGCCGCCATCTGCTGATAAACCAGGCACATTACATGAAAATAACATTTACAAGGAAATATAAATACACATTGTGCAGGACCTGGAAATAAATACATATGACATCAAAGCAACCATAGAAGATAGTAGGGGGTGTAAAAAGGTGGTAATGCCACTCTGGGGCGTTACAGACCCCGACCCACCAACGATTATTTATTTATTTATTTATTTATTTATTTGTGTTTAATAAAGTCCTTATTGAATACTGTCTCCCAAAGCCATAGTTAGAAAACTGATACAAAACTAAGAATGCCTCTAAATCCTCCATCTCTACAGGCGATTCTTCAAATCCTAACACTTCTGGCCTGATGCTGTGGACAACACAGAGAGACAGTGCTGTGCAGTTTCGAATGGAAGAGTCTGGTGTGGCCAGTCTTCCTCCAGTAACAATTAATCAGATGTTTGAAAAGGCTGTTAAAAAATATGGGGATTATGTTGCCCTTGCATCCAAAGAGGGAGACCAGTGGATCAAACTGACATACAAACAATACCATGAGCAGTGCAGACTGGCTGCTAAAGGATTCATAAAGGTAAATAGCAGAATGTAAAATTACTTTTTTTTATTTATTTTTTTAGATTCTGTACTTTCAACTTATTTATGAAACTTTTGTTCTTTTTAGTTAGGTTTGGAGCAATACCATGGAGTAGGTATTCTGGGGTTCAACTCTGCTGAGTGGTTCATAGCCGATATAGCAGCCATACTTGCTGGGTAAGTTTGTATATTTTATTTACCTATCAAAACCTGACCTAATTATACCGGGTAACATCATAATACTCAGAAAAAGGCATGTAAACCACTATCAAAATCACTCTAAATCTTTACTAAAAAATACCATAAAAATACAAAGATCTCTGTTAAAATCACTGACACAAATCGAACCAGAAAGGACAATGGGGGACAGCTGGTAGACAAAACGTGTAGCGGCACTGTGCCAAGATCACAGGACATCATAAACCACATATACTGAATACACCCAGTGTTAAAAATCAAGCGCCAAATAATGCCATCAATAAATATGTATATGGCAAGTAACACACACAGGATTAAAAAGACTGCTATCAGTAAACAGGCAACAGTGTACCATAAAGGAGGCAGGATACAATGGAAACAGAAGCCAACTACCAGTGGTGCCCCACTCCCCATGCATTTTGTGATGGCAATAAATGAAACACTCCACTGGCACTTAGCACTTTATTTGTACTAATTCTACTTTAACTGTAAGATTCTTTATTATATCATTTTAATGTTATATCTTTTTATCCCTTCGTCCAATGACAGCACCAGGAGAGAGGGATCCTCCTCCCAGGACAGGAAACCACAGGTATAAGTTCTTCAAAGATGCCCCTCCTCCTCAGTGGTTTCCTGTCCTAGGAAGGACAACTACAGATTTGTTATTTTCTGGGGAGTAGTTTCTCCCTTATGCGGATTTGGGGCTGGCTGGAGGTGTGCGCCGGGTGATGTCCCCGCTACGCACACCGCGAAGAAACATCGGAGGCAGTTTCTCCCCTCCCACCACTCCCTTCCCTACTTACTGCTCTGCCGGTCGGCCGGTCTGCGGGAGGGAGCACGGCCGCGGCCTTGCTGCCGCGCGGCAGGGAAGCCGCAACCCGGAAGTAGCCGGGTGACGTACCGGGGGGGGGGGGGGGGCGGAGCTTAGCCGGAGCGCGGCAAATTCAAAAATAAAGCGCTCGGTACACAGGGCACAGCGTTCAGCGTTGTGGGGCCCTGTTCAAGCACTCCTCCTGGTATTTTGCTTGTTGCTCTGTGTCACAGCCCACTCTGACCAGGTATCCTGCTCTGCTCTGCTCTACCTGCCTTGCACAACCTTGACCAGCCAGCCTCCCCCTGGGATCTTTGCAGTGACCTTCCAGATCCAGGGGACTAGGGGAGGTCTTCCAGTATGGAAAGCTCTGGAGAGAACCCCAGGGACCCAGTTACCCCAGCACCTACGGTATGATTGGTATGGGTCTGAAGTTATGTAAGTAACACACTTTTATCTTCTTTAAATCCCTGATCGTATGTTATTAAAAATTCCAGGGAGGAAGCGATAAACCGAAAAAGGCCACTACAAAAGCACGTCACAAAGAATGTGGTATTTGTAAAGCCAGACTTGATGCCTCGTACACCAAACCATTATGTAAGACTTGCATTGAAAGTACCCTAGCTGAGGAATCTCCCAGTATGGTTAAATGCATGAAGAAGATGATTAGGGAAGAGCTAAGCGCCTTGACAAGTAAGGAACGTAGGCGGAGGAGCGTTAAAGATGGCACGTCAGGATCCATGGAATTGTCTGACATCTCTAGTGCAGAAGAGGGGCTAGAGAGTGGAGAGAGAAATTCCGGGACATCATCCTCAGATGAGGTGGATAGTGGCAGGCCTTTTTTTCCAGTACAAGATGTAGACCAGTTGATTAAGGCGGTAAGGGCGACCATGAATCTAGAGGAAGCTAAAGAGGTCCGCTCTATACAGGACATAATGTTCGGTGGATTACAGACCAGGAAAAAAAGAGCCTTTTTATTCATAAAAATGTAGAGGCCATGATGAATAGGGAATGGAGACATCCAGACAAAAGAAGTTTTATTCCATCCATGGTTAAGAGAAAGTACCCATTTGAAGAGGGAGAGTGTTCCGTATGGGATAAAGCCCCTAAAATAGATGTACCCATCGCAAAAGTATCAAGGAAAACTTCCCTACCCTTTGATGACCTGGGGAATCTAAAAGATCCTATGGATAGGAAAGCGGACACCTTTTGAAAAGAACATGGGAGTCTATTGGTGCATCTTTTAAGCCGAACATAGCCTCCACCTGTACGGCTAGGGCCCAGATTCTGTGGATCAAACAGTTAGAGGCTCAGATCCGGGATAAGACACCAAGGGATAAATTGCTGGAGTCAGTCGAGTCTATTGGAAAAGCGGCTGATTTTTGGCCGATGCCTCGGCGGATGCGGTACGCTTGTCCGCTAGGGCCTCATCCATGGCTAACTCCGCCCGTAGGGCTATTTGGCTCAAGAGTTGGTCAGGGGACGTGGCATCTAAGAACCGACTGTGCGGTCTTCCATGCGAAGGGAAATATTTGTTTGGCTCCTCTCTAGATGATATTCTAGAAAAAGCAGGAGACAGAAAGAAAGGATTTCCATCCTCCTTTCAGTCTTCCTTTCGCAAGCGGGACCGTTTTTCCCAAGGGAATAAATACACCAGAGACAGAAATAGGAGCCCGACAAATAGAAATGACAGATGGAAATTTTCCCGATCCAAGGGTCTCTTGTTTAAAAATCAGTCTAGAGAGCCCCCTAAAAAGACAGCTCCCAATGACGCCAGGGTGGGAGGAAGGCTTCAATTTTTCCTCCCAGCTTGGTCCAAAATATCAAGCAGCTCCTGGATCCTGAGCTCACTAAAAGAAGGGTTCAGAATAGAATTTCAGAGGGTTCCCCGGAGCACTTCAAAATAACGCAAGTAGACCATACGACTCAAACAGCGCTCGAAAAAGAGGTGATGAAGCTTCTTCAAAAGGGGCTCTCATTCAGTGTCCAGAGGAAGAGAAAGGCAGAGGCTATTATTCCACTCTATTCTTGGTGAAGAAACCAAGTGGGGAATTCAGGACTATCATAAATCTGAAATCCTTAAACAAATACCTGGTGTATCAGCGGTTCAAAATGGAGACGGTGAAAACGGTAACCCAGCTTCTGTACAAAGACTGTTTTATGGCTGTTTTGGATGTCAAAGACGCCTATTATCACCTTCCGATTTTTTCAGGACACCAGAAATACCTCAGGGTGGCCTTAAGATTCCAGGGGAACTGAGACACTTCCAATTCCAGGTACTCCCGTTTGGAATCTCCATGGCTCCGAGAATATTTACGAAGCTAGTGTCGGAAATGGCAGCACATATCAGGAAAGGGATATTCTATTTGTCCCTTACCTGGACGATTTTTAATTGTGGCAAAATCTCATCAGGAATGCTTTTTCCAGGTCCAACAGGTGAGAGAAATTCTGGCAACCCTGGGCTGGATACTGAACGAGGAGAAGTCAAGATTGATTCCAGAAAAAGGCAACGGTTTCTGGGAATCTTGCTGGATTCGACGGTACAGAAATCCTTCCTGACTCCGGAGAAAGTTCAGAAAGTAAGGTCAGTAGTTCACACCCTGATGATCAATCCAGGAGTATCTTTGAGGAAAGCAATGTCAGTACTGGGAACCTTAACTGCGTGCATGCCAGCAGTCCAGTGGGCCCAGATTCATTCCAGGGCCCTTCAGGAGGAGATCTTGAACAACTGGTCAGGAGAAGTAGAGAGCCTGGACGTCAGCCTGGTAATATCAGCACAGACCTGCCGGACACTGGAATGGTGGCTTTCGATAGAAAACCTGGAGCAGGGGGTGCCATGGAGGATCGAAGATCCCCTTATAATCACCACAGATGCCAGCCCGAGGGGGTGGGGGGCTCATGTTGGGGAGACCTTGCTTCAAGGATTATGGAACTACCAGATGTTGGACAGTTCTTCAAATCTCAAAGAGCTAATGGCAGTTTTTTGGTTCTTCAGAGACTGCTTCCTCAGATCAGAGATCGGCACGTAAGGATTCTTTCCAAAAATACGTCTGTTGTAGCCTATCTGAATCATCAGGGAGGTACCCGTTCGAGAACCCTGTTGTCCCTGACAACTCAGATTTTCTCCCTAGTAGAGGGGTAGCCTTGTCTCTCTCAGCCCTGCACATCAGGGGGTCAGAGAATTGGAAAGCCGATTTTTGAGTCGCCGATCCCTAGATCAGAGGGAGTGGTCGCTGAATCCTTCCGTCTTCTGCAAAATAGTAACCCTGTGGGGGTCCCCTCAAATAGACCTTTTTGCTACCAGAGAGAACAGGAAGGTAAGAAGATTTTATTCCCTATCTCCCAGAGATCAGCCAGAGGCGGTAGATGCCTTAGTTCAACCCTGGGGTCAGGGGCTATTGTACGCCTTTCCGCCCCTCCAATTGATTCCGAGAGTCCTCAAGAAAATCAGGGAGGACAGAGCTCAGGTCATCATGATTGCCCCCTTCTGGCCACGTCGAGCATGGTTCTATTGGCTGAGGGTGTTGTCGGCAGCAGACCCGTGGGTTCTTCCAGAGATCCCCGACCTTCTCTATCAGGGCCCTTTATTACACCCTCCGATGAAAAGACTCCATTTGACGGCATGGCTTTTGAACGGCGCATGTTACTAGACAGGGGTCTCTCTGAATCAGTTGTTGCCACCATGCTGTCAAGTAGGAAGCCAGTTACAACAAATATCTATGCCAGGACCTGGATCACCTTCTTTAGATTTCTAGGCATTGCTCCTTGCACTGATTGCCCTCTGAAGTTAAGTGAAGTTTTGGATTTCCTGCAGAAAGGGGTGGAGAAGGGCCTTGCGTTGAGTACTATTAAGGTCCAGATAGCCGCACTCAGTGTCCTGTTCGACTACAGGCTAGCGTGTCACCCTTGGCTTATAAGATTCTGTAAAGCTTTATCTAGGGGTATTCCTGCTAGGAATTTCAGGGCTCCCCCTGGGATCTCAATTTAGTTCTCAGGGCTTTAGAAAAGCCTCCTTTTGAACCTCTGGACGCTTTACCGATTAAGTTTTTGACTTTAAAGTGTATCTTTTTAGTGGCTATTACATCCGCAAGGAGGGTAAGTGAGCTACAGGCCCTTTCAATTAGTCCACCCTATACGGTCATCCAGGATGATTGTATTCGGCTTAGACCAGACCCAGCTTTCTTGCCCAAGGTGGTCTCTGGATTCCATAAAAGTCAGGAAGTGATTCTTCCTTCCTTTTATGAGGATGAGGGGAAAGCAGAACGTCATTCCCTGGATGTTAGGAGTTGTGTCCTGCAATACTTAGAAGCTACCAGATCCTGGAGGAAGTGTTCTTCCCTGTTTGTCTTGCATTCGGGCCCTAATAAGGGTAAAGTTGCCAGTAAAGGTACTTTGGCCCGCTGGATAAAGCAGGCCATTTCTTTAGCATATGTTTCTATGCAGGAACCTGTCCCGTCCGGGTTGGTCGGCCCATTCCACTAGAGCGGTAGCAACTTCCTGGGCAGAGAGAGCGGAAGTCTCAATTCAAGAGATTTGCAGAGCAGCAACTTGGACTTCTGCTTCCACCTTCTTTAGGCACTACAGGTTAAACCTGTCGGAAGTGTCTGATCTTTCCTTTGGACGTAAAGTCCTTCAGGCTGTGGGCCCTCCCTGAATTTCACTCTCTGGGATATCTCCTGGTGCTGTCATTGGACGAAGGGATAAATGATCATTACATACCGGTAATGTTGTTTTCCGGAGTCCATGACAGCACCACCTTAATTCCCCCTATTTTCCCTTTCCGTTTCTTGTCTTCCACTCTGTTCTCTGGGTGTTGGTTCTGCTTCACGGGTGTGCAGAAAAAAAAAAAAAAAAAGTCTTGTTATGATGCTAAACTCGGAAAATGACCGAAAATATGGGACAGAGCTGTTCCAGGAATGGTGAAGATGTCCTTAAGTCTCGTCTATGATAACCACTGAGGAGGAGGGGCATCTTTGAAGAACTTATACCTGTGGTTTCCTGTCCTGGGAGGAGGATCCCTCTCTCCTGGTGCTGTCATGGACTCCGGAAAACAACATTACCGGTATGTAATGATCATTTTTCACAGTTCTATCACTGGTTGGCTATGCATGTTGTTATTATTATTGTTGGGACATATTTATTTCATATGTTAATCATGGATTTGATCATCTATGTTTATTTACATTTTTTGTGATTTTTTTTTTTCTTTTCTTTTCTTCCATGTAACGACGAGGTCCTTGTCACATGATAGGTTTTATTATATAATATCTTTGCATTACTGTAACATATATTTGTTGGACATTTACCTCATTCACTTTTGCTGCTAGTAACATAGTTTATAGGCCGAAAAAAGACATCTGTCCATCCACTTCAGCCTGTTATCCTGCTAGTTGATCCAGAGGAAGGCAAAAAAACCCTGTGAGGTAGAAGACAATTTTCCCCACTTAAGTGGAATAAAAAATTCATTCCCGACTCAAATCAAGCAATCGAAATAACTCCCTGGATTAACGAACCATCTCTAGTAGCTATAGCCTGTAATATTATTACACTCCAGAAATACATCCAGGCCCCTCTTGAACTCTTTTAATGAACTCGCCATCATCACCTCCTCAGGCAGAGAGTTCTATAGCCTCACTGCTCTTACCGTAAAGAATCCTCTTCTATGTTTGTGAATAAACCTCTTTCCTCCAGACGCAGAGGATGTCCCTTCGGTTTTCTATCACTGAGTCAGTTACTTACCCACATACAGACATTTTCTCCCAGTCCAAGCATTCTCATTTTATTTATTAACCTTTTATGTGGTACAGTGTCAAATGCTTTGGAGAAGTCCAGATATATGACATCCATTGATTCACCGCTGTCAGGTCTAGAACTAACCTCCTCATAGAAACTGATTAAATTAGTTTCACATGACCAATCCCTCATAAAGCCATGCTGATATGGGTTATTTGCTTATTTCTGTTGAGGTACTCCAAGATAGCATCTCTTAGAAAACCTTCAAACAGTTTACCCACAACAGATAATGATAAACTTACCAGCCTATAATTTCCAGGCTCTGTTTTTGGACCCTTTTTGAATATTGGCACCACATTAAGCGCCATATGGCGCTATGCGCCAATCCTGTTGAACACTCCCTGTCAGTATAGAGTCGTTAAATATCAGAAATAAGGGTCTGGCTATGACATTACTTAATTCTCTTCGGATATGGGGGGGGGGGGGCTGTATTCCATCTGGTCCTGCTAACAATATTAATAATCCTAATTCAGTTTCTTGGCGATAGGAGTCATGTAACAAGGTAAGATGCGCGACCAGCCACATGACCTGGTAGTGGGTCAGCTATGATGCAAGCCATGTGATGGTCACATGACCTAGTAACATGTCATTGCTGACATCACTTCCTGGCGCCCTTGAAGCATGCCGAAATCTGCGCATGGCTTAGGCATGACAGGCTGAAAACACTAAGGTGTTGTCACTATATGTCTTTTCTACCAGGTGTCCCCATTGTCCTTTATGGTTCCATTTGCTGTGAGGAGGAGTTTAACAGATGTCTTTATTTTTATGCCCGTCAGATGATGTGGTTAAAGGGGTAGAAGGGAGATGTGGGAACCAATTCTAAGTTGTGTGCCTTGCCGTGTCAGGGGAATATTCTCTTCAGGTCTGTTTTAGATGATATTCTTGAAAAGGCCTGTGACTAGAAAAAAATGGAAGGATGGAGGATTAGGGACTCTAAGAAATGTTCTGAGTGTAAAAGGGGTAGCAAGTCCAAAGGCCTCCTTTACAAATCTCAATCTCGGTTCTGAAATTCTACCCAACAATGACACCAGGCCTCAGGTGGGGGGAGGGGGTCGTCTTTTTATGTTTCAGGCCTGGGAAGGGGTTTTCTGAGATTTTAATACTGATGACCTATCCTCTGGATGTGATCGTTGGGGTTCTGATACCTGGGACTCCCACTGATCATCTGTTTTGAGAAGGCAGCAGCACTCAGCTTTCCCTAGGCCAGTGATGACACGTTCATCTGTCACATGGCCTAGGCGCAGCTCAACCCCATTGAAGTGAATGGGGCCTAACTGCGATACCAAGCACAGCTGCTATACTATGTACAGCACTGTGCTTATGAAGCTGTGAGAAGACCACAACTCTCACAGGAACTCCACCAATCAGATACTGATGACTTATCTGGAGGATAATATAGATAGTCCAACAGCACTCGCGATCCGCTTTGCACGGGAAGGGGCAATCCCCACAATCAATGTGCAAGTAATCCCAGAAGGCTATGTCATTCAACACGGTGTATTTTTTATTACAGCCAGTAAATCATGTTATTTCCAGGACAAGTGTCGGCCCGTCCAGCCTTTCTCAACTGATACATAGTGACATTTCATAGGTGAAGGGATTGGATCACATGATGAATACATTATCCATACAGGAAGTGATGCACACAAAATTTAAATTAAAAAAATGCACAGATTATACAAAAATAGATTATTCAATATCATCTTTAGTCCACAATCCGGTAAAGGATACAGTAGTCCTTGGTAACACTGCTATGCAGTCTGCAAAGAAAAAAGTTATTATCTCTTATTCACTTAATCTCCCAGACTCATGATATCATAGTCCCTATTTAAATCTCTAGGTTGCAAGGTATCCAACATGGGGATCCAAAATGCTTCTCTTTTTAACAACAACTTTTTAATATCACCCCCTCTTCTCGGTTGGTGGGCCTGTTCTATTACTTGGTATTTTAGCTGTGAGATAGTATGTTTGCAAATGTGGAAATGAGAAGGTATTGGCAGCAGGATATTTTTCTTGCGTATAGTGGATTTATGCCTAATGATCCGATCTTTTACAGTCTGCATAGTTTCCCCCACGTATATCAAGCCATATGGGCACTTTATCAGATATATCACATTTGAACTATCACATGTGTAATATCCTTTAAAAAAATGTTTTAATGCTTTCCCGGGTCGTGAATGGTAGAAAAACTGACCCTTCAACACATTCGATCATTGTGTGCAATGCAAGCACGGGAATGTCCCGTTTTTTTTACTTTTGAGGGTCTACTGTTTCCAACCACCTTTTCTGCTTCTGATATCAGCTTATACTAGCTGATCTCGGAGTCTGAAATTCCGCTCATTACAGATAAGCGTCGGATTTTTAAATTCTTCAACTGAACGGTATGACTTTCTCAGAATATGCCAATGTTTACTGATGATGTTATCGAGACGGGGATTGAATGGGTGAAATTTGTGGAGGTTCTCCAATTTTTTAGGAGTAGTCAATGACTTTACGTCTTTTTGAGCCTCCATTAGCACCTTCTGTGGATAATCCCTACCCAAAAATCTTGATGTCCTCTCATCAATCCTTTTTTGTTGGATTGACTGATCTGTTGCTATTTTTCTTCCTCACCTATGACAGCACCCATGGAGATACACCGCCCCCATCCAGGACAGGAAACAGCTCACCACACTGCTTTAAAAAGGAGGGGTCATCCAGCAGCTCACCAGTTCTGTTTCCTGTCCTGGGGGGCAGGTGAAGTTCCCACACTGCGTTAGGAAGAGGCATGCTGCGGGCGCCCCGGCGTTATGCTTATGGAGGGCTTACCCGGGCGGTGTAAGATCTTCCCCTGGAAGCAACTGCCGAGTCTGGGCTCCTTGCTCCCCACTACCTCCGGCTCCTTCTACACTCTGGGGGCGGTCCCCCCGTTCCCCATAGGTGGCGGCGTATCGCGGCTGTGATCGCGATCCCGGCAGCCGAGGGACCCACACTTCCGGGTGCGCGGCAGCAGAGGGAGGCACTGCGCATGACCGGAAGTAGGTGGAGCTGCTTCACACGCGCGGCAGACCGAGTCCCAGCCAGCATAAGACTGCGTCCCTGAGTTCCAAGCAGTCTGTTTCTCCATTGAGGTGCAGCTCCTAACGATCATGGAGGCAAGCCAGCGTGTGGAGGCCACTGAAACCACCAATGAACCGGTATCCTGGTGGGGTAAGGGGGTATTACCCCAGAATTGATGCCTTCTTGTACAAGATTCTAATTTTAGTTGGGGTATTGTTCCTTAGGTCCCAAGGGAGAGTAAGAGGGCCTCTAAGTCCAAAGAGAAAGTTTGTGCCCTGTGCAAGAAGAGGTTGGCCTCGGGCTATGAAAAACCACTCTGCCACCATTGCATAGGGAAATTGGTGCAGGAGGAGACCCCGTCCCTGATGTCTAGCCTGAAGGAGATGATTCGGGAAGAGGTCAGGGAGACGGTGAAGGAATCTGTCAGCGGTCTGTTAGAAAGCAGGCCCGGTACTTTTGCCACTGCATCTGTTGCTCCCTCCAGTGACCAAGAGGTGCTTTCAGGTTTGGAGGAAGAAGGAGAGAGACTCTCATCTGACGAATCCTTTGATACAGACTCTGCTGGCAGGCCATTTTTTCAGAATGAAAATATCAATTCACTAGTTAAAGTGGTTAGAGCCACGATGGGGATAGACGATCAAAAAGCTCCTCAAACGATCCGTGATTCCATGTTTGAGGGCCTAGGAACCAGACGGGTTAGAAATTTTGATATTCATGAGAACGTTGAGGCCTTAATCTCCAGGGAATGGAGTAAACCTGATAGGAAGTTTTTCATTCCAGCTGCTATTAAACGCAAATACCCGTTTGAAGAAAAAGCCTCCGCCTCCTGGGATAGGGCTCCAAAATTAGATGCGCCAGTAGCGAAGATTTCTAAGAGGGCAGCCCTTCCCTTTGAAGATGCAGGTTCCTTAAAAGATGCTATGGATAGGAGGGCTGACATATACCTTAAAAAGAATTGGGAGGCCACTACGGCGGCTTTTAAGCCTTCCATAGCTGCTGCACAGGTCGCTAGGTCACTTAAAATTTGTGTCTCCGACCTAGAGAATCATATTAAAGATGGTACTCCCAGAGAAACTATTCTTTCCTCCTTCCCTACTATCTTCAACGCAATTGATTTCTTATCTGATGCTTCTATTGATTCTCTTAAATTTTCTGCCAGAGCCTCTGCCTTATCTAATTCGGCCAGGAGAGCCTTATGGTTGAAAAGTTGGAATGGGGACCCTACTTCCAAGGCAAAACTCTGTAGCATTCCCTGTCAGGGAGAGTTTTTGTTTGGGCCGGTTTTAGACGATTTACTGGAAAAAGCCTCAGACAAAAAAAAAGGGTTCCCTTCTTCTAGTCGTCCAGCTAATAAGAGACCCTTTCGTTCACAAACTAACAAGTTCTTTAGGAAGAAAGAGAGGTCTGGACAAAACCCAGGTCCCTCCAATAAGTCCAAGGGTTTTCTTTTTTCCAGAGCAGAAGCCTCCAAAAAGAAATCTGACTGACGCCAGGCTTCCGGTAGGAGGTCGGCTTACAAGCTTCCTAGAGAGTTGGCAGAAAATTACGAACAGCCCCTGGATCTTACAAATTACACGAGAAGGGTACCTGATAAATTTTATAAATCCTCCAAGAGGGAGATTTGTCATTACAGACTTTCACAAAGATCCAGTGAAGCAGGAGGCTATCAGGGCGGAAGTGTTTGCTCTTCTAGAGAAGAGAGTTTTGATAAAAGTCCCTCCTCAGGAACTAGGAGAGGGATTTTATTCAACACTTTTCTTGTAAAGAAGCCGAACGGGTCCTACCGGACCATAATAAACTTGAAATTGTTGAATCATTATCTGGTGTACGAAAAGTTCCGTATGGAGACCATCAGTACAGCTATCCTAAATTTGTCCCCAGGGTGCTTTATGGCCACTCTAGATTTAAGGGATGCTTATTACCATATCCCGATTCATCCCGATCATCAGAAGTATTTAAGGGTGGCTATTCAACTAGAGGAAGATCTCCTTCATGTCCAGTTCAGGGCTCTCCCCTTCGGGTTAGCACAGGCTCCCAGATTATTCACGAAAGTGGTGGCGGAGATGTTGGCCCATGTGAGAGAGAAGGAGATAGTTATTGTCCCCTTATCTGGACGACTTTCTCCTGGTCTCTCACTCACACCTGAGACTAGAGGATCAGATTTCCTGGGTCAGGGAAGTTCTAAAAAAACTAGGATGGGAGCTGAATCTAGAGAAGTCCAATTTGATCCCCAGCCAGAAGTGTGTGTTTTTGGGGATGATTCTGGACTCTGTTTCCCAGACCTGTTAGTTACCACCTTTAAAAGCCCTAAACCTGATAAGGGAGGTGAGGGAGTTAGCTCAGTCCCATTCAACTTCGCTGAGAAAGGCTATGTCGGTCCTGGGTCTAATGACTGCCACCATTCCTGGGGTAGAATGGGCCCAGTTCCATTCCAGGCACCTTCAACTTCAACTTTTACAGGAATGGGACAGGGACTTGGTTTCCCTAGATTCTCCCTTCTGTCCTTCCTCTCAGACCATCCTGTCTCTGGAATGGTGGATGGATATTCGGAACCGTCAGAAGGGGGTCCCCTGGGTAATGAAAGAGGTGGTTTCCCTGACCACGGATGCCAGCCCATGGGGGTGGGGGGCCCACGTAGAGTCCCTTTTACTTCAGGAATCCTGGAGCCAGGACCTTTTAGAGCAGTCCCAAAATTTCAGGGAGTTAAACGCCATCAGGCTAGCTCTCACCCAGAGTCTCCCTGTAATAAAAGACAAAAATGTACGAATATACTCAGACAATATGACCGCTGTGGCCTATATAAACAGGCAGGGGGGAACCAGATCCCTGACACTTTTTTTCCCTAGCTCAGGAGATTTTACCGGTAAGTAATTGCAATTTTTCTGACCCTAGTGTATTGTGACTTTGGTCTAGCTTTTTTTAGGACTGGTGGATGGGCGCTGTTATCTGTTTTTTTTCCTATATAGATCAGTATAAAGATATCCATCCTCATTTTTGATCACTGTAGTGTCTAGAAAATTGACCAAATGTTGGTCATAAGTACAGCACTCATCTGGAGGATAAGTCATCAGTATTAAAATGTCAGAAAACCCTTTTAAGGTCACACTCAATAACGCTACATACTTCTTAAAGAGAAGGCTTAGATCTTTTGGACAAAACAGGCCTAACCCTAATACCACAGAAAGAGTTACTTTTTCTGGTATCAAAATCATATGGTCCTCTGCACCATTATAAACTGCAAGGACCTAAATGTCTATCCTACCAAAAATCCTGCATGGAGTCCTTTGCTTCCATCACTCATTATCTATTCCAGCATTGTGGCATTGTGTCTATAGACATTAAGGATCCGTATTGCCTTGTTCCAATACATATCAATCGGCTGTTCAAAAAGGCTTAGCACTCAGAACTGCAGTGCGTGCCGCAGCTTCCTGAAACAGCTGATTGGTAGAGGTGCCTGTTGATAGGTCAATATTATAAAAATTAATATTTTACTGTGCAATCCTTCTACAAAATCATTAATTAATATATTGAAGAGAATAGGGCCCAATACTGACCCCTGAGGTACCCCACTAGTGACAGTGACGCAATCTGAGTATGTACCCTTAATAACCACCCTCTGTTTTTGGTCACTGAGCCAGTTACTTACCCACTTATAGACCTTTTCTCCTAGTCCAGGCATTCTCATTTTTATATGGCACAGTATCAAATGCTTTGGAGAAGTCAAGATATATGACGTTCATTGACTCACCCTGGTCAAGTCTTGAACTGACCTCCTCATAGAAACTGATTAAATTGGTTTGACATGACCCATCCGTCATAAAGCCATGCTGATACAGTGTTATTCGCTTATATTCATTGAGGTACTGCAGGATAGCATCTCTAAGAAAACCTTTAAACAGTTTATCAACTTATCAACAACAGATGTTCAACTTACCGGCCTATAGTTACCTGGCTGTTTTTCTTACCCCCTTTTTGAATATTGACACCACATTTGCTAAGTGCCAGTCCTGTGGAACACTCCTTAAATATAAAAAATAAGGGTCTCTCTATGATATTACTTAATTCTACGGGGGTGTATGCCACCTGGTTCCGACGATTTGTTTATTTTAATCTATTTTAATCTTTTTAAGACGCTGTTGCACTTTCTTGGTTAGACAGGCCACATTTAATGGGGCATTTACTTTTACACTCTGCATTTCATCTGACAGTTTATTTTCCTCGGTGGATACAGTGGAGAAAATATATTTAATAGCTTTACATTCTCTTCATTGCTCTCTGCAACAACCCCTCTCCCCCCACTCATCACTCAACACGTCAAACAACTAATTAAAAATAAAACTATGGCCTTTAGTTAGCTTTACATGGGACGATGGGACAACTATTGGAAAGGAGTGATCAGAGGATGTGCACAATAACTTGCAACTGTATGGCACTTGACAGCTGCAGTCTATCACTGTCCTCAGTGATAGACTGCTGAAGACTGTGATTGACTGACTGTAATGGTCCTGTGCCATACACCTGCAAGTCAGTCAAGCAGCAGCAGGAGGACCTGATGGGTGAGAGTGCTGGAAAAATAGGTGAATGGGATATAGGAGGGGACAGTGGAAATTTAGTGGGGGCTGGGGTTAGTGAATCACTTGGTAATAGTGATCACAAAATAATTATATATCCCCTGAATTGTAAAAAAAAAAAAAGGGGTTGGCCCATCTCATACATTGGGGGCATATGGCTAGGATATATCTCTAGAACAGAGGCAGCAAAGTGAAGGAGACCCGACCGTGCATGTGTGACCACCCTCAATACATTTCTATGGGATTGGTGAAAATAGTCAAGCGGCACACTTAGCTATTTTCAGAATTCCCATAGAAATGAATAGGAAGCATACTGCTCGGCTATTTTCAGAAGTCGCATAGAAATGAATGGAGGGGAGACATGCATGTGTGGTCCACACTCCTTCATTTTGCAGGCTCTTCTAGAGATAGGTGTGGATTCTTCCTCTGGGACCCACACCTATCAGAAATTGGGGGCATAAGCTATCCTAGTAATGAGAGCAAGGCATGCGTGTGGTTCAGAAGGCATTACTTTATGCAGACACCATAGTGATGTTTATATGCAGGTGTGTTCACAGACTTTAATCGGTGGACATTAATTTGATCCACAGTGATTCCACAGCACCAAATGCAGTGCTTTTCATTACAACTATATATAACTAGTATTCTGTGCCACAGAGTAGATACTGCATAGTTTTTAGAATGTGCTTTCCTATGCTATTTTACCACCAAACAAAAAATAAATAAATAACATCACTGTCCATAGAGATGCATTTTGACACTTGGAAACTACATGTAACACTTGTGTGTTACGTGGAATTTCGTTAACTTTGCTTGTTCCTGTTTTGAGAACTCCAGACTTTTTCCCCATAAGTTTAGGCCATCCCATTTCCTATATTGATGACCTATCATACCTGCTCACCATCAACATCTCCGTGGCAAGCAGGTGTAATTACAGCTCGTCTGTCCCATTCAATTTCACATATTTAGAGACAGAGATGGAGATATGTTTAGTTTTAGATGAACCCTTGCAGGTAGAAGTACTTATCTTGGGGACCAGAGTCTCTTATGTTGTTGATGGCTCATCAGTACTTCTTTTGACTCCTGAAACATTTTTGTGTTGGAAATCCAGTACATGGTGATATATAATCAAGTGAGTATGGTACTGAAACAATAATGCATACTTCTCTTGTAGAGGATTTGCTGTGGGCATCTACACCACAAACACTGCAGATGCATGTCATTATGTGGCAGAAAACTGTGAGGCTAATATATTGGTGGTAGAAAATCACAAGCAGCTTCAAAAAATTTTACAGGTAAGTTTTCACAGGATGGTCTGTAATTGCTACTAAATATAGTGACTCTATACCTTTCTGAATATTGATGTGTTACATTTAGATAAGTTGGACATTGGCATCAGCTGGTAAGTGTCTTTGATTCCATTGGCATTTTAAAATGTTTAGTTAAGGATATTTTGCTGTAGCAGTAGAAATCCCTGTTTTGTCCATAATCCAAGGAACCCAGCTAATCTTGCAGACTGGCTAATACTTAAAATATAATTGCTCCAAATCAGTAACTTTGCTGTCTCTCTCACACTTTACAAACTCTTGACTTTTAGATTCAGGACCAGTTGCCTCATTTGAAAGCAATCATACAGTACAAAGATGAAATAAAAGAGAAGCAACCCAACATATATACAGTATGTATACAGCCTGTGGTGTGGGAGTGGGACAGTGCTCATACTTTGATCTAAATGGAGCCACTTTTAGTGCATGTCCAATGTATACACATTTCTACACTAGAGGGTCTATCTTTTTTATTAGAGTAGCAAAGGCCAATGTAATCACTGTAAAAATCTATCTCTACAGTGGGCTGAATTCATGGAGCTGGGAAAAGATGTCCCAGATGATCAGCTGGACCAAATAATTTCTTCCCAGAAGCCTAACCAGTGCTGCACTCTGATTTACACCTCTGGAACCACTGGACAGCCTAAGGGTGTAATGCTAAGCCATGACAATGTAAGTACCAAATGTTTGTTGTATTTCTGTCACGTTATTTTCACCAATATGGAATATTCCATGTCCAGGAAAAGCACTTTTACTCTGCTGAAAACCTACTTTCAAGTGCCCAGCTGGGAGGGCTTTGTCATTCCAAGTGTCCAGAACAAACCAGCTGGGCACTGGGTAGCTGTATTTCAGTGGAATGAAAATAATAAGTGTTTTTTCTTTCAGATCACTTGGACAGCCACAGCAGCTGGAAGGGCAGTTCGTCTCAGAGAGGCTACTGACCAACAAGAAATAGTAGTTAGTTACTTGCCCCTTAGTCATGTTGCAGCGCAGATGATAGACATCTGGTTGACGATGAAGTATGGTGGAGCCACTTATTTTGCTATGCCAGATGCTTTGAAGGTAACTTTTTGTCTGTACTGCTAATTAAACAGCCTAGAGCTCACAGCATTTGTGAAAAAATAAGATTAGTGATTAACTTTTAATTTCATTAAAGTGACCCTCTGGTTCAAGGTAAAATATTCTCATTAACTGGTGAACGAACAGAATACTTATATGGTACACTCCTTTTTCTTTTTAGCTGCAGATCCATAAATTCCCGAGCTCTGTTTCTGCTATCCAAGATAGCCGCACCTCTTCTCAGACTACCTCGCGCACACTGTGCATTTGGTAGTCCAAGACAATTAATTCCTGCTGCCCTTTGATTGGCCCGCACTGCTCGTGTGCATATTGCTGACTAATCTAAGAGCAGGGCTGGACAAGTAGAAAGTGTTTTGAGCTACCAAATGCACAGTGTGCATTAGATAGTCTGAGAAGTAGTATGGCCATCTTGGATGGCAGTAGAAGAGCCACAGAATTAGTGGACCTGGAGGGGCACTTTAAAGAGACACAGCTCTTTCTCTGGACATAGAGATGGTCTGACTGAAAGTCAAGCAAGATTGTTTGCCATGCTAGAAGACCAAATGAAGAGGAAGTTAAAAAGCAAGTACAGGAAGTAAAATACATGGGGTTACTTAAAAAATAAATATATATACAGAATACATCCACCAGTTTCTTAGTTTAAAACAAATGCATAAAATAGTCACAGATGTGACTGCTAAAAATATTTTGATGGAAGCATCTCCTTTAGACATGCACTTTCTGTTCTTAGGGGTCATTGGTAAACACCTTAAAAGAAGTAAGACCGACTGCATTTATGGGTGTTCCTAGAGTATGGGAGAAAATGCAAGAGAAAATGAAATCCGTTTCAGCCAAATCTTCAACCATCAGACGCAAGGTGGCTTCTTGGGCGAAAGGTGTAGGCTTAGAAACAAACTTAAAGAGAATTAATGGGTAAGCCTTTAAATAAAAATTTTGCTCTAGTAGATCTTCATCATACTAATTTTTTTTCTAAAATGTTTTAGCATAACTTTTCGGTAATCATTTGAGAATTTGGCATGCTGTTTGTATCCAAGATATGTTTTGGAATAATTTGTTACTTAGAAAGTCATTGTACTTTTATTGATAATGAATATATCTTTGCTGCTACAGAGTATCTCCACAACCAGTGAAGTATTATGTGGCCAAAAAACTGGTGTTTAAGAAGGTCCGCAAAGCTCTCGGCTTGGACCGCTGTACAAAATGCTACACTGGAGCTGCTCCTATTACAAAGGATACTCTGGAATTTTTCCTCAGCCTCAATATCCCTGTATATGAACTTTATGGAATGAGTGAAAGTTCAGGTCCACACACTATTTCCCTGCCTGATGCATTCAGAATTACCAGGTATACTTGACTTGTATATGAGCTTTTATTTACTATCAATGTTTTCATTTCCTTGGAACTACACACTTTAAGTGAATCTGTCAGCTGATTTCTGCTGTCCTGTCTGATACCAGGGAATGATGAAGAGAAGCTGCACTATGCCATACATGCGCCTACACACATTGACTCACAGCTCTCCCTATATCAATGTGTATATAGAAAAGGTGGTCAATCATCCTGTGTGGGGTGGGGTGACCATTGGAAATCCATTATTGCTACTAAGTTTCATGTGTTGTTCGCCTATTTTGGTGTCCTCTTGCCAACACATTGTAAAATAGATAGTACTACTGTCCCCTATCCCTCTCTTACTTTTATAGTTGTGGAAAAGTAATATCTGGTTGCAAAACAAAAATCTACCAGCCAGATGGTGATGGCAGTGGAGAAATATTATTCTGGGGCCGACATGTGTTTATGGGTTACCTAAACATGGAGGACAAAACAAAGGAATCCATAGATGAAGAGGGATGGCTGCATTCTGGAGACATTGGAAAACATGATGACAAAGGATTCTTGTTCATTACTGGTAGAATTAAAGGTGATTTTTGTTGTTGTTTGTTTTTTAAGGGCAGGGGCAAAAAGCTACAGTTTTGTGGCAGTTTTTCCCGTAGTTTTTTGAGCCAAAGCCAGAGGTGGACTCAAAAGTAGAGGAAATATAAAGGAAGGACTTGTGCATCTTCTTCCTATGGGATACATATATGCCTTTGGCTCAGAAAACTGCATAAAAAAATGCACTGGCTGAAAAAAAAAAGCTACCTTTACAAATGCAGATTATTCTATACAAAGGGTATATTAGGTGTGTTGATGCACGTTCAGACTGTTTGTGTTCTATTTCAGAGCTCATTATTACAGCAGGAGGTGAAAATATCCCTCCTGTGCCCATTGAGGATGCCATGAAGGAACACCTACCAATAATCAGTAATGTCATGGTAATAGGGGACAAGAGAAAATTTCTTTCCATGCTGCTGACCTTGAAGGTAACTTCGCTAAACAGAATACTGCTTTATATTTTTTTTTGTTACCCATTTTAACCCTTAGTGACAACCAATATGCCGTTTTACAGTGGTCAATAGCTTTAGGTTGGACTGCGGCCTTTTCATGGCAGCCCAGTCTAAGTGCTGCACAGGTCTCATGTGCAGTGTAGAGGGGGGCTTGGCTCTAACAGCCTCGATTGGCAGAAGTGCTTTGTCCGTTTTTTCCTGAGCTTGGCTGGTCGAGACTAGTTCCTATTTCTAGGATGTCTTCTCTGACAGCACCACAGCAAGTTGTCCTTCTAATCATCTGTAGGGACAAGAACCCAAAGAGGTTAAAAGATCCCTCCCACCACCACCCTCCAGTGTTCTTCCTGTATATCAGGATAAAGCATACATGGACTACATACCATGGACTAGAGAGGCACAGTCTTCTGGTTTCAGAGCTACAATGCTATAGGAGCCTAGAACTTTGGCCTGGTTAACATGACTCCTTGCAAAAGGAAAAGCAATCCTCAGACTGATGCCTCATTCACACATCAGTGTTTCCCGGACGTGTGGTGTACGTGTTCTCCGCGGACAGCACACGTCCCCATTCATTTGAATGTGTGTTTTCACACATCAGTGTTTTAGCACGGTCTGTGGGTCCGTGTTTTCAGCACGGATGCATGTCCTATCTTGTCCATGTTCCCGGAACACACGGATCATTAAAAAGAGATTGTTATTTTAAATTATTTTCCAGCTGCTCAGTGTCGGTGAAAAACGGATGGCACACGGTCAGCAAAAAATGGACCCATGGACCCAACACGGATCTTTCATGGGAGGAAACACGGATTGAACACTGTCCGTGTTACCACTGATCCAAAACTGACACTGATGTGTGCATGAGGCATTATGATTCATGTAGAAGTCCAGGTTTCCATGTCCACCATCTCTGCCTATGTCAGCTCTTCCCCCTCCTGCTCGTTGAAAAGACCTAGACATGAGCTGGATTCAGATTCAATGGGAGATGTGGAAAGCCCCTACTTCTAGGAGGGTGAATTGGAAGAAGAGGGCAAGATTTATCAGTCTACTTCTGTGGAAGATGAAAGGAAAAATTACGTCTCCTCAAAAGATATGGAGTCGGCACTGTCAACGATAAGAGAAAGCAAGGACATTTCTGTACCTCAACCCAGGTGTATTCTAGACAAGATGTTTGGGGAAGGAAGAAGATAGTGAATTCTAACCCAAGGGAGCAGATTTTAGGACAGGGAGAAGAAAACAACAATCACCTTTGAGAATTTGTCCAAGCTTAAAGACCCCATAGACTGAAAAGCTGATATTCTTTTAAGATGAGCATTGGAATCATCTTCAACTATAATTTTTTACTAATATAGCTGCAACATCGGTGGCCAGGTCAATATTTTTGTGGCTAAAATAACTAGTATCACACCTTAGAATGAAAACATTATGAGAAGAAATTCTTTCATGGCAGCACCTTGGTCGAATCTGCATGGTTTGCAGCCAGGAATAGGGCCTTGTTCAACTCTGCCAGACACGTACACTGGTTAAAAACCTGGTCAGGAGATATCCTATATGAAAATAAATTATTCTCCATTCCCTTTAAAAGGACCAGAGGAATAAACAAAACCCAGTTTTTTCATAGACACAGAACCAGTCATCAAGAGAAATGGAAGATGGGGAGATGGAGTTACCCTAAACGAGGCAAGAGCAGAGGTTTTCTGCTTAATCCCAACAATTCCAAGGCCAAACAATCAGGGCTGGGACGACGGGTAGGCAAAGGTAGGCATTCGTCTAGGGTGCAACCTCACTACCTGTAAAGGGGGCGGAGTCATGGCCCCATCTGTGGCCGTTCAGCCTCATAGGCTTCAGACCTATGAGGCAGTAGAATGGCACAAGAGTTCACATGAGACCCATTGCAGGAGTGGTTTCATTAGCACCACCTGTGCTGAGAAGTGGCAACTCAGGCCACAGTTCGGAAGAAATTTGTGGCCTGCATGGCAGATGGTGGCAGGGAAATGAAGTGAGGTGGGTGTGTGTTTTTTTTTTTTTTTAATACTAAACATTGGCTCTACTGGGGGCACCAAGGAAAGGGGGAGAGGAGTATATTTATCTGGCACTAGAGAGGGGTTATTATATACGGGTACTAGGGATGGCACATCAGTGGGGGCCATTATATACTGGCACTAGAGGGGCATTTTATACTGGCACTACAGGAGGAGAATTATATACTGTCTACAGGGGGATGGAGCAGCATTATATACTAGTTCCACAGGGGGAACATAATATGTACTGGCACTAAAGAGGGGGCACATCCTCTGTGCTGTATGTGTTGCGTACTTGCACTACAGGGGGCAATATATATACTGGCACTACAGAGGGGGAGGCAGGGGAGCATTATATACTGGCACTACTGGGGGGCATTATATATATATATATATATATATATATATATATATATATATATGGCATTATAATACAGGAGGACACTATGGGAGAATTATAATATTCTTCTGGACAACATTTGTTCCTACTGGCACCCAAACAGGTGATAAACAGAGAAAAAAATCAACCTTTCAAAAAAACTGCTGCTCACTAAGAGAGGCCAAGAGCATTTTAGGTTTAATGACCTCTTGCATCAACATAGTTTCCTTAGAAATTAGTTCTGGTCAGCTGGAAGCAGGACAATCGATCCCTAAATCAGAAGATTATTCTGCTCAGAGTAATAAAACAGTCTCTTATATGGTGGACCTATCTAGTAATCCTACAGCAAGAGTTTCCCTGGAATGTGAAGCCCCTACATCCTGCTATCCACAGATGATAACTTATGGGGATGGGGAGCTCAGGCCCAGGACCAATACCTTTAGGAACTTTGGCCTCTGGAATTAGGAGAGAGATCCTCAAATTTCTAAGAACTTTAAAGAGTATTGGAGACCCTGAAACTAAAGAAGCATTTTGTGAGGTATTTATATGAGGATTCTTACTGATAATGTCACATATAAAATCATGTAGTCACAAGGTTTCCCCTTGTAATGTACCCCTAGAAGGTAGTACCTACTTCTGGTAGTACCCCCTACTTAAAATGATTCATTGTTAAAATGTATTTAGTGGTTCTTCGACTTTTACAAATGCACTCTGCCTGTGGCCTTATACTTCTATTTGGTTGCAGCTATCCTTGTTGACTTGTAATCCTGGTTTACAGTATGGGAACATTGTCCCACGGAAGATAATTCATGTTTCTCTTCTCTCCAATAGTGCAATGTAAACTTTGACACTGGGGAACCAGAAGATGAACTGACTACAGAAGCCATAGAGTTTTGCCAGAAACTTGGCAGTAAAGCCACCAAAGTGTCTGACATAGTAGGACGCAAAGACAAGCTGGTGTACGCTGCTATTCAGGAAAGTGTAAATGCAGTGAATGAGAAGTCCACATCAAATGCACAAAAAGTCCAGAAGTGGATGCTACTGGACAAGGATTTTTCTATTGCTGGAGGAGAACTAGGTGAGTATCAAGAAGTTACATCCTTACTCCAGGTGGTGCTTAAGCTAGTTTCACACTAGCGCAAAAGTGTTCTGGCAGACTGTTCCAGTTAAGCCTGCCAGAGTTCCCTCTATTTGGCATAGGCGGATACTACGTTTCCCTGCCAGAGCCCATTGACGACAATAGGACCCAGTGGGGATCCAGTCTGTTTCCGGGATTAGTGTCAGGATTCAGCCTGACAAAAACAGTGTTTGTCCAGCCAAATCTCGGCACTAATGCCGGAAACAGGCCGGATTCCTGCCGGGTCCCATTTTAGTCACTGGGTCCTGTGGTGCTTTGGCAGTTTCCGGCTGTGCTGGATGTGATGAACTCCGGCAGGCTATTCTTCTGTCAGAACAGCCTGCTGGTACATTTTAGTGCTGGTGTGAAACCAGCCTTAGCTCTACCATTATATAGTGCCGGTTTGGAGTTGCTTTAAATATTAGGAAAACCAAATTCTAGGTAGTTACTTGTATAAACTCCAAACTGTTTGCAAGCAAAGGTGGTCATAGCTTGCCTAGTCACAACTAGCTCTGTGTAGAACAGTAAAAGAATCCAGGCTGTGGCAGTACCCACCGTTCTATTTGAGCGTACTGGAATAGTCCATGAAGTAATTGTAATTTCAGGAAAGTGGCTCCAAACCAGAACTTCACTGTAATGGTTGTTTTAAATAGACAATGTGGCTAATTATCTGGGATTTGCATTTGTAGATACTCTTCTTTCCAATAACTGGCCTGTGTAAAAGATTCCGACAATCGCCCGACAAATGAGCATTTGATCATCAGGTGATCGTGTCTTTTGGCCAGCACCAAGTATCATAGTTTCTGTGCAGCAGATCGGTCTGTGTAAATTTAGAGGAAATGATGCACAAAATTGCAGCACTCATTTTCCTGAAGAGGAAGCAGTTATCAGGAATATTTTGCTTATTCCTGATAATTGCCTTCTAAATCAGACCTTGTAACCTTAATACTATGTTCATACTTCATACTTCAGTGTTTTGTATCATTGTGTAGGCTCCACTCCTGGTTTTGGCTCACAGTCAGAGATCAAGTATAATGGAAAGAATGTATTATTCTAATCCAGCACTTGGTCACAAATATATTTTTTATTTTGCTCATATCAAAATATCAGAATACAGTGTTCATAATAAAATGTTTATCTTGCTAATAAAGAATAATCACTGGATTGGAATGACAATTTTGACATTACCTACTGTGGGCCAATAGTCTGTGTGCTGGTGGATATTTCTGGGCTTATCTTGCTGCAATGAGCCTTTTCCTTTAGGGTATGTTCACACAACGACATTTGTCGCGTGACAAATAGAGCACAACTACACTGCAACATTTGTCGCGCGACAATTTTTATAATGGTAGTCTATGGTGTTGCATTCTAACATACGACATGCAGCATATTGCATTTGCAATGTGACGGCATAGACTACCATTATAAAAATTGTCGCGCGACATTAATGCAACAAAATTTTGCTCGACAAACGTACCCTTATACCCATTTGTATAATGAAAAGATTCACACCTGTTCTATGTTGTTGACCCACACCTGGTTTTGGCTCACAATCACTGACCAAACATGTAAGTGTAGACTAGGCCTACATTTTTTAAATGGTTGTATTTGCAACATAATTAATAACCTATTTTTTTCTTCCATTATTAAGGACCCACCATGAAACTGAAGAGACCAGTAGTTTCCAAAATGTACAAAGACCAAATCGATAACTTTTATCTGGATGCTGTGACTCCTACTGATGCTGTCATCCCATCAAAGTAGTGCTATTTCAGTGTAGCCATATTATTATTATTTTTTTTACCACACGTTGGATTCTTCAGGAATGCTATTAAGAAAACCGAATATTTTACTGTATAGAAACATTTCATTCTGTGTTCATTATGGTCGGGGTCAAATCCACTTTAGCTTCTCATGGTCTATTCAGTGAGGGGCTAAAAGCTTCTGGAAGAAAATAATCTATTTTAAATAAGTGCCTCCTGAATGCTGCTGTAAATCTCCCTAGATCACAATAGTCTAATGGTTCGATAGTGATTTTGTAAACATTTTACCCCCATACGTGTTATGACCTCTCAGGATTTAGGTAGATACGCAGATAAAATGCTATAGATTGTCAGCTTGTTATAATAACTGGAAGACTTGTGGATATGAAGGAAAATAAGCCAAAAGTAGTGTTGAGCTGAATACAAACACAAAGTTTAGATTTTTGCACACCGAAAAACAGAGTAGACTTGAGCTTTGGGTGTTTTACTGTCCTAAGGTTGATGTGTAAACAAGTACTGGTAATTTATTTAACTTTTTCATGTTTTTATAACTTTATTTTGACTGTAGAATAAAATGATCTCTGAATCTTTGTAAAAAATGTCCATATACATGTACCTGTTAAATCTTTGCTCTGTGTTTTGTGCTATCACTTAAATAACTGCTACCCATTGCTTTAAAAGTGCTGTGGGGGTTGGACAACCCTTTAAATTTTTAAATATGGGCCCAACATTGCTCATCCTAAAGAAACAATGCCACTTACCTATTCGCTGGGCCCTAAGGGCCCTAATAACTCTACTTTCTGTGGACTGGAAGTGGGATGAATGGCACACATGATGATGGGACATCACACTTCTGGTATACAGAGGATCGAAGCAGCTAGGTTGGCACCTTTTAGCGCTGGGATGGAGCTCCAGGGAATTGGTAAGTGGCTTTGTTTCTTTAGGCTAAGCACTTTCAAGTCCATAACTTTTATATTGTTGTAAGGGAACCCATTTAAGATGTTTGTAAACTCATACTGTACTCTGTTGAGGATCTTCATTGTAGCTGAAATAAAACCAGGTGGAAGGGAAGATTTGCCGTCATATCTTCAGTGCAACACTTCTCACTTTTGTACAACCTACTTAATAGTTTATATGTGGAGTTGTGGTTGTTTGATTCATAGTCTGTACCATATATGCTTTAGCAAACCACTAAAGTGTAACAGGCTTCCTAATTTGCTAGAAAGCTCTTTAGAGGGGAATGCCATTCCAGTTATTTATTTATTTATTGTAAACTGATGCACTAGTCACACAGTATGAAGCTCTGTGACCAGCTTTGGACAGGTATGCAATACTAGTCTTTGATGTTTGGAACTTTAATTGTACTTTATTGAATAAACATCTGTAGCCTCTTGTCTGCTACTGAAACAGTTGTAAATTCTTTTTCTTGGGGAGCTTTTTAAAGGGATAGGATGAGATTTTAAAAAACCTCACCGGTCCATTTCAGTGCTGTTCCAGATGATCCTTCATCAGTGGCATAGCTATAGAGGTTGCAGCAGTTGCAATTGAAACTGGGCCCCTCCTGCCAGCGAAGCACTGCCAATTGTGGTACGCAGTCAGGTCCGAGCCAGTTTTTAAACCCAAACGAGGTAGCTGAAGAGGAACTTTAGCGATGGCTTGCTTTTCTGCCCCATGGAGTCTGCGTTCCCATGCTGTAGCCTGCTCAGCATGCCAAAAACACTGACACCGCTACTGAGACTTCAATACCCTGATGGGATAAGAGGAGTTACACATTAAAGATGTTTATTTATGGATCATTGATTGGAGCTTTAGGGTTTTTACTTGGGTTTCTGAAGAGTCATCTTCCTGTACTAAACCTCTGTCAAGCTTGCATTGGGAAATTGGTAGAGGATGAGTTCCCTTCACTGATTTGATTATTTAGTAGGTGATTAAAATGGAGATTAAATAATCTTTCAGTGGCTTGCTTAAAGGGGTAGTCTCACTTCAGTAAGTGGCATTTATCATGTAGAAAAAGTTAATACAAGCCACTTACTAATATATTGTCATCATTGATATTGCTACCTTTGCTGACTGGATTCATTTTTCCATCACATTACACACTGTTCGTTTCCATGGTTACAGACCACCCTGCAATCTATCAGTGGTGGTCGTGTTTCTACAATATAGGAAAAAAACAAAAGCCTATATGCGCTCCCATGGTTGTAACAAATTGAAGGAAGTATACTCCAGCACGGTTCCAATGTATTTGTGTTGCACTTTATTTTCAAATCTCCAAACATTGGTAGCAAGTACAGACGAAAAACTCCACCTCCACCACAACAGTGACGTGTTTTAAACCGTCTTTTTTTTTTTTTTTTAACCACTTCAGCCCCCCAGCTTAAACACCCTTATGACCAGGCCACTTTTTACAATTCTGCACTACACTACTTTCACCGTTTATTGCTCTGTCATGCAACTTACCACCCAAATGAATTTTACCTCCTTTTCTTCTCACTAATAGAGCTTTCATTTGGTGGTATTTCATTGTTGCTGACTATTTTACTTTTTTTTGCTATTAATAAAAATTTAACAACATTTTTGCAAAAAAATGACATTTTTCACTTTCTGTTGTAAATTTTTTTTAAAAAAACTACATTTCTATATAAATTTTTCTATAAATTTATTGTTCTACATTTCTTTGATAAAGAAAAAATCCAATAAGTATATATTTATTGGTTTGGGTAAAAGTTTTAGCGTTTACAAACTATGGTGCAAAAAAGTGAATTTCCGCATTTTGAAGCAGCTCTGACTTTCTGAGCACCTGTCATGTTTCTTCAGGTGCTAGAATGCCTGGATAGTATAAATACCCCCCAAATGACACCATTTTAGAAAGAAGACACCCCAAAGTATTTGCAGAGGGGCATGGTGAGTTCATGTATCATTTCATTTTTTTTCAAAAGTTAGCGGAAAATGACACTTTCTGAGGAAAAAAAATAATAATAAAATTTCCATTTCTGCTAACTTCTGGCAAAAAAAAAAAAATCTCCCACGGACTCACTATGCCCCTCAGTGAATACCTTGGGGTGTCTACTTTCCAAAATGGGGTCATTTGTGGGGTGTGTTTACTGTTCTGGCATTTTGGGCGGGGCTAAATTGTGAACAACCTTGTAAAACCTAAAGGTACTCGTTGGAATTTGGGCCCCTTTGCACTCCAGGCTGCAAAAAGTGTCACTCATGTGGTATCGCCGTACTCAGGAGAAGTAGGGCAATGTGTTTTGGGGTGTATTTTACATATACCCATGTTGGGTGAGAGAAATATCTCTGTATACTGACAACTTTGTATAAATTTTTTTTTAAAGTTGTAATTTACAGAGATATTTCTCTCACCCAGCATGGGTATATAAAAAAATACACCCCAAAACACATTGACCCACTTCTCCTGAGTACGGCGATACCACATGTGGATTTCACAGGGCATTTTTACGCATTTGGATTCTCACGCTTTAGGACCCCTAAAATGCCAGGGCAGTATAAATACCCCACAAGTGACCCCATTTTAGAAAGACACCCCCGCTAACTTGTGCCAAAAAAAATAAAAAATTCTGTGAACATGCCTCTCAAAGTGACTTCAGCCAGATACTATAAAAGTACAATTGCTGATTAGCGCTACGCTAATCAGCGAATCAGTGACTGCGGTGCGTTGGGCTGGGCGCTAACGCTAACTACCTACCAAAGGGGGCCTAAACTAATCTAAACCTAAAAGTCAATCCTGGTGAAAAAAAAAAAAAGTTACAGTTTACACTGATCACTTTTTTCCCTTTCACTAGATGATTGACAGGTGACTGAGAGGGGTGATCAAGGGGTTAATTGGGGTGATGGGGGGTGATCAGGGCCTGGAAGTGTGATGCTTGGTGTACTCACTGTAGAGATGTGCTCTCTCCTGGGTCCAACCGACGAAAAGGACCAAGGAGAGGGCACAGAAGCCATTTAATGCATTATATTTATAAATATAATGCATTACATGGCTCTTGATTCGTTTTTAAAAAAATCACCAGCCTGCCAGCGCAGATCATTGGCTGGCAGGCCGGTGACGAACTTGTCCTGTGCCGGTCCCGATAGTCTGTGCGCCTGTTCAGGCGCACAGATCACGTCATCTCGCCTCTTGCGAGATGATGCGCCCGCGCGTCGACGAGGAACAGAAGGACCGCCGAGATCATGCGTATCTGCGTGCGGCGGTCCTAAAGAGGTTAATAAAAAAAAATGAAAAAAGCGCCCCTTTCCCCAGATTTCATAATAAAAAGATAGAAAAAAAAAAGGAAAAACACACATATTATGTATCGCCGCGTCCGTAACGGCTGGCTCTATAAATATATCATATGATCCACCCCGTCCGATAAACACCATAAAAAAACTGAAATAAAAACTGTGTAAAAAAAAAAAAGTGCAAAACTAAGCGATCCAAAAGACGTGTCTCGAACAATATGGTACCAATAAAACAGTCACCTCATCCCGCAAAAAATGAGACCCTAAATAAGAAAATCACTTAAAAAATTAAAAAAACTATAGTGCTCAGAACACGGAGACACTAAAACACCATTTTTGGGTTTCAAAAATGCTATTATTGTGTAAAACTTAAATAAATAGGAAAAAGTATACATATTAGGTATTGCCACATCCGTAATGATCTGCTCTATAAAAAATATCACATGACCTAACCCCTCAGGTAAACGCTGTAAAAATAAATAAATAAAAACTGTGCCAAAATAAAACATTTTTTGGTCACCTTGCCCCATAAAGTGTAATAATAAATGAAAAAATCATATGCACCCAAAAATGGTACCAATAAAACTGGCAATTTATCACGTAGTTTCCAAAATGGGGTCACTTTTTGGGAGTTTCTACTGTAAGGGTGCATCAGGGGGGCTTAAAATGGGACATGGCATCTAAAAACTAGTCCAGCAAAATCTGCCTTCCAAAAACCATATGGCGTTCCTTTTCTTCGGCACCCTGTCGTGTTCCCCTTCATCAGTTTACGACCACATGTGGGGTGTTTCTGTAAACCGCAGAATCCGAGTAATAAATATTGAGTTTTGTTTGGCTGTTAACCCTTGATGGATTAGATTGGAAATTTAGAATTTAGAAATGTAATCTCCATTTTCCTTTAATTCTTGAGGAACACCTAAAGGGTTAACAAAGTTTGTAAAATCAGTTTTCAGTAACTTGAGGGGTGTAGTTTCTAAAATGGGGTCATTTATGGGGGCTTTCTACTATGTAAGAACCACAAAGTGATTTCAGACCTGAAATGGTCCTTAACCCCTTAAGGACACGGCCCTATTTCACCTTAAGGACCAGGCCATTTTTTAAAAAATCTGACCAGTGTCACTTTATGTATGAATAACTATAAAATGCTTTTACTTATCCAGGCCATTCTGAGATTGTTTTTTCGTCACATATTGTACTTCATGACAGTGGTAAAATGGAGTCAAAAAAATTCATTTTTATTTATAAAAAAATTCCAAATTTACCAAAAATTTTGAAAAATTAGCAAATTTCCAAGTTTCAATTTCTCTACTTCTATAATACATAGTAATACTGCCAAAAAAAAAAAGTTATTAATTTACATTCCCCATATGTCTACTTCATGTTTGGATCATTTTGGGAATGCCATTTTATTTTTTTGGGGACAGTAGATGCTTAGAAGTTTAGAAGCAAATCTTAAAAATTTTCAAAAACCCACTTTTTAGGGACCAGTTCAGGTCTGAAGTCACTTTGTGAGGCTCACATAATAGAAACCACCCAAAAATGACCCCATTCTAGAAACTAAACCCCTCAAGGTATTCAAAACTGATTTTACAAACGTCGTTAATCCTTTACGTGTTCCACAAGAGTTAATGGCAAATGGAGATAAAATTTCAGAATTTTAATTTTTGGGAAAAATTTCCATTTTGAACCATTTCTTCAAGTAACCAGGCAAGGGTTAACAGCCAAACAAAACTCAATATTTATTACCCTGATTCTGTAGTTTGCAGAAACACCCCATATGTAAGGGATGGCCAACCTCCGGCTCTCCAGCTGTTGCAAAACTACAACTCCCAGCATGCCCAGACAGCCTACAGCTATCGGCCTACAGCAGGGCATGGTGGGAATTGTAGTTTTACAACAGCTAGAGAGCCACAGGTTGGCCAGCCCTGCCATATGTGGTCGTAAACTGCTGTATGGCCAAATGGCCTGGGCTCAGAAGGAAAGGAACGCCATATGGTTTTTTGAAGGCAGATTTTACTGGACTGGTTTTTAGACACCATGTCCCATTTGAAGGCCCCCTGATGCACCCCTACAGTAGAAACTCCAAAAAAGTGACCCTATTTTGGAAAGTACGGGATAAGGTGGCAGTTTTGTTCGTACTATTTTAGGATAAATATGATTTTTAGTCGCTCTATATTACACTTATTTTGAGACAAGGTAACAAAAAATAGAAATTCTGAAATTTCATCTCCATTTGCCAATAACTCTTGTGGAACATCTAAAGCAGGGGTCTCAAACTCAATTTACCTGGCCGCAGAAGGCAAAGTCTGGGTGAGGCTGGGCCGCATAAGGGATTTCACCGAAGTGACGTCTGTGCTAGGCGCGAAGTACCGTATTTTTTGCCCTATAAGACGCACCGGCCCATAAGACGCACCTAGGTTTTTGGGGAAGAAAATAAGAAAAAAAAATATTTTTAACCAAAAGGTGTGTTATTGGTGGGTTTGGAACTAATGGTGGTCTGTGCATGACACTGTTATGGGGGGATCTGTGACGGACACTTATGGGGGATCTGTGGGTGATCTGTGGATGGCACTGTGATGGGGGATCTGTGGATGGCACTGTGATGGGGGATCTGTGGATGGCACTGTGATGGGGGATCTGTGGATGGCACTGTGATGGGGATCTGTGGATGGCACTGTTGTGTCATCCACAGACCCCACCACCCATAACAGTGCCATCCACAGACCCCTCCCCTTAACAGTGCAATCCACAGATCCCCCATCCTGCCGCTCACAGTCCTGCACTATAAAGTTATACAATGTCCCTCATTCATAAAATATCCCTTTTTCATTAAATCATGCCCCTCACCTATTACTGAAGTACCAATAATCGCAGGAGCTTACGAATAATGCGGGCATGTCGGCTGGGCGGACGGCAGACCGCAGCGTGACTCACTGACGTCACGTGCCTGCGCCGCCTGCTTCATTCATAAAGTAGGCGGCGTGGGCACGTGGCATTAGGGAGTCACGCTGCCGTCCGCCCAGCCGATATGCCTGCATTATTCGTAAGCTCTTGCGATTATTGGTATCTTCAGTAATAAGTAAGGGGGCAATGCGATTTCATTCATTCTTGCGAAGGCGGGCCGCGAGTTTGAGACCCCTGATCTAAAGGGTTAACAGAGTTTGTAAAATCAGTTTTAAATACCTTCAGAGGTGTAGTTTCTTATATGTAGTCACTTTTTTGGAGTTTCTACTCTAGGGGTGCATTAGGGAGGCTTCAAATGGAACATGGTGTCAAAAAACCAGTCCAGTGAAATCTGCTGGAATACCTTGAGAGATGTAGTGTCTTAGATGGAGTCACTTTTTTGGAGTTTCTACTCTAGGGGTGCGTCAGGAAGGCTTCAAATGGGACATGGTGTCAAAAAAAAAACCAATCCAGCAAAATCTGCCTTCCAAAAACCATATGGCACTCCTTTCCTTTTGTGCCCTGTCGTTTGGCCATACAGCAGTTTACGACCACATATGGGGTGTTTCTGCAAACTACAGAATCAGGTTAATAAATACTGAGTTTTGTGCGGCTGTTAACCCTTGCTTTGTTACTGGAAAAATGGTTTAACCACTTCAGCCCCCCTAGCTTAAACATCCTTAATGACCAGGCCACTTTTTACAATTCTACTCTACACTACTTTCACCGTTTATTGCTCCGTCATGCAACTTACCACCCAAATGAATTTTACCTCCTTTTCTTCTCACTAATAGAGCTTTCATTTGGTGGTATTTCATTGCTGCTGACATTTTAACTTTATTTGCTATTAATAAAAATTTAATGACATTTTTGCAAAAAAATGACATTTTTCACTTTCTGTTGTAAAATTTAAAAAAAAAAACTACATTTCTATATAAATGTTTCTCTAAATTTATTGTTCTACATGTCTTTGATAAAAAAAAATCCAATAAGTGTATATTTATTGGTTTGGGTAAAAGTTATAGCGTTTACAAACTATGGTGCAAAAAAGTGAATTTCCGGCATTTTGAAGCAGCTCTGACTTTCTGAGCACCTGTCATGTTTCTTCAGGTGCTAGAATGTCAGGATAGTATAAATACCCCCAAATGACACCATTTTAGAAAGAAGACACCCCAAAGTATTTGCAGAGGGGCATGGTGAGTTCATGTATGATTTCATTTTTTTCACAAGTCAGCGGAAAATTACACTTTCTGAGGAAAAAAATATATAATAAAGTTTCCATTTCTTCTAACTTCTGGCAAAAAAAAAATCTCAGACGGACTCACTATGCCCCTCAGTGAATACCTTGGGACGTCTACTTTCCAAAATGGGGTCATTTGTGGGGTGTGTTTACTGTTCTGGCATTTTGGGCGGGCTAATTGTGAACAACCTGTAAAACCTAAAGGTACTCGTTGGAATTTGGGCCCCTTTAGCACCCAGGCTGCAAAAAGTGTCACTCATGTGGTATCGCCGTACTCAGGAGAAGTAGGGCAATGTGTTTTGGGGTGTATTTTACATATACCCATGTTGGGTGAGAGAAATATCTCTGTAAACTGACAACTTTATAAAAAAATTTAAAAAGTTGTCGTTACAAGTTGTCAGTTACAGAGATATTTCTCTCACCCAACATGGGTATATATAAAATACACCCTAAAAACATTCTCTACTTCTCCTGAGTACGGCGATACACACGAGTGACACTTTTTGCAGCCTGAGTGCAAAGGGCCCTAATTCCAATGAGTACCTTTAGGATTTCACAGGGCATTTTTACGCATTTGGATTTCAGACTTCTTCTCACGCTTTAGGGGCCCTTAAAATGCCAGGGCAGTATAAATACCCCACAAGTGACCCCATTTTGGACAGAAGACATCCCAAGGTATTCCGTGAGGGGTATGGTGAGTTCATGTAAAATTTCATTTTTGGTCACAAGTTAGTGGAATATGAGACTTTATAAAAAAAATTAAAAAAAATAATTTCCGCTAACTTGTGCCAAAAAATAAAAATTCAGTGAACTCGCCATGCCCCTCACAGAATACCTTGGGGTGTCTTCTTTCCAAAATGGGGTCACATGTGGGGTATTTATACTGCCCTGGCATTTTAGGGGCCCTAAAGCGTGAGATTCCAAATGCGTGTAATCCTAAAGGTACTCATTGGTTTTAGGGCCCCTTTGCGCATCTTGGCTGCAAAAATGTGTCACTCATGTGGTATTGCCGTACTCAGGAGAAGTAGGGCAATGTGTTTTGGGGTGTATCTTTACATAAACCTATACTGTGTGTGAGAAATATCGCTGTAAACGACAACTTTTTAAATTTTTTTATTCAAAGTTGTCAATTTACAGAGATATTTCTCTCACACAGCATGGGTATATGTAAAATACACCCCAAAACACATTGCCCTACTTCTCCTGAGTACGGCGATACCACATGAGTGACACTTTTGCAGCCAAGATGCTAAAGGCTCAAATTCCAATGAGTACCTTTAGAAGGGCATTTTTACGCATTTTGCTTCTCACGCTTTAGGGCCCCTAAAATGCCAGGGCAGTATAAATACCCCACATGTGACCCCATTTTGGAATTTATACTGCCCTGGCATTTTAGGGGCCCTAAGCTGAGAAGAAATGCGTAATGCCCTCCTAAAAGGTACTCATTGGAATTTGGGCCCCTTTGCGCATCTTGGCTGCAAAAAAGTGTCACTCATGTGGTATCGCCGTACTCAGGAGAAGTAGGGCAATGTGTTTTGGGGTGTATTTTTTGATTTTTAGTCTCATATTCCACTAACTTGTGACAAGAAATAAAATTTTACATGAACTCACCATACCCCTCACGGAATACCTTGGGGTGTCTTCTTTCTAAAATGGGGTCACATGTGAGGTGTTTGTACTGCCCTGGCATTTGAGGGTCTCCGCGATCATTACGCGTATGGCCAGCATTAGGAGTTTCTGCGATTCTCATTATATTGAGCATACGGGTAATGAGATTTTTTTTTTTCCGTTTAGCCTCAGGGCTGAAAAAAAAAAAAAATGAACGGCACAGATTTTTTCATTCGTATCGATCAATGTGGATGAAAAAATCTCTGCCAAAATCAGTGACTGCGGTGCGGTTGTCTGGGCGCTAACTACCTAACAAGTAGCTAGCTAACTGGTGGTGATAAGGAACCCTTATGCCCCATTCACATGTCCGCAATTCTGTTTGCGGAACGGAATTGCGGACTCATTCATTTCATTTCAAATATAGAAAATGTCCTATTCTTGTCCGCAATTGCGGACAAGAAAAAGCATTTTCTATATAGTTCTGGCAATGTGCTGATCTGCAAAATGCGGAAAGCGGTGTCCGTGTTTTGAGGATCTGCGGATCCGTGAATCCACGGATCCGCAAAACACATATGGACGTCTGAATGGAGCCTTACAAGGGGTGTGATCAGTGACAGGGGGGTGATCAGGGAATCTAGATGGGGTGATCAAGGGGTTAACAAGTGAGGGGGGGGGGGGTTAGTGTAGTGTAGTGTTTGGTGCAACTTTACATAGCTACCTGGTCCTCTGGTGGTCGATCCCAGTAAATGGGACCACCAGAGGACCAGGTAGCAGGTATATCAGACGCTGTTAACAAAACAGCGTCTGATATACCTCTTTGATGCAATTTAATTCACATCTACAGCCTGCCAGTGATTGATCATCGCTGGCAGGCTGTAGTTTACCTCCTGAGACTCGCGGCACTGTGAACGCGCGTGCGTTCACAGGGAATCTCGCGTCTCGCGAGATGACGCGCCGATGCGTCACATCAGAACTGCAGGACCGCCCGCCGGACGCATCCGTGCGTTAGGCGGTCCTGTAGTGGTTAAAATGGAACATTTGCAAAAATACAGCTGTTTTGGGATTGTTTTTATTTTTTGTTATTTACATCGTTGATCTGACAGGTTAGATCGAGTGCTATTTCTATAGATATAACCAAATATTCAACAACCACTGTATGAATTGTTCCACAGATAGGGGTTCTTGTCACACCTCTTTTCAAAAATCCTAAACTGACAGTGGACTAGTAAGGTGGGAATGAATCAGTCACCTGCCGTCCGGGCAGGTTCAAGGCCTGGACAGAATGTGACTGTCAAGGCAAAATATCCAACATCCAGGTTCAAGGCCCCCCATACAATCCATCAATCGGGCCCAAAAGTGATTAACCTCTCAACACATCCCCTTGGTACCTCGGACACCAGTGTTTTGGAAAAGGGACTATCCTTTGTCCCTACTTCCAAATTTAATCCTTTTCGGACAGTGGTAGACATTAATCTATTTGCTCGCAAGCTTTGGTGGTTTAAATATTTTAGACATGTTGAGAGGAGACAAGGTGTAGAAATGGGGGTTCCTAGGGAAATGGTGAAGGACGTTCAGCTTTTAGAGAGTCTATCTTCGTCTCAGGAATCTTGACTTGGTGAAGGTCCTTTTACCTCCCTTAGAAACAAAAGTACTAAAACACCTCCCATTGGGGACAGGAACTGTATAGACGTCTTCATAAATATATGGTAACTAATGATCTGGAAACCACGCGGCTCCTCTAAACTGTACTGCTGATGGGTTAGCGGCTTTGGAATCTTTGGCCGGAGACACCGGTATTGTCATCAAACCCTCAGATAAGGGTGGCAATACCGTTGTTCTGGACTCGGCCCATTATAAAATTATGTGTGAGACTCTCCTTTCCCCCCGGGACTGTTATGAAATCCTTGAACGGGATCCCACCATGTATATCACAGAGAACTGAAGTCCATTCTGGACGCAGCTAAATCCATTAACATGATTGATCAGGAAGAATACAATTTTTTGCTTCCCCAACACCCACGTGTTGCCACCTTCTACTGTCTCCCCAAAATACACAAGGGTCGCCCAATTGTGTCTGGGGTGGACAGTTTAACACAGAATGTAGGCATATACTTGGATAAGATTCTATCCCCTTTTGTACTGGCCCTACCCTCCTATGTAAAAGACACTGGGGATTTCATTAAACAATTGGAGGGTATACATCTGGAGGATGACTGCATATTGGGGAGTATAGATGTGGAGGCATTATACTCCTCAATTCCTCATGACCTCGGCCTCAAAGCAACTGACCAATTTTTGTCCACTAGATGTGTACAATTCTCAGCGCACAACCAGTTTGTTCACCATCTTCTGGAATTTTTCCTTAAGAGGAATTACTTTCTCTTCAGGGGCAGGGTCTACCACCAGCTCAGGGGCACTGCGATGGGGAGCCCTTGTGCTCCATTGTATGCTAATGTATTCCTGGACTGGTGGGAGAGCGTGTATGTTTTTGGTGATAAGGCCCGAGAAGATGTGGACAGGATACAGCTGTGGGTACGCTACATTGACAATGTTTTTGTCATCTGGAAAGGCGATGTAGCGTCCTTCCTGTCATGGGCCGATAGCCTAAATGATAATTGTGTGGGGCTACGCTTTACGAGTTAATGCCATCTGACTACTCTGCCCTTTTTGGACATTTGCATCTCCAAAAACAATAACAGGACTTTGGACACCTCCATCTTTTGAAAACCGACCTCCACTAATTCCCTCCTTAGGTGGTTGAGTCATCACCCGTTCTCACTGAGGAGGGGAATTCCTAGGGGCCAGTATCTGTGCCTTAAGCGTAATTGCTCCCAAACATCAGAGTTTATTAATAAGGCCAAAGACTTGAGGGATAGATTTTTAGACCATGGCTATCCCATGAGCACTCTAGTTGCCAGTGCTTTTTGAAAGGCTGGTTTCAAATGTTCAAATCTGTTGGTCCCTGGACATGTGAGAGATTTGGGAGAGTCCTCCAAGGAAATTAGACTTATATGCCAGTTTGATGCGGCATCTAAGCATATCAGGGAGCTAATAGCACGGTACTGGCATATACTGAGAATGGACCCTGATCTAACACAGGTGATATCTGAACGTCCTAGTATCATGTATCGAAAGGGACCCAGTATTCGGGATAGACTTGTGAAAAGTCATTTTGTATCCGCACCATCGACCCGCACCTGGCTAAATAGACTTAGGTAATTATCGCTGTGGGGGCTGCGTTTCATGTAAGTACATGAAATACGGCAAAACATTTGTAGGTTGCAACATACAGAAGGTTTACACCATACGCGACTACATTAACTTTAAATCCCAGGGGGTCGTGTACAAAATCACATGTGAGTGCGGCATTGAATACGTGGGAAAGACCACGAGAGAATTTCGTAGACGTATAGAGGAACATATCGGCGATGTTTTGAACTCTAGAGACACCCCAGTCACTCGTCACATCAAATCAAATCATGGTGGTCGAACTGAATGCCTTTCATTTATGGGCATTGAGTTAGTGAAACCATCAGTGAGACGTGGCAACTGGGATCGCAAAATTCTCCAGTGCGAATCCAGATGGATTTATTATTTAAAAACTGTGGCCCCATTTGGGCTGAAAGAACAGCAGAACTACAGCGGTTTTATTTAGGAACTTTTCCCGTTCGGATTCCTCTCCTATGACACTAACATCAGACCGTAATCATCAAGTTATGTCCATAAAATATTTTGTGCACACTGTAGGACATTATGCTTTGGAAATGATATTTTGTGTAGCGCTACCTCTCTAGCTAGGTGCTATCTTCTGTAGGTATATATAAAAACATTTAGCTATCCTGCCCAAAAAAAAAATCCTCATGAATATGGAGTAATCGGGCTTCATTTATATGGCTACTGCCTGTTTAATTGCGCTCTAGTGCCGCGTAGCTAAGTCACATGGGATGAGCGTAGTATCCGGGGCCGGCCCTCCACGGCTGTCTGACATCACATGACCTCCCCCCCTTCCGGCCAGCTCACGCACGCTGTCGCAGTGTGCGTTCCATATGCGCTCCATGAGCGCACAACCGGAAGAGGGAGGGAGCTGGTTACACAGCTTTTACATGGGAGCCTTTAAAAAGGAGGAGGCGGTATGTAGACAGCGGCTCCTTTGAACTTTGAAGTGGTGAGATGCGGTGATAGTAGGGACACTTCCCTCCTGCAGCCTGTTATTTAGGACCACTGTCCATCTTGAGCTCTGAGGGAGTTCTTGCAACTTTGTAAGTACCTTCTCTTTTCCAGCATATTAAGTGACACTGAGGTAGCTATAGAAAATAGTGTATGACAATGCACCCTGTTCTATCTCTATTATCTTTTAGCTCTATCCCTCCTGATCTGTATCACGTCCCCTGAAGAGTCACATGTGCTGGGACGAAACGTGGAACGTAGGGAGTTGAGCGTGAGGGGAATTGTAGCTTTTCTAGGCCCCTTACAGGGACAGGATCTGTATGGGGTCATCCCTGTCGGGGCGGGTGCTCTGTGTCAATAGGCAGGAGAAAGCATAGACCCTATCCCTATGTCAAGCAGGGACTTATTATTAGGACTATTCAGGAGATACATTAGCTACTGACACGGACACCTGACTGTTGTAACTGGTAGACATACCCTGGAACTTAAGACCTGAGTCATCCGCAGGGCAATTTGTTATATGCAATATACTGAATGCGTTAAGGCCATTTTTTCTATACTTGATTAATGTGCCTTTGTGGTATGTTGGCCCGGATGCCCACCATTGATGTTTTGAGAGGCAGGTAAGACCAATATCTGCCAATATTGTGTGGGCGATTTGGCCCATTGTTTATACTGGGTGAATGGTATGTGGCTGCCATATCGCACCGTATTGTTGATGGCTATTTTAGCTGGATATTTTGCCTTGACAGTCACATTCTGTCCAGGCCTTGAACCTGCCGGACGGCAGGTGACTGATTCATTCTCACCTTACACTTGTTTTTTATTAGTACTTTTTATAGTAAGTAACATTAAAAGTTATGTTTTATATTTACTAGTCCACTGTCAGTTTAGGACTATTTCTATAGAGCAGATTGTTACGGACGTGACAATACTAAATATGACTACTTTTTGGGGTTTTTTGTTTCAGTTTTTCATAACAAAGCATTTTTGAAAAAATTATTTTTCTAGTGTCTCCACATTCTGAAAGCCATATTTTTTGCGGGATGAGATAACGGTTTGATTGGCACTATCTTGGGGTGCATATGACATGTTGGTTGCTTGCTATTACACTTTTTGTGATGTAAGGTGACAAAAATGGCTTTTGATACAGTATTTATATTTTTTTTGCTGCGTTCACCTGAGGGGTTACGTCATGTGTTAGTTTTATAGAGCAGGTTGTTACGGACACGGCGATACATAATATGTATACTTTTTATTTATTTATGTTTTACACAATAATATTTTTAAACTAAAACAAAATCATGTTTTAATGTCTCCATAGTCTGAGAGCCATATTTTTTTTATTTTTTTGGGCGATTGTCCTATGTGGGGTATCATTTTTTGCGGGATGAAATGACTGTTTGATTGGCACTATTTTTGAGTGCATATAACTTTTTGATTGCTTGCTATTACAGTTATTGTAATGTGAGGTGACAAATGTTTGTTTTTTTTACATTGTTTTTATTTTATTACGGTATTTACCTGAGGTGTTAGATCATGTGATGTTTTTATAGAGCAGGTTTTTACAGACGCGGCAATACATAATATGTATACTTTTTTTATTTATTTTACTTTAACACAATAACAGCATTTTAGAAAATATAATAATGCTTTAGTGTCTCCATTGTCTGAGAGACATATTTTATTTGGGCGATTATCCTATGTAGGGGCTCATTTTTTGCGGGATGAGATAGCGGTTTGATGGGTACTATTTTGGTAGGCATACAGCCTTGTGATCGCTTGGTATTACACTTTTTGTGATGTATGGTGACAAAAAGTGGCTATTTTTACGGTATTTCCTTGAGGGGTTAGGTCATGTGTTATTTTTATAGAGTAGGTTTTACGGATGCGGCGATACATAATAGGCGTAGTGTATTTAATTTTTAAAATTCTTATTTAGTGATGTGTTTTTTTCATTTTTTTTCTCTTGAAGATCCAGTGGGTTTGGTGTCTATATAATACAGTACACTGTATAGTGTTCTGTACTTTTTACTTTACACTTAGTCTGATCAGACTTCTGCCTTTAGCAGAAGTCTGATTAGACTTACATTACCATGGCAAGCAGGACGCCTCTGAAAGTCCTGCTGCCATGGTAACCATCACCCGCTGCCAGAACAGAGCAGCGGGTGATGGGGAGGGGAGCTCCCTCCCTCTGTGCTCCCATCAGCAATTGGGGGCTGCAAGGGTACAGCAGCCCCCGATGGGAGAGGCAGGGAGCTCCCTCCCTGTTAACCCCTTACATACAGCAGTCCGTATGGACCACGGCATGGAAAGGGTTAAACTGCTGACATCTAAACAGACCGCAGGGATCAGAAACGGCAAAAAGCTCTGCAAACCGCAGGTCGAATTGACCTGCGGTCTGCAGCGATCACCGATATGGGGGGGGGTCACAGGACTTCCCTCGGCATTTGAACATGGTTCCTGCTGCACGATTGCAGCAGGAACCATGTTCCTAGAGCCCTTTTTTTTATATATACAATTTTTTCAGGACGCATGGGTACGCCCTGTGTAGTTAAGGACTCGGACATCAGGGCGTACCCGTACGTCCTATGTCCTTAAGGGGTTAAAAAGTGAGTTTTGGAAAAATTTTAAAAAATTTCAAGATTTACTTCTAAACTTCTAACGTCCTAAAAAATAAAATGACATTTATAAAATGATGCCAACATAAAGTAGACATATGGGGAATGTTAAGTAATAGATATTTTATGAGGTATCACTTTCTGTTTTAAAAGCAGAGAAATTTAAATTTTGAAAATTGCAAACTTTTCAAAATTTTGGGTAAATTTGGGATTTTTTCATGAATAAAGGTGAAATATATTGACTCAAATTTATGACTATCGTGAAGTACAATGTGTTACGAGAAAATCCCAGAATGGTTTGGAAAAGTAAAAGTGTTCCAAAGTTATTACTACATAAAGTGACATGTCAGATTTGCAAAAAATGACCTGGGCAGAAGGGCGAAAACTGGCCCAGGGTAGAAGAGGTTAAAATCCCTAAATATAATTACAAGAGCAGGACAAAAAGAAAAGGGGATGACTGATCTGAATGGTAAAAAAATGCTGGCCTTAAAGTGGGCAAAGTAATGGAGGAGGACTTTCAGAATGAGGAGAGGAGGGAAGAGCTGAATGAGTCATCTGCAATGGGTGACTCTGCCCCATTAAAAGAAATTTTGACCGAGGTTAAAAAACAGAGATCTAATACAGAACACCTTAATGCAGCTTGGGACAATCCAGACAGATGTGACCTTGATAAGGGACAATGTTACCAAGATCCGGAACAGAGTCACAACTATAGAAAAAACAGTGGGGGCTTTGGAGAATGAGGCTAAAACATTTAAATCTTAAACTAATATATTGAGAATAGAGGTCAATATTCTTAAAAAGAAGGTAGTGGTTCTGGAGGATAGGTCTAGGAGATGTAATCTGAGAATCCTGGGTCTACCTGAAGGCTCGGAAGAAGAAAAAAACTGCCAAAATAATACAGACCTTAATTCAAGAAAAGTTTGGGAAGGACTATTTTTCTTCTTTGTTTCTGGTGGAAAGGGCACATCGGGTGCCAGGGGGAAAACCTATTCCTGGGAGGCAGCCAAGGATGCTATTGGTCAAGATACTGACATCACGGTACAGAGATATGGTATTGAGAAGAGCAAGGGAGTGTCCTCCTATCATATATAATGGAAATAAACAGCTTTTTTTCCCCTGGATCTCTAAAAGGAGGCCCAGGAAAAGAGATGCAGCTTCACGGCGGTAAAGAAGTGCTTACATATATAAGTGCTTAGATATTTGTTTATCCAGCTAAATTACGAATAATATTTAATGGGGAAACTAGGTGAGAGATCTGTGCAAGGATGTGGCAGATCAAGTAGTGTGTGTGTGTATGTGGGGGGTATTGTGGGAGGGGTTGCGATGTGTCTCCTAAGATGGTGGGGTTAGGGGCGGGGACTTGGAATATATATATCTAGGGAATCATGTCGGCCGGTGCGGATGGTAGTTAGAATTTTTACTTGGAATGTGCGAGGCCTAGGGGACAAGATTAAAAGACTGGCGGTTTTTGACCATGTTCATAGACATTTATCAGCGATTGTCTGCTTGGCTGAGATGCATGCTACCGAGGAGTCGGCTGTGCGACTCGGTAGGGGATGGGCTGCGCAGACCTATCACTCTACCTTTATTAGTTACTCTAGAGGTGTTACAGTTTTGATCCATAGGGGGACTGATTTTATCTGCGAGGCATTCTCTATCGGTAAACAAGGGAGGTTTGTTTTCCTTTACGGGAAACTTTCTGGAAGACTGTGTATTTTGGCTTTTGTTTATATCTCGCCCCCCTTTTCTTAACAGGTACTTAACTGTTTATTAACTTTAGTGGACCAGTGACCTGAATGTCCCTCGTTGGTTATTGGAGATTTTAACTGTTTTATGAATCCAGAAATGTATAGGTTTTCTGTGGGGGGTGATTCTTATACTCCAGCTCAAGGGTCCCCTCTAGCTCGCTTTTGTTTGGAACCAAGTTAGGTGGATCTATGGGAACGGGCTGGAAAAGGGAAAAGACTTTACTCCTGTATAAGTAAATCTGGTAATCCCATGGCTAGGATAGGTCTGGCCTTGATAAATAAAAACTATCTTAGATGCATTAATTTGATTAAATACGACACCAGGTCGCTCTCAGATCGTGTACCCCTATATCTTGAACTATCCATAGGGGATATTGAATATAAAGCAAGACCCTTATTTAGGTTGAAGCCTCATTGGATTTATATAATGGCAATAGATATGTATGATCGGGTTGGACAGGAGATCGAGTACTTTTGGGATAGTAATGAGAACATGGCTAGACCCCAACTGGTATGGGATCCATTTAAGGCCTTTATGAGGGGAATTTTTATTAGTAATTTCTAATTGAAAAAATTGATATGGTAAAAGGGAGGGGGAGTTAAAGGAAGCAGTATCAGCTGGCATGAATAAGTTATCTAGGAATAAAACTCCAGGAAATAGGGAAAATATGAAGAAGGCAAGCCAGGTGTATGCAGACTTTCTCGTGGAAAAGGCCCAGCAGAGACTTTTTTTTTTTAGGGGACAAAAATATTTCGCTGAGGTGGGGAGACCAGGGGAACTTCTGGCAAGGGTGATTTCTAATCAAGAACAGAAAAAAAAAAAAAGAGATGTGGGTGACGGTGGCACCTGCCACCCAGCAAACAGAGGATGTGGCTGCAACGCCACCACATCTTTCAAAGTCACCAAGCATCTCCACAGAAACCCATGGAAGCGTTCAGCTGTCCAACTCCCAAACACTGAAGAGAAAGAGGAAGTGCCCCCTTAACACACCCTGATCCCTGGCTCTGACTGCCTGGATTTCAAAATTCCTGATCCTTTGAAATGCTGTCATTCTGTCTGGTGGAGAGTTTTAAAAACCTTATGGTGGTGGCTGTCCCACAGTACGTGGTTCCCAGTCGCCACTACTTTTACAGGCGAGCCATCCCTTCCCTGCACAACCAAGTGGCGGACAAAACCAGGTGTGCACTGTGCAAAGCTATCTGTGGCAACGTCCACATAACCACCAATACGTGGACCGGTAAGCACGGGCAGGAAAGTAATATCTCCCTAACACAGTGTTTCTCAACTCCAGTCCTCAGGGCCCACCTACAGGTCATGATTTGAGAATATCCCACAGAATGAGTACCTGAGGTGAGTCTTGATGCACTGACACTAATTATATCACCTGCTAAATACTAAGGAAATCCTGAAAACATGACCCGCAGGTGGGCCCTGAGGACTGGAATTGAGGAACACTGCCCTAACAACACACTGGGTAAATGTAGTGGCGGCTGGCTCAGAGGTGGATAGCATTTTTGCGAATGTCCTTCTGCCCCCGAGGATTGCAGGGCATTTCTCTTTTCCTCCTGTTGCCTCCTCCTCTACCACCTACTCATCCACTCAGCGTAACACCTTCACCACCAACAGCAGCACAGCCAGGGGGAAACGACAGCAGGCTGTTTTAAAACGTGTGTGTTTGTGGGACAAACCCCACACAGTGCAGGAGCCGTAGACGGGCATGGAATAACAGACCGATCATTGGTTGGTGCCACTGAGCCTCCACCCTGGCCAGGTGTTGTGCGACAATGGGCGAAATATCATAGCAGCTCTGGGCCTAGCCGGTTTGACGCACATCCCCTGCCTGGGGATGGTGGTGCAGAAATTCCTGAACACCAGACAGTGAAAATCAATTCAGTTAAACACATATTCTGGTGGCACAAATTCACTTTTATTGTTGCTCAAGGACCCCTGCGGCCTGAGCTGCAAGATGTGACAAATAGTTTTATTAAATTTGTTAAAAAACATGGAGTTAAGTGGTATATTTTGGGGTGTAGGACCTCATTGTTCTAATCATCATCTTCTACCCAGTCATCACCCCTGCCCTATTTGTCGGTCTGCACATCGCAGAAAGCCACAGCAGTTTACACCTGTGTTTCGTCATCATCGGAGAAGTGCTGCGGTGGTCTTCCCATGTCCTCATCCTCAAACCTAAGTGATTGGGCATCCGTGCACTCAATCTCTTCCACTTCTGGGGCAGGGCTATGGCCCTGGGAAACCCTGCCAGCTAAGTAGAGATGAGCGAACATTAAAAAAAAGTCCGTTGTTCGGCGTTCGGGTGGTGGTGAGTCGCACATCCCGTTATGGAATCCATAAGGGGCGGCTGCCACCAACCCGAACTGTTGAACAGCCGAAGGACCTGGGGTGACGTCACTGTCATGTGATCAGTGCAGGGCGTGGCTCATCACTGGATTTGATCCCGTGCTGAGCCACGCCCTGCACTGATCACATGACGGTGACGTCACCCCAGGTCCTTCGGCTGTGCAAAAGTTCGGTTTGGTGGCAGCCGCCCCTTATGGATTCCATATGCCGCTATAGTGGAATCCATAACGGGATGCGCGACTTACCACCACCCGAACGCCGAACAACGGACTTTTTTTTAATGTTCGCTCATCTCTACAGCTAAGTCATCAAAAAGCATGAGAGACTGCTGCATTTAACTGCCAATAGTCAACAATTAAGTTCACTAACAGTAAGGCAGTGCCCGTGTCATAAACAGAATAAATTTCTTTAGGTCACACAACAGTGTAACGGAGCAATTCAATACAATTACTTCACTATCACCAAAAATTAGATTTTTCAAACCAACAATGTAAAAGCAGAAGTTAACGGTTTAATTTAACTGTCAGAAATGTAGCGTATACCGCAAATGTGCTATCTACCATAAAACCAGTGTGTTTGCAAACAACTTTATATATGCGAAGTTCAAAAGGTCACTTTAAATGACTGAAATACAGGGAAGGCCGCAGATCTGCTATGTTGCACAAAACTGTTATCGCAAGAAACTACAGAAATGCAGTATGTCACTGCTAAATTCTAAAATGTTTTTATGTGTTGTATGCCAAACGGCTCTGTGTAACAATACAGGTTTATTTCCCCCCAAATACACTATTGCAGTATTTCACTGCTGAAATTTAAACGCAGGTATTTGTGCGGTGTATGGACAAGTGCTCTGCGAACCAACAATACGGGGTTCTTTACACAAAATACACTAATGCAGTGTTTCACTGCTGAAATTTAAACGTAGGTATTTGTGCGATGTATGCAAGACTGCTCTGTGGACCAACAATACGGGTTTCTTTCCCCAAAATACACTAATGCAGTATTTCACTGCTGAAATTTAAACGTAGGTATTTGTGCGGCAGGCTGGCACACATGCAGGTCACATGCAGTTCCAAGGACACTGCAGTTGCTAAAATGGCCGGCAACCCCCACCTCAGTAACATGGATTAAAAAAATATATATTTTGCAGTATCACTGGGCTCAGGGAGGGGTACGAAAATGTAGGATAGCAGTAGCACCCTCCCTCAGTAATTGCTGTAGCAAGATTTCACACCACCAAGTTCAATAGATTTCTTTCCTAATCTCTCCCTGAGAGCACCGGCAGCAACCTGTCCCTACATTAAGATCAGCAGAGTGACGTGCGGCAATACGCGTATTCCAGCCTATATAGAGGCTGGGTCACATGCTCCACTAAGCCAATCACAGCCATGCCATCAGTAGGCATGGCTGTGATGGCTTCTTAGGGCAAAGTAGTGAAACGCTTGCTGATTGGCTGCCCTGCAGCCTTTCAAAAAGCGGGAAGGACAACTAACCCATCATAAAGCTTGGGTTCGCTCAACCCTAAACAAGAGCGTATAAAGGGAATGTTTTTGAAGCATATAACTCAGATAAGGCTATATCAGACGAAGAGATGAATTCATATTTGGATTTTCTCTCTCTTCCAGTTCTTACTAATACACAGAGGTAGTTTTTAGATCTAGATCCCTCTTTAGAGGAGCTAGAAACTGCACTGAAGGCTGTAAGGGAAACTCTTCTCCTGGGTCAGATGGGCTCCCATATGAATTCTATCGTAAATATAGGAGGGAACATTCTCTCTCGTTTGTTGAAGGTGTTTTTAGGATCATTTAAGGAGGGTAGCTTTCCAGAATCAATAAAAGAGACTGTAATAATATTAGTATTGAAGAAAGGAAAGGACCCCTTAGACATGGGGTCATATAGGCCTATTTCCCTACTTGATACAGATGTGAAGCTTCTCTCAAGAATTCTGGCTAAAAGGCTATCCAAGCTTATTACATCACTTGTACACCCTGATCAAAATGGACTTATTCCCAATAAGGATACTCATTATCAGCAGTGTCTCTGGCTCCATTCTGTCTTTAGACGCCTCTAAGGCATTTGACAGGGTGGAGTGGGGAGTCCTTTGGAAGGTTTTGAGAAGGATGGGATTCGGTACTAAATTTATAAATCTGGTTAAGCTCTTGTATAAGTCCCCTACCGCGAGACTTGAACGTCAATGGGAGCTTGACTGAGAGCTTCTGCTTGAGTAGAGCCACCCATCAGGGATGTCCACTTTCCCCATTGTTCGATATTTTTATTGAGCTGCCAGAGTTAGGCAGGACCCCGGGATTGAGGGGTTTGGGATATTAGGCGGAGAGGACCGTATTTCTTTATACGCAGAAGATGTGTTTTATATAAACCACACCAGTACCTCACTTCCCAAATGTATTTATATAGTTAATGCCTTTGGTGCAGTTCCGGGCTTTGATATTAATTGGTCAAAGACGACATTTATGCCTGTGAATAGACCTGACTATTCTATGGAGGGGCCCCTGAGTTTACTTAGGATTTCCGATTCATTTGAATATTTGGGAATGATTATATCCCCTAAAGTTAAAGATTTTTTACATCTAACTCTGATCCCATTGATAAGTAAGTTGAGGTCAAAAGTGACGATATTGCTTCGACTTCCTTTATCTAGAGATGACAGAATATCCCTGGTTAAGATGGGTGATTTTACCCCAACTCCTTTATGTTCTTAGGAATTACCCAGTCTGTATTGAGGACAAGTTTTTTAAGTTAATTGAGAGAAATATTAATGATCTACTGTGGGGAAGAAAGCAGGTAAGGCTTAAATTGCAATACCTTTATAAGTCAATTGAACAGGGAGGGTTGAACATTCCCTATTTTAAGGGTTATTTTATAGCTTCACAGTTATGGTTTTATAACCACTGGCAGGAAAGACCACTTTTTAGGAATTTGGCGAGTAGATCTACATATGATAATATGTTTACACTATAGGAGTCTGGGCCATTATCTAGAATTCAACAGGATTATAGGGAATCTAGAAAACTATTCAGTAAGAAGTGGAGTACTATGGATGGGAATAATAATTTAATAGGAAAGTTGGGGCAGAAGTTTAAAATGTCTCACTTTTATAAAGTGTTTCTTGGTACATAATTTAATAATTTATGTTCCCCCGGACAAAAGGTGTGGGAATCTGTTTTACGGATCCAGCCAGATGACTGGGGGGAAATAATGACTAATTAAAAGGTTAGTGTCACATAATTATAATCATGTTTTGGTTGAATTTATTATTATACAAAGATTATGTGTCACACCAGTATGGTTCAACAAATGTGGATTGAGAAGTACGGCCCACGGTGTGATTCACCTGGGGCTGATTTTTTACATATGTTTTGGTTCTGTACACAATTAACAGAATTTTGGGAGGCAAAAGCTAAAATTATTACCCAAAAACAGAAAATATTGATTCCAAATACGGTGGAATGTTAATTTGGGACAAATCCTCCAAAATCTATTTTTGACAAGTATAGAAGACTATAGAGATATATAAAAGAACTGGGCACACCTGAAGGATATAGGGTCTGAAATGTATTATATAAAAATGGATAAAACAATTAGCGCACATGTACTGCGAAGATACCAATAGTGGGTCAAATTCATAACATGTAAAAGCAATATCGGTAAAATTCATCCACAATACCCAAATAGAATTGAAAGTCCAATGGCCACCAAAAATATAGATGAAAGTCCACGACTTAGTATATCAATGGTAATAATAGCATCAAATGAGAAAATTTCTAAGTGATCCCAAAATAAGCTTGTGCAAAAAAACTAAGTCTTTTAAGAGCATATAGAGACCATCACTCGTATAAATAAATAATGGTATTAAAACATTGGTCTTCCTTACAGCACTTGAGCTGTACAAATGATAGGCTTGATCATGGCACTGCCGAAGAAGCCTAATGTAACACACCCAAATGTATACGCTTGATAAAACTCCGTTGATAGAGCGTTATTGTGCCGATAACTGAGTGCAGGTGAAGATGCTGGGAGCACGACCTTGCAAAACAAAGCGGCATCCCGCTATAACGTTCTCTCAGCAGCGTCCCGCTGAGGTTCTATTATGTATTGATGAGCCGGCAAATAAGTGAGTAATGGCAGTGTTACCCAGTATCTCGACCTCTGTCAATTCTGCCGCTCTGGACTGCAATGCGATAGCAATCCTGTGTCCTTCAGGCTGCGCGACTGTAACCACGCTGGTGTACCTTGGCACGTGTATCTCCTCAGGTACAATCTCCGTGTTCGTGGTCACCTACTCACGAGATTTTTCAGGTATGAACCGCGACAATGGTCGGTCACTGGAGTGATGTTGTGCCTTAAGGTCCAAATAGGGGGTCTGACCAGACGCGTTTCAGGGTTAGTGATTTCCCCTTCCTCACTGAGGAAGGAGACATCACTAACCCCGAAATGCGTCTGGACCTTAAGGCACAATACTCTTTTTGGGAAGACTTAATCACGCGAGGCTGGTTCTCACCAAATACTTCTAATGTGTATACGTGGTTAAATCTGGTCAATAAGATTAATAAATCTGAGAGAATTTTAGATAAACAAAGAAACACAGAGGAGAATTGGAATAGGATATGGGGGATTTGGGAATTTTAAGTTTTCCTGCCTCCACCCTACCATTATCCTTTTTCCGTCTTTATTGACGGACGGGATGGGAGACGCATCGCAAGGAATGAGGAGGGTGGGGGGGGGGGGGTTGGGTTTAAAATGAGAAATTTAATAATGTTTAGGATTAAATTGTATAGAAAATAATTTAGTATGTTTTTTCTTTCTCAATAATAAAAAAAAATCCAGCGCATGCCCAGTAGTATCTTGCTGGCATGAGCCTCATCTGTTTGCTCCACGCCTGCGCCGAATAAGGTCCCCGGCACCCTCCAGCTCCAGTAGAAGATAGTACTGGGAATGCACGGGATTTCACCGCGTCAGGAGAAAGAAAAGCTGCCCAGTGCAGTAAATAGCTGGGCGGCACTAGGAGACGGCAGTTGGGATGTGGCTAGGCACAGAGCTGAATGAGGGACAGCCTCTTGGGCACAAAGACAGGTAATTTGCATATTAATAAAAACGTTAAAAAGTATAGGAAAGGCAGCCAGGGGTGATAATGGTATAATTGGACTCCGCATATTAAGACCAATAGTAGCAAATAGAACACTTTATATGCTGTTACGGCCTGTCAGTGTCCCTTTAAACTGGCCAAACAGCTTAAGTCCCCCTGAAAACATACCTCCTTGGCTGAGAGTGCATGTGTCCTGAATGGGGTGAGTAGACAGTCTCTGCCAGACTCCTCTGGTGGTGGCTTCTTTTCCAAGAACAAATAGATTGCACATATTGAAATCCAAATGCTAATCCTTCTCCAGAGTTGGGAGGCCCCATCAGATGGTCAGTTGGTTCAACAAATATTAATCTAATGTGTATGTGAGCTTTAAGATAGTCTGCCCTGCCCTCAGAGTACATGTCAATTCTCAGACATGTCCGTTTTAAAAACTGATGTAGTAACAAATATAAGACATATATTATTATGACTATGTTGTGCCACACATGTATTATTCCTAGTAGAAGCTTGTGAATGACTTGCCAGAAGTATGCAATAGGTCCAAATGGGTATTATCAGTTTTATAGTGTTGGATTGTGGAGGGACACCCCTCCAACTGGTAATACCAAATAGAATTTCATTGCCAGACTGCTGGCAACTTATTGATAAATGTCTAGAATGAATAACAAAGGAATCGGACAACATAATAGATACCCCAGAATGGTTACTGCATGAAGAGTACAAGTGGTTTCTCAAACAGGTGTGCCAAGAGACATGACTGGTCATATTTAAAAGCTATTATTTCCATTTTAGGTGCCCTAACAATATACATTTCACAGTTCGCAATCCCACATTAATATTTTATTCCATGGGTTTCACTGGCTTCTGATAATATCAGTTACCCTCTACTTTTGCGAGACTGAACAACTTTGCAGACAAATGTGTTCAGAGGCTCTCTGACAGACTGCAACATATTTGTTTGTACAGGACATGCAGGCAAAAATAGGGGTTTGAGTCTGAAAGTTTATAAAGAGCAGCCAAAGAAAAGCTAGCTTATAAAGTACAAACGAAGACCAAGATCCTGGTAAAACAGCTTAAATACATACATAGCCCAAACAAAGTACATTTGCTTAATGAAGTAGAAAGAACTTGATGCAACAGATTTTCTCCATCTTTATTTTTTTCCTATAAAAACTCTTGAAAGATTTCCAATATTAAAATAAAAATAATACAAGACCAAATTATTTATGCATCATTAGCAATACAGTTTACAACCACTGAGCTTGGTTTAAACCCATTCACTTTGCTTGATACATCAATAAATACTTTGCAGACAATAAACAGTCTGATAGTTGAGCTCATAGTTTTCTTTTAAATGTGTCCATAACTCGTGAGCCATTAAAATGCAAAATTTGCTAAAAAATATCTTGTGAGAGACTCATGTCACCCAATCTCAAACTGGAAACTGAGACATGAGAAGTCCGATATCAATGTGGTTGACACAAAGTTGTCCCATGAATGCTTTACCTCCCCTTCTTTTTATTTAATGGCATTTAATACCTTTAAGGCTGTTGAAATCCCCTTTTCCAAAGATAATATACATTTTATTCCATGTTGCCAATGGAGATATGAAATTCATTTGCGAGAACAAATACTGATATGAAATGGAGGGAATCAAATACTGTGTGGAAGACCCCAAACTCTAAACATCTGTCCTAACAAATATAATGGACATACAAAGAATGTAAATGCAATTCTAGAACAATGTAAAAAACAAGATCTTCTGTAGTGTTACTTCTTTCAGAATTAAAAATAAAAGAAAAGATGGAAGAGTGAAAGCTAGTACTAGTCTGGCATCTTTACCAATGATGTGGCAATGCAGATAATAAATACAAAGTAGCCAAAAAGTGTGTTTAACCACTTCAAGCACATCAAATGTTAGGTTTGGTCCTAAGAGGGGCCGATGCTGGTCCAGAATTGGTACCTTGTAGAAAAGGACTTTGGCAATAAAAAAAATTATATATATATGTATATAGAAGAAAAAAAAAAAAGGAAATAAATCTTTGTAGTGATTAGTACAGATTAGGGTCATTCTGTAGAACATAAATTACTAGAGACCTCCAGATATTAGATGTTGCATTTTACCTCAAGTAGATTTGTTGACAGACATCCTGCATTTCCTAAGTAGCTAGGGTTGGATGTCCATTATTCTTACGGATTATTTTTTTTTCCAGCCTGCGCACACATAAGCCTTTTTTTGAAGCTGTCTGGTTGTCAGCAGTGTCCTATATAAATACTCATCTTCCTACCGAAGACACTTGTACCTGTGCATGACATTCACAAAACTTAGGTTCTCTGACAATCCATTCAAAGATCCCAGATGTAATGATGTTTATACCCTCAGTATATCTGTAACTGGTAAGTTTTCCATTTCATGCTCAAAAAATACAAATTGTTAAAAGAAAAGATGATTCAAAAGCAGGAAACAATAAAAAAAATCCTCGTTCCACCCTTAACATAAAATACATACACATATATATATATATATATATAATATATATAATATACAGCTTACAGATTCAACGTTCCGTAAAGTTTCTGAGGCCAGTGCTCAGTCTCTCAACACACATCATAAATACAGTATTCATTCCCCCATCATCTTTAGAATAACATGGAACTAAAAACACAAAAGGTCGATAGGAAAGAGAAAGACAGGGGGGCTCCTCCAGAGATTATTCACATCATGGACTTCTAGATGATTCCACATCTTTTGCAGGAGCTCATAATGGTTTAGCACACATGGTTTAACACACTCAAAATACAGACGAGGTTCGATGGATACGGCTGTAAATAAAGAGAATATGCCTAGAAACAGAGTATGTATGTGTTGAAATGTAAATTACTGTCTATTCAAAAACCAGTGCTACCTTTGTGTTGTTCAAAGCTGAAACCATACAGTGTCGTTCATATCTGTATTTTGAGAGAAACACACTTGTTGCACACCCTTATATTCCAAAAGATGGTAAAATACTGGATTCACTCAGTGTATTAAAATCTGGAGCAATAAATTCCTTATAGGAACAACCTGGGTTAAAAAGATCCTTTTTGCTAAGAGCATTTGGCCAGTGCCAAAGATGCCTTACAGTGGCCATATTCAAAGTTCAAGGAAGAAGTGTGGTGTTTAGAGATAACTGCCCCGCAATGCACTTCTCTCTCCTTTCTTCAGCAATAACTTGCGGGTCATGTGGCTCCAGCTTCCAGATAACTCTGCAGCTTACGAACTGTTGTCTCATCCAGTGAGAAGAGGTCAAAGTCAAAAGTCGTGTTTGTGACATTGAAGTGGCCGGTCTCTTCTATGAGGTTGACAATCTTCGAAACAGCAGCAAAGAAAGAACAATTTCGTTAATTTATTTAACATAGGAGATACTAGTCCTTACCATCATGGAACTGTACAAAATGGCTTTAATTAACTGTCCCACTAACAAACAAGCATGCTGAAAATATCCACATTTATATATTACAAGTACCATAAAAAATGATCTACCATTTAAATGGTCACTAACTTTTCATCAATCAGCATTACAACTGACCATAAGAATCGGTACAAATTATTTTATCAGAGAGAAATGTTTGTTCTTCTGTTTCCCACTGAAGAATCAGATTACACAAGTTAATAAAAGTCTATGGATGGGGGGGCGAGGGGCGTGAGCAGGATCTAAGATCAGGAGAGGCCTAAACAACTAAAATGACTACATTGTTTCTGTCTCAGCCCAAGTGCTTTATTCAGAATCTTACAGGTCACTGCTTCTCTGTAATACCCTCCATGATCTGGAGCTGTTTCTGAGTGAGTGCAAGACCAGGTGTTGGGTGGATTCCTCCCCCCAACCCCTGTATAAATAGCCCTGAAGATAAAGAGGGCCAGGGGGCCGTTGGAGAGGCCGCAATAAACATGGCGGCCGCTGGGTGAGACGGCAGTGCAGGGCCTGCACAAGAAATGACCGAACCTACCATCACTGATGTCGTTAAAGCTGTCACCAACTGCAGCACTGCACTTATTTCCCGTGGGGGTGGGGGAGGTCCGTGATGTCACTAAACATTTTGCCCTATTTGAATATCTTAGGAAGCTACCGCTATCTCTGGTTGGCCTACAAGAAACACACGACATCTGACACTGTACGATGGCTTCATAAGACGTGGATGGGCTGGGAGTATCATTCGGTTCATTTAGCGTATTCCAGGGGGTTGAGCCTGCTTATCCATAAAAATGTACCTCTCACTGCTATAAGAACTCAGGTAGACAAAGAGGGATGCTATGTGGCAATGTGGTGCTTATTACTTAATGCAGAATGTGTTTTAATAGTGCTATATATACCACCGCCCTTTTCGAGCTCTAAACTGAGCACGGCCCTGCAGTTTACAGAAGACTGCCCACACTTACCCTTATTGATTTTGGGAGATTTTAACTCATACTCCGATATGACAAATTTCCTGTACGAGATTCGCTCCCTGCCCACACAACAACTCTATTTGGTAAACTAATAAAGGAACTTGGTCTTTCCGATATATGGCTACTTAAAAATCCCTTGGTAAAGGAATACTCTTGTGCGTCCGCAACATATACCTCATTATCTAGAATTGATCTTGCACTTGGTGAAGACAATATGTTACCCATGTTTGCTGGGTCTCGGTTCCATTGTAGGACCATTCCCCATTGCAGGTTACTTTACAACTAATAAGTGCTGGCAGTGGGAACCCCAGAATGTGGCGCCTGAACCCATTCTGGTTAAAAGTAATAGATCTTAATGATGTCCGGAAACAACTGAGGGAGTTTTATCAGTTTAATGAGGGAATCGCCTGTGTAGGAATAGTATGGGAATCAATGAAGGCATTCTTGAGAGGTATATTGAGCAAAAGTATAATTATTATTAAGAAGTGCACTGGGAGAGGAGATGCAGAATCAACTGACTAGTAGGGAGGCAGTATATGTTGGGGATCCCTCTGGGGTCACATTGGCAACTTGGAAAGCTGCGCAGAAGGCTCTAAACGCCCACATCTTGTAACAGGCTGTTAATAAGAAATACTATAAGGAGAGCGAGAAGGCAGGGCATATGTTGCCGATGATAGCTAAAGCTCAACAGGGATCTACATACATGTCGTGCTTACAAACTACAGAGGGCAGGACTATAGACGATACACATGGAATATTGGAGATCTTTAAGGGGTTTATGAAATGTTATATAAAAGTAAGGTTACATACACGGAACAGGATCTGGAGGGTTTCCTGGACAGGGAGGGACTGCCAGCTTTATCTGCAGAGGATAGGGAAAGGCTAGATGCTCTCCTTACTTTAGAAGAACTACAACAGGCGGTGAGCGTAATGCCAAACGAGAAAGCTCCAGGTCCTGATTGGTTGCCTATGAAAATGTACAAGGAATTTGGGGAAGATATGCTATCTAACCTGTTGGAGGTATATGAACAAGCTTATGAAGTGGGTAGGTTACCCAATCGATGTATGAAGCCAGAATTGTGGTTTTACCTAAACCGGAGAAGGATCACACTGGCCTGTCTCTCTCCTTACGTCAGATGTCAAGTTATTGGCAAAAGTATTGGTACGAGGTTGTCCCAAGTAGTCAAGTCAGGGCACCTGGATCAATCTGGATTTATGCCAGCGAAGTCCACCGCTATCAATCTGAGAAGACTCTTTTTAAATCTCCAGGTGATCTAGTTGATAAGGTGGTGCTATCACTGGACTCAGCTAAGGCAGATCGTGTATAATGGAGATACTTATGGGCTGTCCTTTAAAAAAAAAAAAAAAAAGGATTTGGATCATCTTTCATAGCCTGGATCCAACTTCTGTACGCTGCTCCCACTGCTAGGATTAAAGTTGATAACGACATGACCAATAGCTTTAAATTAGAGAGGTGTACAAGGCAGGGGTGACTATTATCTCCATTGCTTTTCGCGTTGGCAATAGAACCATTGGGGGCCATTTTGAGAGGATCCCAGGAGATTCAGGGGTTCAAGTATGGTCGAGGAGAGGAACGAGTGGCTTTGTATGCGGAGGCTCTTTTATTGTTCGTTAATAAGGTAACGGAGCACTTGTCCCCAATAATGAGAATTATAGATAATTTTGGGGCTCTTGGGGTTGTCCATTAATTGGTCTAAGTCGGCGCTGCTGCCTACGATCCCTAGGGAGGTCTCATCTAGCCTGGTGAATATCCCTATTTTATTGGTGACCAAATTTAAATATTTAGGAGTGTGGGTCACGAGAGATGTTAAGGACTATAATGAGCTCAATTTGATACCCCTTTTGGATAGGATAAAACATAAAATTGAGGCGTGGTGTAAGCTACCGATTTCTATGATAGGTAAAGCGAACCTGATCAAGATGATAATAATGCCACAACTGCTGTATATTCTGCCCAATGTTTCCGTTTGGGTCCCCTGGCACTTCTTTAGCAGGATAGATGGGGCTTTTAGAGACTTAGTATGGGGGAAAGAAGTATCTAGAATTAAACTGAATAAGCTACAGCTTGCTAAGGACAAAGGAGGAGTGGTTTTGATAAGGGAATATTTAAGTCCTTTCAGCAACTCCAATTGGAGTATGGACTGCAAAGGTCAGTTTTTTATGCCTATTTACGACTGAGACATGCTATGTAATATCAAGAGAAGGAAGTCTCTACATATATTGCTACTACAGCTTTGTTGGATCAGGTGGTGCAGACATCGGCCTCCTATAAACTCATCTCGTTTGCCTATGGGTTCCTTTTGGAGAGGAGTCTGGGGGACCCCATAGCTGGTCTAAAGGGAAAATGGGAAAAGGATGTGGGACTTTTAACTTCTGATCAGTGGCAAGCCATCCTGGAAAATACACCATTGTTGTCCATTAGTGAGACCCAGCATCGATCACAATTATTTCTGTTGCATAGTGTGTATAGAATGCCCCTAATGCTCCATAGGATGGGAATCCGAACAAGCACTAATAGCCCTCGCTGTACAGAGGAAGAGACAGATTTTATACATATCATGTGGTCCTGCAGAAAATTGGGTACCTACTGGTCGGAAGTGTTCAATATGTTAGATGCCGTGTACAGGGGTGTGGAATTCCATCGCCCGACGCCCGGGACATGCAGTTCCGGGCGCCGGGCAAGTAGTTTGAACAGTTACTTAGCCCTGTGCGGGCAAGTAGCAGGGACATGTCGGTTGGGCAGTAATAGGAGCGGTCATTTGCTAGCCGCGAGCTGACCGCTCCTACATCTATGCCAGCCTGCCCCTGCATCGTGAGTACCGTACATATAACTTCCTGAAGGCTGCCCCCGCTCCTACCGGCTCCTGTATTGAAGTCTCCGCCCACCTGCCAGCACGGAGCGCACAGTAACAGCACACAGTCTCCAGAGAGTGAGTAATTACAAGCCAAGATGGGAGAAGAGGAGTGAGAGACCCCATGGCCCCTTGCAGATGAGCTTTCCTCCCGGAGCCTGTCCACATCGCAGCTCTCGGCCTGACCTGCAGCGCTGACTGGGTCACATAGCATTATACTGATTTATGATGCTATGAGCCTTACAGTTCTGAATGTGTTGGATAACACTGACAGCATTATGTCAGTGTCATCTAATACATTCCAGAACTGTAAGGGTTACATAGCATCATAAATCAGTATAATGCTATGTGACCCCAGTCAGCGCTTGCAGGTCAGGCTGGGAGCTCCGTTGACAGACTCTGGGAGGAACGCTCATCTGCAGGGGTGTCAGAAATAAAGGTAGTGCTGTCTGTCTTCTGAAGCTCTGGCCCTGCCTGCAATCTGCACTTAACGTGGCACTTAATAAACTATAGTGTCTCCCTGTTGCCCCCATACAGCATAACGTCTCCCTGTTGCCCCCATACAGCATAACGTCTCCCTGTGGCCCCATACAGCATAACGTCTCCCTGTGGCCCCCATACAGCATAACGTCTCCCTCTTGCCCCCATACAGTATTACGTCACCAAGCGGCTGCCCCCGCACAGTATAACGTCACCCTGTGGCCCCTGCACAGTATAACGTCACCCTGTGGCCCCTGCCCCCATACAGTATAACATCACCTTGGGGCTGCCCACATACAGTATAACGTCTCCTTGGGGCTGCCCTAGTGCCCCATACAGTATAACGTCACCAAGCGGCTGCCCCCATACAGTATAATGTCACCAAGCGGCTGCCCCCGCACAGTTTAATGTCACCAAGCGGCTGCCCCAATACAGTAACATGTCACCAAGCGGCTGCCCCCATACAGTATAACGTCACCTTGTTCCCCCATTCAGTATAACGTCACCAAGCGGCTGCCCCCGCACAGTATAACGTCACCCTGTGGCCCCTGCCCCCATACAGTATAACATCACCCTGTGGCCCCCGCCCCATACAGTATAATGTCTCCCTGTGGCCCCGCCCCATACAGCATAACATCTCCTTGTGGCCCCCACCACATACAGTATAACATCTCCTTGTGGCCCCCACCCCATACAGTATAACATCTCCTTGTGGCCCCCGCCCCATACAGTATAACATCTCCTTGTGGCCCCCGCCCCATACAGTATAACATCTCCTTGTGGCCCCCGCCCCCAGTATAACGTTAGTATAAGTTCAGGACAAGTAGATGGTCATGAGGGACAAGTAGATTGAGCCCCCACTTTAGTCCTTCGACAAGTAGTTTTTTTTTTTAATTTCCACACCCCTGCGTGTACAATATTGCAGTTCCTAGGAACCCAGTGGTTGGTGTTCTGGGCCACACTCAGGATCTAGCAGTGACGGAGGGGTGTAGGTTGGCAATACCGAAAACTCTGTACTGTTCAAGAAAACTGGTGGCGAAATATTGGATTCAATCGATTGGTCCAAACAAACAAGAATTGATAGGGGCTGTAAACCATCTGGTTCGGTTGGAAAGGGGAATCTACCTGAAAAGATGAGCTTGATGAGATCATGGTTGGTAGACACCATGGGAATAGTCAGCCTAGATCAGAGAAGTAGGGATGCCAATAGATGATCATTTGAGGAAGCAGCTGAGGATGGAGTGGCTAATTGTTGACAGGAATCAAGTGTAGAACTTACTGAGGGAATGGAGGGCACTGCACGGGGGAGGGAGGGATTTTGAGGGGCTTATTGTTTATATGTTTTGTACTGTGTGCTAAAAAACAAATAAAAACAATTTGATAAAAAAAAAAAAATTCTTTATGTCAAACATACTTTTGAAAAACGTATGCTATTTTTTTAAATTTACCATGCCACAATCTATATTAAAGGGAATATGTCAGGTACCCCAAGTGTTATTAGGTGCTACGTCCTGCTGCTGCCAAGTCTCGATTGCTAAGTAATATATGTATATTGCCTGCCATTCATTCCCCTGCTGTGCTGCGGCTATTATGTTAATAGGACTTGAGGTGTCAACATAATGGGAAGAACTCCTGAGTGCAAGTTTAGAGGTCCGGTCAATGTATTCCACCACGGGTTTGAGAATGCACAGTGTGGAATATAAAAAAAACAAAAAAAACACACAGTTTCTACTTTTGAAGTTAGAAGTGCATAGCTCATAAAGGAAGTCACGAGTCGTGAGCTTGTTTGGTGGGTATAGAAGATATGTGACAGGCTGTCTGCACACATATCCCTCGTTGCTGGCATGGGTAAAAGGGGTGATTATTGCAGAATGGGGTGATTATTTGCTTTTGGGCTAAATATGGCCTTATTTCTTTAACTGTACAGTTTGTGAACTGTTGTCGTGCTGCTGTGGTGAAAGTGTATCGTGAGGTGACAAATGGCCCCACTGCGAATACGAGACGTGGAAATTGTGTACGTGCCATTGATGCGACAGGTAAACTTTGACTAGGTGCGCGAGGGCAGACCGAAACACTACAGTGGGGCAGCTCAAATGAACCTGGGTGCTACCAGACATGTGTCTAAAACAGTTTAGCACAAACTTCTGCATATTGGGGCTCCAAAAGCAGACAGATGGTCACTGCCCCATTTTTGAAGGGTGAGCTACGGTTATTATTGATAACATTGTGGGGTAACATATGATCTCTTGACCATTCGATTCAGAAGGCAACATGGCTGAAAAACAGCAAATGGTCCATTTTGATTTATTTCCATTAAAGAGGACCTATCACCACAATGCAATCTGCAAGCTTAGTAGATTGATATATATTTGTGTGGGTAAACATTCAGTAAAACTTGTAATTTATACGTTTATATCTGGGAGATTAAATGTCTAAAGTAAATATATAATACATTTTACTGAATCTTTTTCAACAAAAATACACACTAATCTGCTCTGCAGATTGCACTGCATTTTGTGGTGACAGGTCCATTTTAGAGAGTTCACCATGCATGATAAACAATTTTACGTTTTAACCCCTTCCTGACGAGTGCCTTACATGTACGGTGCTGGCCGGAACTTTAAACATGGCCCTGCTGCTCGTGGGGGAGCCATAGCCGCTGGGTGCCTACTGTTTCATATGTAATGTGTGTGTCGCAGACTTTTAACCCTTCAAATGCCATGGTCAAACGTGACCACGCAATCTGGATGTGCTAAAACCCAAAAGTGCGTGCTTCCAGGTGTGCTCCGACTCCCCCTGGCAAGGATCGGGAGAGTTGGACGTATTGTGCGGCAGCTTCAGTCCTACGGAATGAACTGAAGCTGCCGCGCATTAGTTCCTATGGCAGGGCTCCATACGAATAGTGTATTTCTCATACACTCCAATTCTAATGCATTGGAGTGTATGGGAGAAGCAATGTAATGACGGCTTGTTATAGTTCCCTAATGGGGGAAAAAAAAAAAATATCTAAAAAATTAAATATAAAAATTCAAATCATGCCCTTTCCTCAAAATATAAATAAAAAAAGCAAAGAATAAGAAACACATAATTGGTATCACAGTGTGCAAAAACACCTATACTATTAAAATAGAAAAATTATTTGCAGATTTTTGGTTGTTTCACCTCCCACAAAAAAATGTTACACACTCCAAAATGGTATTAATGAAAAAGTAAAGATAGTCCCGCAAAAAAATAGCCCTCACACAGTTCTGTAGAAAACACAAAAAAAAAAAAATTGTATGGGTCAGAATATGGTGAGAAAAAACATTTCTTATTTTTCAGTATTAAAATCGCCGTAATCGTACTGACCCAGAGAATTAAAGTAATAGGTCAGTTTTACCGTATAGGAAACACTGCAAAAACAAAACCCATAAAACTACTGCAGAATTTAGTTTTTTTTTCCAATTTCACTCCATTTGGATTTTTTTTCCAGCTCCCCATTACGTCGTATGCAATATTAAAAGGTGGAATTAGAAAGTGCAACTTGTCCCACAAAAAAAAAAAAAGCCTTTATGCGGCCATATGAACGGAAAAATTAAAAAAAGTTATAGCCTCAGAAAGACACAGTGAAAATTGAAAAACACAAAAATGAAAAACTCTCTGGGGCTGAAATTTTTTATTGTTTTTATTGTTTATTTTTATATGTAAAATTGGGAAAGGGAAGTGATTTGAATTTATGTTTTTTTTTTTTTTAATATTTTGCCATATATGTAGCCATAGCAACTGATAGGAGCCCTGCTAGTTTGCTTCAGGAGCTTTGATTGGAGAGAGGGAACCCTCTCCCTATAACGTCGCAGCATCTGAACGGTTAAATGACCGGGATCAGATTGATCTCTGATCCTGGTCACTGACAGTCATATATGGAGTGGGTTCAGCTGGTGAGCCCACATATACATCCCATTAACACAAATAACGTACATGTATGTGATTTTACATTAAGAAGTTATTTATTAGCCTGTTGTTAACTAGTGAATCCTGACTACAAAATCGATTCTGTTGTCAGATTTATTAGAAGCTATCCAAACTAATCTTTAAGCTGTGTTCCCATCTCAGACAATAGACTAGGATATGCCCCCGTTGTTTGATAGGTGCGGGTTCCACCTCTGGGACCTGCACCTCTCTTATAAACACAGCCGGCAAAGTGAAGTAGGGCGCCCCGTGCATGCACGGCTGCCCTCCGTTCATTTCTATGGGGCCGCTGAAAATAGCCGATCCGTAAATAATGTGGATTAGATGTTGACCGAATACAGTAGTGTGCATGAGCCCTAAGGCCTCATGCACATGACCGTATTTTGGTCTGTGTCCAATCCGCATTTTTTGTGAATTGCACGTGGACCCAATAAGGTCTACGAGTCTGCAAAAAAAAAAAAAAAAGAAAAGGAACAGCACACCGATGACATTTGTGTGCTGTCTACATCATTGGAGCTGGGCTTCAAATTATCGAACCTGTGCTATTCTTTTCTGTTTTGTGGACAAGAATAGATTTTTAAAATTTTTCATTTTTTACAGTGGGTCCTGTGAAAATTGCAGGATGAACACAGACCGAATCTATATTTTGTGTATCAGCAATTTGCAGACCACAAAAAGGATACTGTCGTGTGCAGGCGGCCTAAGGCTGACCCTATAAGATCAGGTTTTGATCAAGCTTTCAGAAGCAATTTTGAAGCTAACACCAGATGTTGACTGCAAAGGGAGAGCGATTCTAAAGAGCAGATTCTACTTATCTTCTTTTTGAATCCACTCCTGGTTTTACCTTCAAAACTGCATCTGAAAACCTGATCAAAACCTAATTGTGTAATAGCAGCCTTAGGGTGCCTTCACACGTGGCAGATTTTGTGACAGAAAATTCTGCGACTGAAAATGAGACTGATTTTTAGTCCAAATCTGCAGCATGTGAAGGCACCCTTATGTCTCATTCACAAGTCAGTGTTCGGTCAGTGTTTTTCATCAGTGATTGTGAGCCCAAACCACGTGCGGCTCTAAACACAGAACCGTTGCAGATCTTTTCTTTATTACCTTATGTCTGTGGAGGCTCTAATCCTGGTTTTGGCTCACAAATCACTGATGGAAATCACTGACATGTGAATGAGGCTTTAGGCAGAAGCAGGCTACTTCAAAGCAGGAGAGAAGAAATTTCATGCAAGTGGGAACGCTGACTGGGATCTATTTTTTTCAGACTGACAAAAAATAGGTCAAGAGAACACAACCATTCTGTACATGGACTCACCTGTTGTAGGACGTTTCTCTCTCGAAGAGCCATCAGTCTTCTGTGCAGTTCAACTAGTTCATCTGTGTATGCCTAAAACAGTGAACAATGAAGCATTTAAGACTACTAGTTCCATCACAATTTTAAATACCAAAGATATTATCAATTGGATCTCTCAGCTCACCTTATCATAAACGCCTTTCTTCAACATTTTGTCGGACTTGCTGCAAGTCTCAGGACTTCTACGGCCAGTGGTCTATGTACAGTAAGTAAAAATACAAACATTGCTGAAGTGGCAGGTAAAAACAAACTGGATACTGTTTGGCAGGTTTTTTATAACACTCACTAATCAACACAAATGATAGAAAGTGCTTCCTGTTCATGCTGTTCATGCTAAAACCTATTTTTATTTTGTTTTACTCCATGAAAACTGAATATCATAATATACATTAATAACAAAAGAACACTGATGTGTACAGAAATGCCATGTTTATATGAATAACTTATTAGGATAAATTCACATTTGTGTTCAGCGTCCTGGACCTGGACACAGCAATATGGCCACTGTTGGAAGGGTATGAAGGAAAGTTATAGCACAAATTTGACCAGGACCTTCGTTGTACTCACAAAACAGAATCTGCATCAATCTCACTACATACATTATGAAGTTATTGTATTTGATTTGGATCTTATAAAATGAGATCACATTACTCCATCATGATCATGGAACTCAGTTACACAATATTCTTCTGGGCAAGCGACAGTTCTGGACACAGACTATTCGGCTACTTGGCTTTCACAATAGCTATGCACATGTGAAATAGCCTGCCGGAACGACTACTGGAAGTGTGAAACTAGCCTAAGAAAAATAAAAAAATATAAAAAACACTAATTTTGAGCAAATATGGCTTGCTAAAACCTCTGCAACTTTGAACTCTCTGTTAACACTGCAAAAGCTTTTTTCCCTCTGATTCAGTTCTCTAAGAATTTTAGACATATTGTAGTAGGGATCATGATAAAGCAAACGTCTACATTACACATTTGTTTTTTTGAACAGAAGTAATAACTGAACAGTTCCTTTTGATACTGTATTTGAAAATGTAAATAGTGTGGCCCCTATACATTCAAATATGTGCAGACTGCAGTGACCAGCCCTTAAAGGGGTTGTGAAAGAATTTGGATGGACCTGTAAAGGAAAGCTTATACACCTGCTATCAACATCTGGTTTGACATGGCTGCGGCAGTGACTAGCTCCCATTACGTGATGACAGATGGACGCAAGGGAATCCAGTCTTGGCTGTGACCAGTGATAGGCTGCGGCAATGTTAAACCGTACATGTATGTTGACATAGAGGGTGCTCAGCGCAACATCACAGCTCTGGAGGAGAAGAAGCGGGGAGCTGGTGTCGCAAGCAGGTAGGTAATCGTTCCTTTACGGGTCTATCCAAATTGGAGGGTTTGGTAAAACCCCCCTCCCCATTCTTGCACAACCCCTTTAAAAGAAAGACATTGACAATATATGTGCACATCTTTATATAGGCTACATAATCACTCTCTTAAATGAGTCTACTTTTCCTTAACAGTCAACATACAGCAGACATTTACAACTTCCATCATCAAGGGCTGGTAACAAGCCAGGTTTTAAAGACATCCTGCTGGAGCACAGTTTTGAATGTATCAAAATGTATTAAAATATATGTGGATTCAATATTAAATGGCATCATGTATCTTTCACAAATATATTGGTAAAGGGGGCCATATACATCAGATGTGGGTTATGGCAACATTCTAATGTCAATGACTCAAACATAAGATTTCTAGAAGACCTAGCAAAAAAGTTTTCACACAAGTGAGTTTTCCACGCGGGTGCAATGTGTGAAGTGAATGCATAGCACCCGCACTGCATCCCGATCCATTCATTTCAATGAGGCCTCTTGCACACGACAGTATTTTGCGGACCATATACTGGCCGTTTTTTCAGTTCAGTATACTGACAGTATACTGAACTATTCACTTCAATGGGACCGCAAAAAATACTGAAGTGTCTCAGTATGCCTTCCGTTTCCGTTTTTCTGTTCAAATATAGAACATGTCCTATTCTTGTCAGCAAATCACGTTCAGTGGCTCCATTCAAGTCAATGGGTCCGCAAAAAAAACGTAAAGCATACAGAAGTGCATCCATATGTCTTCCGTATCCATTCAGTTTTTTGCGGAACCATCTATTGAAAACTTTAAGACCAGCCCAATTTTTTCTATGTTATTACTGTATACTGTAAATGCCATACGGATAAACGGAACGGAAAAACTGAACCGAAACACAACTGAAGCAAAAAACGGAACCACGAATCCGTTATAATATAAACGGACCGCAAAACCCTGAAAACAAAATACGTTCGTGTGCAAGAGGCCTGAGTGTTTTTTTTCACGCATCAGTTCTGTGTTGCGTGAGAGTCGCAGCATGTTCTATATTCTGCGTTTTTCACGCAGCCCCATAGAAGTGAATGGGGCGTCAGTAAAAAGCATATTGCATCTAAATGCAGTCTGGGTGCCACGCGTTTTTTTACTGATGGTTGCTAGGAGATGTTCGTAAACCTTCAGGTTTTTTCATGTGTGTGAAAAATGCATCAAAATGGTTTGTGTCTGCACAGAAAAAAACGACCGAACTTGCTTGCAAAATGGTGCGAGTTTCACTGAACGCACCGACACAATCCATATCGTTTGTGTGAACGAGGCCTAAGGCTTTTTTCATACTTGCGTTAGTACAGATCAGACAGGCTGTTCCCCTGCAGGACAAGCCTAATGTTGGCACGTGTGTTCTGCTGGAAATCCACTGCGGGATCATTCACTATAATAGGGACGGGACGGAGATGCGGCCGCAGCACAGCAAACATGCCGAGAGGCAGCTCAAAAACCACAGCCTGCTGGACAAGCCTAACGAGAGTGTAAAAGAAGCCTAATGCATACAGCTAATTTGTACATCCCAACAAATGTATGCTCATTAAGGAGGATTCTTATGTTTGCTGTTCAAGAAAAATATCCTACTGAAGGAAATCTCTCTCATCCACCAATAAACTTGTTTCTTGATCATTACTAGTAATCATAACCTTTACTTTAACAACATCCTAGATTAATACACATGAGGTTATGAGGTAAAGTTATGATATGCCGCACCCTGATACAAACCAGTGCCCGTGATCTGTACATTTAAACCTAGCCCCTCAATTCACATAACTTGACGGACATAAAGGTTCTTCTGTAATCTGTATGGGGTTTCAGAGACTTTAACATTTTATAACAATCCAGACAAATTCTCCCTTTTATACCATAGAACTGCCCCAAAAGTATTTTTCTAGGAAATAGTGAAGTAATTTCTACAAGAAAGAACACCATGGCAAGTATTCAGACCAATGGGGCAAGTTCCTGTCAATCAGAACATCATACATAATAGTTATAGTTTACAACTATAACTATTATAGTCACCATGCCTATATTACCTTCCAGGTGAGTCCTTCACATGTATACACTATCACTCATCCCCAGCTAAGGCTACTTTCATACCAGCGGTTTTGCTGGATCCATCATGGATCAGCAAAAACGCTTCAGTCAACAGTTATGAACGGATCGGTTGTACTATCTTTAAAATAGCCATGACGGATCCGTCACAAACAACATTGAAAGTCAATTGGGGGGGGGGGGGGATCCGTTTTCTATTGTGTTAGGGAAAACGGATCCGTCCCTATTGACTTACATTGTGAATTATGACGGATCAGTCAGGCTCCGCACCACATTGCGGACAGAAAAATGAATCTGGCTACGACGGGGACGCAACCAAATGTAACGGAATGCATTCTGGTGCACTCCGTTTCATTCAGTTCGGTTTTGTCCCCATTGACAATGAATGAGGACAAAACGGAAGCATTTTTTCCGCTATTGAGATCCTAAGACGGATCTCAATAGCGGAGAGGGAAAGCGCAGATGTGAAATTAGCCTAAGTCACAAATAGAATGGGCAAGTGTTTTTTGCCCTCAAACTATGCATGGAAGATGGAAGTGTCTGAAAATAACTATATGACTTAATTTGTGAATCAACCCAATTGTTAATTGTGGAAAATGTCCTAAAAATCTTATTAGCTGCTGGAAAATGCTATTGCAGATATAGGTTCTGGAAGAAAGTCCGAAAAAAAGTGGCTTGGTACCTTGGTGTTCGATGGAGGCATCTTCTGTATAGGGGTACCACCACGGCTGGGAGCACACGAGTCGTCACTACTGTCACTATCACTGTCACTCAGACTCACCCTGTGAAACAAACAGGTATCACTTTACTTAAAATATGGTAGCAGACTAAGAAGTAATGGTTGAACAGTGCAAACCTCAGAATCTGTCACTGTTTAATGAATTACACTTCATTCAGTACTAGACAATAATACACTTCTCAAAATAAGTCTCGCTTTTTTTTTTTTTTTTTTTGCAAAAGTCTTGTTACATGCAAAGCAGTCTAAGGTTCTGTGTTCGTGATGAGCGAATTGATTCGTACAAATTAATTTACTTATTCGAACAAATTTTTCATCTTTGAGGGAGCGTCCCTCTACAGATGAATGCACCGGCATATAAACAAGGCTGTACATCTCCCAAACGTGATAACCTTGTGAATGTGCCATTACTGTATGCGAGTAATGGAGTAAAGGTCTGGATTCCATGAATCTTCTTAGGGCTGCCCCAGGAAAAGTTTACCTTTACCCTAGGTACACACCTAAGCGTTTTACAGCGCGTTTTCCCTTCCAGATAAAACAGGAAAATGCCGACTCTAGGGTCTTCACATCAATGTGTTTAATTAATAAAGGTATTGTCTGCAATGGATATAATAGCCTTGCAAAACTGACCATTTTTAGTAAAAGACACCTTCCCAATAATGACAGTGGAAAATGCACCCATTTATCTAGTTCAGTCAGAATTTTCTTAATTAATGGGGGATAATTAAGATTGTAGATCGTGTCTAGGGAATGCCTCACCAAAATGCCCAGATATTTTATGTGTGATGTAGTTACTTTAACTGAGAGATTTTGTTTCATCCAATCAATTTCTTGCGCTCTAGATGTAAGGGGGAGCAGCTCCCTCTTATCCGCGTTAATTTTGAATCCCGAGAAACTACCATACTCAGTCAAGTGTGCTAGTAACGTAGGGACATCCTTCCTAGGAGTCTCCAAGAATACCAAGAGGTCGAGCGCGACTTACAGGAACCCCAGCCATCATAAGCCGAGTCCACTCACACTGATTTGTGCCTTTGCCTTTGCCGACTTCACCAGTCTTATTGAAATCTGCCCTAATCAAACTGGGCCTGCTACATATCTCCTCCTGTTACCGGTCCCTTAAAATTTGGATCTATTGGTTCCTATCAAATATGAATATGTCTCCACAGGGGCTGCTAAGTATCTTTAATCTGAGCTTTGTCAATATCAGACTCTCTCACGCTATCTGCTAATCTTTGTTATACCATTTGATTGACTGTTTTATGGGAATGTTTATACACAGTTCCTCCTGATGAACCCTTTTCACCCTTAGGGGGAAACGCGTCGAGGTGTGTTTACAGAGGTGTACCTTGGTACTCCTTTTTGGGCAGTGTCACATCTACCACTTGCCCATTGTGTTTGTAGACGACTTATGTCATTAGGGATGGTCTAGGGTCTCTCAGCCTATGTACTAGGACTAGGAGTCTCCACCACTAGGGGACGTCCCCGGGCTGAGGACTAGCATAGGGGTATACTAGGGCTAGATCCCACATTTCCCTGCTCATCGACCGTGTAGTGACTACTATTGTCCTCTGGACAGTCCCTGTCGCGACCATTTTTTAGCTATCACATTGATAATAGTTTGTTCCACATTTTGATATCTATGGGGTTATTTACGACCTCTTTATTTTAACTAATCAGATTAAAAGTTAATTTTTAAAGGGATTTACTATTTCTGCTGGATCCCCGTTAATTACTTAGTATCCCTTATATCTTGATATTGATATAGGGCTGGAACTTGGGATGACCATTTATAACCTCTTGCAAGGTTGGCCAGAAGTTTACCAGCCTTGTTACCATACCTGTAAAGTTTGGCCTCACCTTGGAACCCAAATAGTTGCTCCCTCTATTGCAACCAGTGTTCATAATTAGATTTTGCCATTTTCGGGGATGGCGAGGCTTTAAAAGCCATGTATGTTTGCCTTAACAACCTGCTATATGCCTCTATGCTGCTATTAATTTTTTTCTTCAGGCCTATTATATAGGAAATGAATCTACCACAAATAACTACTTTAGCAGCAGCCCATGTAAGTTGGACATTGTCTGGGTTATTATTTAGGGTCATCCCACCAACTCACTACCAATTTACAGAATTCCTCATTGCTGTACAGATCTGGGGGAAACTGCCATATATAATCTTCCCCTCTGGGAACACTGTCTTATCACCGTCATCATTGGCGCATGATCCGAGATGACAAGATCTGTCATCTCCGAGGATATGCATCTGCCAAAAAGGGTATGCCGTTACAATTACATAATCAATACACGACCATGAGCGGTGAGCTGCAGAATAGTGCGTGTACTCTCGGCCATCAGGGTAGGGCGTGCGCCAAGAGTCCACCAAAGACATAGTTTCCATTAGATCACAAAGGCCTAAGTTATGTTTTCTCATGGCTGGGTTCCCCATCTTATCAAATTTCTTATCTTTTTACCCAATTGGCTACAATATTCATATCTCCCCCCACCACAATGTCTCTAACCGGGTCCAATAGCAGCCTGTTCGTTAGATTGGTAAAGAATGAGGTATGGGTGTCATTAGGGCCATAGACATTATAGATACTCAATAGACCTGTAGCAGATTTGAGGGTAACTTGTACTATCCTCCTCTCCCCATGAGCATTGTGAGACTGCATCGTGTAGGGGATTCCCTTTTTTAACAGGATTAGGACCCCCGCCTTACGTGCCACTGACTGAGACCCCAAGAACACATCAACCCACAGCCTCCGCATTCTCCAGAAATCCCTCTCCTCCAGGTGGGTTTCCAGAAGGAGAGCGACATTAGCCCGCATGCACCCCAGATGGCGCAAGACCATCATCCTTTTTTTGCTGAGATCGAAGGCCTTTCATATTCCAGGATATTACATTAACCATAATGACCCCAAAGTAGACCTTAAGCAAATTTCGGACCCAGATTGAACCACTACCAGATAGGACACTGAATTAAACATTCGACTGTCAATCTGGTTCATGTCGCCCTTCTTGCTTTCTTTCGTTGTTCTTTAGGAGGTTCCCCGATATGTGCACCATGCTCTCCTTGGTCCCCCGTCAGGTCAAGGCAGGTTGATGGTGTCGGTGATAGCTTCCTCCTGCCCTCTTTAAGTTCCTCTACCATGGAGAGATCTGCTGCCGCATCTTTTGGCGTCTGGTAAGATGACACGGTGCTGTCGGAGTGGAAAATTTTCAGGGGCATTAGAGCAAAGCGCATCTTTCTGCTGAAAAGTTCCGAGCAGATTTCAGAGAAGGCCCTCCTTTTCTTTAGCACCCCTGCTGAAAACTCGTTGAATAGAAGAATCGAATGACCCCATATTTGTACTGGGGCTCGCAATCTCTTATATGCTCTCAAGACCTCTGCTTTATCCGAATAGTTCAGGAATTTCATAATAACTTGTCTCGGTCTCCGACCCATGCCGGGGACATCATGTTGACTGCTTGTCTTGACCTCTGCTGAGCGCAAGTCTGGGCCCATGCGATGAGTGCGCTCAATCTCGCACAAAGTTTGCAGGTCCACCGCCTCTGGTAGTTCCCGCTCGCAGATAATTATTAGCTCTTGGGGGGTTTGCCCTCCGGGAGACCCAGTAGATGTAAGTTGCTCCTCCGGGAGCGGTTTTCAAGTTCGTCAATTTTATCTGCCAGCCTTTTAATCTCCCGAGACGCCTCTTTCAATGCCGACTGCGCAGTTAGAACTTCCGACGCCACTGCCGAGTACTGAGTCTCTAGTTGTTCTAGTTGGTGCGTATGTTGAGCAATGTTTGCCTTTATATGTTGAATGGCCTGTGTCACTGTTGAGGACAGCAACTCTTGAAGGTCTGACAGTATGCGTCCTGCGACTTCCAAGGCTAGCTGCTTATAGTCGATCCTCTCACTCTCGCGCAGTTCCTTGTTCTGCTCCAGGGGAGTGTCTGCGTTTACCGCCGTTTCCGCCCTGGGTGCCATGTCTTGCGCTTCGTTCGTGGGCTTGGTAGCTTTGAGCCTCAACTTATGCTTGGTTTTGCTCCCCATAGCACACAAATAGCGATCTATGGACAGGACCGGATCACCTGATGAATGCACGTCTGTTCGGCTGGGATTTTATCCCACTTTGCTGGGAGCAAGAGATGTTGGAGGGGAGTGGCTGAGGAGCTCTCTTACATGTTGCTATCCATGTCGGCGCCGGAACCGGAAGTCAGTAAAAAAAAAAAAAAAAAAACTTTTAACGAACTCTGGTTCAGTTCCAAGGTACCCCGCTCCGTACAATATTCTAACAAAGTTTTATGCAAATCGACCTTGAATGTTTCATCCGAAGACGATTTGCTCATCCCTAATCTATATCTATATATCTATCACGCTTTTTGTGAGGCAAGCTAAGCAAAAAATGGCTGTTTGAGCACAGTTTTTTTTGTTTTACAATTTTCAATATTGTTACGGACATGGCGACACCTAATATGTATATCTTTTTAATTTTATTTTGGTTTTACACAATAAGAGCATTTTTTGTGAAAAAAAATCTAGTTTTTGTGTCTCCATTTTCTGAAAGTTATTTTTTTATTTTTTGGACGATTGTCTTAGGTAGGGTCTCTGTTTGATTGGTACCATTTTGGGGCACATATGAATTTATGATCACTTGGTATCACACTTTTGTGATGTAAGGTGATTAAAAAAATTGCTTTTTTGGCACAGTTTTTATTATTTTTTTTACGGCGTTCACCAGACGGGTTGGAGAACATGATATTTTTATAGAGCAGGTTGTTACGGACACGGCGACACCTATTTTTTTAATTTTATTTCAGTTTTACACAATGCAAGCATTTTTGGAAAAAAAATGAAAACTCAAGTTTTTGTGTCTCCATTTTCTGAAAGCCATATTTTTTTTTTAAACTTTTTTGGGTGATTTTCTGATATAGGGGCTCCTTTTGTATAAATAGAAAAAAAAAAAAAAAAGCTCTTGGAAGGAGAAAAAAAAAAAACTATTAACTATCTTTTGCTCTATCTACCTAAACAACGTTCACACAGATACAGATACATTCTGTGTGACTAGATGAGTTCCATCCAACATCTAATGGTCAGTTGTACACTTGACCTTAAAGGGGTTGTCTTACTTAAGAAAAATGTCATTTATCATGTAGACAAAATTAAATACTAGACACTTATTAATGTATTGTGATTGTCCATATTGCCTCCTTTGCTGGCTTGATTCTGTTTTCCATCACATACACTTCTCGTTTCCAGGGTTACAACCACCCTTCAATACAGCTGTGGTGGCCGTGCTTGCAAACTACAGGAAAAAGAGGCGGGCTATGCACACTCCTGCGGTCTCGGCCACCGGAAAGGTCAGCACCTTTTCCTACAGTGCACAAGCACAGTCACCACAGCTTAGGGTGGTTATAACCTTGGAAATAAGCAGTATATAAATGAATCCAGCCAGCAAAGGAAGCAATATGGACAATCACAATACATTAGTAAGTGTCTTGTATTTAATTTGGTCTACATGATAAATGACATTTGCTTAAGTGAGACAACACCTTTAACAGGCACAGCTATAAACCTATCCCAGTGGTGGCGAACCTATAGCACGCGTGCCAGAGGGGCACCCGGAGCCCTCTCTGTGGGCACGCGTGCCCTGGAAACAGTCCATATGGTGTACCAATATGCCTTAGACTTTTCCTGCCATTTATCAGCCTAGGGGGCTCTATGAACAGCACAGGCAGCGCAGCGATGCTGAGGTTTCCTGAAACAACCAATAACAAAGCTCCTTACAGAAAGAATCTTTGTTATTGGTCACTTTGAGCGGGCTACTGCTGAATTGAATGCAGGCAATGATAAAGTACATGGAAGATTACTATATTGAACTGTAATATTCAGGTTAAATTGCAGTGTTGGCACTTTGCGATAAATAAGTGGGTTTTGGATTGCACTTTGGGCACTCAGTCTCTAAAAGGTTCGCCATCACTGACCTAGACCATCACCTTTCAAAAATAGATGCCTTGCTGCATATTCTTTGCGCTTTTAAGTTACTGTAATTTTTGCTTTTTACTGCTTACCGAGAATCACAACCTGCGGTTTTATTCTTGACAGCTGCCTCATCGCCACCTGAACTGTCATCATCTGACTCTTCTGACTGAAGGCCTTCCACCATAGACCTCAAAGGACCTAGAACGCAGGACAAAAAAATAAAATAAAAAAAAAAGTTATTTGTAAATTTCCAAGATTTACATTTGCAGCTCTTTCAAAAGAAAGGATGTGACTTGCTTTTCAAATTCACTCAGTTGCACCTTATAAAATAGAAATTCACATCTGGCTTTATTTTATGGCTTGTGAAGCAAATCGTGTGGAAAGATTTTTTTTTTTAATTTCACCAGGGATTCAAGTGATCACAAAAATATTACACTACTGTAACAATTTATTAGCGGTGGCCAATATATCCTTTCATAATAATTAAAGTGCCGCACCCGGTTTATAAGCACCACTGAAAAGTAATTCTCAGTGCTGATGTAACTAGTTTACGATCAATACAAGAAAAAGTGAAAGTAACTTATTCGTGGTCTGGTCCCACCTACAAAACAGACTGTAAACCTCCCCAGTGCAGCATGCTATTAAGAAGTGGTCCTCAACCTATGGTTCTCCTAGAATGACCCAACAGCTACGTACAGTGTGTTTAGAGAAAATCCTGTCTACTGAACATATACAGTGACATCCCCTGGATGAAGGAGGAGACCTTTATATACTGCTTGACAGGAAAAACAATTCTACAGTCTGCTATCTGCAATTACATCAAGGCCCTCAGCTACTGCTGTCATGTCAGCCAAAATATACACGTTAGGCCAGGTTCACATGTGTGTTGAGTAGTGTTGAGCAAAGAGAGTTTCGGATGCTTCATCCGAAATTGCTTAGTTCAAAACTTCAGAATAATACAGTATGGAGATTAGTCTCCTTATGGTATTAGAATGTATTGGCTCCGATGAGCCGAAGTTACTTATTCACAAAGACTTCTTTGAATAACTTCGGTATGCTTCATCCGAAGTCGCTTCGTTCAAAACTTCACGATAATACTGTCCGAAGATTCGTCTCCATACAGTATTAGAATGTACGGGCTCCAATGAGCCGAAGTAAGTTATTCACAAAGTTGTGAGTGACTTTGTTGAATAACTTCGGTAGTTGATTTTTAAAGTGGAAAACCACTTTAAAACTTGAAACCAAACTTTACAAGGTACTAGTTGGAACCAAAGCCGAGTTTGGTTTCAAGTTTTAAAGTGGTTTTCCACTTTAAAAATCAACTACCGAAGTTATTCAACAAAGTCACTCACAACTTTGTGAATAACTTACTTCGGCTCATTGGAGCCCATACATTCTAATACTGTATGGAGACGGATCTTCGGACAGTATTATCGTGAAGTTTTGAACGAAGCGACTTCGAATGAAGCATATATGCCGGCAAGCAGCTGGATCTCTGCTAGATCCCATTTCAGTGAATGGGGATCCGGTGGTGCATGGTGGTATCTGGCTATACCGGATACAGTGAGCTTCAGCAGTCTGTTCCTCTGCCCGAACAGACTCCTGGAGTTCAAGGCATTTTTTTTAAATATTTTTTTAATCTGGACGAAATAAGCCCAGGAAGTGTTGACTTTCTTCAGTGTACAAACACCATGGAGCCACCCTTTTCTCCCTGGGTACAGGGGTGATCCCCATCAAGAAAGCACATCTACTTTCACCTGCTATCATTCCCGACCTGACAGCTGCTCCCAATCCAGAGAGATGAGTGGTGAAAGCAGCCCTCCCACCACTCTTTACTCTCTGCTAAAAGAGTTGTGGTTTCCTAGGCAACCATGGAGCACCTCATCCCCATCAATACCTAGAGCGCTGAAATAGTGGTGAGGGGCCATGGGCCAGTTCACAAACACAGTGACTGTGGACTATAAGATGCAGGCACTTTATAGTAAGATTTTTTCCTTGCTAAAAAGTGCGTCTGAGAAAAACAGTAAGAAAATACATTGTTTAGGCTACATGCACACGACCACATCGTGTTTAACCACTTGAAGACCACAGGTTTATACCCCCCTAGTGACCAGGCCCTTTTTTACAAATCCGCACTTCACTACTTTCACCGTTTATTGCTCCGTCATACAACTTACCACCCAAATGAATTTTACCTCCTTTTCTTCTCACTAATAGAGCTTTCATTTGCTGGTATATCATTCTTGCTGACATTTTTACTTTTTTTGATATTTTACTTTTTTTGATGACATTTTTGCAAAAAAACTACATTTTTCGCTTTCTGTTGTAAAAATTTTCAAATAACACTACATTTCAATTTAAATTTTTCTCTAAATTTATTGTTCTACATGTCTTTGATAAAAAAAAAAAAAAAAATGCACTAAGTGTAGACACCCCAAGGTATTCGCTAAGGGGCATAGTGAGTTCATGGATTTTTTTATTTTTTGTCACAAGTTAGCGGAAATGGATTATTATTTTTTTTTAAATTTCATTTTCCGCTAACTTGTGTCAAAAACTTCCATGAACTCACTATGCCCCTCAGCGAATACCTTGGGGTGTCTTTCTAAAATGGGGTCACTCGTGAGGTTTTTCCACTACCCTGGCGTTTGAGGGTCTCCGCAATCATTACCCGTATGGCCAGAATTAGGAGTTTTTGCTATTCTCCTTATATTGAGCAGACGGGTAATGAGATTTTTTTTTCCGTTCGGCCGCTGGGCTGAAAAAAAAAAATGAACGGCACAGATTTCTTTATTCGCATCGATCAATGTGGATGAAAAAATCTCTAAAAAATGTGCAAAAAAAAAAAAAGAGGGGAAAGCTGTAAAGCTGCGATCGCTAAGGGACCCTTAGGCCTCATTCACACGTCCACAATTCTGTTCTGCAAAATTTTGCGGAACGGAATTGTAGATACATTCAATTCTATCTGCACTTCCGGATCCGCAAAAATATAGAACATGTCCTATTCTTGTCCGCAATTGCGGACAAGAAAAGGCATTTTCTATATAGTTCTGGCAATGTGCGGATCCGGAAAATGCGGAAAACACATTGCCGGTGTCCGTATTTTGCGGATCCGCAAAACACATATGGACGTCTGAATGAGCTTTACAGGGGGGTGATTAGTGACAGGGGGGGTGACGGGGTGATCAGGGGGGGTGACATGGGTGATCAGGGGTTAATTAGTGATGGGGGGTGTATGTAGCGATTGGTGCACTTTACTTATGTTTGCCCTGGTGGTCCAAGACAAATGGACCACCAGAGGAGCAAACAGCAGGCATATCAGACCCTGTTTACAAAACAGCGTCTGATATGCGTTTTAAATGCGTTTTTATTCGCATCTACAGCCTGCCAGCGCATGATCAGCGCTGGCAGGCAGTAGTTTCAGTTGTCCCGAGTACGTTCACATGAACGCGCGTTCATGTGAAATCTCAGGTCTCACGAGATGACGCCGATAGGCGGTAGTGAGACCTGAGAGAGCCGCCGCGCTGACGCCCATCGGCGTTAGCGTGGCGGCAAGAGGTTAAGGATCAGCAAAACATGGATGCCGCCTGTGTGCGTTCCGCAATTTGCGGAACGGAATGGGCCACCCAGAATAGAAATGCCTATTCTTGTCTGCAAAACGAACAAGAATAGGACATGTTCTATTTTTTTTTTTTTTTGAGGAGCCACGGAATGGAGTAAGGGATGCGGACAGCACTTTTGCGGCCCCAATTAAGTGAATGCAGCTCGGATGTGGACCCAATGTGCGCATAAGGCCTTAAAATGAGTTCCTACACTGTAATATCCCACTGATTGTAATGCTAAAACTATGAAAGATACTGTATAAACATTATAGTTACTATTCAAACCGTATGACGTCTAATGTCAGTAGCTACATTAGGGGTAAACTTTTGATAGTTGGGTGACAGGTGGGTGCAAATGCACAGCTATTGGACAAGTACACAACAGCTGCCCTGTGGCATAACAGTACCCCAAAAAGCAGGCTACACTCGGTAAATAGGGCAGAGCCTGGATCAGAAATGGCGAAGATAAAGCAAGCCTTTACCAAGTCACCTAATAGCTACAACATTACTGCAGGATTTAGACAAAGCCAATAGGTGATAGGTTTCCTTGAACAGGAACATACCTTGGGTGTGGTTTTGTGAAGGTTCAAAGTCTGACTCTGAGCTGGAGTCTGAACTCGAGCTGCTGTTTGATGGACTCGATCGAACAGACTAGGAAAAAAAAAATAAAAAAAATAATCACAAAATTAAAATATTCAGAGGCAAACGTGGAGATGAAGTAAACTTGATTCAGTTTTCCATCACATTATACACTGCTCGTTTCCAGGGGTTACGAAAAACCTGCAATCCAGCAGCGGTGGCCGTGCTTGCACATTATCGGAAAAAGCACTGGCCACTCTGGTGGCTGAGACAATGGGAACGGACACAGGCACGCATGAGCAGCAGCTCCCATCCCGGCCACCTCATATCTGTGCTGCAGCTGTGACAGTACCCGTAGAAACGAGCAGTGTATAATGTGATGGAAAAATTAATCAAGCCAGCAAAGGAGGCAATATGGACAGTCACAATACATTAGTAAGTGCCTTGCAATAAATGGGTTGTCTGTCTGCTTGTAACTGATAATCTATCTATCTCTGGTCATCAGCATCTGATCAGTGTGGGTCTGACACCTTGGACCCTGCCGAGAATTGGGCTGAGCTATGTCTAGGCACGTGACCTCACTGGCCTAGGGTAAACAGCGAGACACACACATATACAGTTATATCTGGACAGTGCATGCGCAGCCTCCCTCCATTTCAATGGGGCCGCCGAAAATAGCCGAGCGCTGGCTCGGCTATTTCCGTCTGCCCCATAGAAATGAATGGGAGCAGAGCCGTGCGTGCGCGGTGCTCTCCTATTCACTTGTGCCCACTGCAGCCACCACTCTCCCCGCTCCTTTCTCCTTGTAGGTGTGGGTCCCAGAGGTGGGACCCACCCCTATCAGATAATGGGGGCATATCCGAGCGATACGCCCCCACTGTATGTGATGGGAATACCCATTTAAGCAGGTAAAATGTTTGGAGTTGATTCCAGGTGTGGCATTTGCATTTGGAAGCAATTGCTGTGAACCCACAACATGCGGTTAAAGAAGCTCTCAATGGAAGTGAAACAGATAATCATTAAGCTGAAAAAAACAAAACAAGAAATCCATCAGAGAGCTAGCGGAAATTTTAGGAGTGGCCAAATCAACAGTTTGGTACATTCTGGTAAAAAAAAAAAAAACGTACTGGTGAGCTTAGGAATTCAAAAAGGCCTGGACGTCCACTGAAGACTACTGTGGTGGATGATCACAGAATCCTTTAGATGGTAAAGAAAAATCCCTTCACAACATCCACCCAAGTGAAGAACATTCTCCACGAAGTAGGTGTCTAAGTCTACTATAAAGAGAAGACTTCATGAGAGCAAATACCACAAGGTACAAACCATTAATCAGCTTCAAAAATAAAAAGGCCAGGTTAGACTTTGGCAAAAAAAAAAAAACATCTAAAGAAGCCAGCCCAGTTCTGGAACAGCATTCTTTGGACAGATAACTAAGATCAGCCTGTTCCAGAATGATGGGAAGAAGTACGGAGAAAGCTTGGAACAGCTCATGATCCAAAGCACACATCTACACGGTGGAGGCAGTGTGATGGAATGGGTATGCATGCATAGCTTTTAATGGCACTGGGTCACTAGTGTTTATTGATAATGTCACTGAAGACAGAAGCAGCCGGATAGATCATGAAGTGTACAGGGATATACCTTCTGCTCAGATATACAACCAAATGCAGCAAGACTGATGGGACGGCACGTCACAGTATAGATGGACAATGACCCAAAACATACTGAGAAAGCCACCCAGGAGTTTAAAGGGGTATTCCCATCAGACAATGGGGGCATATCGCTAGGATGTGCCCCCATTGTCTGATAGGTCCGAGTCCCACTCCTGGGATCCGCACCTACAACGGAGCGGGAAGAGCTGTGACTGGAGGACCCCGGGGTCTGTCCACCACCAAGCGCTGCTCCCATAGAAGTAAATGGGAGCGCACCGCGCATGCACAGCCCCTGCTCCCATTCATTGCTATCGGGCAGACAGAAATAGCCGAGCCAGCACTCGGCCATTTTCGGAGGCCCCATAGAAATGAATGAAGGGCGGCTGCGCATACAAACTGCGCCCTATGTTCATTTCCCTGCTCCGTTCTCATTGTAGGTGCGGGTCCCAGAGGTGGGATAGCCTAGCAATATGCCCCCATTGTCTGTGATGGGAATACCCCTTTAAGGAAAAGAAGTGGGATATTATGCAATGGTCGTGTCAATCACTAGATCTCAACCCGATCAAATGGGAATTTCACTTAAGACAAAACTTAAAGGGGTTCTTCACTTTGTTACAACTGAGGATCTATCCTCAGGATAGATCATCAGCATCTGATCGGCCGGGGTCCGACACCCAGGACCCCCGCCGATCAGCTGCTTGAGAAGGCAGCGGCGCTGCAGGAGCGCCGCGGCCTTCTCACTGTTTACCGCTGCTAGCGCCCCGCCCAGTGACATCATGACTTGTATCAAGTGGCGTAGGCGAGGCTAAGGAGGTTAAGCTCTGTTCACCGAATGGAGCTTAGCCCCGCCCACGCCACTTGATACAAGTCAGCGGTAAACAGTGAGAAGGCCGCAGCGCTCCTGCAGCGCCGCTGCCTTCTCAAATAGCTGATCGGTGGGGGTCCCGGGTGTCGGACCCCGGCCGCTCAGATGCTGATGATCTATCCTGAGGATAGATCATCCGTTATAACAAAGTGAAGAACCCCTTTAAGGCAGAAAGACCCACAAAACAAGCAACTGAAGATAGCTACATTAAGGCCTCTTTCACACGGGTGTCGCATGTGAGGGCCGGACAAGATGCGGGTGCATTGCGGGGAAAATGCACGATTTTTCTGTGCAAGTGCAAAGCGTTTTAATGCATTTTGCACGCGCGTGAGAAAAATCGGTATGTTTGGTACCCAGACCCGAACTTCTTCACAGAAGTTTGGGTTTGGGTTCAGTATTCTGTAGATTTTATTATTTTCTCCTATAACATGGTTAAAAAAGGGAAAATAATAGCATTCTTAAAGGGAACCTGTCATGAACTTTATGCTGTCCATTCTAACAGCAGAATAAAGTAGAGACAGGTGAGTTGATTTCAGTGGTCTGTCATTTATAAGTTAAAAGTAAGTGGTTGCCGAGAACCAAAATCCCAATCATTGCAGACTGGGCCTTGAAAAGGGTCACTATTCATGAATTTTTGCTTTCCCTGCCCACTTGCTGATGATTGACAGGCTTCTACCTAGTTTTCTCCCTTTCTCTCTAGGAGAGAACTGATAATCATCAGCACATGGGTGAGAGTGCAAGGAGATTATGGATTACCATGACTCTTCTCATATAGATTTGACTCTTTTCAAGGCCTGTGCTGCAATGATTATGATGCTGGTTCTCAGCAACCACTTACTTTTAGCTCATGAGTGACACACCGCTGAAATCAGCATTTCTGGCACTACTTAATGCTGCTCTCAGTGAGGTCAGCATAAAGTTGATGACAGGTTCCCTTTATTACAGAATGCTAAGTAAAATAGTGAGGGAGGGGTTAAAAAAAACAAAAAAAAATTCACCTCATCCACTTGATCGCGCAGCACGGCTCGTCGTCTTTCTTCTTCTTTGAAGACCTGGAAGGAAAAGGACCTTTGATGAGCACGGTGATGTCAGCGCAGGTCCTGGTCAGCAAAGGCCCTTTTCCTTCCAGGTCCTCAAAAAAGAAAGACAAGCCAGGCTGCGCAATCAAGTGGATGAGGCGAGTTTATTTTTTAACCCCTCCATCACTATTTTACTTAGCGTTCTGTATTAAGAATGCTATTATTTTCCCTTATAACTATGTTATAAGGGAAAATAATAAAGATCGGGGTCCCCATCCCAAACGCACTTGCTTGCGGATGCTTGCGATTTTCACACAGCCCCATTGAAAAACGCACAATATAGAGCTTGCTGCGATTTTATTGCAATGCACAAGTGATGCGTGAAAAGCACCGATCACGTGCACAGCCCCATAGAAATGAATGGGTCCGGATTCAGTGCGGGTGCAATGCGTTAACCTCACGCATTGCACCCGTGCGGAAAACTCGCAGTGTGAAAGGGGCCTAAAGGCCAGACAAAGCATAGCATAGGAGGAAACCCAGCATTTGGTAATGTCCATGGGTTTCAGACTTCAGGCAATCATTGCATGCAAAGGATTCTCTACAAAGTATTAAAAATGAACATTATATTTATGGTAATGTTAATTAGTCTAATTACTTTTGAGCTCCTAAAAGAAAAATGGTTGCAATTCCTAAACATTTCACTGGATATTTTTGTTCAACCCCTTGAATTAAACCTTAAAGTCTACACTTCATTTCAAATCCAATGTGGTGGCATGCAGAGCCCAAATAATAAAGGTTGTGTCGATGTCCCAATATTTGTGGACCTTACTGGATAAGGTTGTATGGAACAGCCTGGTGTATTATGCTGCTCCATACCCTTTTTTTGTTTTGTTTTTTCCAGAGGCAAAAAGGACATTTATATTAGGCTACGGTAATCTATAGACATGTTTATCGTGTATGTCAGAAGTTTTCTCGGCATACATGCTAAATGGAGATCATTTGAGCATAGCCTAAGCCAGGCATGCTCAAACTGCGTCCCTCCAGCTGTGACCTGCTGTAGGCTGATACCTGTAGGCTGTTTGGGCATGCTGGGAGTTGTAGTTTTGAAACAGCTGGAGGGCAGCAGTTTGAGGATGCCTGGCCTAAGCAAATCAAAATAAATGCTTCAATAGTAATACAAGTAGGAAATCCTTCAAAAGCTATTCCTTTCTTATGTGAACAATATGTTACAATGATGACCATTACACATTAGCTTTCCTTGTGCTAAAAGTAAAACATTTTTCCAGTACTGTTTGCAGAGCCAGTTGAATTTACATACTCTTGTACATTATTGCCTGTACAGCCAAATTATTTAGAGCTATAACAAGGTGTCCAGATAAGGGCCATGGTTGATTTGGTAAGACTAACAGGAAAAATTCAGTCTTTCTCCACTGGATGCCCTATTATAAAGATATCCTACTCTGCAAGCAATGATGCTAGGGAAGGCCATTTTGTAATATGGTACCATAAGGAAAATCATATGATACCACATGACTACAGCCTTGTGGTAAGGAGCCACAAAGACCCTGTGGGCCTCTGTACAGCCTTTGTACCTCAGTAGTGTATTAAAAGTATATTAAAACGTAACTTTTAATTATTAGTATAATAAAATATACGCCCAGTGTTCAAGAGACTGATACTGCAAATGAACCATCAGAAAGTCAAAACAAACAGTAATTAGGTAGATAAGACTCGGGGTGCACGGCGGCTCCCCCCGAAAAGATACACCAATGTCCTACCACCAACTGTCAGGCCGGATCCTGGACGTCCTCAATGTTGTCATCAGATGTAGAGGATTGATCACCCTGTTTCCAAAGCAAGGTAGATGCTGTTTGGAAAAAGTGCATGGATGATTAAAGGTCCCTGGTGTGCCTTACCGAGGCCCTGTGAACTGCCTACTCATCAGTCCCCGTTAGCTGGATAGTAGTAGCAACCTGACCAGAGGGCACTCGTCCTTAGAAGGGCGACCCCGTCCGGAACCTAGCCCTTACAAAGATCGTTAAAAAACTGGCCCTACAGTTTGCCCCTATCCTGGTCCCTACATGCACGTTTCATCTCTAAATAGAGACTCATCAGGGGATTGTGCAAAGGATGAGGAGGCTATAACAGAGTATCTAACCACAATAGGGAGAAAAAGAGAAAATCCCATTGGAATTGTGGTATATTAATGGTAGGGTCAAAGATCAAATGAGGTAAAGTATGTTTTGATTCCCCATAGGATCGTAAGTGCATATGTGGGGATAAAGATAGTCCCGAATGCAGATTAGTGGGGCACCATGATGGCTATGATGTCAACCCATCATGGTGCCCCACTAATCTGCATTCGGGACTATCTTTATCCCCACATATGCACTTACGATCCTATGGGGAATCAAAACATACTTTACCTCATTTGATCTTTGACCCTACCATTAATATACCACAATTCCAATGGGATTTTCTCTTTTTCTCCCCATTGAGGTTTAATACTCTATGTTATAGCCTCCTCATCCTTTGCACAATCCCCTAATGAGTCTCTATTTAGAGATGAAACGTGCATGTAGGGACCAGGATAGGGGCAAACTTTAGGGCCAGTTATTTAACTATCTTTGTAAGGGCTAGGTTCCGGACGGGGTCGGCCTTCTAAGCATCTACCTTGCTTTGGAAACGGGGTGATCAATCCTCTACATCTGATGACAACATTGAGGACGTCCAGGATCCGGCCTGACAGTTGGTGGTAGGACATTGGTGTATCTTTTCGGGGGGAGGCGCCGTGCACCCCGGGTCTTATCTACCTAATTACTGTTTGTTTTGACTTTCTGATGGTTCATTTGCAGTATCAGTCTCTTGAACACTGGGCGTATATTTTATTATACTAATAATTAAAAGTTAGGTTTTAATATTTGCCATCACTACTGAGGTACAAACGTTGATTCCAGTGATTAGCCCATATCTCTACTATTCGTATATATTGTTTGTGTTTCCTCTGTAAAGCCTACTGTCTAGGGCTCCTCTGTGCGCAGAAGGACTGAAGGACAGTTTAGCTAATACACTGTGCAAGTGCTTTTGAGTTCAGCTCAGAGCACTTTACATATTCTATCATCACTGAATTTTTTCACTGAAAAAAACTAATTAAAAGACTGTTAATGCAACAACTCATTCAGGAATGAAATATAGGACAGAAATACCTCTGATTTTGATGACCGCTCATCATCAGAATTGGAATCGTCATCTTCTACTGACTTCTTCACATCAGTATCTGGTTTGCTCCTATCAGTTTTGTTCCCTGGTTTCTCCTTAACCATTTTCTTTTCTGTAAAGGACGAGTTGGTGGTGACAGTGTTACTTGGGTTAGGAGGACCCCGAGGGGAAGTTCCAGAAGCTGCAAGTCCTTTGGAGTTTCCTTTTTTCAGCTTCTTGCTACTGGACTTAGGAGAGTCTATGTTTGGTGGTCTTTTGCTTGATGGTTTGAGCTCCGAAGGACCACCTTTCGGAGACATATATTCTGTCTTAGGATCTTTCAACGCTAATTTTTGTTCCTTAAAGGCTACTTTAATAGGTGCTTTCTCTTCCTTGGGAGGTTTGTTCTCTACTGGTTTTCTGGAAGAAGAGGACTCCTTAACTTGTTTGCCAATATCACTTTCTTTACTTTTGCTTTCTGAGTCTTTCCTCATTCGCTCCCTGTGCTCTTTTGTAACTTTGTGGGGTTTTGATGTTTTGCTACTTTCTTTATTGCCATCCTGCAAAATATTATAAGCAGTGTAGAAAACCGCATACTTTGTATCATTAATTAACATTGTTATTTTGTCTGGGCTTTTTTCAGTTTGCTGTGCATTGTGAAAGACTAACCTTTGATCCATATGATGATGGTTTGGCCTTCTTTGGGTCTGAAAATGCAGAGAGGGGAATTGTTGGCAACATGGGATAGTCAGGGCTTGGTCTTGATAAAGTCTCTGCTCCTTCTGGCATGACCATTACCTGAAAATTAAACTCCTGTGTATGAAATAATATGTTTCTAGGTAATACAATTTTTTTTAGAACATGTTCATAAAAAATAAACATTTCTGGTGTTAGGTAAAATACAGGTATAATAAAGACTCTGGTAGGTTTATTTTGCATGAATACTTGGACATAGCTGTTGTATTTAGATTTAAGCATGCAATAATTAAACTTAGCAATTTATACTACTCTCCAGGCTTGTACAGACAAAAAAGACAACATTCAAATTATTATGGGGGTTACATAAAAGGGCTTTTAGTCTGGCTCAATAAAAGACTGAGGCCTCTTCACACCAAACACAACTTTACTTGTGCACACAGCCATTTTAACTATATGTGCTCACCCCTCCAGCTTTCACCAACTTCCTGAGAAACTCCTTGGTAGGATTGTTGAAAGTCAATTTCTCACAGCGTAAATGATTTACTGGTGGATTTCCCTCAAGATTCAGAAACAAATCATATGTAAAACATACTTTTTTTGGTTCTTCCTGCAGAACAAGTACAATAACACATTAGTAACAGGTTCCAAAGTCAAATCTACAATGAGAATGAAACTCTAGAAACATTTTACCTTGTTTTTAAAATAGACTTCAATAGGTAAAATAAAGCCAGCATATCCAGATTCTTCCACTTTATATGGGGGTTCCTTGCATACTACCAAAGGAAAGAGAATCAGACAACATTACATTATCCACACAACTCTACTATACTAAGTGGCAAAGTAAACATAAGCTTTTCATTTCATTAACTCCTGCACGCATGGAGCAATGCATGGACCTTTTCATGAGCTTCTGGTTATACTGCTGTAAACTACACGCATGCTGATCAGTGTCTTGATGCAAATACCACAACATTTGATTAGTGACCAGGACAGGTTTAACCCCTTAACACTGATTTATCTGTCTGTTACAGGTAAGTGCTAGTTAATGCTCTATAAAGGGGGGAAAAAAGTCAAAGTAAATAACATTGTCATTGCTCTTGGAACAGTTAGGCCTCATGCACACAGCCACTGTGTGCCCGTGGCTGTATTGCAGCCCGCATACGGCGGGTCCGCAAAACATGGGCACCAGCCCGTGTGCACTCCACAGCATAGATGCGGACTCATTCACTTCAATGGGTCCGCAATCACGGAGATGCGGAACGGAAGCACAGATTGGAACCCCAAGGAAGCACTATGGAGTGCTTTAGTGGTGTTTCTGTCTGTGCCTCTGCACTGCAAAATAATAGAACTTGTTCTGTTTTTTTGCGGTGCGGACGGATCACGGACCCATTCAAGTTGAATGGATCTCGATCCGTCCCGGCCGTCACATGGACGTTGCCCATGCATTGGGGACCGCAAATTGCAGTCCCCAATGCACGGAACAGATACACAACATTCGTGTGCAAGAGTCCTTAATTGAAAAAAATAAATAAAAAAAAGCTCAGTCCTGAAAGCCCAAAAAAGGATGAGTCCTTAACGTCAACTGACATAACTGCAGCTCTCCTCTGTGCATTGCTCTCGTCCCTGCCCTCAAGAATGTTTATTTAACCGCTAGAGGACCCGCGGGCTGATCGGGCGGGTGCAACAGTTGTGCCCGCCTGATCAGCGGGCCGGCAGTCACTGACAGCTGGGCCCCTGCTGCATACGCCGGCGTATTAACCCTTAGTATGCCGCAGTCAAAGCTGACCGTGGCATGCAGAAGGCTTGCAGAGGGTACAGGTTCCTTCCGCTTTCCCATCGGGTCCCCGCGCTGCAGTGACGGGGACCCAATGGCAGAGAAGGCAGCTCGATGCCTTCCATAAGCATCAGGGCTTGCCTTTTACGGAAGCCTGAAAGATCCAGCCCCTTAGGCTCAGTGTCACAGGCAGACTGTCAACAAAGCCATTTTTTGGTCAACTTACATAACAAAAAGTGTAATTCCAAGCGATAAAGTCATACGCACACTAAAATAGTACCTATCAAACCGTCATCTTCCGAAAAAATGAGCCTCTATATAAGACAGTCACCCAAAAAAAAAAAAAAAAAAAAAACCTATGGTTTTCAGAATATGGAAACACTAAAAAAAGATTTTTTTCAAAAATGCTTTACGATGTAAAACTGAAACAACCAAAAAATGTAGTCATATTCGGTATTGTCGTGTCCGTAACATCCTGCTCTATAAAAATAGCACATGGTCTAACCTGTCAGATGAACACTGTAAAAAACAAAAAATAACAACGGTGCCAAAACAGCTATTTTTTTTGTTACCTTGCCTCACAAAAAGTGTACTATAGAGCAACCTAAAATCATATGTCCCCTAAAATAGTACCAACAAAACTGCCACCATATCCCGTAGTTTCCAAAATGGGGTCACTTTTTTGGAGTTTCTACTCTAGGGGTGCAGATGTGACATGGCAACATAAAATTATCCCACAAAAACGATTATGCCCTCCAAAAACCATACAGCGGTTCTTTTCTTCTGTGCCTTGCCGTGTGCCATACGGCGGTTTACGATCACAAATGGGGTGTTTCTGTAAACTACAGAATCAGGGTAATAAATATTGAGTTTTGTTTGGATGTTAACCCTTGCTTTGTTACCGGAAAAACATGGATTAAAATGGAAAATCTGCAAAAAAAGTGAAATTTTGAAATTCCATCTACTTTTTTCTTTCATTCTTGTGGAACACCTAAAGGGTTAACAAAGTTTGTAAAATCAGAATACCTTGAGGGGTGTAGTTTCTAAAATGGGGCCATTTATGGCTGGTTTCTATTATGTAAGCCTAACAGTGACTTCATAACTGAACTGGTCCTTAAAAAAGTGGGTTTTGGAAATTTAAGAATGTTAAAATTTGCTTCTAAACTTTCTAACGTCCCCAAAAAATAAAACGTTATTCACAAAATGATCCAATAATAAAATAGACATGTGGGAAATGTAAAGTAATAACTATTCTGAGGTATCACTACCTGTCTTAAAAGCAGAGAAATAGAAATTTGGAAAGTTGCAAATTTTTCCAATTTTTTGGTAAATTTGGGATTTATTAAAAAAATAAAAGTGAAAAAAATTGACTAAAATTTACCACTATCATGAAGTACAATGTGTCACGAGAAAATAATCTCAGAATGGCTTGGATAAGTAAAAGCATTCCAAAGATATTATCACATAAAGTGACATGTCAAATTTCCGAAAAATAGCCAGGTCGTTAAGGTGAAATATGGCAGGGTCCTGAAAGGGTTAAAGATAAATGGTTATGGGAAATGTACTGGTTTATAGTGGCAGGATTGTATCTGTATATAAGTGGCTGGAGACCCAGTTTACCATCTGCAGCAATTGTATCCCATTAGGGCTGCAGTAAAGGATTATTCTAGAAATTTAGTATTCCAATAAGAAAAAAAGAATTACCGTATTTTTCGCCTTATAAGACGCAACTGATTATAAGACGTACCGAAGTTTTTGAGGAGAAAAATAAGAAAAAAATATTTTGAACCAAAAGGTGTGCTTTGGTGGATTTTAAACTAATGGTGGCCTGGGAATGACACTGTTATGGGGGATCTGTGGATGATGCACTGTTATGGGGGATCTGTGGATGATGCACTGTTATGGGGGATCTGTGGATGATGCACTGTTATGGGGGATCTGTGGATGATGCACTGTTATGGGGGATCTGTGGATGATGCACTGTTATGGGGGATCTGTGGATGATGCACTGTTATGGGGGATCTGTGGATGATGCACTGTTATGGGGGATCTGTGGATGATGCACTGTTATGGGGGATCTGTGGATGATGCACTGTTATGGGGGATCTGTGGATGATGCACTGTTATGGGGATCTGTGGATGATGCACTGTTATGGGGGATCTGTGGATGATGCACTGTTATGGGGGATCTGTGGATGATGCACTGTTATGGGGGATCTGTGGATGATGCACTGTTATGGGGATCTGTGGATGATGCACTGTTATGGGGGATCTGTGGATGATGCACTGTTATGGGGATCTGTGGATGATACACTGTTATGGGGGATCTGTGGATGACACTGTTATGGGGGATCTGTGGATGACACTGTTATGGGGGATCTGTGGATGACACTGTTATGGGGGATCTGTGGATGATGCACTGTTATGGGGGATCTGTGGATGATGCACTGTTATGGGGGATCTGTGGATGATGCACTGTTATGGGGGATCTGTGGATGACACTGTTATGGGGGATCTGTGGATGATGCACTGTTATGGGGGATCTGTGGATGACACTGTTATGGGGGATCTGTGGATGACACTGTTATGGGGGATCTGTGGATGACAAACTGTTTTGGGGCTCTGGAGGACGCACTGTTATGGGGGATCTGTGAAGGACACACTGTTATGGGGGGATTTGTGGATGATGCACTGTAAGGGGGTTGGGGATCTGTGGGTGATGCACTGTTATTGTGGGGGGGAGGGGGGGGGGTCTGTGTATGATGCACTGTTATGGGGGAGATGTGCTGTGACACATAGGGCCATGAAACAAACGGTCTCCTTTGATAAACTAGCCTAATCGCCTGCATCAGTACTCACTATGAATATGTAAGGCTCTATAAGTGGTAGACTCTAAAACCAATAAATTTATTGATATGCATTAAAAAGGCAAACGCCCAATAGACTATATGCCCAAAGAGATTCCCCAAAGGAACAATCCTAAATATATACCCCCATCAGGGAGGGAGAGGCAGATGATGACAGAAAAACGGCTAGGGGGAGGCAGGTGAGGTAACCCTACCGTATCCCTAAGCCAGAGGGACTCACCTGATGGTGGTAAGCCCTCGTACCTATACCTATAACCCTGACTATCCCTAAAAACACCTGCGTACCCAGACGCGTTTCCCCCTATTCAAGGGTTTATCAGGGGGTCACCAGAACAAAGTCCAGTATTAATGAATGGTCATTAGTGTAACCGTGAAATAAGAGGGGTTTGGTGGTAACCAGCGGTACCTGAAGCAGATGAGGCAGCACTCGTCAAATGACATATATAATGTGGCGGCCCCTCAGGTATCCATCGATGGACCCATGAGCATTAATGAAGCAGGAGCGCGACTGACTAAAGTCAGGTGACGGCCGGAACGCACGCTGCATGGATGCAGGCGATTAGGCTAGTTTATCAAAAGGAGAGCGATTGTTTCAGGATTAAAGAATGACTTTATATACAAAGAGACTTCTGTTCGCAGGGCCCGATGTAATACAGTGACTGCACTTGGCCCCGCTGTGAGTTGCCTCCAGCCCCTCCCCTCTACACGCGTAACTGTAACTGATGTAGTTCAGCATAGTGGCCGGCGATATATCAGTGTCAGCCCTGTAGAAAAAAAGTCAACCATCGTTTTATAAGACGCACTGCAAATTTTCCCCCTACTTTTGGTGGAAAAAAAAACATGCGTTTTTTAAAGCGAAAAATACGGTAATAGACTGTTTTCCTTTATAAAAACTCGGACCCCCCCCCCCCATCAGTTCCCAACATCCTTTGTTCCCCCATGCAATCAGCCCAAATGCATCACTTCTCCCAGTGCCATCAGCTCCCTCCTTTTGCCATCAGCTCCATTCCCCCAGTGCCTTTAGCTCTCCCCCACCCCAGTGCCATCAGCTGCCTCCCTAGTGCCATCAGCTCGCCCCCCCCAGTGCCACCATGTCCCCAGCGACATTACTTACCTTACCTGTAGGGGCGCTGCTCCACAGCTCCTCCATCCTCTTCTCTGCGCGCTGCACTGTTGTCCTGATGTCACACAGCGTGCTTACGTGCACGATGACCTGTCGATGTGTCAGGAAGAAAGTGCTGCGCGGTGCGGGCGACCACGGAGCGTTAAGTAATGGCAAGCGCTTCACTCCCGCTCCGTGGTCACATGACACAAATGAATCCTCGATGCAAAACATTTGCAGCAAGGATTTTTTTGTGTCGAATTACTCGATTCAATCGAGTAATCGTTTCTATTAAGTGGGCTAAAAAATAAGGTATGGGTGTATGGCTAGAGGCATGTAAAAAATGCCATCCCCCTAGAAACTATTTATACTGTGCCTAATGTTTCTGCTACCTTGCTCCCCAGCATTCTGTCTGGTCTAGTCATATTATGCATTACTGATATGAAATTGTTTCAAAACATATTCCTGCTATAGGCATAATCTGATTGTTTGGGAAGTGTCACCAGGGTGATGGGATGCTCGCCTTCTGATATTGGCCTGTGGCAGATGCTGCCATGTTACACTCCTATTACAGTTCCAGCGCAAGGTGTTCGGATGCATGTACCCTTGCTCTTTCCCGCCAAGGGACTGGATATCAATTACCTATTCTGAGGATAGGTCATTAACCCTTTGCCTCCACAGACAGTTTTGGCCTTAATGACGAAGCCCTATTTTTAAATATTTTGTAGTAATAACTTTGGAATGCTTTTTTTTTTTCTCATCACACATTACATTCATATTAGTGGCAACTTAGTCCATGTTTTACAGAACGTGGAAAAATTAGCAATTTCGAAATTTGAATTTCTCTGCTTTTAAGGCCTTATGCACATGACCGTATGTATTTTGCAAAAAATATGGATGACGTCCGTGGGCATTCCGTATTTTGCGGAACATACCAGCTGGCCCCTGATAAAACAGTACTATCCTTGCACGTAATGCGGACAACAATAGGACATGTTCTATTTTATTGCGGAACGGAAATACGGAAACTGAAAGAATATATGTTCGTGTGAATGAGCCCCAAGACAGATTAGGATACCTCAGAAAACAGTCATTACTTACATTCACCACCTGTCTACCTCATGTTGGCATCACTTTTTAAATGCACAGCTCACCCAAAGTCCACAATGTCCAAAACCTCCCAATAAATAGCAAGAAGGGCTGCTCAGGTGAGTACCCCAGATCTGGTGTGATGACCAGCTTCAATTTCAAATTTAGATGGATCCAGCTCCTCGAATTAAAATATAACTTTTATTCAGGTCCGATTAAAAACTCCATGGTGTCCCCTCCGAGGACACCATGGAGTTTTTAATCTGACCTGAATAAAGAGTTATATTTTAATTCAAGGAGCTGGATCCATCTAAATTTGAAATTATCACTCTTTAAATGCCATTTTATTTTTTTGTATTATATAACGCATAGAATTACAGAAGCAATTTTAAAAATTTAAGAAAATTTTCGAAACCAGCTTTAACCCTTTGGATATCGCAGTGTTTTTTTTTTCATTTTTCCGTTTTTATTTTTCTTCCCTATCTTCCTCGAGCCTTAACTTTTTTATTTTTCCGTTTACATATCCATATAACGGCTTGTTTTTTTTGCAGGACAAGTTGTACTTTCTAATGCAGCCATGTAATATGGCATACAATGTAGTGGAAAGCTGGAAAAAAAAAATCCAAATGGGGTGAAATTGGGGGGGGGAAACAATTTTTTTCTAAAAAAACGCAATTCCTCGACTATTTTACAGGTTTGCTCCCTACGGCATACCCTTTGTAGTAAAACTGACCTGTGCCCTTCTATGGGTCAGTATGATTACAACAATATCACATATGTATAGGTTTTTTATGTCTAAATGCTGTAAAAGTAAATTATAACTTTTTTTTACATCACCATATTTTCACCCCCATAACTTTTATAGTTACGTCTACTGAGCTGTGTGGGGGCTCATTTTTTGCAGGACGATCTGTAGTTCTTATTGATACCATTTTGGAGTGTGTGCGACTTTTTAATCACATTTTATTAATCTTTTAGGGTAAGAGAAGCAATGAAAAAATAGCAAAATGGACTTTTTTTCTGTTACGCCATTCACCGTATTTTTATATTTTAATAGTATGGGCGTTTTCAGATGACCCAACATATTAAAGTCAATTGCCGGCATTCCCATTGGCTGTAGGGGGACACTGGTAAAAACCAGGAAGTGCAATAACCGTGGGTCTCTACTGTTTGAAACCACGGAGACCCGCCGCCCATCTCGAAGAATACCCACATATTAACCTAGTGTTGCTGGCTCAATACAATTATGGCAATACCAAACTTGTAGAGTTTTTATTTTGTTTTATTACTTATAAACCTTACTTTTATTTTGGATCTACAGAGCTGTATGAGGGTTTATTTTTTGCGGGACAAACTGTAGTTTTTATTGATACCATTTTTGGGGTACATATATTTTTCTGATCATTGTTATTAAACTTTTTTGTGTTTTATTTTATTTTTCTCGTTACTGCATACACCATGAAGGAACATTTAATATTTTAGTAGTTCAGACATTTTTCTGATACGGTGATACCTAATATGTCTTTTTTTTATTGTTTACATTTTGTATATGTAAAATTGGGAAAAGATGGGGATTTAAACTTTTAATATTTTGGTGTTTTTTTGATCTTTTGAATCCTTGACTTATTCACTCCAATAGAGATCCTTTAATAAGATTTTGCCACGCTCTCTGCTGAGCTCTGCCTCATGTACAGCTTAGCAGGAAGTGTTGCCCCCCCCCCCCCCCCTTTGTGGCTGGGTGTCTGCTGTATAATACAGCCAGCACCCGCCATGTATGGAGCTGGCTTACTGCAGCAGCCTGCTCTATACAATTCCCTGTGCATCATGCGGTACATGTACGGCATAATGTGTTAAAGGGAGGCACATGATGTTATTAATTTTAAACCTTCATGTAAATCATATTAATAGTAAGTGGCACCATCATTTACCCCATGTTACCCATTATATGAAGTATCTTGCTATTAATATGAGGCACATGGAGGTACTAATGTAATAACACCATGTGCCTTACATTAATAGAAGTACACAGCATGAGCCACATACATATAAAAGTGTAGTAAACCTCCTGCAGCAAGATCTTCCTGGATGCTGAAAACTTAAAGGACCTTTGATGATGTATGTGATCAGTAATAACTGGATGTTATTGGTCACATGGAGATGATAGCAAAGGTCATTTAAACTTATCAGCTTCCAGCACATTGCAGATGCAATGAGTTTCTCTCCCCCTGCATCTCTCCCTGACACTCCCCCATCGGGCCCTTCAGTTTCTTCATTGGTGGCAGTGGTCACAGTGAGGAACACGCTCCCTCCTTCTCCACTGTGCGGCCGCTTATGAGAACCCAGCATGCACTGCGCTTTAGTAACTGAAACTAGGCTGCACAATAGCGCAGCTTAGTATCGGAAAACACCAATCATGGTATCGTATCGAACCGGGTATTAAAGTCCTGAAAAAGTATCGACACTTCAATGCCAGATGCAATCCTATTATGTAGAGAAAGTTAATACAAGCCACTTACTAATGTATTGTTATTATCCATTGCTTCCTTTGCTGGCTGCATTCATTTTTCCATCACATTATATACACTGCTTGTTTCCATAGTTATGACCATCCTGCAATCCCTCAGTGGTGTTCGTGCTTGCATACTATAGGGAAAAGCACTAGCCTATTTGCACTTCCACCGTCCTGGCCACCAAAGAGGACGGTGCTTTTTGCTATAGTGTGCTAGCACAATCATTACTGATGGATTGCAGGGTGGTTGTGTCCATGGAAACGAGCTGTGTAAAATGTGATGGAAAAAGGAATCAAGCCAGCAAAGGAAGCAATATGGACAGTCACAATACATTAGTAAGTGCCTTGTATTAACTTCATCTACATAATAAATACCACTTGCTGATATGAGACAACCCCTTGAACCCTTTAGGTGTTTCACAGGAATTAAAGCTAAATGGAGTTGAAACTTAAAAACCTACTTACTTTCCGCCACATGGAAGGTAAGTAGCTTCTTCCCCAGCTCCCCGCTTCTTTTCCACGGCAGCCGGGACTTTAGTAGCGTCCTGGATGCCAAGGTAAACTGAAAGCATATTGAAGACTGATCAGTCTTCAAATGCTTTCAGTTGTCTTGCGTTGTGATGGATCCGGCGGGCATTTCCAGCGATGGAAGTGCACGCCAGATGCTCACAACGCAAATGTGAAAGAGGCCTAAACCGTTTGTCTAGGTACTTTTTACTTTGACTTTGTGACAGTTGTCTAATAAACTAAATAAACACTTATTTAAAGGGAACCTGTCATCAACTTTATGCTGCCCATGCTAACGGCAGCATAAAGTAGAGACAGGCGAGTTGATTTCAGAGGTCTGTCATTTATAAGTTACTAGCTTCGCACGGGTATATTTCATCTATTTCAATTCATGTTTTCGTGTGTCGTAAAAAGATGTGTCATAAAAGATACCCTTCCTTTGAGGGATATCTAGCTTTCATTGTGTTGTAGACCCATAACTGGGGCTCCACACTTATTTTGCATATTCCTGTTTCCCAGGGAACTTTGCACTTCGGATTGCTGTGTTGAGACTCTTAAGTGAGGCTCCGCTGTGTTTTTGTGGCTGGTCTCCCTGAGTTCAGCTATTGTTGTGTTTGAGTGGTCTCCGAGGCATTGCTCCGGGTTAGCCAGAATCCTACTCCACGCTGATGAGGGGCAACACCCCGAAACAGCTGTCTGTGGATGGATACCTAGCTTAGGTTTTCCCTGTCACATCCTTCAAGCTTGTAAAAAAGTGGGATCTTGACATAGGGGCCGCTTAATATGGTGGATTTGGTGATCTCTGTAATGGAGACACCCCTTTGCTCGGTTTTCCTTCCTTTGAGGGATATCTGGCTTCTATTGTGTTGTAGACCCAATACTGGCGCTCCACATTTATTTTGCGGAAAAATACATCAACAGTATCCCCCATAACAGTGACCTCTACAGCACTCCACCCCACTGTCTGCTGAGCTGTGTATCTAATCCTATCTTGTGTGATACTGTCTGTTGAGCTGTGTATCTAATCTTACGTTGTATAATACTGTCTGCTGAGCTGTGTATCTAATCATACCCTGTCTGCTCAGCTGTGTACCTAGTAGTTGATTTTTAACTTTATTTTTTCAATTCCTGTTGGCTGAGTGGGAGGGGGTGTGGCCTAACTGGATTGGGGTGTGTCCTTTTGAACATCTCAATCTAAGACAGCAGTACTGTCCTCTCTGAGTGTGAGCTGCAATGAGAAAGTCACCATCCCTCCCACCACTGCAGCTGACAGAAGTTTATTTTTAACTTCATTTTGTCAATACTCATTGGCTGCCGAGGGGGAGGGGGTGTGGCTTAGCGGACCTAAAAGTTGATTTTTAACTTTATTTTTTCAATCCCTGTTCACTTAGTGGGAGGGGCGTGGCCTAACAGGATCAGGGGCGTGTCCTTTTAAACAGCTCACTCTAAGACAACAGCACTGTTCTGTCTGAATGTGAGCTGCAGGAAGAAAATCACTGTCTCGCCCACCTCAGGAGGGAAGGGGGCATGACCTAACCAAATCAGAGGTGTGGCTTATCTGGACCTGGTGGCGGGGTTTTAAGGATGACTTGAATGGCCACCCTACTTTCCCCCTGAACTGTGACCTCCATAGCATTCCGCTCCCTTAATAGTGTCATCCACAGCACCCTGCCCCTTTAAAGCTAACCTGCAGCAGTGAAGAGAAATGGCCAAGTTGTTATGGAAACCTCAGGAAATAAGGTACTAAGTGCTATTAGGCCAGGGCTTTACTTCAATAGTGATTATCCTGGTGACAGATTTCCTCATCTCTTCTACAGCAGTGAACATGACTGGGGGATGTTATGGTTACCGAACTGCCAGGGAGCAGTAAATGACAGTTTGGATTTAAGTGAAAGGCTTACTGGCTTGTATTGGCTATAATGCAGGCCATTTTTTGGGAATCTCTCAGAAACGGTAAGCCTTAGAGAGCTAAGACCCGGTCTAAAACCTTCCTGGACACCTGATGTACCCGTGTGCCAAATTTGGTGAAGATCGGTCCAGTCGTTTGGTCGCGCATAAAGAACGTCTAGAAAGAAATTCATTTTTATATATATAAAAGAGAAAAGTAAGTGGTTGCCAAAAACAAACATCACAATCATTGCCGACTGGGCCTGAAAAAGAGTCACGGCCACCTGAGAAGAGTCATGGTTATTCATAAATTCCTGCTCCCCGCCCACCTCCCTTTCTCTCTAGGAGAGAACTGCCAATCATCAGCAGATGGGCTGGAGTGCAGGAGATTATGGATAACCATGACTCTTCTCAAGTATATTTGACTCTTTTCAAGGCCTGGCCTGCAATGATTATGATGCTGGTTCTCAGCACAGGGGTGTGGAAATAAAAAAATAAAATACTTGTCGAAGGACTAAAGCGGGGGTTCGATCTACTTGTCCCTCATGACAATCTACTTGTCCTGAACTTATACTGTATGGGGCAGCTACAAAGAGACGTTATACTGTATGGGGCACTGGGGCAGCCACAAGGAGACGCTATATTATCTGGGGCAGCCACAAGTAGACGTTATACTGTATGGGGCACTGGGGCAGCCACAAGGAGACGCTATATTATCTGGGGCAGCCACAAGGAGACGTTATACTGTATGGAGGGCCACAAGGAGACATTATACTGTATGGGGGTGGGGGCCACAAGTAGACATTATACTGTATGGGGGAAGCCACAAAGATATTATACTGTATGGGGGCCACAAGGAGACATTATATACTCTATGGGCAGGCAGCGGGCCACAAGGAGACATTATATACTGCATGGGCAGGCCAGCAGGGCACAAGGAGCCATTATATACTTTGAGATCTGAAAAGAGTTAACCAGCTGAGTGTATGGGCAGGCAGCGGGAACTATACTGTAAGCGGGCCACAAGGTAACATTATACTGTATGGAACAACAATTTGTAACCCCTCCGCCATCAGTATAACAATGTCTTGTTGCCCCCAAACAGTAATGTCTTATTTTGCAGGCAGGGCCCGGGCCGCAGAAGACAGACAGTACAACCTTTATTTCAGACACCCGGGCTCTTAGGGTCTCTCACTCCTCTTCTCCCATCTTGGCTTGGACACTATGTGTGCTGACCGACTGTGCCCGCCTCGCTCCTGTGCTCGGCAGGTGGGTGGAGACTTGGATATGGGAGCGAGGAGGAGACAGGGGCGGCCACTGCAGGAAGTCATATATACGGTACGCAGATACACCATAAAGGGGCGGTCAGCATGTATATGACCGCCCCTATTACCGCCCAACCCACTCAGCCCTGATACTTGCCCGCAGCAGGGCTAAGCTACTAAGCTAAAATTAATGCCATCAGCAGTCATGTGTTGCTCAGGAACATGTCACTACTGAGGTCAGTGAATGACTGCAGTGACGTTACACTTCTGGTCCACAGAGTGGTGGAAGTAGCAGGGGACAGACTCAACAATGCAACAGAGAGATGGTAAGCAGATAAGTTAAATTCTTAAACACCATCTGGGCCTTAATTTTAGCATAGGGTCGGACCCCTTTAAGGGGTTAAATGGATCCTCTTTAGCTTTGTTACAGTTCTCATTTAATATATTTGAAAGAGCAAAAGTCCTTTAAAATAGGGGTATCCGGTTGTGACAAGTTATCCCCTATCCACAGAATAGGGAAAACCATTAGATCAGTGGGGGTTGCAGACCAAATACCTCTCGGTGGCCCCTGAAAATCATATGAGTGGCAAGTCAAGCATAAAGACGACCTGCTGCTCTACTCAGTTCAGAGGTCACCAAGGAGTACGGTGTCTCAGATCTCATGGTCGGTGGGGGACCAAGCAGTAGAACAAGAAGTTAGTTCCCGATTATTCCCGCTGACTCGGCCTGTGTAAAAAGGACCTTAAAATGTGTTTTCCAGAAACACTAACGTTAAAGAAAAGGCCCCTAGTCTTTCCCATTGGTTGTGGCAACACATATGACCATAGACATGCCCTGTTTACTTCCAAACAGGATAGAGACCGGAAGGTGGAGGAATGGGAGCCAGCGAGAAGGACTATTGCTGCTGCGAGCAGGCAAGTATGAATCTTTCAATAGGTGATGCACACTAGCCATGCCTTACAAGTTAATATTCCAGGAAAACCCATTTAAGCCAAAACCAGGAGCAAAGTATAAACAGAAAGATTTGTTCTGGTTATGCGTTTGACCGGCAAGTGGGCACAGCAAATTACAATCACAGATGGAAAGCCTCAAACACGGGCTAAAACATTGACATTTGAACTGTGCCTTAGTTATCTATGAAATCAGAAACCAAGACAAACAGTGGGTTACAAAGTGGTGGTGCTACAAAATATCACAAGAATGCCAGTGATGTGATGCAGATTAGTCTATTCTACAAAAATATATATTTTCTTAAATGAGCGCTTTGCCCCAGATGTGCAAAACAAATATATTTTCAGATAATGGCACCCTAAAAGTAGACAGTTCTTTTAGCAGAAGATATTTATCCTATATAGAAGAAATAGATTCTAACCAGAGAGTGAATTTGTTGAAATTTGTTTTGGGTCCGATTTGCCAAATGTTTTTAAAAAGTTCAAATCAGGTACAAAAGGATCAGTCTCCAAGAACTGATATTTTTTCTGGAAATACTAGAGAGGTGGGGGTAGGGGGGAAAAGAATGACTTGTATGCTACTGTCGGTTGTAGGGCAATATCAATGTGATGTCTTGGTATTAGACACTCAGTATTCCTTCCTCACTTTCAGTTAATGGGGTTGTCTCATCATGGACATATTGCTAGGATATGCCCCCATAGGATATGGGATAGGATATGGGACCCGCACCTATATTGAGAACAGAGCCCCGCAAGGTGGTGGCTTGAGGACTCCGGTCCGGCCACCACAAAGCCGGCTCCCCGTAGAAGTAAATGGGAGCGTACCGCGTATGCACGGCCCTCACTCCCATTCATTTTTACGTGGCCAATGGAAATAACAGAGCCAGCGCTCGGCTATCTTCGCCAGCCCCATAGAAAATGAATATAGGGCGGCTGCGCATGCACACTGCACCCTCCTTCACTTGCGGGGCTCCGTTCTCGATATAGGTGCGGGTCCCAGCGGTGGGACCCGCACCTATAAGACAATGGGGGCATATCCTAGCACAGGGATGGCCAAACTGCGGCTCTCCAGCAGTTGCAAAACTACAACTCCCAGCATGCAAAGACTGCTTACAGCTATCAGCCTACAGCAGGTCATGATGGGAATTGTAGTTGGGACCATGGCATCTGAGAGGTCTTTTCCCCATGATGAGATGGGGAGAACCATTAATTTGCTGAACCAACCTCAAGCCTTCTGAAGGCTCTGAAGGCTCGAAGGCTGCCACAGCGATGGTAATTCTTTGCAGGCTAAGAGACAAACATGTCCAATTCCCCTAGGGACTTAGAAGAAAAACAAAACAAAAAAAACTAAACATTTTTAATATTTGAAAAAGTTTAAAAAATTCTGCCCTCTTTACCCCATATGAAAAATAAACAAACAATAAAAAAATAAAGATCACAGGCACCAAGACTACTAAAATATAAACATATTTATCCAGTACGGTGACCAATGTAACTGACAAATTAAAAATGGAAGATTCACCATTTATTTGTCACTAGGGATGAGCGAACTTGTGTTTTCAAGTGCAGCGTACAAGGTTCGGTGATCTAAGAATTCTGTTATGGATTCCCCTCCAATGGACCATAAGTTATGGTCCATGGTAGCGGAATTCATAATGGAATTCTTAGATAACCGAACCTTGTATGCCGAACTTGAAAACACAAGTTCGCTCAACACTATTTGTCACGTCACCTATCAAAAAAAAAACATTTGATAAAAAGTTATCAAAAAGTCATACGCACTTCAAAACAGTATTAACCCCTTAAGAACTGAGCCTATTTTCATTTTTTATTTTTCCTCCCCATGTTGAAATAGCCATAACATTTTTATTTTTCCGTTCGCATAGCCATATGAAGGCTTATTATCTGCGGGACAAGATTCATTTTAATGGCACTAATTAATTAACCGTGTCTTGTATTGGAAAACGGGAAAACATTTCTTTGTGTGTTAAAATTGAAAAAAATGATTCCATCAAGGTTTTTGGGTTTTGACATCACGGCAGTGAGTGTGCACTTAAAATCTCCCTGTCTAAGTCTCTGTTTGTTTCACACTCTGCGGCTCACAGTGCCACCCCCTCCCCTCTCCAGAGACTTCTACAGGAGCTTGTAAAGAGAAACTTCAGTAAGAAGACAGTAAGAATTATGAGTGAATGTTTAGGAAAGGAGGAAAAATGGCTCATAACTGGAGAACACGTTTTTCTCTGATAAGATATATTACAAATTATATTTAGGTGTAACACTGATTTATGAAAAGTTGTGTGAAAAGTTAGGGACCATTTATAGAACACTGCTATTAAGCACTAATGCAACTTCAAGATAAAAATGGTCACTCACTTCGTTTAGGCCTGGGGAAGCTGTCATGCAGCCTAAACACAACCTTCTCTACAAAATGTTGTATGTCACATTGCTCAGGGCCACGAACAAACACCATCCAGTCATGTGTGAATCCCTCAGTGGTGGGCTTCTTCCTCAGTTGAGCGCGGTGTCCCAGCTCCAGCTTCACCTGAACAGTGCACTGTAGAATAATTAGCACAAAATTATGATCAAGACAGACAGAAGCCAATCAACCATTTTCGCCATATAACAAACTAGGGTTGAATGATGCTTTGAAACATCAATACTTCGATTTTCTATTCACTACTGACATTGCCAGTATTTCAATACTAAGCTGCTCTGGGAGTGCCGTGACTGACTTCATATATAGAGTCAGTCCTGGAGGGTTTACCCCAAACACTGTATGTATTCCAACAGAGTTTTGGGACACTACTTATAGTTAGTCCCTTCCAGACAGCCATTTTTCACCTTCCTGACCAAGCCTAACTTTGCAAATCTGACACGTGTCACTTTATGTGTCAATAACTTTTGAATTCTTTTACTTTTCCAACGGATTCTAAAAATGTTTTACCGTGACACATCATACTTCATGTTAGTGATGAATGAGTTGATAAAATTTTGCTTTATAATAAAAATACTTGCTATTTTATACATTTTAATTTTTCTACTCTTAAGACAATTAGTGATGCCTCAAAAAGTAATCAACATTTGCCGTATGTCTACTTTATGTTGGCATTATTTTGTAAATTTCATTTTTTAGGAGGTTAGAAGGCTTATAATTTTAGAAGAAATTTTTTACATTTTCAAATCACACTTTGGAACTTACATAATAGACAGAAAATAACTCCATTTTAGAAACTACACCCCTCAAATTATTAAAAACTGATGTTTACAAACATTGTTAACCCTTTAGATGTTCCACAGGTATTATATATAAAGTAAATATATTGGGAATTTCAAAATGTCACTTATTTGTAGATATTGATCCATTTTTCCTGTAACACAGCAAGGGTTAACAGAAAAACAAACCTCAGTATTTGCTACCCTATTTCTGTAGTTTACAGAAACACCCCATATATGGTTGTAAACTGCTGTATTAGCACAACGCAGGGCTCAGAATGGAAGGAGCGCCATATGATTTTAGAAGGCAGATGCTGGAATGGTTTCTGGCCACCATGTCACATTCGAAGAGTTCCTAAAAGGTACCAGTATAGTAGAAACCCTAATAAAAGACCCTATTTTTGAAACTACACACCACTCAAAGAATTTATCTAGAAGTATAGTTAGCAATTTAACCCAAGTGTTTAAAAAAAATTAAAAACATTAGGCTGTGAAAATAAAAATTAGCTTCTTTTAACCAATAAAACCCTGCTGCAAATTTTTCATTTTCACAATTACTTAAGAAAAAAAAATAAAAAATAAAATAAAATGCACCACATGTGGCCGCAAAATGGGTCGTTCATGTTATTTTTATTGATTACAGCAAACAACAGGGCTCAGAAGGTAAGGAATGCTATTTGGAGAAAACGCACCCCTCACAGAATTTACCAAACATTGACTACTAGAGGTCATGGACTTCTTCCATCCCCTACATTTTAAGTTTGGTTCATTATTTATCATGTGACTCTTTAAAGGGTTTCTGTCACCAGAAATACCTAAATTAAACTGGCTGACATTAGCGATGTGCTAATGTCAGCTGAACCTAACTAGCCTATTCCTAGTTTTATCCATGCCCCCGTTACTGCAGAAATGTAACTTTTATAATATGCAAATTAGCCTCTAGGAACGGGCGGAGGGGGCGTTGATCCTGCTCCTAGAGGCTCCGTTCTCCCACCTCTGTCACCTCCCTCCAAGTCTTGATTGACAGGGCCAGGCAGCGTTCGCATCCTCCTGCCGGCCATGAGTGCATGGTAAATCTTGGACCAGTCATGGATCTGCAAAAACGCTTCCGTTACAATAATACAACCGCATGCATCCGTCATGAACGGATCCGCTTGTATTATGTCTTATATAGCCAAGATGGACCAGTCATAAACTCTATTGGAAGTCAATGGGGGGCGGATTCATTTTCTATTGTGTCAGAGAAAACAGATCCATCCCCGTTGACTTACATTGTGTGTCGGGACGGATCCTTCTTGCTCTGCACCACATCCCAGACAGAAAAACGCTGCTTGCAGCGTTATTCTGTCTGCGATGGGGACGCAACCAAACGGAACGCATATTGGAGCATTCTGTTCAGTTACATTCTGTCCCCAAAACTGAAGTGTTTTCTTCCGCTATTGAGATCCTATGACGGATCTCAATAGCGGAATTGAAAACGCTAGTGTGAAAGTAGCCTAAAGGCCCGAAATGTTGCTATTTTGCACTATTGAACTGAATAAAATACATATTGATCAAGCAAGAATTGTCTACACCTCTTTACAGCTGATTGCTCTGAACAATTCCAACACACGGCCTAATAAAACAGGGTTACTATGTTTATGTTACATTTGGTGTTCTGTAAGTAGGGATGAGCCAATTGATTTTCAATGAAACATTCAAAGTCGATTCGCATAATATTCTGTTTGAGAAGCCAAAGTTATTACTTTGCGAAGTCTCTTGAGACTTTGCATAATAACTTCATAAATTAATTTCTACCGCAAAAAAAAAAAAATATTTCCCGAATTCAGGTTCGGTTCCAAGGTACCCACTTGGAACCGAACCCAAGTTTGGGAAATGTTTTTTTTTTTACAGTATAAATCAACTTATTAAGTTATTATGAGTCTTAGGTTTCATCCAAAGTCGATTTACCATGCACTCTGGGCCGTCAGGAGGATGTCCAAAGTCGATTCGCTCATCCCTAGTCATAAGTAATCATTATTTCACACTAGCAATACGGAACTTGTATGATTTGTCAGTGAAAAAAAGTTTTTTGACATTTTTTTCCACAGTTTTTCTTCAGTTTGCTTTACTGTTTTCTGCAAACCTCTTAAAGGCTATGTACACCTTTGGAGGCAACTGTTGTTCATGACTGCATTTTACTCATTTTTGGCTAAAAATTATATTTTCAATAGGCCTTTATTAAAAAATATTAAGCCAATCTGTCACAAAGGGTTAACTGTTTTCTAACTGCGTGACTGGTACTATCACTTTGTGCCGGTCATCTAATAAGCCTGATCTCTAAACTACTAAGATGTCAAGCCCTTGTTTAAGCCACATTCTTATTAGTAAGATACCTAAGGCTACTTTCACATTTGCGTTTTTTGCAGATCCATCATGGATCAGCAAAAACGCTTCAGTTACAATGGCCCCTTTCACACGGGCGAGTTTTCCGCGCGGGTGCAATGCGTGACGTCAACGCATTGCACCCGCAGTGAATCCGGACCCATTCATTTCTATGGGGCTGTGCACGAGCGATGATTTTCACGCATCACTTCTGCATTGCGTGAAAATCGCAGCATGTTCTATATTGTGTGTTTTTCACGCAACGCAGGCCCCATAGAAGTGAATGGGGCTGCGTGAAAACTGCAAGCATCCACAATAAAGTGCGGATGCAGTGCGATTTTCCCACAAGGTTGCTAAGAGACGATCGGGCTGGGGACCCGATCTTTATTCATTTCCCTTATAACATGGTTATAAGGGAAAATAGCCTTCTTAATACAGAATGCCCAGTAAAATGGTGATGGAGGGGTTAAAAAATAAAAAATAATTAAAGTTACCTAATCCACAGAGGACAAAAACCTTTGATGAGGTCACAGCGTCACATGTTCAAATCACATGGTGCGTCACCATGGTGATGGACCATGTGATGAGCTCAGTGACGTCAAAGGTCCTTTTCCTCTCTGGCAGAACACTGGACTGCGCGAACAAGTGCATTAGGCAAGTTTAATTATTATTTTTTTTTTACCTCTTCATCACCATTTTACTGAGCATTGTAAATTGAGAATGCTATTATTTTCTCTTATAACCATGTTAGAAGGGAAAATAATAAATTCTACAGAACACCTAACCCAAACCCAAACTTCAGTGATGAAGTCCGGGTTCGGGTCTGGGTACCAAAGATGCCGAATTTTCTCACGCGCGTGCAAAACGCATTAAAAGACTATGGACTCGCACAGAAAAAAAACAAAAAAAAACGCATATTTTCCCGCAATGCACCCGCATGTTTGCCTGCAACAGCCGTGTAAAAGGGGCCCAATACAACTGCATGCATCCGTCGTGAACGGATCCGGTTGTATTATGTCTTCTATAGCCATGACTGATCCGTCATGAACACCATTGAAAAAGTCAATGGGGGACGGATCTGTTTTCTATTGTGTCAGAAAAAACGTTGGGCTCAGTTATATCAGACGGACACTAAAACGCTGCAGGCAGCGTTTATGTGTCCGCCTCCAGAGTGGAATGGTGACTAAACGGAGGCAAACTGCTGCATTCTGAGCGGATCCTTTTCCATTCAGAATGCATTAGGGCAAAACTTATCAGTTTTGGACTGCTTGCGGGAGCCCATGATGGATCTCAGAGACGGAAAGCCAAAACGCTAGTGTGAAAGTAGCCTGAGCTATAATGTGTTTATAACGTCAGAGTGTAGAGATAAGGAGCCTGTCAGCTCCCCATATAAAATAAAAAAGACAGAAAATCTACAGACTGCTTCTACAGCACCTTAGCTATGTACAGAAAAAAGGAATCCATATTTTCTAATAAAGACCAATTGAAAAATGATTTTAAGATCAAAATCAGTACAACGAAATAATAAAAAAAAAAAATTGCACCCAAAAGGTGTACGTAGGCTTTAACCACTACCTGACCACCTAACGCAGGGATGGGTCCTACGAGCGGCCGGGTTATTCCTCCTTGACGCGTCATGATGTGAGATTTCCTGTGAGCGTGCGCGTTCACAGTGACGTGCGACAGGGAAGTTATACTACAGCCTGCCAGCGATGATCATTCGCTGGCAGGCTGTAGATGTTAAATATGTTAACAGCATCTGATATACCTGCTACCACGGATCCGCAAAACACGGACACCGGCAATGTGCTTTCCGCATTTTGCGGATCCGCACATTGGCAAAACTATATAGAAAATGCCTTTTCTTGTCCGCAATTGTGGACAAGAATAGGACATGTTGTATATTTTTGCGGAACGGAAGTGCGGATCCGCAATTCCAGATCTGAGAATTTTTTTTTTCTAATCACTGCAAAAACACTGTAAAATCGCTGCGGCGCTATAAAGATCACTTTTGAAATTTTTGGATCTTTATTAGCGATCGCAGCTTTACTTCGCAAGCACTCCTATGTCCTTTGCTCTCTTTTTTTTTTGCACATTTTTTGGCAGAGATTTTTTCATCCACATTGATCGATGCGAATGAAGAAATCTGTGCCGTTCATTTTTTTTTCAGCCCAGAGGCTGAACGGAAAAAAAAAATCTTATTACCCGTATGCTCAATATAAGGAGAATAGCAAAAACTCCTAATGCTGGCCATACGTGTAATGATTGCGGAGACCCTCAAATGCCAGAGCAGTACAAAAACTTCACAAGTGACCCCCATTCTAGAAAGAAGACACCCCAAGGTATTCCGTGAGGCATGGTGAGTTCATAGAATTTATTTTGGCACAAGTTAGCAGAAATTGTATGAAGAAAAAAAAAAAAAAAAAAGGGTCCCCTATACTGATAAAATCACGTCTATACCGAGAAGGCTTGTAAGGCAATGTTCTTTAGACACATCTTCTGTGACCTTGTCTCTCAGGATGGTGCTCTGCTCATTCTCCTGTACTCTGCCCTGTAGATGTGTCATCAGCAAGAATGCTGTGTCTTAGGCCCCACTGACACGTCCGCAAATGGGTCCGCATCCGTTCCGCAATTCTGCGGAAGGGGTGCGGACCCATTCATTCTCAATGGGGCTGGACGTGAAGCGAACTTCCGGTCCACGGCTCCGCAAAAGATAGAACATGTCCCATTCTTGTCCCCAGCTTGCAGACAAGAATAGGCATTTCTATGAGGGGTTTCGGCCGGGTGTGTTGCGGATCCGCAACACACCACGGACGTGTGAATGGACCCTTAGGGTGGGGTTTTTTCCAGCAGGGTTTCCCGCAAGCTTGGATCCAGGGCATTTTTTTATATTTTAATAGTTTGGACTTTTCGGACATGGCGATATGTAATATGTTTATTTATTGTTTATATATTTTATATGTAAAATTGGGAAAGGGGGTGATTTATACTTAATATTTAGATTTTTTTTTTACTTTTTATTTAATAACCATTACCCCCTTAGGGGCTAGGACCTGGGATCTTTCATCCTATTCAACCTAATTGAGCTAGGACTTCACACTCTCCCTGCTGCCCTGTGCATAGTGCACACAGCAGCAGGGAGCTGACCATGGCAGCCAGGGCTTCAGTAGTGTCCTGGCTGCCATGGTAACCGATCGGAGCCCCAGGATTACACTGCTAGGGCTCTGATCAGAAGCTGCCACCAATGAGGAGGAGGGGAGGGGACCCTGTTTGTTAGGTCGGGGGGAGGGCACACTGCGCCACCAATGATAATCAACATTTAATACATGAGGCAGGTGCGGCATCTGAGGGGTTAACTGCCACTGATCGTAGCTCCCCGCCAGCACCTGCCTCCTGGATTTGTATTAAACATTCACTTTCATTGGTGGCGCAGTGCACCCGCCCCCTCCCCTCATTGGTGACAGCAGAATCACAGGGGGAGGGAGAGACTGCTTCCTTCTCCCCTGTGCTGTTGAGGAGAACACAGAGCGCGCTGAGAGCAGCGCGCTCCTTGTTCTCCGATACTAGACTGCGCAATAGCGAAGCCTAGTATCGAAAAAAGGCAAGTCCTGCCATCGAGGTCGATATCAGACAAAAGTATCTTTTGGGTATCGAAAATTCGATACCCGAAACAACCCTAGGTAAGACAGCTGTTTACTGTACAGATGGTCTGAGGTTCAAAGCTCACTAAAACCTGTAAGGCAAGGGCTACAAGGTGACACTAGTCGCGAGACACCTGTCGCGGGCCAGGATCACTGAGTAGCGGTGATCCAATAGAAATAAATGGAATTGCGGCAACATGGCTGGATTTTTTGCGACTGCCGCGGTAATCCCATTCATTTCTATGGGATCACCACTACTCAGCGATCCGGGCCACAACCTGTGTTGCCCTTGTCTAGCTAATGACAGAGTAAAAGAATTTTCACTTTCCAGCTTTTTCTTCTTTTAAAGGTAAAATTTACAATTTTCAGCAGGTATTGTTACTAAAAAATAATGAATCAAAACCATAATATAATAAGCTGCAAAATCATAAGCTGTACAATATAATAAACATTTTTGCTTTATTTCTGCTTGGTAGATGACAATTTTTCTTCTTTTTATTTCAGTAATATACAAATTATTTAGTGTCATGCCTGTGAAGAAAATAGCCTTTTAAGCACAGAAAATTCAGCCCTTACAGAGCAGGTCTATAGTGTAAATGGTAACTCTTCTGTCTGACCTGTTAAATAATTTCACTCCAGGAGGAGGGTGGAGTAGGAAAACTGGAGTAGCTTCTCTAGACAGGAGTGCTAGGTTTAATGTGGCATTAAGTACTCCAACACAGACTCAAGCAAAACTGACTTTAAATATTCTCCTCATGATAAATTCCCCCCCTATGTGCTGAAAGAGTGTCCCTACCTCACCCCATATCAAACACTGCTATATTAGTATGCAGTGAAGTAAATACTAATAAGGGCTCATGCACACAAACTTATTTTCTTTCCGTGATCGTTCAGTTTTTTTTTGCGGAACTATTCATTTCAATGGGCCACCAGTGACTTGATGACTTTTGACGTAGTAGTACGTCAAGATGATCAAACGGGAACGGGAGCAGTGCGCTCCCGATCAATGCAGGTGCCGAGCAGTGACCAACAGCCAAGACCCTGCTGTATCCTCCAGCATCACTGTAGACTGCATTTTTGGCGGATTAACCCCTTACATGCTGCGGTCAAAGCCGAGCGTGGCATACAGGGGGTTTTGTGGCACCCTCCCTGTCCCATTCGGGTCCCCGTGCTGGAATGACAGGGACCTGATGGCTGAGAGGGCAGCCCGATGCCTTCCATAGTCATTGGGGCTTGCCGTCTACAGAAGCCTACGGAGATCTCGCCCCCAGGGTGGGTCTCCTAGGCAACTGTCAGTTTAATGCTCAATTCCAATGCATTACAATACACAATGTCTTGTAATACGCTGTAGAGGGGATCAGACCCCCAACAGGGGTTTGGGAAATATTTTTTTACAATAGAAATTGATTTATGAAGTTATTATGCAAAGTCTCGCGGTTTTACAAAGTATGTAAAATCAGTTTTGAATAACTTGAGGGATGCAGTTTTTTAAAATGGGGTAATTTATGGGTGGTTTCTGCTATGTAAGTCCCACAGAGACTTCATAACTAAATTGGTCATTAACCCCTTAGTGACCACCCATACGCATTTTTTACAACAATCACTAAGGGGCCTTGGGCTGAAGCACCGCCTTTTTAAAGCGGTACTTCAGCCCTCAATAAAGATGGCGGCGGCCTGATGCATACGCACACTGTAAGCCGCTGCCCCTGACGCAGACATGCACACTGGTTACTGTGGAAGGAGTTGAACTTGAGTTACAGGAGAAGGTGGTTGAGAGTCTCCTGTTTGAGTCCCCCCACACCTCGACAAGCCTTTGAATCAGAAGATGTTCGAATACTTTCAGAATGCCATTTCCCTCACCCCGTCCCTGCCACTACCTGTAAATCGTATCCACAGAAAAGATGCCGGGTGTGTAGCAAACATGGGAAAAAAGAAACCTGGATTTACTGCCCAAGTTGCACATCACAACCAGGCCTCTGTAATTACCCCTGTTTTGAGACATACCATAAGGTTGCAAATTATTAATTTTATTTAATACCAAAAAGGGGAGGGTGGGCGGTCTTTTCAGGAAGTCAATTTATTCTCATTTTCTGTTTAGTTTGTGGGCTTTCCAGGAAGGGAGGGCACCTTTTCGGATGGGTTGTGGAGCTAATTTTTTTCCAGACATTGAAATACATTTCACCTTTTCTGATTTGTTTTCTTAATTTTCGTAACTTTATTTTTTATGACTATGTCCTGCAACACAAAGCTGTTAATTCTATTCACAATACTGTATCGTGATATTGGCATGATGTTTTTTTATTTGGAGGATCTCTAATAATTGAGTTGTTCCTCACCAGTACACTAAGGGATGTCTAGAAATCCTGACATTATTTTGGGAATTAGTAATCCATTACTGTTGCTACAGACGGTTCTGGACACTGTCCCTTTATATACTCTGTAGGTGACTGGTTGATTGTGTGCATAGTAGGGTTGTTTCGGGTATCGAAGTTTCGATACCCGTTCCCTCAGCAGCACGGGGAGAAAGGGGCAGTCTCTCCCTACCCCTGTGCTGCCGCTGCCACCAATGAAGAGAGACGGGAGGAGGAGGCGGGGTCACTGGCCACCAATGAGGAGTGACGTTTACTATACAAATGCAGGCAGAAGAAACTCATTGCCGGCACCTGCCTGTGACCGAGCGCTGCGATCCGCGGCAATTAACCCCTCAGGTGCCGCACCTGAGGGGTTAACTGCCACTAATCGCAGTGCTCTTTATTGGTGGCAGCGGCAGCACAGAGGGAGGGAGAGACTGCCTCCTTCTCCCCGTGCTGCTGAGAACGGGTATTAAAACTTCTTCTGCCTGCATTTGTATTTTAAACGTTACTCCTCATTGGTGGCCAGTGCGCAAATCCACCCCCCGGTCCCCAGTATTAAAGACATTGGCCAGTGTCCCCACACCCCTTTCCCCAGTATTAAAACATTGGTGGCCAGTGTCCCGTCCCCCCCTTTCCCCAGTACTAAAACATTGGTGGCCAGTGTGCCCCCCCCCTTCCCCAGTATTAAATACATTGGTGGCCACACAACCCCCCATCCCCCCTTCCTCCCTCCCCCCAGTATTAAAATTGTTGGTGGCAGTGGCCAGAGGGTCCCCTCACCTTCTACTCATTGGTGGCAGTGATCGGAGCCCCACAAGTGCAATGCTGGGGCTCCGATCGGTTACCATGGCAACCAGGACGCTACTCAAGTCCTGGCAGCCATGATCGACTCCTTGCTGCTGTGAGCACAGGGCACAGAGCAGCAGGGAGAGTGTGAGATCCTATTCACCCTGATAGAGCTGTATCAGGGTGAATAGGATGAAAAGATCCCAGGTTCTAGCCCCTAAGGGGGAAATAGTTAATAAAACAAAAAAAAAATAAAAGGTACACCAAAATATTAAGTATAAATCACCCCCTTTCCCAATTTTACATATAAAATATATAAACAATAAATAAAATAATACATATCGCTACGTCTTAAAAGTCCAAACTATTAAAAAGTCCTCTTTTAAGCGGTGAAAATAAAAAAAGAAAAGAAAAACTGCATTTTCTTTTAGTCGCCTTGTCCCCCCCCCAAAAAAAATAGGATAGGACTGTTGTATTATGGGCCGGACATTCCATAAAATGCAGAATGCACGCAGCTTTTTTTGGCATTTAATTTTTTTCGCGTGGTATCGAATATCGCAATACTTTTTTATGGTATCGATACAGAATCTAAATTTTGGTACCGAAACAACCCTAGTGCATAGCGGTTTCTACCTTGAGGGGCAGGGGCCTGTTATGGTGCACCGCCTCGCTTAGCACGTTCGTCTCTCATATAGGGATTGATGGGGCTAAACTAAGAGACGCTGTACGACCAGTCACTGTCCTTGAGTGCCAGCTTGTCATTACAGCCCTATCCGTGTTCTTGTATCTTGTGAACAAACTAAAATTTGCAACATAGTTGGGGACATTTTGCTCCGTTTTCTTGCTTTTCACTACAATTCATTTTTTTTCCCTTTTTTTTCAGTTTGGCGAGACACAGTCATAAGTACAGGCAAATTCCTTTTTAGAAATCTACCTCCCTTATAAGTGCTAAGCTTCACTTCTCATCTGTATGCGCCACTGATAAGAATGTGGCGGATTTCTAAGACAGTAACAGGGTTACCCATCTAAAAAATAAAAAAAAAAAAAAAATAAAAATTCTCCAATTTCCTGTGAAAATTTTATTAACAATTTTAATTAAACCACAAACTCATTATTTCATCCTATAATCATTTTGCACTCAGCATGCTCACTACAACACTAGATGCATGCTTTAAGGGATCTAGTTTTTAAAATGGGGTCATTTATAAGGGTTTTCTATCATTTTGCAGCTCCACGCCATTACATGTGTGCAATGGGGCCTGAACCATTTTCAGTTTATTATCTGAAAGGCCCCAGGTGCTCCTTTATGTTCGGGCCTTGCCGTGTGTCAAGACATAAGATTAGGGCCACAATAGGGATATTTCTGAAGACAGGTGAAATGGGGTGATACATTTTGGGTGCACTTCTTCATTTTCATGTGCTTTGTCTTTAAATTGACACATGTAAAAAAATGAATTTTTTTTTTTTTTTTTTAAACCTTCTTAGCATTACATTTCTTTAAAAGACTAGGGAGTCAAAAAACTCATTTCATCCATAGATGAAAACATTGAGGGGTCTACTTTTCAAAACGGGGCCACTTTTGGGGGGGGGGGGGTACTATTATTCTGACACCTTTAAGTGTACTCACTTGCGGTAAACTTTTCCAGCATTGCGTTCCATCCTAGGGGCTAGTTTTATCCTAATGAATTCTGAATGGAGAGAATCCACTCAGTATGCATCAGGATGTCTTCAGTTCAGTCACTGTACGGTTTTTGGACGGAGAAAATTTCCGGCCAAAATTCTGGTACACTTGTCAGAATACCTGATCCGGCATTAATTTCCATTGAAATGTATTAGTGCCGGATCCAGCATTAAAATTACCGCATTGACGGATCCGGTCTTCTAGTCTGCAAATGTGCAGACCTTTAAAAATGTTAAAATAAAATATTGCAATGCATTTTTCAGACTGATCAGGATCCCGATCAGACTAAGGGTACTTTCACAGTTGCGGCATAGCTATCTAGCAGGTGAATAGCCAGCCAAATCCGCCATGCCGCAAGTACCCGTGTGCTGCCATGCTGCTGCTGCTCTGTCCCCATTGACTGTAATGGGGGCGGGGGGCGGAGCTACGGCGCTGCACGGCAGTGATCGCCAGACTAAAAGTCGGACATGCAGATCAGGCAACGGAACTGCCTGCTGGAATCAAACAACGCAAGTGTGAAAGTCTCTGCAAACTTGGCTTGTTGCAGGAAAATTTATGCACTTCAAAAATGTTTACATTTATGTTAAAATAGTAAGGGTACTTTCACACTAGCGTTTTTTATTTTCCAGCATAGAGTTCTGTCGTCGGGGCTCTATGCCGGAAAAAAACTGATCAGTATTATCCCCATGCATTCTGAATCGAGAGAAATCAGTTCAGGATGCATCAGGATGTCTTCAGTTCAGTACGTACAAGTTTTTTTTGACGGGGAAAATACCACAGCATGCTGGGGTATTATCTCTGTCTAAAATTCCGGAACACATGACGGAATGTCGGATCCGGCAATAATTCCCATTGACTTGTATTATTGCCGGATCCGGTATTTACAAATATCGCAACGACTGATCCGTTCTTCCTGTCTGCGCATGCGCAGACCTTTAAAACAGTGAAAAAAAAAATCAAGACTGATCCGTCTCTCCATGTAAAAACGAAGAGACGGACCTGCACTTGCAATGAATTTGTGAGACAGATCCGGATCCGTCTCCAAATGCTTTCAGTTGTCATGTGGTATGACGGATCCGGCAGGTAGTTCCGGCGACGGAACTACCTGCCGGATCGTCACACCGCAAGTGTGAAATTAGCCTAAGCCTCCTAAATAAAAAATAAAAAAAGTAAAAGTTTTTAAGGGCAGCCAAAATAAAGTAAAGATGTGGAAATATATTTCTGATAAATATATTGAATAGTATTTATGTATGTACAGTACAGACCAAAAGTTTGGACACACCTTCTCATTCAAAGAGTTTTCTTTATTTCCATAACTATGAAAAATTGTAGATTCACACTGAAGGCATCAAAACTATGAATTAACACATGTGGAATTATATACATAACAAAAAAGTGTGAAACAACTGAAAATATGTCATATTCTAGGTTCTTCAAAGTAGCCACCTTTTGCTTTGATTACTGCTTTGCACACTCTTGGCATTCTCTTGATGAGCTTCAAGAGGTAGTCACCTGAAATGGTCTTCCAACAGTCTTGAAAGAGTTCCCAGAGATGCTTAGCACTTGTTGGCCCTTTTGCCTTCACTCTGCGGTCCAGCTCACCCCAAACCATCTCGATTGGGTTGAGGTCTGGTGACTGTGGAGGCCAGGTCATCTGGCGCAGCACCCCATAACTCTCCTTCATGGTCAAATAGCCCTTACACAGCCTGGAGGTGTGTTTGGGGTCATTGTCCTGTTGAAAAATAAATGATGGTCCAACTAAATGCAACCCGGATGGAATAGCATGCCGCTGCAAGATGCTGTGGTAGCCATGCTGGTTCAGTATGCCTTCATTTTTGAATAAATCCCCAACAGTGTCACCAGCAAAGCACCCCCACACCATCACACCACCTCCTCCATGCTTCACGGTGGGAACCAGGAACCAGGCATGTAGAGTCCACCTTTTCTGCGTCGCACAAAGACACGGTGGTTGGAACCAAAGATCTCAAATTTGGACTCATCAGACCAAAGCACAGATTTCCACTGGTCTAATGTCCATTCCTTGTATTCTTTAGCCCAAACAAGTCTTTTCCGCTTGTTGCCTGTCCTTAGCAGTGGTTTCCTAGCAGATATTCTACCATGAAGGCCTGATTCACACAGTCTCCTCTTAACAGTTCTTCTAGAGATGTGTCTGTTGCTAGAACTCTGTGTGGCATTGACCTGGTCTCTAATCTGAGCTACTGTTAACCTACGATTTCTGAGGCTGGTGACTCGGATGAACTTATCCTCCGCAGCAGAGGTGACTTTTGGTCTTCCTTTCCTGGGGAGGTCCGCATGTGAGCCAGTTTCTTTGTAGTGCGTGATGGTTTTTGTGACTGCACTTGGGGACACTTTCAAAGTTTTCCCAATTTTTCGGACTGACTGACCTTCATTTTTTAAAGTAATGATGGCCACTCGTTTTTCTTTACAGAGCTGCTTTTTTCTTGCCATAATACAAATTCTAACAGTCTATTCAGTAGGACTATCAGCTGTGTATCCACCTGACTTCTCCACAACTGATGGTCCCAAGCCCATTTATAAGGCAAGAAATCCCACTTATTAAACCTGACAGGGCACACCTGTGAAGTGAAAAACATTTCAGGTGACTACCTCTTGAAGCTCATCAAGAAAATGCCAAGAGTGTGCACAAGCAGTAATCAAAGCAAAAGGTGGCTACTTTGAAGAACCTAGAATATGACATATTTTCAGTTGTTTCACATAATATATATATACACACACACACACTTGAGAAAGGCTCACACTGAGCCGAAACGTCGCTCACCGCCATTATGGGTGAATAAAATCATATTTTTTCACTTCTAAAGCTTTTGTGGAGTGCAGTCCATTATATATATAGTTCCTATAGTCCATAGGAAAGAAAGCCAGCAGCACTCCAAAATCTCAAGAAAAGTCCAAACAGCAACGTTTCAACGGCTTGTTGCGGTCTTTCTCACGCCATACAGACATGTGTGCATACGTGATATATAAAGGCGTATCAATTTGTGACAATCATATAATTAAAGTAAACATTGTAAAACTTCATACAACAGTATAGTATACATGTAATCCAGGTGCATAATTACTTGTATAAGATAATATTATCATAAAGTGCCTGTGCTATGTGCAAAAATGCAATGAGGTGTGCAAATTCATTATTCCTTCTAATTGCTAATAATTCATATACAAAGTGCAATTAAAAACATTTACCAGTGCAGCATTAACCTATGTTGTCACAGAGTCATTCAGGTCCCAACTGTCGTTTCAATGCGCATGCGCGAGACTTTGCTAATATCGCGATGTCTCAAGCGCATACAGGAAGGCAATACATTTCATCAAGTTCCCAACTAACCTAACTAAAGATGGCAGAACCAACATATGGGTCAAGTGCGCATGCTCACATGTCGGTCATATGACCGTGAATCACATGATCGCGATCAGTAACTTCAATGTGTCAAACTGACATCTAAAAGAGAACCGTGGTGCTGGTTCTGTGTCTGATGGATTTTTGCACCCCTTTTAGCTAAACAGTGTGCTGCATCCTCCTTCTCTAAATCATATATATATGGTGATAACTTTAAAACGCTTTTACTTATCCAGGCCATTCTGAGATTGTTTTCTCGTCACATATTGCACTTCATGACAGTGGTAAAAATATGGTCAAAATATTTAATTTTTATTTATAAAAAAATACCAAAATGACCAAAAAATTTGAAAAATTTCCAAATTTCAATTTCTCTACTTTAATAGATAGTAATACTTCCAAAAATTGTTATTATTTTACATTCCCCATATGTGTTCCACAAGAATTAAAGGAAAACGTAGAAGAAATTTCTTATTTTTCATTTTAATCAATTTTTTCCAGTAACAAAGCAAGGGTTAACAGCCAAACAAAACTCAATATTTATTGCCCTGATTCTGTAGTTTACAGAAACACCCCATATGTGGTCTTAAACTGCTGTACGGGCACACGGCAGGGCACAGAAGGAAGGGAACACCATACGGTTTTTGGAGGGCAGATTTCAGTGGGATAATTTTAAGTTGCCATGTCACTTGAAGACCTCCTGATGCTCCCCTAGAGTAGACGCTCCAAAAAAAAAAAATGGAGTTGGAAACTACAGGATAAGATGGCACCTTTGTTGGTACATGTGATTTTTGGTTGCTCTATATTACACTTTTTGTGAGGCAAGGTAACAAAAAATAGCTGTTTTGGCACAGTTTTTATTATTTGTTATTTAAAATGTTCATCTGACAGCTTAGATCATGTGCTATTTTTATAGAGCAGGTTGTTACGGATGCGACAATACAAAATATGTTATTTGGTTGTTTGTTTCAGTTTTACATAAAGCATTTAAAAAAAAAAAAGATTTTTTAGTGTCCCCATATTCTGAAAGCCATAGTTTATTTTTTATTTTTTGGGCGACTGTCTTATGTAGGGGCTCATTTTTTTCGGCATGAGATGATGGTTTGATTAGTACTATTTTAGGGTGCATATGACTTTTTGACTGCTTGGTATTACACTTTTTGTGAAGTAAGGTGACAAAAAAAATGGCTTTTTTGACACAGTTTTAATTTTTTTTATGGTGTTCACCTGAGGGGTTAGGTCATGTGATATTTTTATAGAGCTAGCTGTTATGGATGCGGCAATACCTAATATGTATACTTTCTTTTTTTTATTATTTTTCACTTTAAACACAATAAAAGCATTTTAGAAAAAAACGTTTTAGTGTCTCCATAGTCTGAGGGCCATATTTTTTTCATTTTTTGGGCAATTGTCTCATGTAGGGGCTTTTTTTGTGGGATGAGGTGATGGTATGACTGGTACCATTTTGGGGTACATACAACTTTTTTGATCACTTTTAATACCTTGTTTTGGGTAGTGAAGGTGTCCGGTTGCCATGGTAACCATCGGAACGCTGCCACAACAGAGCAGCGGCCCGATAGGGGAGAGAGGGAACCCGCCAAGCATCGGGTTGCTGCAACGGCACAGCAGCGGCCCGATGGGATATGTAGGGAGCTCCCTCCCTGTTAACCCATTCCCTATGGACCGCGGCATGGAAGGGTTAAATGGCTGACATCAGCGCCAGCACCGATGTCGGCCGTTTCAAGCAGAGTGTCAGCTGTATGTCACGCGCCCGCATCAACCATCCTGAAAAAATGCGGCACATCAGGAGGGGGGGAAATCGGTTAAGTAATAAAACATTATATACCATAAAGGTTCTGATCACCACAGTTATGGACTGTGGGGATCAGAAATTTTCAGCCAGCATTAGGATCATGCGATTGGCTAGTTTATACAGACTAGCCAATCAGAACAATCGCTGGTCCGGGACTGTCCCCACTGAGCCGGTTAGCTGAGATCCCTGGCTGTGTGTAACAGCCGGGGTCTCAGCGCTGTCGCCATGTCTGCAGACATGGTGACAGTTTAATGCCATGACGTGTATACTCGTCATGGGGCGCCAAGTGGCAGTGCTCCATGACGGGTATACACGTCATGTTTCGGGAATGGGTTAAGTGAGGATGTTGACATTTTCACAGGTACTATTTCAGGGTACATAAGATTTTTTAACATAGTAACATAGTTTATAAGGCTAAAAAAGACATCTGTCCATCCAGTTCAGCATGTTATCCTGCAAAGTTGATCCAGAGGTAGGCAAAACATCCTCATGTAGTAGAATCCAATTTTTTGCATTTTAGGGGAAAAATGCTTTCAGAGGTAAATGTATTCTCTTCCAGGGGTATATGCCATCCGCAGCCGGTGATGTCTCTATTTTAATCTTAAGATGCTGCTGCACTTTTTCATGGTCAAACAGCCCACATTTATTGGGGAGTTTACTCTGCATTTCAGTTTCCTCGGTGAATACATTGGAGAAAAGTATCTGATACATTTTTTTTTTCACTCTATAAAGGGCTAACACTTTCAGGTTTAAACCCTTTACATAACTGAAATACATTTTAGGGTTGGTTTTACTCTCTTTGGCAATGAGCCTCTCTATCTCCAGTTTGTCCGCTTTACCTGTATTTTACATATTCTATTTTTCTCAATTTTCTCCTTGTAGTTTTTTAGCGCTTTCTCTACATTCCTATTCTCATAATTTTAATGTTTTTTTTTTTTTGCTATTTATTGCTCCCTTTATATTTTTATTTATGTAGATTTTTTTTGTGTGATCCGTCAGAACGCAAGTCGCCTGAAAGCATTAGAAGACTGATCAGGATCCTGATCAGTCTTCGAAATGCTTTGAGGTTACCATGGCAGCCAGGAC